>SEMN01000011.1:2614163-3246835 GCA_005408345.1 Macquaria australasica
GGTTCAATTCATGGCCCCATGTTATTTTCCCTTTTTCTTTTATCACTTTTTTGCAGATGACACACTGCTTTAGGTGTTTGTAGAGCCTTGAAATATTTGAAATGTAGCTACCCTATGTACTGTAGAAGTCCTTCTGAAATCAGGGCCTTCATGATTCAAAGCAAGTATTTAAGTATTTATAGTCTTTTCCCTTGATCAGACCGAGGAAATTATTCACCAACACTTTTGTAACTCAGGTTTAGAAAAATGCTAAATAAATAACATTTTATATCCTAGTTTGGTAAGGTCCTTATGTAATGCAAACTACTCACCATTATCACTTGCTATTAACATACTCTACAGTGTGCAGGCAAACTCAAAGCTGAAATGCACATCTTTGTTGATATTCACTGTCTAATACTATAGACAGAGGAGGGGATTTTGCAACTTTTTCTTCAACTTTCCCATATTAAGTGACTAAGTGGCCTAGTTACGGCTGTCATTTTGTAATTTGTAAAAACATATATGGCTTTTCTTTAAGTTGTCAGCTACTGTTATCTACAGCATAGAGAAAGTTACATACAGTCTTTTCAATGAATTCTGACGCCTGTGAAGTGGAGTGATTACCCTCTGTGTATTTAGCAGTTGTTTCAGGGTTAATCGTAGTAATCATATACTTTTTAAAAAGACAACAGTAAAATACAGAATCCAAGAAGAAGATAAAACACTGAATCTAATCTGGGCTTGAAAATTGTTGTGTGAACAAGACTGAATATCTTGGACCTTATTAGTCCATTTTCTTTGTTCTGAACTCCTGTTCAGGCATGAACAGACATTTTTAGGGGGAGTGTCTTTTTTTGAAAAAATCCTGATGTTGGTATAATGGATTATATGAAATGGACACAGTATACACACATGTGCAAATGCATGCATGTCCACATTGTGTGCAAGCACTATGTATATACTGTACGCATGTAGACACATGGTGATATAGGCACATATGCTGGGCACGTGAAAATTCTTCTTTACGTGCCCATACATGTCCGCACACACCTCCACCCCACTTAAATACTGCAAGGGACAGTGACAAAAGCACTCCTTCCTGATTTCGCTCCTCTGCTGTCCACCTATTGATTGGTGTCTGGGGCTCGCTATAAATCTACTGCAGCCGACAAGAAAGAAGATTGCAGGTGGTCACCCCTGCACAAATGCAACCCAGTAAACCCAAATCAGTGGGTCCAATATCACACCCATATACGCAGTCACGAAAATGTTGCGTGATTTTTACAGTAGGACTTGAAAGGATGAAAGATTGGGTGTCTGCATGTGTCAACATATGATGAAAACGTGAGGTTTGTGGGGGTAGCCTGTGTGTGTGTTGCATTTAAGTGTGCATATTGTGTAACTGTGTGTTTACGGTTTGTAGGTGGGTGTATTTATTATGTACCTTGTGTGTGTGTGTTTGTGCTTGTCTGTCGGAGTGTGTACAGAATGTGGGTACATGTGTGTGCGCCGCCTTGCACGTGGATGTATGTGTGTGTGTGTGTGTGTGTGTGTGTGTGTGTGTGTGGCTGAGGCAGTCCCGCCCTTATTGCTCACACCAGTTATTAGCGCTTGCCGCTGAGGTGTGTTTGTTGCTTTATTGGTTCATACTCACTACACACACACACACACACACACACACACACACACACGGGCATACACATAAACATATAGCACACTGACACCTCCCTGCAATTAGCTTCTTCTCTGGTGTGAGCATAAGCTACTGTAAACTAGCATAATCCCTGTTCTTAACTGTTTAAACACCTCCTGCAAAGAGCCTCCCATACAGATCGCTGTAAGCTTTGCATTTGTATTCTGGCATCAGCCTCAGTGTACATACAGAATAGATGAGCTTTGCTGAGGGATACAGTAATAGGCATGCTTCAGATTATTTTATTCAAAGTATTATACAGCACCATGCAAATACTGTGAATTGTTCCTCAGCTGAGATGAACAGTCTTCAGAAAATAGCCACCTTTTCACAGATATTTTAAGTGAACACGGAAATATTCCTATTGATCTTTTATGTTTCTATGTGTATGCTTTCTGTGCCTTTCATGGCACATGTCCGCTCTACGTCTTTTATTTGCTTTCTACGCCTTAAACCCTTCCTGAATGCATTCCTTTTATTACACATTTAAATTCCAACATTCGTTATGCAACGTAACTTCTTCGTCTTCACCGTTTACATGCACATACTGCATATATCTACAGGGATGTGTTATGAAAGGTTTCCATGTGGGGTGTCTCTGATGTGCGTGGCTGGGGGGAAGAAACCTGTGTGGTCAGTGAGGAAGGAGAGAGGTGGTGCGTTAAGGCGAGGATAATTTGTTTGTGATTGGCATTGATTAAAGTCAGTCCCAGGAGAGCTGCGAACACACACAAGGACTCCCTCTTGATATAACTACAGAGTGTGTTACAAAAGCCGTCTCACTGTCTGTCTGTTGTTTTATTGTAACCCCAGTGATTACTGTTAATGTCTTTTGGCGTTCAAACTCATGTCTGTGTTTGCCCAGTTATCTGCAGCAATTTAAAAGTAAATGGTGGGAAAAGTGTGTGTGTGTGTGTGTGTGTGTGTGTGTGTGTGTGTGTGTGTGTGTGTGTGACCCAGAAAAGCAGAGTACACTATGTGCTTTACATTAAGACACAGGGGCAAACCAAGAAAATGCTTTATGCACGCATGAAATTGCACGAAATGATACATTCCTCCTGTACGTGCTTCGCTTAATGCAGTCACTTTAACTGTTCACAGCCTTCTCCTACCCATAAAGTTTGAACTGAACTACACACAAAACAGTTAAAGTGGTCACATTAATTACTAACACACTTCTTGAAGAGTCTGGGGTCGATGCTTAACTACCTATATGAGGTGACAGAAGGTAGGAGTTCAACAAAGTACCACTTGTCTATTTGCTGGTAACATAATCCCACACTATAACCCGACAGTGTAACCCTAAACCTAACACTCTCCACTGACAGCCTCTCTAACAATATTTTCATAAGGTTGGCAGGTCTTAATGGCAGCGTGAACAGATCACATATTCAGTGGTAGGCAGAAACTCTATCTTTAAATGGAGAATTAACAATGGAACAATTGAATCAATGGGCGTGACTGCATTATACTTTATACTAAGTCTGTTACTACACACACATTTGTGATGATGATGATGAAGAAGGTCCTGGAGAAGATCTCAGATGTTAACAACCAGGGTTGGTGCAGTGACTCTGCTTCCATGGGAATTTTAACTGATTTAGGCCTAAATGTTGTATAATTGAATTAGTCATCTGTTTTATATCAAGTATGATAGTATGTGCATTTAAATGAAGCGATCAACTGAGAATAAGAAATGTTTTCTTGAGCCAGAGAATTTAGGGGCGAGTGGTTTATAAGAAATACAAGAAATGTGTGTGTGTAGACAAAACTATGTATTTGACATTGAATTGGGTCGTTTTTAAAATCATAATAAAATTAAATGAGATTAAATTGTTCACCCTTTACCTTACTTTAAAAAAACAGTGAAATAAAAAAAAATACATTTTCCAATGGCCCTGTATTAATTGTTTAGTTATCTCTGGGTATATGCTAAATATATGTAATAATAATAATAATAATTATAATAATTATAATTTGAGTGTTTTAATATCAAAATCCCTCTATTTTCCATTTGGATCACGGTCAGCAAAAACATTGTTTACATCAACAAAAAATGGGATTTCCCTCTAATGAATGAATTTCTCCCCTGGCTTCTGATCTAACATTGTGGGTGAGGAAGGTGTGGGTGGAGGCCATCGGTCCTCCACAGCTCCATATCTCAATGCAGCTCTGTAGCGCGCTGTGTTCACTAAGCCACGCCCACTTTTGATGATTTTAATTCCACTTGTAATAATTCCCTGCCCACATGGTCTGTTTAACTGGGACATGTGTCACTTTATGGTTGATAAGTTCAATTTCACTGCGACTTTAATGTCACAGCATATAGGCTACGTCTAAACATATGATCCTCAAAATGTTTTAATTTCCCACACAGTCCCATTCTCATATTCTCACACTCTCCTGCGCTTGGTATACTGTATATTTATAACATCATCATCATAAGGACAAATGTGTGGAGCTTTCAAAGGTTAAACAATCTCTGATCTGCATCTGTTCATCTACAAATCACCAGCATCCATTTAAAGAGGGCACAAGCAGGGGCGAGGCTAATACCAGTCTAAACCTTGATTAATAAATGCATCTGTTGAATCGCTGATGTCTCAGGCGCTGAATCACAACACTATCACACTGTATGAACACATATAAGAAAGTATGACCAATCCTGTTTTCTCTGCCTGTGCACTCTTGTTGCAGTTTTGGCAAGAAGAAGACTATCAGAGCCTGAAACTAACTATATTTTTTGCATGTATCCACGATTCATCTGTTTTCCTAATTTTCTTTGATAGTTGAGATACGTTGTTGTAATGTATTTTTTATAAGGCGCTTAGTTGAACTCATTCCTTTCCCAAATGGTACTGGGAATGAATTTGCTTACAACTTCAGGATAACCTGGAGACGAATGCAAAACCTCGATGGGATTGTGCGTCACTCGTTTTCTTTTCTGTAGTGAGAGTGTGCAGGTGGTGACGGCAAATGGGTGCTCTCCACACCCATTTGATTACATTTGCATTAAACTAGTCACATGTGCGGTTTGGGAGCAAACTGCAGATTTCATCACCCTTTCAAAAAAAAAAAAGGTCCCGTCTTCTTCTCTGTATGTCTCATTGCAGTCTATTGACACATTGTTTTTCTCTCCACGTAGACAGGCATGTGTGTTTGTGTTTACGCTGTGCATTGCGCAGTGCTTGCATTGCTCCGTCTGTACAGCGTGTTGAGGCAAGATGCGTAAATGCTGATGCAAACAGATCCTCCAATAGCCTGAGCTGTGGAAACTCTTGGCACGGATGAAGGAAGCAACTCTGATGCAACTTGCAGTGTTCGTGATGCTTTATTTGCACACACACTCAAACACACACACCTCCCATCCATCCATACCTCCAATGATCCTTGATGGAACAAGTCAAGCGGAGGTCCTTTAATGTTACGGTCCCTATCGCTCTTGTTAATCTGTTTGATGTGACAGCCACAATAATGCTTATCCCCCCGAGCGCCCTGTGTGTGTTTAAAATATTGCAGTTGGAGAAGTGCAAAGGGGGACCAAATAATGTACACAAGGCCCCAGAGACGAGTCGGGGGCCCACGCTGGTGTGTCCCACACACATGAACACACATCCATCCTGATAATGCATTCATCGCAGACATCACATTAACCCTGTTTCCCTCAGGACCCCCCTCCCCCCCTTCCTCTCCCCCTTCTTCTCCCCCTTTTTCCTTGATATGTCTTTGCCACTTCGGGTTGCAAGGGGCCTTTTCGTCTCCTCTCTTGTTCATAATCTGGGGACTTTGGGGGATCACGTACCAAGAACATGTCGAGAAAAAAAAGCATCTCATTACACTCTGCGAGCTTTGTACATGAGCTGATAGGTCCCAGCTGGGTTGCCACCATGTTAGTTTAATAAAGCAGCACATGTTGCTGGATGCAGCGGCAAAAATAATGGGCAAAAAGGGTCGAGGAAAGGTGGGTTGAAGAGAAAGTAAAACAGCCACAAAGATGAAGTGCAGAGGTTAAAAATGATAAGATGAAACAGTAATGACCCCCATGGGAAGACTGGGTTATCTCAGCTACTAATTTAATAGGATTCAGCAGGGAGACATAGATTACAATAAAGCAATAAAAAACATTAAAAGGAATAAAAGCAATAAGAATAGAGTGAAAAATGTTGGCGACACAGGAAAAATAGGGGAGAAAGAGGGCAGATTACTTTGTGTGTTACAGTCATCAATTCATAAAATTCTTCGTTTCAACAATTGATGACTGTAACACAAGGCAAATTAGAGAAAAAAGATGAGAGATAAAGATAAGGGTGAATGTGAACTATCATTTCCTCTGTGGCTGGTCGACCCCCTTCCTCTCTTACTTTTCTTCTTCATTCCTACAGTCAGCAAAGCACAAATGAAAGGAACACCAAACTAGAGGAGACAAAAAAAAATCACATAATTAATGAAACAAATTTGACGCCCCTTACGGGAACCTCTAGCAAGGAGTATAACTGACCCAGCGCTAATTGTCACTACCGGTTCATTAAATGGTTTTACACAGCGCTGTGTTACAGTACTGAGCTTCTTTGGAGATGCTAATAAACAGAATTCATTACAGAAACAATGGGAAAGCAGTAATTAGCCAGATTCACTACCCTAACAGAGTGATGTAGTATGTTAATTTATTCAGCTGATGAATTACAAACAGCGAGGGGCCAAAGAATGAGAGCAAGATGCCTGCGTGCATTTCTGCACTGGAGACATGCTAACACCATGTTACTTTCTGTATATCTAATAAGACAATTTAAAAAACAATGAAATAGAATACAATAAAAATGTTACTGTATTACTTTGTGTGTTTACATTTTTTAAAGATACTTATATTAATTTATAATTTATTTATAATTTTTGTATTTATTGTGTGTGTGTATCTCTTGATTTGACATACAATTACCCTTACAGGGATAAATAAAGTAGTAGTAAATGTAATTTAATTCAGATTAACAGTTGTCAATGTAAACTTGATTACTAATAATTAAAGTGTGTACAGAGCCATCATTAACTCAAACATCAAAAACTGTGAAATTACATTTTTCACCATTATTTGGCCTCGAGAATCTCATTTCTTTTTTTTTATTTTACAGAGTTTAAACGAGGTTAAATGCCCTTTCTTCCCATCAGGGATCTCATTTCTTTTTTTTTATATGTCTTCTTCTTCTCTGCTTTTTCTTCCAATACATTGAGGTTATTATAGCTACTTGATATCACTCGGTTTTCCTTTGAGCTGCAATTTATTGCCATTGTTTCCCTTCCCTGCTGTTATTTGTGCATAAATTACCACTCTACCTACAGGAATTTCTCTGATGTATGGCTGGGAACTGTCAACTTATACCAAACTAAAAGTGCTACTGTTTGAGATGTGACAGATGCATGTTTGTTTGTTTTATATTTCCACGATTTCAGTTTAGAAGGACATTCTCTAATATTCTACTAGTCTATTCTGGAAATTAATAAACAGACAATACACCGAAAATAGGAATCAGTGTTTACCTAATATGCAGTTTTATGCAAAGCATGCAACATGGTGCAGTATTTCCATTTCAATAAAAATCCATAGCGCCCATGCACTCAGTGCTACGAGTCAGTGTGAAGTTTATAGCCCTTATGGACCAATATGAGCCCTCTATATAATTTAATATTAGGCCAATAAACATGTACTGTACAATAACCGGAGATCAGTGTAATCACAAGCATGAGGATAGCGTCTCTCTTTTCAAAGTGCATCATATCAGCAGATATTAGCATCCACATAATATTAGGCTCTGAAAACCGCAACCCAGGTCCTATAAAACTATTACCAAGGTATCATGCTGATGACGCCTGCACCCCCGGGGCTGACAACATCTGCTTGTGTGTGTGTGTGTGTGTGTTTGTGTGTGTGTGTGTGAGAGAGAGAAAGAAGAGAGAAAGCATGAGACAGAAAGAGTGTGACAATGGGAGAAATATGCACATTAGATGCACATAGAAGCTGATGTTGGCCGTGCAAGTGTGGATGACAACATCTGTTTGTGTGTGTGTGTGTGTGTCTGTGTGTGTGTGTGTGACAGATACACACACACACACACACACACACACACACACACACGTGGAGACATATAAGGGAAGCCACATGGTTCCAAGCCCATTAAGCTGCTCATTAGAGAGCCAGTCACAGGTGCTGCTCTTTACACCACACTGGAAATGGCCTTAGAAAGGTCCCCTACAGCTATACAGTCTCTGTCCCACCCTCCCACACATACCATCTCCACTCCTGAGGCCTACAGTCATATGTACAGTAGCTATACATGCATGCGCAACTTGTAACATTGCAAATGTTTTGTAAGTGATTAGTATAAATGTCTCTTAAAATAAAGAATTAAAAGCTGCACATTTTCATTTTTTTGTGCAGCATTCCTAACGTTTGACGATCCTTCACCAACCACCAATAGAAGGAAATGACCATTTCAGGCCATTATTTCCCAACTTTTGCTTCCTTTATCACAATCTCCTAATTTGGTGACTGAAGCTTCAGCGTGGGAACGTGATGCTGACAGTCGCTGCGGTTACATGGACAATATGAAATCATTCTGATTAGAGATTCCAACTTAACTGTTTACATGGACGCTAAATAAAGGGATCCGATATGATGTGCGTTTACCAAAGCATTTAATCAGAATTAACTTTTTTGTCATGCGCAAAGTGGTTCCACCTGCTGTGAAGCACATTAGATGCTTCACAGCAGGTGAATTTTTCTGGTTTCGTTCATCTTGTTTGAACAACTTGCTATTTCGAGGCTTTCGACCATTGAGGCGTTCCAACAATCCTTAAATCTCCAACAAAAAAGTTTTGTTTTGCTGCCGCTGTGTTTCTGTCCCCAGAATTTCGTTCACGTCACCTAATGTTACCCCTACGTGGGGCAAACATGAGCAGACAGAATTGGTTTTTTTTCCCAACCAGAGAGAAACGTTCGGAAAAAGCGTTTACATGGTTATTAGGTGCTATTATTTTCCGAACAGATTATCAATGATTTACGTGGCGGGGGGGGGGCGTCGTGGGTCCCTTCAGAGCGGGGCTCAGAGGGGAAAATGGGGCTAAACATCTTAACCTAGATAATTCCCCAGCCAAACAGCTGGCCTCCACACCGCTGGCACACTCGGCTAGATTGGACATATGCTCTCATTTCTGTCACTGTCCGCTCCATAAAGTTGATAAAGTTGATGTATTGTCTTAGGGAGAGTGTGAATGTGTCTCTGTGCATCTCTATTGTATGTGTGTGTGTTGTACGAGCACCCTCACACTAGAGGTGGTGTGCGCTAGGTGTGGAGGGGTGTGTGAAGGCGACAGATGTTTCATTATTATTATTATGACTTTATTTGACAGGGACAGTGCGTATTAATAACATTTCTGAAAATATGCCAAGATTTAGCGCGCAAGGCTCATTTCCATGCCTCCGTTATAGATCTCTCGTTTTGTCGGCCTGTTTGTCAGAAATGAAACATGTCTATTAAACGCTGGGATGAGGCAATCAAGGCCTGATGTACAGTCGCCCGCTCTATCAGAAATGAAATTCCTCATCTGCTCCAGTTCTCAGTTTGAGAGCCCAGCAGTCTTCTCTCCCTCGTTTCATTGCCCCATATCTCCCTTCAAACCCCTCCTCCTACAACCTGTCCCTTCTGCTGATTGCCTTATTTCATTTTTTTTCTCCTTCCCCTCCCCCACCTCTCTATAGGATTTGCTTGTTTTCCCCTTTCCTCCTTGCTTTATCTCTCTTTCTCTCTGCTCTTTCTTGATCAATACATCTCTCTTTCCCCACCTGTCTTTCTCTCTGACAGCTTCTTTCTTTCTGTCTCCTCCCTGTATCTCTGCCTGTGTGGAGACAGGCCTATAGGAGAGCTATATCAGCCTTCTGTCTCTCCCTGCCCATCTCTCCCCAGGGCAAGCAGCTGTGATGGGGCCTAATGCACTATTGATCCCTGTCACCTCTCAGAATATACCTGCTGATGCACACACACAGGCACACACACACACACACACACACACAGACCCTATAGAACTCACACTAATACTGCTGTGTGCACCTAAATACATGTATGAGCATGTAATCATAGGCTCCCACCTGTACACACAGACAAAAACATATGAACATGCAGTGTTAGAAGACTAAATGCACATAATCACAGGCTAGAAGGCTTACACCCACACACGCACACACATACACACACATACACCATCTAACAGGAGAAAAATGGCTCATGCTAGTGATGTTTGACCCCACATATGCATTGGCATGTCACTATAGCGGGGCGTTATTATTCTTTGCAGTGTGTGAGCACACAGACACACAGCTACAGCATGTTCCCTCTGAGGACAAGAGGCCACAAAGCGATAAACGTCAGAGATGTGAGGACCAGGAGTGACTTCCCTTGTACCTTTTCATCTCCTTCATCACTCATTTCTATCTTTTTTCTTCTTCTTAGCCGTTCAGTCTTTGTTTTCAGTCAGGGAGGTCAGGGGAGATCAGACAGAAAAAAAGCATCAACAGGTAGGCTTCATCAAACCATTTACCAACTACAGCACACTATACCAATATGTCAATATGTCTGGTTTCTTAAAGTTCCTTCAAATTACTTGTTCATCAAACAGAGTGTCCGATACTGCTAGATTATTTCCCTTTCCTGATTTGTTAAAGGAATAGTTTGACATTTAGGGAAATAGTTTTTCACTTTCTTGCTGAGAGTTAGCCAGGACGGTGATTAGCTTTGCTTACCATAAAGCTAGAAACATGGGGAAACGGCTAGCTTGGCTCCGTCCAACAGTTCAAAAATACGCCTGCCATTGAACATGTTGTATCTTGTTTGTTTAATCCGTACACAATCCCAAATGTTAAAATGACACGTTAAGGTTTTTTTCGGGGAGTTACATGCTGCAACTATTTCTCAGCGGCCAACGGTTGGGTGCATTGACTTCCTAGAGTCTTGTCGTCTCTGTGGGTTTGCCTGGAAAGCAGTGGAGACAAAGGCATGGCAGAGGTATCAATCTAGTTCTGAATAATGTTGAACTATACCTTTGAATCAGTTAAAGAGTCATGAACACTCTAAGGAATGAAATAGTCAGAATTGTTTAAATGTCTTTCATAGTTTCCTTTTTCTTTTCTTGGTTAGTTCTATGTTGGTTTGTGTAACGTAATTATACTACCATTTTAGCCAAGACTATCTCGAAAAAGAGAAATATTTCAATCTCAAGAGACCATCCTGCTTAAATGAAATTCATAAAACAACAAACACTGAGTAAAGATAGACTATTTAGTCAAGTAAATTACATGAATGTAGCCTTGGTAGCTGTAGTTAGTAGCCTGCTTTGAACCGTGATGACAGCTTTGGAAACTTTCTACTCAGAATATAACGCAATAGCCACAGGGAGAATGAGAGTCAGTTAAGTTACTATCTACACTATAGATATAACATCATTCAATCATACAATTTCTTATGTTGTAAACAAATAAATCAAATGTGAAAACAGAAATAAAGCCCTGAGATGGTACTGAAAAACATACAATAACATCATTTAAGCTCATCATAGGATCCTCTAATGTGCCATTTAACATAATATAGCTCATTATCGCTTCATGCTTAGATTGAAGTGTAACCAATTTGCATTAATGCTTTGTTCCAAATATCTTTCCCTGGTTACGAGCCTCTCAGGCAGAGAAATAATTTCTCTAAACCCTTGAGAGAACGCCATTCCAGGGGAAAGACCTATTTATCCCATACAGTATGTTATAGTAATCCAGCTGTCTCACACAGTAGAGATGTATAGCTTCCAGAAAATAGGAAACCTAATGAAATATGATGTGCATGTGCATGAGATAGTCCCCACTGAGCGGAAGGAGGGAGGAATAATCCATTGTCTTTCCATTTTATGTTAAACACTAGAGAGAACACTATGGAGGGAATCTTTGACAGAGGCTAAATACATAACGCAGATGGATGGGGAACAGGTGGTGCATTCATTTCTCAACATGCTCCCATGCTGGATAAATGTGAGGCGATGCCTGGGGTCTTAAGAGATACGGAGGTATGGATCTAAACTGATCAATGATCTACCACAGAGATGCGGTGTATGCAAAAACATGCACACTGTCCCATTGCGTTTCTCTGACCACTATGTGTGATTTAAAACATAACATGAAACATGTTATTTTCACTATTAATTAATGTAACGATTACTTTTCTGTGTGACAAAATAGTCTCAACTCAAGGTGCACTTTCTACATCTTTCAGAGCTTTTGAACAACATCTCATGGTCTTTATGTCAAGCTGGAATGTCAGTGGTCGTATGTGGATGGGGGAGATATATCCCACGTCTTGGGTTATGATTAAATGTCAGAAAACTGTTAAAATGGTCCGTCCCAATTTTCCAGAGCCCGAGGTGACATCTTCAGATTGCTTATGTCTGACCAACAGCCCAAAACTGAAATATATTCAATTTACAATCCTTTAAAACAAAGAAAAGCAGAAAATCCTCACATATAAGAAGCTGGAACAAGCTAATTTTGCTTAATAAATCACTTAAACAGTCACTGATTAAAGAATGATTGATTACTATCAAAATGGTTTGCGAGTAATTCTCTGTTAATTTCTAACTCATTTTCTGTTAATTGACTAATCCATTAACTGACTAATCATTGGTGATTTTCTGTCTTGCTTCGTTTCTCTTTGGCCTCGTCTGCACCATGTGATCCAGATGGTGTCCTAATAAACTTTGTCGACAGGCGCTTTTACACCTGGTATATAAAAATGTGTTTCAAGCTGCTGTGTTGAAGCACCGTTGCTATTTCGCTTGCAAAATGTAAACCAGACATCTGTTGCTCCCCACATTATTGTGCATTCTCACTTTTCAATCATAACCTAACCCATAGCATCAGTTGTTTTGTAGGTATTTGGTTGTAATCCGAAGTATTGAACAAATAATAATTTTTACCTAAGGATGGCGCTAGATGAAAAGTCAGAGGATGAATGTCAGTACCAAATGCAATGGCAATCCATTGTGTGAAATCTTTGACCTGCTGGTGGCGCTAGAGGAAAAGCTGGGGAGTCACCAAAGTCAGTAGCCATTAATGTCTTTACAACATTTTATGGCAATCCATCAAATAGTTGTTGAGATATCTGGACCAAAGTGGTGGACCAACTGACTGATATTGCTATTCCTAGAGTCCTGCTGCCAACACGACTAATAATGCCATGAAAGATTTGTCCTTCTCTGCTGAATGCTTGAGAAATACAACGTCTGCGTTAGTTGAGGCCCATCTTTGGCTGTGTGGCTTGGTGCACTCAGGAAGACTTGAGAGTTGGGGTTTCTGTTAAAGCTCATGCATTTACACTTGGTTAACTTTCACTCAGTTTGGTGAGTACCTCTGAAATGCATTTACAAATGTACATTTATATGTATGTAACCGAGGCAAAGTAATGAGGCTAGTGGGCCTCAAGGTTGGACAACACCACCTGGGGTTAGTGTCCCCAGGAAAACTAAATAAAGGTTCCCCACCGTTAGTGGTAACAGAATAATTCAGAAATGTGGATTTTGACCCTGGATGGGCATTTTATTGAACACTGATTATATAAAACATCAGGTATAGGGCGATGTATTCATTACGACATGATAAAAGCACAGGCAGGCATTAACAAAAAAGAACAAAATGTTAATGCCAACTTGCCATAGACGCTAGAGGAAAAGATAAAATCAGTCAGTCAGTCGTAAAACACCTCAGGGTCCGTAGGAGCCAGACATATAGTGGGTTACCTGAGTGCTACCACGATGCCTGGACACCGCCACACACACTCGGATGCCATCACATAAACACAACAAAACACAATAGCGACCGAGTGCACACAGTTGCCACATCACGCCACCACATGCAGTGAAAGGGAGAGGGGCGCCAACAGTACACCACCGTGTTCGTCTGGTGGGAACACAAGGAAAAGAAGGTAAGATCACACAATAGGAAAACAAAACCTGCAAAAACATTAGCAGACCCTAGCAGTTGGCACCATTTCTATGGCCCATCCAACTATTATCTGGGTCTAGTATGAATCCATATACAAAATCAAGGGACAGATAGCAGAACAGTAGCATACAGGCAAAACAGCAGTGGCTATGACAACCCTCAAACACCGCAGCATCTGGCAACCCAGATCTGGCTCCGCAGTCAATGCTACCTCAGGCAACCGCAGGACGTTCAAGACAACTCAGTGGGATATCAACCCCCACAGCTACCTTCAAACAGATTATCAGGCCTACAGGGCCTGGGCAACAGGTCCCTTAAAGTACCCTCCAAGTAACTAGCCTGTTCCTTAGCCACACTGGACAACATGCATCAAGAGTGAGATCCTGAGTGCTATCGACATATATCAGCTCTTAATGAGACAATAATAGTCTCCAGGTGTTTGCCTGCCAGTGAGAGAGGCAAAGGAGCTTCCATGGAGAGGGAGAGCTGAGATGGTGGCTGTAGATGTAATGAGAGAAATCAATAAGCGACGATGGCTCTTACCTGACTCACTCTGAGTGTACTTCATGAAAAAGTTGTGTAAAACAGTCAGCGCAGACTGCCTATGATCCTCTGAAAACTGGTTTGTGTGCTTTGAGTCATTTTGTGTGATTCAGTGTTTTTTTTAATGATTAATACAACAATTGTGGATTATGTAACTCACATAACTTCTTTTGCTTTTAGCCTGGGGTGTTTGTGAGGTTGTTTTTTATCCTCAGGTCTATCAATACTCATGAAAGAGTAAAAAGACCTGCTCCTCAAGGAGTTAGTGCTTCATCCAAGCAAAATTGATGTAAAGTTGTGGATCGTTTTGTTATTCTCAAGCTGAAGTTGTGTTTTTTTGACCTAAGATGCATGAAACCTCTGAGTGAATAAATTCCTAAATATAAAAAGTGAGCTTTTTCTAGAATACTCTCTCTTCTTCTTCAAATCTCAAATATTTTCCCAGTTCCCAGCATCTTCTCCCAAGTTCATTAATGAGCAACACAGACTGTAGCACCTTCTCGCATGTTCTCTCTTCTCCATCAATCATTGTAACCTAACTGTGTCTGTCGCTGCAAAGACTTTCCACTTAGCACTTTCTGTTTACTAATTAATCCTGCATACTGCCACAGCAGCACTTTGGATAGACAGAATAGAAGGAATAGAGGGAGAGAAGGCAGAAAAAGAGGTAATGATTTGCCATCTCTGCCTGCAAGGCGCTGACGAGGGAAAGTGGGCATTAGGAGAAGTCGAGGCTTTCGATTTGTCTGTGTCAACATAGTCCAGACCTGTAATAAGCACACAAAAACACATATATATACTGATACTGATATCCACATAAATACACAAAGACGTGGTTATTGACACAAAACACAGAGGGATGCACAAACAAACATTCACACACTTTCAAGCACAAACAGGAGGAGTGTTTCTTTCTCAGCATCTTCTATTGGTCTGATGTATTGATCCCAAGGATCTGTTGCTGCACTCCCAGCGGCCATTAATTCACTGGGGCTGCAGGATGCCCAGACTGTATACTGATCTCTGCAGACGATGACTAAGAGTTAGCCATCAGAAAGAGCAGAGCAACTGAGACAGAGAGTGAAAGACAGGAAGAGCAAAAGATACTCCATTTGCGCCATTATCACATGACCAGAAAGACATTACACATGTGATAGGTAGGCTTTCGGCCTAGTAATGCAGTTACAAAGGAAGCGATGCAGATAAAGAGAATAAGACTAGTTAGAGGACGTTTGAGCCTTGAGAGGACTAAGATTGTGCAAAAAAGGCTTCAACTCTGTAAGAACGTTTTTCACATTCGAGCCTTTTAAGACGTGGCCATTATAGTACGTACAGTACAGGTGATGACAATTTTACATGTTGGTCTTGTGTCTGAAGCGGGTGTAATAGATGCACCCAGTAACATTTCCATAACATAGCAACACACTGCCAACATGGCTCAAATCTGAATTGAATGCCGTCAGATTAACATAAAGGCAGCAGTGCAAGAGAACGTTCGCCTTATGTAATTAATGTATCACTCAATTATCATGACCTGTGCTCAAAGAAAATAAAATCTAATAAAACAGGAAACACTGCGAATTATTTTAAGTTAATGAGATTCTTCCCTCTTGCAAAAGAGGTAAAAAACAAAACAAAACAAAACAACAATAATCATTTAGAAATAATTCTAAAGTATGAAGTAGAATGAGAGGTGTAAATTAGGAATCACTTTGCTGATCTTAGTCGTTTGGTTCATGTCAAATATTTGTAGTCAGTGACTATGTAGCCCGCTCACTTTTTTTCTGAGCTAAGCGTTTGCATCGCCGTTCAGTACGTACATCAGTAAGTGAATGCATCACCGTTCATACCGTTGAGGCGTTCAGAGCTTCTGATTCTGACTGTTTTCAGTTCAGACTGTTGCTGTCACGTTCAGTTCAGCACAAAACTCGGCCTGTACAAGCACTTGCTTATAAGGTTTATAGCTCAGCAGCCACTTATTTGCCACAAAGTTACCACATTATGATTGTGATTTCTTCCTGTTTTTATAAATCTTTTAATGAGGAAGTGCTGTTGAAAGAAATTGTGTTCAGTGCATAATCAATGTATAACCGAGATGTGTTTATTTTTATCAAAGCAACCATATTATTTGCATTTCCTAGATGTGTTTCATATTAATATAAGAAAGCACTGAATTTATGATCAGAAAGCAACACACAAACTTGTTGGTAACCAAGGCCGTTTTGTTGGGTAAAGCTGCTGATTAGCATTTTTATCAGAGGGGGGCGACAGCGAAAGACCTTTTGCCAGGAATCGTATCTATGTGTCCGGATCTTGATTCTTTTTCCATCATCTATTTACAGCAACATCTCTTTACATTTCACACGCTTGGAGCCAAAGTAAACTTAATGAAATGGAGACACACCCATAGTGTTGGTATTGTTCTAATACAAACTCCTATAGAGATACTGTAGGTGTGACTCACATAGGATCAAGAGGGAGGGTCTGTATTTTCCCATGATCTTTGAACACACACAGACACACACAAGTACTTGAACGTAAGGTGCAAGATTGTTTACATTTCCACCTTCCGAGTGTTTGTGCTCTGCTGCTCTTTGTTGCTTCCCGGCGATCATGGAGCGACGGAAATCGCTACTGAGCACGTGCAGTAGATGTTTTCTCTCCCTCTGTATTTACTACCTGGCTCCTATAGGATAGACAAACAGAGGGGACGTGGGATGCTAAGACACACACACACATGCACTTCTTAAACATGCACAAAACCTATTCTTGCACATTGACACATGAACACACACACACACACACACACACACACACACACACACACACACACACACACACACACACCTCTGGCTGCTGCCTGGTGGTGCGTTCAGGTTCCAGCTACATGGGGCTTGTTTGTTTGGTTTCCACTGCAGAGGAAATCAAGTTCAAATGCTGCGAGGGCCTGACTGTTTAGCTACACACATATTCAAACACTTGAGTGAGGTGGTGTGTGTAATTTCACACACACACACACACACATGCAAACACACCTATTGTATGTTAAGTGTTACAGAGCCTGGCTTGTATCAAGGGGGCATTTTTTGACAAATTGCGCATTAAATTAATAACTAGAGCCCTCAAATGACACAATTTCCCCCTGAAATTAATAGTGTAGCCGTAGCATCTAAAATAGATACAGGTTTTTATGGCTAGTTGAGTCATTTCAGGAGGAGTACCCAGAGTTTTATCGTCAGGCAAACAGCTATAATAAACTGAATGTGGTGAGCAGTTATGAAGAGATGTTTGTTATTTTTAGCTTTCAGTTTAACTTTGAACTACGATACGAGAATTTGAGATTGAAAGTTCATTCTTGACCTTGACAGTCTCACCACGAGGTCCTCTCAGAAGCTGTTCAGGAGCTTTCAGCTGTATCACACGACCTTCATTAGTAGATGAAGTGGAGATGCTCAAATTTACCTTTTTTTAGAGGACTTCTTGCGGTTAAAAGTTGAGATTGAAAATTCATACTTGACCTGAAACAGCAGATACACTGATTCTTAACACACAGTATTTCATCACCATGAAACTGTGAAGGTATTTCAAACATCATCTAATTCATTAAAGCTCCTCTTAGCACTGTTTTGATCATTGGTGATGTGATAATCATAGCTGAACCGACGGAGAAAAGAGGTGCCACCTGCAATCATGTTAAACTTCATCGTCAGAGAATCCATAGAAACAGACATCACATATGGCCACACTGTTTGACGTGAGACTTCTGGGAAATGCAGTGCAAAAATACCACAGTAATCTGAACTAGTATCAAAAGTGTTGCTGAAATAAAATATTCTGGAGTGATGGCAGCATTCTCTGAGGTGGAATAAGCTTTAAAGATCCCGTCCAGGCATGTTTTAAGACATATAAAAATACTTAAAAACTCTTTCAATTACGTCTACAAATTCATCACATACATAACATGTCTTCCGCTTCACTGAAAAGTCCATTCTCAGGGGGAACTCTGCACATTATTCTACATCATTCTGCACTAGAAGGTCAAACATCTACGTAAACGACCAATAAGCAAAAGACACTTTTGACTAGAGGGGGACTTTAAGCTCCTGGGTGTTCACACCTCCGAGGACTTTACCTGGTCGCTCAACACTTCCTGTTTGGTTAAGAAGGCACAGAAACGTATACTTGTGGAGGAGGCTGAAGAGGGGCCCACTTACCACCTTACCACCAGATCCTGGTCAACTTCTACCACAAACTTTTCTCTACTTTTATCAAGTTGCACTATCTGGGAAAAACAAGACTACATTTCATTGTATGCAAGTATATTGACAAAACAAAAACAATAAATGTAGAATATCCTCTGGTGTGTGTGTCTTGACATATGTATGTTTGTGTGTGTGTGTGTGTGTGCATATGTGATTCTTTGATTATTTTTGTGCTGTCTGCTATTTATTTGCACTTTGTGTGTGTACTTAGTGTTTGCCTGCATTTGATTATCAGTGTTTGCTAGTGTGACTGTGTGCTTCTGTTTAAGTGCCGTATGTGACAATCCACATGCATTTGTCTTGTGTGTGTGCATGTGTGCGCCTGCGTGTGCGTGGGTTGAGGTGACTGTGTGTTGACTTTGTGTGTGTCACTGACCTGCGGGTGACTAAAACCAGGCCACGGTGACCATGCCGTGATATCCCAGTCAGGCACTCCTGCCCCCCCCCTGTGTCACCCACTGTCGATGTTAGGGTGACCCTCACCTCACCCCGTCGGCACCCGCAGCATGTTCTTTTCCCTCGTTTTCCCTTTTATCTTCTTTTTTTCTTTCCTCTGTTTTCTTCACCAACTTTGAACATCCCCTTTCTTTCTCCCTTCCTCCTCTCTTCTTGTATTTCCTCTATCTTCTTCACTTCATCTGTTCCTCCTTTTCTCCCTCCCTCCACTCAGGATGACTCCGGAACATTTCTCTGATAAACTTTACCCTCCTTCTCTTTCATCTCCAACCGTCGCCAAACAAAGAAATAAAAGACAAACAGAACTGGATTGACAGCGAGCCAGATTGAACTCGCAGGCAGACACAAATATTTTTCGCCGTAAATGTTTATTCAGGCGCTGGCTGGCTCCGATGTAGTGACCTCATCAGGCTCACACACACACACACACACACATACACATATCAACAACATGCCTTTTACATTAATCAGTTGGAGGATCACCTAGTTCACTTTTCAAAAGTGGGATAACAGGGATTTTCACAGCATCTGTTCTATCGAAACATGTTCATGTAATCTCCTTATATATAATATGTTACATGACTACGCTTGAGTAACATACACACATGCATGCACACACACACACATACACACACACACACACAAGAGCTTTTTCCAACCACACACGGGTCCAGAGCAGTCGTTGGTCATTGTTATGAAGACACAGGCTGTGGTGAACTCAGTGAACCAGAAAAACAATTGGCTCAGACTTCCTGCTCTAGCTTCCTCTGTAGTGTGGCAGGCACCTAATACTACTACTTTCTCCCTTGCACTCTCTCACACACACACACACACACACACACACACACACACACACACACACACACACACACACATACAGAGTGCAGGGTGACAAGCCTGAGTGTCTTCCCGCCATCCTGTTTTCTAGCCAAAGTTTATTTTGGTCATGTGCCGGATCCGTACTGTACAGGAAGGGATAGCCTCTTTGCGTGTGTGTGTGTGTGGAGGATGGAAAATTCAGAAGAAAATTCCTTTGTCTGTCATAATATAAGTCCGTATTTGGGACGAGTGCTGCACGGGGCTCAGTGTAAACACACACACGTGTCAACAACTCACTTTCCACCACCACATCGCCTACTGCTTATATTAATATAAAGGAGATGTAAGATAACTAAAAGAAATCACTGAAACAGTGAATAATTTCCAGCATGTGTGGCTACTGCTACTTTCTCTCACAGTACATACTAGTGAAGTATAGGGATTCTTGCTTCCCTTCCCTTTTTTATCTTGTAGGTCAGAAAGGTAGGTAAAAAAGCCTAAATCTGGTTTGATGTAGTCACCTGCGATTGTTTGATGAAAAAATCCTTGTTATCTTATAGAGCTCTGCATGGTCTGTTACTACAGCCCTGTATCACCAACACTGTGCTCCTCTGACCAGGCCATGCCAGTTGTACCTGCTACACAGAAAAACATGCGAGAAATATTTCTTCAAAATAAGGTTGTATAAGTAGGAAAATATGATTTTTTTCCCTGTAATTTTGGTGAACTGATCCTTTTAAAACAAAAGCTTACACTTTGAGATTGTGTCTCCCAGATTTTGGAACTGTGACCACCTTTAAAAAGCGACTAAACACACACCTGTTAAGACTTTACATTAACTGGGAAACCCTCGAAATGATCTGGAAATATCCCGTTCAATCTTCCATCAGGGCCCAGATAACGTCTGAAAATTGGATAGTCCAATTCAAAACTAGCCATGTGGCAACCATACTACTACTTTTATGACTGAACGCCTACTACAACTATTAAAGTAGCTACTTGTATTTCTGGTATGGTCTTTATTAGCTAACAAGTCATTTGACTGCATCAACAGACGCTGCTAAAATCATGCTGGTTCCTTTGCCAGAGGGCCGTTGCTGTGTTTTCATAAAGTGAATAAAAAATGACTAACACACACACAAAAACGCTTCTGTCTTTTAACATGACTCAGCATTCAGTCAGTGTTCAGAATGATTCATTCACAGCGCGCCATGGTTTGTGTTTGTTTGATGCCCTTTCTACTGAGCCTCACTGACTCACTGTGCTTAATTAGCATTAGTGAGAGTTCTGAATAGACAGTGAAGATTTTTATGTAAGAAACACACCATCTTGTCAGCCTACTGTTTGTCACAAACTGAGGCTGCAAACCAGAACGCCCCATCCCTCTTCATTAAGACTAAGTAGATTTGCCATAATGTCCCAAATTATATTCTGGGTACACTTCTAAACCTAAAAGGGAAACCCAAATGGTCCAAGTAGCACTGAGTGACCACTATGTCTAGAGAAAGCTGCTTTCACTATGATGAATACTAGAGACAGTACACTTTGATATAAAGCCTCACCTACGGTATGGATGCAGTTTACTAATATGAAATGATTCTTGAGCACCGATAATCCCATTTTTTCACTTCCATTAAAGCTGACAGTGTGCGAATTTACTACATGTAGGTTTAACTAGTAAAAGATACACTTTAGATAAGAGTTAGAGCCGAGAGTTAGATAAGATCGATACCACTCTCATGTCTGTCTGTTACGTATAAAGCTAGAGCCAGGAGGCAATTAGCTTAGCTTAGCATAAAGAGTGGACGTTGGGGGGAACAGCTAGCCTGGCTTGCTCCAAAGTTCATGAATCTGCCTACCTAAAACTTACTATTTAACACACCATGTTTCGTTCGTTTAATCCACACACAAACAAAGATGTAAAAACAACAAAATGTGGATTTACAGGCAGTTACATCTTTATATGCTAAGATAGTCACCTCCTGGCTGTAGTTTCATACTTAAAAGAATAGTGCAACGTTTTGGGAAATACACTTATTCGCCTTCTTTCGGAGAGATAGAAGAGAAGATCAATACCAGTCTCATATTGGTCTGTTAAATATGATGCTGTAGAATCAAATGGCAATTAGCTTAGCTTAGCATAAAGACTGTAAGCAGGGGGGAAACAACTAGCCTGGCTCTGTCCAAAACTAACAAAATTCGCAACTTGTCATACTTCGGATTTTGTACTAATTAAACAAACGAGATAGAATGTGTTCCCGTCTTTATGCTAAGCTAAGCAAACCAGCTGCTGGCTGTAGCTTCATATTTAGTGTGCAGACGTGAGAGTTGTATTGATCATCTCATTTAACTCTCGGCAAGAAAGCAAGTTAGTGGATTTCCAAAAATGTTGAGCTATTTCTTTAAAATTAATATGCAGCTTAAGACATACTTTCCCCTCTTTATTTAGATGGTAGAACCACACTATTCATATATATAGAATTAAGCACCTTTTAATGAATGCTTTCAGGGAATGTCTTTGCATGAGCACTCATCATAGAGTCTCCACAGCTGCTGTGGGACATAATCATTCAGGGGGAAACACTGGTGTGATGTACACTCGGGCTTAGTTGCTCCATGGTTGGGCAGTCAGCGGTGTGCTGACCTCACTCCATGCTCCATTTCCTGTTTTCCCCAGCGCCTGTGTCAGCACAGGGGCTAATAGTACTCAGGATACTAGGGTACTCATGCATATATGTATGCTTGCATTTAAAACACATAGATACTCATGAGTAGAAATACAAATGCATAATATTTAGTTCACTTTCACAACAATAAATCCTCCATTGTCACTATCATCCATCCTGCCCTACACACAGTAAAGGATTCATATTATAAATAGCACAAATTGTATCCACATGGATACATTTTCTCTTGTCTAGTCTTAAATGTTGTATTTAAATGTAAAATGATCTTAATAAATATGAAGCTACAGCCAGGAAACAGTTAACTTAGCACAGAGACTGGAAACAGGGGCAAACAGGTAGCCTGGCTCTGTCAAAAGGTAACAAAATCACCAGCACCTCTAAAGCTCACTAATTAACACATTATATTCTGTTTGTTATTCTGCATAAAAATTGGAGTGTAAAAAAGACAAGTTGTGGTTTTACAGGACAGAGCCATGCTAAGCTAACTGGCTGCTGGCTTTAGAGTAGACTAACTGCAAGAAAACAAATAACTGTTTTAGAAATAAACAACTGCTCATATAAATGCGCTTTCTGAAGGTCTTTTAAGAACAAATGGTATGCGCAAAATGTTTGGAGCCAGACATGTAAGGATCTTGAGCTTGCAGAGATACTTGTATGCTTTAGAAAAATACATTATACATTCTTTAAGGTCATACAATTGTTTTTTTTTTTAGGACTTTAGCCCCCTATCTGAGTATTTGCCAACACACTGAGCAGTTTTCAGTTCACACCCAGGGAGTGTCGTCCATCATCCTCTGACAATGATTTGGACCATAAATAGATAAAGTGGAGTTAAGCTCTCCAGAGAGGAAACTGCCACTATAAAATTGTAAGGAAAAAAAAAAAAAATACATAAAAGACAAAGAAAATCACCATTTTACCTGGACAATAAGAACAGTTTGCAACAGCAAGTCCTCATCCTCCATAACAAATCCCATTTTATTAAACAACTAATGAACACCAAATCTTTATCCTTTCATGGTGTCCATATGAATATCAAATGTGCAGCCTGAATGTGTGTGTGTGTGTGTGTGTGTGTGTATAATTGTTTGTGAGCGTGTATTCTATCTTCATGTCATCATACTGTAAGATACTGTAGTTAGTTTGCAGATTCCATGGGACTTTCTAGAGCTCTCGGCATTGTTTTCATAATGAGAGAGGGTTAGAAGGCCACTGAGGTCAGCTGAGAGTTCAACACATACACACCCATCCACCCACACACACACACACGCACACATTCACACACACTCACTCAAAGCTTGTTCCCTTTGTGTCCAACGTTCACCTTGTGATGTATTTGACATCCTGTTTTTCCCCATCTTTATGAGTTTCAACACCCTTGGTTAATAAACACACAAATATGCACGGTATGTGAACACACATAAACACACACACACACACCGAGTGTTAAAACCCAGGAACAAGGTGTCAAGGAACCGTACAGTACTAATGAAGTAAACATTTCCTGGTGTTGTCACATCCAGATCTTCCCTGGTTATGCAACCAAAAATAAAACTGAAATTGTAAATATAAAACAGCGCTCCATCTCAGGGTCGACAGCTTCCCTTGGAGAGGCATCCTATCGCTCGTAATCAGGGATAAAGTTTGAATGATTCTGTTTCTTTCACTGGGATTGTCGCCTATGCTGTCAGCGCCATTCTAGTTGACTAATTCAAGGAAAAAGTGAATAGAATGTGGCTCTGACTTCTTCAAATGGCCTTGAGGTTTAAGTTTAGCAACAGCATTTTTGAAGGAAGAGCTCAGTCGAATTCAATTCAAAGTTATCAAACCCATTTTTACTTTTTTGTGGCCATATTTTAAAATTATCTTTTAGGATTTAAGTTCACACTCCTGCTCAGAGAGGCGTATGCAACAGTTGAAGCTTAAAGACAAAATATAATTTGAACTCTCCTCATTTTCTGTGCAAGGAAATATAAATTCTAATGATGCTGCAGCCATTGTTAATATGTTTCTATTTTTCAAAAGAGGATGAAATCATGTTGGACATATTTGTGGAAACAGCATCTAAACCTCAAGCCTCAGAGTGGGTGTTTCCCATGATATCAGTTAAAAGGTAACTTTTAAAAAAAAAAGTAAGAAAAAGCAACAGGTTACATCGGCCCCAAACAGGTTTAATCCATGTTCAAAACTAATACAACGAAATATTTCCAATGCCCACCATCACAGATATTTCAACAATTACTGTAAGTCAGTGGGTAGCAAAAGTTCATGGTCCCTGGAGAACATCGCTGTGCTTTCTCTGCATTTAAATATAATTCAATTTTTAAATTTTTTCTAACGATAACTTTGACCAAATACAAGAGTCAAAAATAAACACCAAGAAGATGTATATTGAGTTCTTAGGGGAAAATAATTTTAATTTCAGTCGGACTTTAAAGTAATAATCATCATTTTTATAAATTAAATGTCTATTATGCTGCCCTATCACTGATTAAGCAAGTTGGAAAATTTAATGCATGAATTAAACAAGTCAAATTAAGAAATGCAACAGAGTAGATCTTTCCATCATGATGGTTTGCTGAAAAGGATAACAATACTAAGATGATGATGTTTAGCAGGTATATAGCAGTTATGCTATCATTTGCTAACTAACATGAAAGACCAAGTACAACTGAGGCTGATAGGAATGTCGTTCGTTTTGCAGGTATTTGGTCATAAACCAAAGTACTGGACATATTAAAATTTGGCCTGATGGTGACACTAGATCAAAGACGGAGGATCACTAAAGGTATTACAGTTCATCCTGAGTGGGAAATGAATGTTCAGATTTCATGGCTATCCATTCAATAGTTGTCAAGACATAATACTAAAAACCAAAAATGTGAACTTCATGGTGGAGCTACAGAGAAAGTCAGAGAGTAACCAAAGTCAGTAGGATTCATCCTCTCGGGACCATGAATGTCTGCACCAAAGTTCATGTCAGTCCATCCAATCGTTGTTGAAATATTTCAGTCTGGACCAAAGTGTTGAACCGGCCAACTGACAGAGAGATCGACTTTACCATCCCTAGATCCATGTCGCTAGCGTAGCTGAAAAGTGTAGGATAACAGCACTCACCTTAATGGTAGGCAGCAAGTGCTATCAGCTCACAGGATACCCGGATAGATAGATGCTGTTTTTATGTAACACGATAGTGCTCTAATCCAGAGTATAGCTCTATTAATGAGCTCCTGAAACACAATGTCACTTACAATATCTTTCATGACAAAAAAGAAAGCAACACCATGGTCTACACACAGTTGGTGATTCTCAGTTTGTTACATTAAAGCATGTCTGTTAACTCTGTACTTGTGCTTGTCTGCAGGTTTTTTCATAAGTATGCAAAGCCTAAACCTGGCAGGCAGCCATCCGCATTGCTGTTCATTAAAGTGTAAGTGCTGAAAATGTATACAAACAGCATTTATGTTATGTACAATACTGGCACCTGGGCACACTCACAGGAAAGAACTTGCAAATATGCTATAATACACACACACACACACACACACACACATGCATATAGAAATTACATTCAGTGCACAGTACCTCTGTAGTCATCACTTACCCATGAATCAATGATTCATCTCATGAAAGGAAATATAAACTGTACATTGAGTTCTACAAATAACACAGTTCTCAGTGAGAACAACTTGTGACTGATGATGCAAGGCCGCTGCTCCTGATGAAAAGGCTGTATTTCTTACCTTAGAGCCAACCTGAGTTTCACAACAATAAGGACCTTGCACATTCAGCTTACTGATAAAGAAGCTCTAAGTGAATGGACGCAGTGTATCAAAAATAGCTACGTCTTTTGTTGCAGCGTCCTTGTGCAAGACACTGACTCTGTACCTGCTAAGACTGTGAGCCACTGTAGCTCAGAGCATCGGCTTAATACTTAAAAAAGGTTCTGGAGATGTCATATAAACACGAAGAAAAAAAAAAAACGAAGAAAAACATGAAACTAACCAACATTGGGTTTAGGTGGTGTTTGCCCGCCTGTAGAGTGATGTTCTATTGATTTGTCCAAAGCTGCCCTCACAGTGAGTATAACCCACAGTAATGCTTGGCAGAGAGGTTGCAGCTTTACTGGAATACAGTTCTTGTGTAACTGTTGGCCTTTCCACTATTGACGTGTTCTGGGATAAGGCCGCGTTTTCCTCACCGGCTAAACATTTGGGCTAAAGGTGGGAGGTCAGTAGTGTTAACTGATAAGAGCTTTACGGGAAAACTGAGACAAAACTTAAATGCTTAAATACGTTGTCATTTTGTAACTTTGTCACGTTAATCCACCTGTGTTGTAACATTAAGCCGGAACATAAATATATCTCATGTTATCATTCACCATCAGAGTTAGTGTGATTTGAAAGATACATTCAGAATATTCATTCAAAAAAACGTGGATTCCTTTTATATGCTACACATTGCATAGATACAATGCTATACTACGCAAACACACACACACACCTCTGATGCTGGTGTGAGTAAGCACTGGTTCAGATACACTGAAAGTCCCACTGGGTCGCTATGGCAACTAGAGCCAAAATAAAGCAACCGTCGAGACAGCAGCGGCAGCCTCAGCTGGCACATACACACACACAAACACACAACCCCCCCTGGCCTTGGCACCTAGAAACAGACACAAAATGAGCTCTATATTCGACCGCAGAGGGAGAAAGGAAAGGACAGAGAGAGAAACATCGAGACAGAGCGAGCGGCAGAGGAGGGGAAGAGTGTGTCCTGGAATAACCCCTGTTAGCTCTGTTCGGTGTATATCCAAAGAGGACATATTTAGCAGCCTCTCTGACTGGCAAGAACCCAGAGTCTCTCTTAGTATCCCCTTCACACACACAAAAACACACACACACACACCTACACACACACACACACTGTCCAGGTCCAGCTGGCACTCACAGGGTTGCCCAGCTCTCCTTAATGTAGTCCCACTGACTCGCTCACTCACTACATTGCTTTGATTGTGTGTTTTGTGTGTGTGTGTGTGTGTGTGTCGCCCATGCCAAGGGGCAGACAGGCCGGCTGTTCATAGCGACGCACTGAACACTGAAGCCTCCTCCTCCTCCTCCTCCTCCTCTGAGCTTTCGTTAGAATGTTCCAGGAGCTCAGAGAGAGGCTCTGCAGGGCCAAGCTGGCACCTCGATGCCTGCAGAGATGACCACACCTCCACAGTGAGCTGGGGCCAAATAGTGATAGTAACAGCAGGTCGGTGTGACGACAATTCTGGGTCTACAAGGAGAACGCAAAATTTTGAAATAGACGTTAAAGCATACCTCTGTCCCTTTGGACCTGGATCATGTTTGGCCTTCATTATGCCAATCCATTTTGAAAAACCTTGTTTTGCTTCACTGTACATAATGACTAAAAAGTCACTTTATTACTTTCTTTATTCTCTTTATAGTTGAGAGTTTCGGTACAGAATGAAGATAAATGCATCCCTTAAACCTCAGTAGGCCTTGGTCAAGGACACTTTATGTTCAGCTGTGAATGCAGTCTCAGTGTTCAGAATTTCTGAATCATTTGCTAAGTAAAATAAATGTACAGAAATGTGAAGCCTTGGTAAAATACTTTTGCAGATGACACTTGAACAGCATGGTGTCACAGTCAGTCTGCGAGACATTTAATAGAAAGTAGACTATATATATCACCCCACATGTAAACAGTACATTCGTCATTGTATATTCATTCATCATACTGTAAACATTACCGTCACAGCTGTGGCGAGGGATGGTGAGAGTCCGGCAGTGCTTTGGAACAGTGTACCGGGAGGCGCTCATACTGAGTCATTTTACATTTACATTTCAAGCAGACGTTATGATTCAGAGCGGCCTGGCTCACCAAGCCGATGTCCCGTGCTGTGTCAGATACAGCCGCTCGCACCTACTATGTTCGATAGGGCACGAGAATTACACGTCGACTATAAATACACCCTTCGATCCCCATATGCCAAGCTGCCTGGGGGTTTTTGTAAATTCGAGGCGTGTGACTTGGGTTTGCAATCTTAGACGGATTAGCAGAAATACCGCGTGTTGTATGTTTACAAGTCTAATCATTTTAAGATGTGACATAAGGAAACAATAGCATGTTTGTCTTTGTGCTACATACCATTTTCATAATGTTATAATTTTTTGATATTGTTTTTTTCAGTGCGTTATAATTCTGCAGAATTCTTTTGTAAATGTATATAGGATGAGCTGGCATATGTATGAAAAAGAAAATTTAAATACTGCATATGGTAATAGCTCTGAAGATATTCTTCAAACTATTCAACCACAGATTATTTTTTACATTGTGTGTATTAACAATGTATAATTGTAGGTTGGCATGTCCCATAACTACATGGTGAAAGGTGTAATACCCCAATGATAAATGTGTCCATCAATAATCTATCACTCAAGAGAAACAAGAAAGTAAAAACAGTAAAACAATGGGAGACTAATTCACGAGAAAAGTAAAAATATATAAATATAAGATTAAAATGCACAGTTTCCTGAAGGAAGGCACTCTCTGTAGGTTAAATGAAATGCTTAAAGACATAAAAATACCCTGACTTAAATATTCATTTGTGGGAAACAGGGAAATTAACAAGAAAATTGCCACTTTTATATTGAATGCATATAGACATAGACCATGTTTTTAGACCATGAAAGTTTTTCAATATCATGTGTGTGGTAAAAACATGGTATATTCATGCATTTATACATTTTATGGTCAACAAATTCAATGTACATAACTGATTAACAGACTAAGAGTAAGTGAACATCATGTTCTGGTTATAATGTGCTTATGATGTTGGTATATTGTGCATCATTTCAAGTTAAATGTAACAAACTGGTAATCACACACACATTTGCATAATGTTGCATCTTTAGAAGAGGAGGTGTGAATTCTCGGAGATCCCGTCATTAAGTCTGCCAGTCACATGAAACCAGTGAAATCATGCATCACGCTCCAGTTACTGAGCTTTAAAAAGCAGGAGACACCGTTGGTTTGAAACAGACGTTTATACACACATGCACACACACACACACAGGCGAGAAAATGGCAAGTCTGTCAAGGAAAGGCCCCCAGAGAGCTCTCGCTTGCAGCTTGGCAGTCCTGTACCTGATCTCTGAGCCCTGACAACCACACACACACACATACACATGATGCTTTCTAGGCAAAAGTGCACTATCTGTGACTACAGTGTAAGGAGAGTTATGAATATTCATGGACATATTCCAGAGATGGTAGAGTAGACATACCACGTGTGTGTGTGTGTGTTATGTGGGAGGGGGTGTGTACACATGTCTATATCTTTTGGCCCGGCGTCTTTTCGCATCGCTGCCCTTTCCCAACTATCAAAGCAACCTTGAAATGATCTTTGGATCATGCATTCACGTGTCTGCAGGGCCTGTAAAATGCTCCCTCCCTTCCTCTTTCTCTTTCACACGCCCATAAACACACACATACACACAAACAAACACACAGTGGCTATCCCTCAAGGGTTGGGTAACTTGATGACTCCGGTAAACAATCCGTTCAAGCTTCCCATTCCCACCTTTGACAATAAACACACATATGGCTGCAAAGAACACAGCAAAGTCCAACCCTGTAATAAACTACTACTACTACTGATAGTACTGTACATACAGTATGCCTGCATGTGTACAGTATGTACAAGTACAAACTGCATTTTTTCCCATATCTTGTATTATGTAAACGCTACACCCACCTCGCTCACACATACACATTCCCACCCTCCGTGTGCATAAAACAGTTATTTTATTGACAACATTAATTACTACTAGCTCATGCTGCTGAGTGATATGGGCCATGGTTTACATATAAACGAATCCCCAGTGAAGGACTTTAGGAGGCACTGATCCTGCTCCCTCCCCACGCTCATAGCACTTAAAGCTGATGGTCACTGCACACCTCTCCCTTGTTCACTCACTCTGCATCTTTTATCACGATGATGACTGTTAAACCTGGAGCTATATATTGTTAATTGTAAAGGTTTTGCTATTGTCCCATGTGACTGTTCTCTTTCTGAGAATAGATTGGTGTTTTAAATGCACTGCTCTGACTGCTAAATCATAATTGACCGTTTGGTAAGTCCTGCCCCCTTTCAGTTAGCTTCCTGTTCTTTCAGGGCACGTATGCAGTTTACAGTGATAACAGTGGCAGACTTAACACTCGAAATTCGTAGTAATTTTTTGAAACACTGTGTCCTTGATTTCAGAAAGACGTAAACAAAAGCAGGCTTCTCATTTCTAGCCGGCAAGTGTTGACACTTATCAACTGTCGCTGCCAGATCTGATCAGCTGCAGCTAGGTAGCTAGTCTTTTTAATGTTCCCTTCTGTCTGTTTCTGTTTCTAAAATGAGAATGTTGTAAAAGGCGACTTAAATATGCACTTGATGGACATGATATTGTGCTAAAAGACATGAGGCTAAAGCTACATGTCCCAGGCAAAAAGTCAACATCCTCATCAGTTAATGATCTATGTAGAAGGCATAGAAATAAAGAAACAGCACTGCCCTTGTATTGCAGTGTAGAGCTACTTAGTCCTAGTATCAAGGAAAAATGTAAGATACAGACTTATTTTGTTCAAACATAAGCCTGTTTGGCTGCTTTACTTATTTTCAATCTATGTTTTTACTTTTAATGTTACAAGGAAAAAAGGTTTTTAGGATGAGACCTAACCTGTTGCAGCTTACGTTAAAGCAGATTAACACACTGTTTAATCTATTCACACTCTTGCTCTTGTGTTTTTGGTTCTGAAAAGGTTACAAAAAAAAGACACCACCCTCCAAACTCTTTTAATGGCGGGTATCGCTCTTACTACAACCCCATGTACACTTGACAGGTCTGCTGTAACCTTGATACGGTTGCTAAGTTGTGATTGGACACTCGCTGTTCAGAGGAGGGGTTTAGCAAATGGTCAATTCCTGTCAGTCTTTTTGTCTAAAATGCAAGAAAAAAAACATAAAGCTGTCTAGTTTAGAGCTGATTAACCTCAATAAATTGTTGTGCAGTAAATAAGAATTCATATAAAATGTACTATAAAGTCACATATGGACAGTTGCTATAATTACAAAAAGGTATGTTTGCTTGTAGGTGGAAGAGCTATGATCATGATCAACATTTAATTGTCTTTGTCTGTGAGTTGGCGGCGTGTAAATGTGTTTGACTGTGCGTGAGCGTGTTTGTGCACAATTCCCAAGGGCCAAGTGGAGCATCGATAAATATTTTACAGCTCGCCAATCCGCTTCCATCGTAATGGCCGGCCATCCCGGTCACAGCGGGGAGGGGGCTGCCTTGATGAGGCTGTAGCCTGCTGAGGCTGGCAGGGAGCTGGGTCAATTTCTCTTTAATGGCCTCTCATAGTGTAGCTCTAATGATAAAAGATGATGCATGGAGGCACAGGGAAGATAAACTGCAGGAAGGAAATGGGTGATAAACGGGACTGGAGAATAAATAAATAAAGCTTCATTTCTTATTGATTTAATGATTCTTGCTTTTTTAATCAAAGCAACTCTGGATGATTTGTGTCAAGGTTCAATCGAAAAGCGGTAAATAACAGCGAAACAACATTTGAAGAACCTTGATGTGACCTTTCCCCTCCATCTGAGCTTTGCACACCCTAGCGGGTAAGCCTCGCTTCCATTTCGGGCTGCACGTCTTAATAGTCCGATATCTTTCCACACCTCTGGTCTTCTGTCATGACGAATCAGCGACAGGGCAGTTCTATTAAAGCAAAAGTGAGCGACACATGTTATGGGACTATCACGTCAAATCAGGCGGAAACGCTTGACTGATTTCAGAGCAGAGGCAGCTAGGTTATGTGCAAAAAGTGAGCCATTCTGGGCAGTAACTCGGCAAGCTATCCATTTCTGTGATTGCAGTATAAATAGCCTTGAGTAGGATTACGTCGTGTGTATATGTGTTTGTGTCTGTTAGTCTAGCTTGATGTGTTTGACGTGAGTTTGTATATTTGACCTACTGTATGTGTTTGATGTATATGTGTGTGTATCTAATAGTACTTAATGCACACTTAGCAGTTGTCTATGTGTGTCCCTTTGACCGACGTGTGTTGAAGGAGTGTGTGTGTGTGTGTGTGTGTGTGTGTGTGTGTGTGTGTGTGTGTGTGTGTGTGTGTGTGACGGGAAAAATACCTGCCTGTCAGGTCCAAGTGATAACTGGCTCTTTGCTTTGCTTCCTTGATCGGTCAGCGGTTATGTGTCACTTACAGCTGAGCCTTTTTTGGCACAGGAAAGGTTGAGGAGGGAGTGAGGTGGAGGGGGGTTCCAACCGGTATGAGGTCACTTGAAGTGTTTTTGTCGTTCCCCATCTGCCTCCTTAAATACACACAGTTTGACTGATGGAGGGCCTAAGAATAGCCCTTTTTGATGTTGCTGGTGTAAACACGCCAGTTGCAAAACCTTAAGAGGGAGGCCACAGCACCCTGAAGGTTAAAGATGGAAGCTTGTGACCAGAAGTTTGGCAATTTAAACACACAAAAATAAGAGTTAAAAGAGTGAAGAAGACAATCCTCCCTTACTTTCTTGAGCTGCCCTTGAGCAAGGCCATTAACCATTTACTTGTATGCCTGCAACCCTCTCTGCTGCATCAAACACTGGGAGCTGTAGCTGTAAATATGAATTTGCTCTTAGTCATCTCGCCTTGTTAAATAAGGGTTTTTTTGGCCTTAGCCATAACACACAGCAAATTACCATTATCATGTTGCAAAACAGACACTATCATTACTGCCACTGCTACAGTATGCATGCACTTTGGTAATTATGCCATCACCAAAATGCTCACCGTCCCACCAGATATATGATCAAAAAGGATCGAGTCAGCCCCGCTAACAGAAAATAAAAGAGACAAATGATTCTCATCACTTGAACCGCAGGATTGATTGCAACTTCATACTTCCACTTTTTTTCTTCTTCTTCTTTTCTTTTTTTTTCTTCCTGGTGAGCTGCCAGAGCCTCTCAGCTCCTCATAAATTCACCAGGAAAGAAAAGCAATCATGGAGAGAAGGAAGGAAAGGAAAACATTTCTACGGATGAACTCAGCCTTCATTCAATTTCTTGGTGGTGTAGATACTCACAGTTTTGGATGTAAAGTATGCTGATGGCTGCTGATACTCTGTAATAGATTCATATGGCTGTAGCAGCTAGCTGTAGAGCAGTTAATTTGGGATAAGAATAGCTGTCACATAATAGTTGTCACAGGAATAACTGAGTCATTAGGGCCTCTTGCCCTGGTCCAAAGGCCAGCCCCCCCTCAACCCCCCCTCAACCCCCCACCCCAACCAGCCACAGGCCTATTGACTGGAAATGTTTTCACTCAAGCTTGACAGAGAAAAACAGGTTCAGCACACTTGTCGTAGCTCCAGCGGTAATAGCTCACAGAGCAGTTATCTGTGAGATGAAATGAGGGAATGCAAAAAGGCATTCAAATGGCCTACAATACCTGGGATAAAACAAACAAAATGGAAATTGTGCGAAGGGATGAGCATTCAAATCATAATCTTTTGCGGTCTGCTTTCTTGCTAAGGGGCAGAGTAAGGGAAATAGCATAAGCTATTCCTGACAGGGTGCAAATTTAACAGTCACAGAGTGAATGTTTTAAAAATGAGCACTGAAGAGATAAAGGAGGATAATATTGCCACTGCAGCTAGTTCAGTCTTACTTTGGTGAAGTCTAGCACTTTATTCTCAACTATTATTTTAAGGTAGAAAATTAAAGTAGGTTCAAGTCCGAGCAGTCGACTCTGACTGATTCTGCAACACACAAACATGCAACTAACACCAACAGGATGCATTTAAGTGGCCATAACTGAGTGGCATTAACTCACTTGAAGTGTTGCACATTTTAATCCCTTAAAGTCCTAATATTCCAAGACAGGATTTAGATAATCTCCCAAAAACCAGGGCTTAATTTGACAAGGTTAACAATGTTCAACGAGTGCCCAATCTGGATCGTGAAGTACAGTACTGTGTAAAATTTGGAAGGAATTAGCCAGTGGGTGTGCTGCACTTAAACACGTCCTGTTGCTGTGATTTATCTATGTATAAAACATAGCCAGTACATGTCTTAATGTCAACATCCAGGGTTTGAGCAGCAGCCGCTGGCAACAATCACACGCACTTTCTTCTGAAAATAACAAGTGAATGTTAATGTTGCGTCATAATGAAACTCTGTTTTTTAATATATATATTTGTCTTTTAAATATGCCACAGACCTTGTAACCATGAAGCTACTCTTCTTCATTTGCAATTTGCCAAACTTTTTCCTTGGGGGGTTGGGGTTGTGCTATTCATTGTAAGGAGTAATAAAGTCCAGTGGGATTTAATGAGAGGTTTGATTTGATGGAAAAGGGCAGAGGGGTGTGACATTGTGTCACTGGTTGGAAACATCGATATTTATTCACATCTCTTGATGAAGTCACTATTAACATTCAAGCTCCATACTGCCTAACAATATGGCACACTAAACAGTATACTATATACTAATCTTAATAGTGTATTGCTTTTGCAGTTATTATACAACAATGAAAGTACTTTACCATTTTGTACAAAAAGTAAATTAAATGACAAGACGTGTGCCAATATATATCAACACGACAGCTAATTTCAGATTTGGAAACTTAACAAAGAGAAAGTTTTTCCGTGTATGTATTACATTATTTTTGTTTTGTAGGATGTTCCTGGAGCCATCTTACTGCCGTCCACAATTTGTCTCCATTTGCATTGCATTTTGGGACAGTGGTGACCAAAGGCACACTCCGAAGGGCATACTGGCATCTTTGAGTACATTTAACTTTTCCAGTGTGAATGCATCTCACACTCAAATTAATCCGCATGTAGTATAGAAATGGGACAGTCACACTGTTTTCCAGCGAGTGTCCAGCTAGCTAAAGTGTCTCTTGAGCAAAGCACTGCAAAGCTACCAGTATCAGGGGAGTTTGATTGTGTTTTTAAAGACATGTCACTCATTTCAAGGGTAATCTTCATTCTTGACATGCAGAGACTGATAAGAGCTGCTTGTCCTCTACCACTCGCTATAGCTTTACTCAGAGACAGCTTAAGTTTCACATTTATCTGTTGGATAGATATAAATTCAAGCTTTTATTGCTGGGGTCTGGGAGTTTTTTATATACAGCCAAATTAAAACAGTCTTCAGTAGGTCAGTCAGCCAGTCTGTGTTTGGACAACTGGACAGTGAGACCTTTAGAAAGGTCAGTGGTTGGAGTGAGGTGGCTAAAGATAACACACACACATATTTGCAAGCACGTACATACACACACACACACACACACACACACACGCAGCTAAAGAGCTTACGAGAGCAGCGGAAACGCTGAGTCACAGAGGGAGAGCAAAGGTAAGAAAAGTGTTATGCTCACATGCTAAGGACTGCACACAGACACCCACACACTGTTGTCTCCACTCTCTTTCTACCAGACACACATACTTACACACACACACACACACACCATGTGCAAAGGGTAACTGTTAACTGCAACAGGGGCCACTGTTCTATGACAGCTCCAAACCTGAACTCTAATCTCAGTGCAATCTGTTGTGTCACTTAAGATGGTACGAGCTGTACTCCCTCCAAACACTATCACACACACACTGGTAATCACTTCTTAGCTACACACAGTGGCTTTAAGGTTACAGAAGCAGGCTTGTGACTGGAACGCAGTTGTTTTGAGCAGGATGATGATGATGATGATGAACACTCAGGTTCTGCGGTGGACCTGCTCATTCTTGCGTCCCTGGAGGGTAAAGGTTAAAATAGTCATTTTACCAGTGAAAACTACTACAGCATTTACTTCCAATTGCATATTCAGCAGCGAATGGAGTTGCCTCACTTGTCATCACATGACCAAAAAAATGTAACATTGGTCATGTGATAACAAGTGGTCGTATGTGGGGGAGATCGTAAACCTTGTCTCTGTTCAAGGATGCTCTCTGGCATGGGATGTGAATGGTCTCCTTGATCTTTTTCTGGCTGCCGACTGACTCCTGGTTGATGACTTTGACCCCTCCCCGGTCATTGATGTGACTGGTTTTGGTCTGGTGTTCAGTCTCATGTCACAGAGGAAGACTGTAGTAGTGTATGATATATTACATGCAACAGGTTCGTGGCAGGGACCCTGGTCAAGAGACTGAGTGAATACTGGAAACCTCAGAAAAAAAAGCTAGTAACGGACATATTTTGTCAAAAGACGAAGTAAAAAGAAGTAAATGAAACTTTCCAGTATATAAAAACCTTCCTTTGCTCTGAGCACATGACTTTATACATCACATGGGTGGCTACTTTCAGGCCCAGGGGTCGTGGTTCAAAGGAGATTCAAATTAGTTCATTTCATAGTGATTTTATAAACTTTTAATTATAATTCATTATAACAAGTAAATCATAAACATAATTGCAGGCACACTCACAATATGCTTTGGCCCCGGAGGTGAAAACTCCATGTGAAGTTTGATTCACATGTGATTTACTTCATGTGAATCACAAAGGCTGGCAGTGGGGACTCCCTCGAGGGGAAGGGCCTTTAATTGAGAAATGAAACAAGGTCCCAGTGTTAGGTCTGTCTGGGTGCACAGAAAGTGATGCATTTTATCCAGAAGAGGCATCAGCAGTTTTCTTTAGCATTAAGTAAATTATAATGAGAAATGAGAGCCTAACCTAACTGCCAAATTCAACAGAAAATCCTACAGTATATCACAGTTTGTACTGTCAGTACTGTGGCTCATAGACATGTGGTCTCTGTAACGTGTTTACACCACACACCACAGCAATTAGCCTAACAATTAGCACCAAAACAAGGTACAGATTACTACCTTAACGGAGCAGTTTAACATTTTTGGGAAACACGCTTCTCACCTTCTTGCCAAGGACGTAGATGAGAAGATCGGTACCACTCTCAAGTTTGTGCATTAAGAATGGAGCTAGAGAAGCTAGCTTGGTAAAAACATACACCTACCAACACCTCTAAAGCTCACTAATTAAAATGTTTTATCTTATTTGTTTAATATGTACACAAAGGTGTACAGGATAGGTGTGTTTTTGGCTAGTCGTTTGCCCCTGCGTCCAGTCTTTATGCTAAGGTAGGCAAACTGCTTTTTGCCGCTCATGGTAAATTAATTATGTCCTCTGCTGCAGACAGACCTCATACTTCTGATAGTTGAAAACAGCAAATGTAACTGTCATGAATTGGGTTTATGTTAAATCACCACTTACTATAACATTGATCCGTGATGCAGTGTAGGAAATATGAATTATTATCAGTGTATGAAAAAGATGTGGACAAGTAATTTGACAAAGTTCCACTCAAGAGTTAATCTCTGTCTACCTTAAAGGGATCTTCATGCAGGGCATTATGGGACAAGGTTTGCTATGTGTACAGTGTTACTCACCTGTGTATACTTCACATAGCTGTGATATTTACATTCTTAAGGTGCTTAGGTGTGTACCTTCTTAACTGGGTGTGCTGCCTGCTTTGCTTAACAATGGCTAATCCCATTCTCTGTGATGTGCATGTGCATATGAGGGAGTGTGTGTGCGGTGTTTCTGTGTGCATGTGTATGTGTGTGCAAGTGTGTGTGTTGTAAGCTCACTCACATGATAACGTGCTAATACGGGCCTACGCGCGCTCACATTCCTATCATAGTTAACATTTAACCAGACCATTATCAAAGAATGCTGCTGTTTTTGTTGTCGGAAGAAGCATGTGACCTGGAAGTAAGTAAGTGCGTGTTTGTCTAAAAGTGTGCTTCAAGGATAACTGAGCTCAACCGCGACTGAAAGGCACAGCCGTTTCACATTAAGAACCCTTGCCTTTTATTTCCTGTGAACAAGAGGGATATCTGTAGATCAAGTAAATATATTCAGAGTGTTAATGTCTCACATGGGAAGATTGTTCAAGCAGAGGGAGATTTCATGGTAACAATCCCAGCATGAAGATCATTCATGGAGTCTGATTGATTGCACAAGATCATTGGGCCTAACAAACATTTTTAGGAAGAGATTTGTTATTAAGTGGCACATATGAGGGATTTAAGAGAATTTGTTGCATTCACCAATTTACTGAGGGGTACAACAGGGTTTTTTTTTTTTTTAGGTTGTATTGGCACGACAACTTATACAGTTAAGAATAAGAAGTTCTTACACCTGATCAGCAACACTAACATGCTGATGTTAAACAGGGATTAACGTTGACAATCTTAGTTTAGGGCGTGGGCATGCTAACATTTGCTAATTAGCACTAAACTAAAGATGAGGCTTATGGGAATGTGATTAGCTTTGCAGGCATTTGGACAAATTAAAATTATTACCTGATGATGGCAGTAGATGAAAAGTAAGGGAAATCAGGGATTACAATTCATCCTGAGAAGGGCATGAATATATGTACCAAATTTCATGGTAATCTAGCCAAACCGAAAATGCTAAAAACAAAGTACAGCTGAGGCTGATGGGAATGTCATTAGTTTTGCAGGAATTTAGTCAAAGATCACCAAAGGTATCAGATTTTATTACCTGTTAAGCATACATGTATGTACAAAATTTGCTGCCAATCCATCAAGTAGATGTTGAGATATTTCACAGGATAAATGAAAACTTTGACCTGCTTGTGGAGCTAGAGGAAAGGTCAGGGGATCAAAGTATTCCAGGGTAAGAATAATTCATCCTCTGGACACCATGTACATCTGTACCAAATTTCATGGAAATCCATCCAATAGTTGTTGAGATATTTCAATAAAAGCAAAAAATGTCAACCTGCTGGTGGTGCAAGAGGAAAGGTCGGAGAATCGCCAAAGTCAGTAGGATTCATCATCTTGGGACAATGAATGTCTGTACAAAATTTCATGGCAATCCGTCTAATAGTTGTTGAGATATTTCAGTCTGGACCAAAGTGGTGGATCAACTACCAAAAATTCACCCACGCTTTTTGAACATGTATGACTTTTATTTACAATGTCTTGGAAGGTGTTGCAACTCAGACATCTGTTGTGTCATGAATATCATGGTTTTCATTTACCTTTACCACCCAGATGTTTTCTGGCTGTCAACCCTCTGGTCACAAGCTTAATTCTTAAATGGGAAACCCCATCTGTGACTTTCCAGATACAGTTCATATGGCCACGTTGTGTGTTCAGCTCACTCAATCACTCGTGTCTTCAGCTTGGATCATCCAGAAATATGAGCTCTTCACTCTAGGGGTGGGCGATATGACCTAAAATTTATATCACAGTATCTTTTTTTGTTTTTTACGGTGACGGTATGATATCACGGTATTACAAAATTAAAAGGGATACTCCACTTGATTGGCAATGTAAGGGAACATATCTTAAGAAAGAAAAAATGTGTTAACTAGTAAATGTAATGTGATTCATTCTCAGAGTTAACTACAAATTTAGGCCTAAACTTTAAGAATAGGGCTAGACCTATGCTAGACCTGTTTCACTGAAGGTCTCTACTATTTTAGGCTACATGGTTTTAACATTGTAACTTACCAATAGCTATGTGTAGCCTGTGTCCAAAACATGCTAGCCTGGTCCATTTGTTGATCTGTAATGCGCGCACCATGTTTGAGCCACTGTCGGTCGTCATGCGTACCAGACGCGCTTCTTCCAAGCCCCAGGCAGAAAGTGCCTCCTTCAGCCCGTTCGCAATTATTTCTCCGGTGTGTTCATCGGCAGTGGTGGAGAAGGCTTCAAGGTAACGAATCTCCTTTAAGATTTTCTTCCGACACTCCGCGTACAGCTCTGGCAGACACTTTTGGGTAAAATACTTCCAATCAGGCAGCTCGTATCTTTGGTCCAGAATACGAATCAAACTTCTGAACCTGTCTGTCTCCACTATCTGAATCAGCACCATGTCCATGGTGATATATTGTGCGACTGCCCTTGTAATATCCTTCCATTTTTTGGTGCTTTTATCATAAGGCACAGCAGCAGTGAACAAAGCCTGGAGTGACAGCTGTGTTGCCTTAGGACGACTCCGCTGGCGCAGCTGCTGGCTGAACCACTTGTGCTTTTGGCCCTTGTTGCATTTTATCTTGCTGATTGAAACCTGATTGCTGATTGTTTTGTGACCTTAGTTTCTTTGTCGATAACTGTAACTGTAACGGTAAACTGCCTCTCGCTATATAACCTAGGCTACAGCCAACATAAAGACTTTCGCACCATCTGGCTCGCGTCTGATGTTAAATTTCTGTTCACGTGAATAGCAGCAGGCTGAATATGCTTTATGTTTTCTGTTTTCTGCAACAAAATAAAGACACGTATTCAGACCAAGACTGAACTTTTGAAGAAACTAAAGGCCTTATTGTTATTTTTAATATTCTAAAACATTTATCATGGTAATGACAGCATTGGAAAATCCATGTCGTGGCAGAACGTGACACCAGTGACGAAACTGGTATACTGCCCACCCCAACTTCACTCACAAACATTTACAGTTTGTGTCAGCAATATATAACCCCACACGCAGTCGTTCTGTGAGTCTATACAGGAAAGATACATAAATGGCTTTGCAGCAAAACTTAGTCATCACTATAAATAGATGCTTTCGTTGCCAGATACAGTAGCACTTCCATGAATGGCGCGGAAAGCCAGAGTGTGCTTCTGTGGAAGAGTGCATTTGTCTCTGTCCTTTGCTTTGATGTTCATGTGCCTGATCCAAGCGTGACCTGCGTTTATTAGCATGATGAGTGTGTGTGGTTGCTGGCTTGGGGGGCTGTTGAGTGAGCCTCATGACGCACAGCGTGGTCATAAGACACAAGTGCAATGATAGGAATGGGTGAAGTGACAGAGGGGAGTGTGTGTGTGTGTGTGTGTGTGTGTGTGTGTGTGTGTGTGTGTGTGTGTGTGTGTGGAAGGGGATTTGACAGGAGGGGAAGCGGGGCCACAGGTGGTCAAGTGGAGAGGAGGCGAAGGAGAGGGGGGAAGCCATTTGGAGTGAAACGGGGAATAATGCAAAGATGAAATATTATTCCGCTTCTGAAAAATAACACACCAATTTCAATTTTAACAAACCAACCCAGTTGGGCTGATGTATGTGGTATATATATATATCTGATCTTTTGAAAGTAGGGCACATATGACTATAGGAGGAAGGGTATGAGAAGATGGAGGGGAAGAGAAAACAAGCATTTTTTTCTCAATTTTATTGTGAAATCTGGATGTAAATGTCCTCCTAAACCTTCTCAGTATGACATCATATTGTAAGAATTTAGTGCTTGTTTGTGTTAAATTCGGTCAGCGTCCATGATGAAATGTAGCAGCATGTGAGGGGTTTTTCAGCTTGGACTGGCTGCATTCAGAGGTGAAACCTAAAACTTTGTGTTGTTAGCAGGATGATTTATTGACTATGTGAGATTGACCAAGCTGGTCTACGTCTCTGTCTTTGCATCCTCCTTCATAATTCTGCCTTAACCTCAGTGGCTCCCAACCAGAGGTACTGGTACTCAAGGGGGCACTTCTGCAGTTGCTTGTGGGCTTAAAGTAATGAATAAACTGTTGTAATAGTTAGCTAAAAGTAATGGATAAATGGTTAAAATAGATAGCTAAAAGGAATCGATAAACGGTTCAGATAGTTTGCTAAGTGATGGATAAATGGTGAAATAGCTTGAAGTGGCTATAATCAGTATTTTTACAGTAACAATGTATCAGTTGATAACATGAATACAATGTGACACTGTGAAAGGGGTCGCTTGTGACTTTCAGCTAATTGTTTAGCTGTCCGGTCCATAACTTTACTGTTTTGGTTCACTCTCATCACTCTCATAATGTCGTTTGTGGCCACAGCAGGCAGCTGTTTTCAGTGAAAAAGCTTGAAAAACCCACTGCGCACTACCTGCTCAGCACCACATGGCAGAACAAACGGCAGGCAGGCGCAGTTAGCGACTAGCTGGTGAATAATTGAGCATTTAGCAGCTAAAGAGCCAGATATTCCCATCAGGAGTTGGTGGAGACCAAAAACAGAGCTAACAGAGAGGCTTATTGGGCTTACATTCGCCAGGTGGCCAGAAACACGACTCCAAAGTTATGGAGCTAATTGCTCCGTAACTGCTGGATGTGTAAATAAGCAACTAGTTGCTAACAAGTTCGCCATATCAGTGTCATATCAGTGTTGTGTTCACAACTTCTTTCCGCTGCCCTCAAGCGGCCAAAAAAATCAGTTATTGCAGGTTTAAAACAATGGATAAATGGTTGAAATTGTTAGCTAAAAGTAATAAATAAATGATATGGCGGTGTCGATACTTGAAGAATGAAGAGGTTCATCTGACAAAAAAGGTTTGGAACCACTGCTCTACCTGTTCACCATCTGCCTGGAAGTACTACTTTCTGTCTGTCTACACAGATTGAAAGATATAAGTGAGAGGCGAAGAAAGAGAGAAAATAAATGGATGTTAGTGGAATGTGGAATGACAGGCGTGTTAAAGATTTTAAAAAAATGTAGATAAGTTAACAGACAGCAGACAGTCTGTCTTTTCTCTCTTTTCCTTCTGATATCCCCCTGTGGCATGTGGGTGACTATGTGAAGCAGTTTGTACTTTATCCATTAATATATTCACTGTTTAAAATGTTGAACATTATGTTCCATGGCACTCTCTGTACTACTGAGTCTCAGCCTCACAGGGGTAGAGGAGATGTAAAGAGAGAAAGAAAGGACGTGATAAGATGTGAAAAGAGGGGAGGGAAGAAACTCTCCTTGTCGCTGACGAGAAGTGAGAGGAAGAGAGAGAGAGAGAGACGGTGGGTGGCAGGGGGGGATGGAGTCAGAGCTGACAGGGTAGCGTGACATTTTCCTGTGAGGACAAATTGTTCCGAAAAACTAACAAAGAGGCAAAAGAGAGGCAGGGTGACACTGCGGCATCAGCTGCAGAAATGTTGGAGCCGTTCTGAAACATACATGTGCTTGCAGCCATTCCCAGCCACATTTTCCTTTTGATTGGCTCACTCTGCATCTGCTCTGCGCACCAAATGGAACCTAATCAAGGATTTCCTAATTGGCTCATGAGCTCGGTCATATGTTGGAACAAAACAGCACACTTCATGCATGTCTATTCCACACTGCACTAAAACCATCATATGCGCAGGATTTGCGCAGACACACACAAGATTAAATCATCGCCATCTGTCCTCGCCCATATCTCGGTTAATCTCCTATTTTCATTCACTGAGCTCTCATAATGTGAAACTGTGGCGACGTAGGGAGACTCTTATCCAATTTCAATTGGTTTACTAACCTCTTTCCCAGCCACGCCGCACTGCTCATCCTCTCCTCTCATCCCTGCCTCTCCCTGCACTTCCTCTGAGGCTTTTTAAGGACACGGCGTACCCAATGCTCTCCTGTCTCTGCTCATCCTCCCTCCTCCTCCTCCTCCGCTTCCCTCACTTTATCTTCTCCTCTCCCGCACCTCCCCTCACCTGTCTTATGCCTTTAGCTCCTCGTTCGTCTCCTCAGCTCACCTCCCCTCGCTTTCCTTTCTCTTTTCTTTTGTGTCTGCAGCATTGTAATGCATAGCCACTCTGCATAGCCGGCATACCCTTATCTAACATCTGGGCTCCAGAAAAAAGGAGAGGAGAGGGCTGTTCCCCCTTCCTCATGAATATTGCACCAACAGAGAGGGGTGAGATGGTAAGGGGCAGAAAATAGGCCCTTGCACAGAGGTGTGAAAAGAGTCAGTCACCGGCAAGGTGGGCGTGTGCGTTCATATTCAGGTGCGCGTGGATTCACACAGCACGCATGTGGAATTCTCGCACGTGCACCCACATGTACAACTGACGGGATAAATCGGGTCCTGCTCTCACGCAGGTGTATATTTAGCCATGACTGCGCCTGTTGGCAGCGGCTGGTATTTGGCATCTTCTCGACAGAAGAACCCGCAAGAGGGGTCAGCTGACGCACACAGAAGAGATGGGGGTAACGGGGAGAAACAAGCAGACAGGCAGAAAATGTATTTTATGAAGGATGATGTTTTTATTGACCACAAAATAAACAAATAATAAAATGAAAGAAATCTTGGAAAATAAGCCACGTTCAACCTTTTCTTGCATTTTCTTGTATTCAGTCAGGATACTTGCGTCAAAGTTTGAACCGTTTACTGCAACAATATGCCTTTTAGTTTGGTGATGTGGCTCTGCTCATGTGATGCTCTGGAACAAGCCTGAGCAAGCTCGACGCAGACTGTCCCTGAGCTCTTAAACCCCCTGACAGAACCTGAGCTACACAACAAATGATGAACACGTATCAAAGAAGCTCATAAAAATCCAGAAAAACGAAATGTTAATATAGGAGGATGAGGGACTTATATTTGTGTCACAGTGAGGATGCAGAGCTCAGCATTGTTGTATGCAGACTGACTGAGCGCCTGACTGTTTATGTGCACCTCCTGTTGTGAGAGATGGGTCGTGGACATACGTGATTGGAGAGTGTATGGAACGTGGGACTATAAAACAACTTGCCTATCAGGAGGCTCCATTAAATAACAATAAGCTATTTGCAAAGTTTTCTAAAACACAGGGTGATCTGACTAATGTTTTGGCCTCTTATTATATTTTCTGGCTCACTTCTTCTTCTCACTTCTGTACAGTACAGTATTAATATAAGAGTACAGTAAGTGGGAGAAGCTGCTGATTCCGGAGGTATGTTTCCTAAGATTTCCTTGAATGACATCCTCAATGTTCATTAACATAAAAAGGGTTTCTAAAAAGCGCAGTCCTTAGCTTCTGCCTGCTGTTAGCGGTGCACACATAATTTTAAGTTTGCTAACTGGATGTTTCTTACAGAAATACACCTTGAGAGTTGCCCCCCTTACATCCCTATGTAGACAGGCTTTGTACCTCCGACTTTTTAAGAACCAAGTCTTTTCTAATGAAGCTCCCCATCATTTGTACTGACAAATCAACACGAAGAGCTTTGTGTTCATTGAGCTTTGGAGGTTCTTCAATTGCCAGTCGCCAAAAATTGTCCATGCAAAAGAACTGGACTACATCTAGGACTAATTTTGAAATAAACATTTTTTCTCTTGCATCTTAAGAATATAGGAGGAGAAATCGGATCTGTGAGGCTTTTATAATGACAGCCAGTCTGTCTTATAGCCAGGGATGCAGAATTTTATACAGAATTGTCTGTGCGTTTGGTGGAGTGTGTGTGAGGCCCTTTGGCAATTGGTACTGGTCTGTGATTTGGACTCGAGAGACGAAGAAGAACAGACAGAAAAGAGAGAGAAAATTAGGGGAAATCACTAGAGATAGAAGATGAACAGGCAGAGAGACAGGTAAAAGGACAAACGGAGCGAGAGGGAGGAGATGCACTGTGCTGAACAACCTGCAAGGTGTAGTGTATTCCCTGGAGAACCATTTATACAACACACAAACACACACACACACGCACATGGCAGCATGTTATCAATATCGTTTCTTGCAGTGGTAGCTATCATGGTGGTGTGCACCAATTACTCAGCCCGGAGCAGCATGTGTGGCCGCAACAGCAGAGGAAAAGCTACATGGCTCACAACACGATTGATCAAAATCTGTCGGCCTGCCTTTGTATGTGTGTGTGCTTGTGTACCTGTGTGTTTTCTATGCGCACAGGAACGCTTTTCCCATTTCCACTCGCATGTGCATTTGGTGAATGCGTGTGTTCAGGCACATGTGGCACAAGTGAGAGCAAGCAAAGATGCTGTTTATGAAATTGGTATCATTTATCTTGGATGTGGTGGAGGCTGCCGGGGGCTTCCACAGCTGGAAATATCCAAACACGGGAAATCAGCTTGTGGTAAGGGGGGTAAAGTGGAGTAGATGTGTGTGTCGTTTAGAGGCAATTTTAACAAGTGGGCCATCCCCATCAGGTTCTACCCTGCCCTGTTCAGATGACCCTGTAGCATGAACAGAACCAAGGCTTGGACTCAGATCTTTTGATTATAAAATATATTTTTTAAATGCTTTGGGTTTTTTAAGTGTAGTGTTAATGGAGACGGGTGGTGGTAGTTCCAAGGCTCCAAGGACATCTTGTACAATATGCTCCACAAAACCATACTTATTTTTTCTGGAATTCCTCTAATCTTTGATTTTTTCGCTTGTGAATACTGGATAGTTTTACATCTTCAGTCTTTTAAACAGGATATAAAAAAACAAGTAAAAGGCGGTTTTTGGTTTCAATGTATTTATTGTTTAAAAGATTAGTTCGACGTTTCGGGAAACACCCTCGCTTTCTTGCCAAGAGTTAGATAAGAAGATTGACATCACTCTCATGTCTGTGCATTAACGGAGCTACAGCCAGGAGGCAATTAGCTTAGCTTAGCTTAAACACTGGTAGCAGGGGGAAAGAACTACCCTGGCTCTGTCCACAGTTCAAAAACATGTCTACTAACACCTCTATAGCTTATTAATTAACGTTTTATATTATTCAAGTAGTAGCTAGTTAGTTGCTCGATAATTAATTGGGTTTAGAGGTTATGGAAGGCAGATATTTGAACTTCATGAGAGTGGTATCAATCTTCTCATCTAACTCTCAGCAAGAAAGTGATTAAGCCTATATTTTCAAAAAATATATATTTATATATATATATAAAATAATGCATATTAAAAGGGAGCATGTGAGAGAGAAACTGAAACGTAATTCTGTGTAATTACATGGTTTAGCAATGATGTGAGTGGTACTACACTTGCAGACTTAAGCCTCTGTGAAAGGTGACGACCTCTGACGGCAGTCTCACATGAACGGGGTCAATCGCGGATTGAAGGAGCTTCAGTATACCCACGTCTACATGGATCTCCGGTATTAAACGGCCCAGAACTGCTTTGCCGAGCAGCATTTGATCAGCAGTCTGCTAGTCTGATTTAGCCTCAAGTGTCTTTCAGCATAGACGCCGCCTCGCTACCTGCTCACTGAAGTCCACTCTGGATGAGAACATCAACTCAGTACCTAAATGTGAAGTCAGTGATGCACTTTGGTTCAATGGATTTTATTTTATTCCAGGAAAGAGCACAAATGTATTCATTCAGTCAAAGACAGTAACTGGAGGTTCACTTTAAGCAACAAAGTTGTAACATTTATAAATAATACTGAAATGCTTTTACACTTAACACACCACTTGATTTCTGAATATAAACTCCACCGAGGATGAAAATAGATGATTCAAATGACTTTACAGAATGTAAAGAGGAGCACATGATCAGATGGACCACAGGGAAGCAAACTGAGTTTGCAACAAGAAACATCTTTCCCAGACCGTCCTTTCATTCATGTTGATGTATGCAATCGGTCATTTATACTGTAGAGTGCATGTAATGTGACAGGTAGTGATTTCTGATGACTGTCGCTTCTGCCTCTAACGATGATTAAAATGGAGTGCGTTGCAGTACACTCAGATGATTGACAGAACAATGTCATATAGTGTGTGTGCGTGCGCGCAAGCAATTGGAAGCATACGTGCACATTTGCATGCACGTGTCTGCACTGTAATGACTGTGTATACTTACAGTATACATATGTGTGCATTTACTGTAAGTGCGTTCACACAGACATACCACACATACTGCTGTTAATGGAATGCATGGAGGTTTGTGCATGTATGTACGTATGTGTTTGTGCTGGTGTGTTGTGAAATGTGCGGCGCGGGCATTAATGAGTTCAGATGGCTCTGATCTTGCCCACTCTTTAGCATCAGTCTCTCTCTCTCTCTCTCTCTCTCTCGCTCTCTCTCTCTCTGTTGGCCTGCATCAAGTCCTGTCTGACAGCTTTGGCAGCTCGTCAAGTCTACTCACTACACACGCCAATCAAACCCCATCCAAGCAAATAAGCAATTAATCACTAGCATCCACAAGCAGCCGACGCAGGGGAAGTGAGGAGGAGGAGGGAGGAGGGCAAGGAGAAGAACGGAGTATCGGCGTTCATGTGGGTTCAAGTATGACCCCACCCCCTTCCCACACACACACACAGACAAATACACACAGTTCCCTGGTGAATTCTGCAGTGGCAACCGCATAACAAGGGGATTATCTTCTTAATAACTCAAGGGATGAATTATGGAAATGAGCATGGGACGGTGAAAAAAAAGAAACAACTGGACAGCATCTGTTGACTAACAAAACAAACTATTGTCCCTATTAGGTTTTCCTCTCCACTCACAGTAATGACGATTAGATGATTAGTCTGTGATTGAAATGATTAAATGGCGCGTATGGGAGAGAGTGTACCATTGTGTGTGTAATTCTGTGTGTGCACACAAGACAAATCAGTAGGTTTTAACTAAACGGGACATTTTAGGCCTAGCTTGGGGTTACTACCTTACAATCAGGGTTAAGTGAAAGTAAAGTTTTAACAGTAGTTTTCTGAGGAAAAATTAGAGATACTTTTATATAATCAGTATGTGATGTTTCTTTCTTTCAGCCTGTCATATCAACATGTACTTTCTCTTAAATATTAAATTAATATACTACCAATTTACATTGGCCAGTATGTTTTGGAGGTAATGTAGCCTGGATTACGTTTACAGGCAACATTTGGTTCCAGTGTATGAATTAATGTGGTGTTTTAATACAAGAGCAAAAGATGTTGACAATTGTTTTGCTGTAATGCTGATAAAAACATATTACAGGCAGTATTATATTTCTCACAAAATATGTGAGCCAATTATTGCAAATTAGCTGTGATTTAAAGTAGACAGGGTTAGTGTTAGGGTTGATCATTGAGTTGTTGTTGTTACAGTGATGTTGCCAGGCAACCAGCAAGATTCCAGGAAGTCACTGCTCCCTGCCAAGAAATAGTCCAGCACATAACTCCCAATTGTAAAACCACTGCTACTTGTTTTTTCACTCAGGTTTTTGTACAGATACAGATACAGAGACACAAATGGATAGAACGTGTAGGCAGATTTTTTAAACTCTGGACAGAGCCGAGCTAGCTGTTTCCCCCTGTTTCCAGTGTTTATGCTGAGCTAAGCTAACTGACTGTTGGCGGTATCCTTATATTTCACGGAGTGGTATCAATCTTCTCTTCTAAATCACGGCAAGAAAGTAAACAAGCTCCAATATATTCAACTTGAAACCGAACCAATATGGATGCCTCATGTCAGCCAAAGTTCATATGGTGTTATATTGTCAATGCAGAGTATTTTTAACCCTCACATGACCAACTCCGCAATCATGCAACCGTCTTGCGTTGTCTGATGAGCAAATTTCTACATACATGTGCCTTCACACTTTCAGTTTAGAAGGACAAATATCAAAATCCTTGTGTGGGTGTTTATACATTTTATTACCCTCAGTCATTCTTTCCAATCTCATTATATAGCCTGTATCGTTTCCTCTGTCTGTTTGCTTAGTGTCAGAAAGCGATAGCAGGTTCAGTGATACCGACTGCCCTTCCTGTCTGGTCTTCTAATTGGTCCAGAAGAGTTGATTGTCCTTTATTGTTATCAGCTAATCTTCTGTCATTGGCCAAAGTGCCCAGGTCAACCTCCGACCCCTGCAGATATTGTCACGTTCCCAATTACATGCCGGATGTGTCCATATAATCCTACTGGGGATTTGATTATGAAAGAACAGCAAAATGATTTTGCTGTTGTGACAAGCGATGGTGGAGTTAGGACTACTGGCCGTGGCTGGACTAAATCATGGAAAACTTTTACTGAGGTGCACTTGAGCAGGATTTTTAACTCCTTACCTGCTGGAAAAAAGTGTACTCAGTTTAATCTACCTGGAAATGTAAAGGTTTAAATAAAATGTTTGAAAAACAGTTAAAAATGGAAAAAAGGACATGGATCCTGTGTCAAAAGTAACATACTGCCCGAAAAATAAATTCCATTACATCTACTTTGCAGTTCACACCAAGACTTGCGCCATTAATTTGTTATAATACAAACACACACATATAAGCCACCCTACATGACTCCTACCACCCCACCCCCACCCCAACACACATGAATAAGCAAGTGAACCCTGTGACTGCTCCAACGCTCTCTTCGATGTGATAACTTGGCGATGGAGGGAGAAACTGATATCTGAGAAAAATGGGAGAAAAGAAGCCAAAAAATAGAGAAACATGAGTAGTCAGGAAGCAAATAGACGCACAAAGAGAGAGTTTGGCAGTGGACTGACTTTCTCTCCTCTCCCAGGGGTGCACTGGAGATTTCACAGCTGGGGGGGGGGAGGGTTCCTCTCTGCACCCCCCTCCTCTCCTCCACACACACAGATCAGTAGCATCATTTCGTGTGTCCCTGCGTGCGCACACCCTCTGCGTTTACAGCCTGGCAGCAACTGTGCTGATATATCCATTTGTGTAACTGTCCCTCAAACCGCACGACACATGTCGCCTCAGCAAAATGGCAGGGTGCCTCCCGAAGATGCAATCGGGTGATAACAGGCTCTATCTGCAGTAAAAAGTAACCCAGCTCCAAGCCGTTAATATAGGGATATCTACTGCATCGCCAGTGGTTGTTGCAGACATACACATACACACAGTGGCATGCAAAGAATGAAGCTTTGACAGACAGACAGACGGTCTCTTGTTGATATCAGATGCATGGCGATGAAGCCGGCAGATAAGGTGTGGCATTTCTGATTTGACATGCAGTATACCCTCATTAAATTCCAACCAGACCAGCAGGGACTTTTTAGGAACATTATACAATAAAGATAAGATGCTTCCTCTGTGCTGTTGTAACCTATGGTGATTCTCTTTCAGTTTTTAAATGACACATGGGTAAAAGTCCAAAAGATTGGTGTTTATTGCTGGTTTGTCCTTGAGTTTATTCGCCAAAGAGAGACACACGTAAGAGGTCTTCAGGAGGATGTGATGTAAGAACCCCGTCTAAAGGCAAAAGTGTTTATACCTGTTCTGAATGGCCACTCTCCAAGGCAGCGCAAAAAGCCTTTCACCACAGAGAGACGAGACATAATAAATCGTACAAAAGGGGATAACAGCGTTTACTTTTGGAAATCTTTCCTCAAAGCCGTTCATGGTGTTGAACTTGGCTGCACGCGTGAAAAGTGACAGAAGTGGCTGTGTGAAGAATGAAACGGGGAGCTTGGAAGAGAAGTTCAAACCCTGCCAACTTTCAAACCTCTGCACACATGGCCAGATGCTGCGGAAGTGGTCATGCTCACTGTCAAACTATCGGTTTCGTACAAAAGCTGTCTGACACAACTTTGAGTCAAACTTATTTGGGAAAGAAAACAAAGGTGAAGGGTAAAATTATTACCACAACTGTCCCTTGTAAACATCCATCAAAGTTTACAGTCTGACTCCCTGGTCTAACTTTGACCTACCCTTCTTACCGAAGTTTTGCATGCAACCAGTTTTCCTTTGCAATAAGGGATTATTTCCAACATTTTAGTGCTCAGTTTGGTTTTACCCAGAAATAGAGGGGTTTAGATAATCTTGCTAAAGTGTTAGCTTGTTTACAGCCTGTCTTATCGTCTGGCTGCTCTTTTTAGCAATGTCTCAGAGTTCCCTGGTCTCAGCAACTACTTCTGTGAGTACAGTGCTATCATAACTGATAGGGCTGATGATCAAAACTACAAACATAAGACCCACGTTGTAGTAAACCAGAAACCAGAAAACAACTACTGACAAGGTTCAGATCAGTGCAACCAAGGTCAATGTGGCAGTTCATTTGCTAACTTATCAGATAAAGCCCAATAAAGATAGCGTCTCAATCATGCACTCTGGCAATGTAGTTCCACGAGGTAACTTCTAAATTGCTGTCATGTGAAATATCCCACTGTTGACATTTTTTCTCAGCTTTCACTGTACAGAGTTTATATTTGCAGTGTCGGCTCCCTGTGATACTTTCTCCCGAAAGCTCAAAGCACACAAAGCTGTCGGCTGAAGGTTGTTGACCATATCTGAGGTATGCTTTTGTTTTCACTGAAAACTAGAGCCGTGACGCATCTGCGGTAGATTTAGCCTTCAAGTCGCTATGGCGGAGACACTCCCCAATGTGTTTACACTGATATCTGCATCTCAGGCATTCAGGAGACACACATCAAAAAAATCCAGTCTACCTTGGTGAAAAAGGTGTGTTATGACTAAAAGGATAAGACAAGAATTTAGTTTGATAATGTTAAAAATACAGTGTGATCATTTGTCCAACATTTTGGAGTTCCTTTTAAGATTAAAAATGCAAAGGCAGTAGTCAAATTATAAAAAATTTGGCTGCCTTCTCTGTCTGCATCTTTCCCTTTTCTTCTTCTCTTTTCCACAATTCTTCTTCCATTTTTTTTCTTCTGCCTCCGCTCTGTCTGCTTTTTTCTTCCTCTCCCCCAAGCAAAGGGGACAGCTGCTTATCCCTGATAAACGCCTGGCATTTGGCGCAGCGAGAGATGGGAGAGCAGGAGTGAGGAGGTGGGGGTGGGGGGTTTGGATGGGCGCGGCACATCGGTCGGGGGGGGGGGGGCGAGAAGAGAGAAGATGAGGCCTAATAGTGACCTAGATTCCAAGACGCCCAGACATAATAGGCAGGGCCTTACCCCACATGAACCCCATCACCCCCAACCCTTCTCTTCAGTCAAAACAATAACAGAGAGTCTGGGGATGGTTCCAGCCCACCACCTCAGCCCCCCAGTGTACTGCGTTTGGCCTCTCTGTCGCTAACTCCCAGCAGCTGTATGGCCCTCAGTCCTCTGGAAATTCCTGGAATGGGAACTTAGGGAATGTTGGGGCAATGTTTGGATAAACTTCTGCTGGGGTCTTTTGAACCAACTCCTACTTTGTTAGGTTCTGCATTGTTTCCTTTGCTGGGAGAAGGACAAAAGACCCCCAAGTGGAATGGCTGTAAATCTTAAATTACATTAAAGGAATAGTCGGATATTTGGGGAAATATGCTTAAGAGTGATCAGTATATATTCGACTTAACGGGGGTTTACATGCTGGACTATTTCTTGGCCAGGACCAGTAACTTCCTGGAGTCTCTGCTTGTTTCTGGGTAACTGCCCCCCAGACAAGAAATAGTCTGCCACATAAGTTTTTGTACAAATTAAACAAATGGGATATAACGTGCTAATTAGTGTGTCTTAGAGATGCTGGTTGGTGGATTTTGTTACCTTTGGACAGAGCCGGGCTAACTGTTTCCGCCTTTCTTCAGTCTTTATGCTAAGCTAAGCTAACCAGCTACTGGCTTCAACTATATAGAGAGTGGTATCAATCATCTCATCTAACTCTCTGCCAAATAAAGGTATTTCCCAAAATGTTGAACAATTGCTTTAAGGATTTTATTTTATTTATCTATTTATTTATCTAACTATCCCTACATCTCAGTAATTTAGAAAAATGTCACCTTGAGCAATAGTACATTTTGGACAAAAATGATGAAAATATGTTTTAAATGTATTGTGTAAACCTATGGAATATTTCTGACAAAAACTGTTAAGCTGATTTCCACTGAGTTTTTGCATCAGGATTATAGCATAGTTTTTGTCTGTGTATGTCTTTATCTCTCTCTCTCTTCTGTCTGTCTTTTCCTCTCGCACAGTAAACTGGAGCTCATCTTGTACCCGTTGCCCTGGTTGTGGAGTCAGACCCAGACAGTCGTTGCGATGTGAGATGTCCCAATGGGACACGTCATGTGACCTGAGGCTGCCCCTGAGAGTTGTCTCCTTGTTGCCTCGTATGAACCCACACAGTCACGTTTGGAACATACAGTACTTGCTAAAGGGGCATTTCCTATAGCTATGTGCATGTGATTGTTGGTTTGATATTCCCCCAGTTAGTGAGCAATTTGAGAAACAGTCCAACATTTAAGAAAATACACGGTATCCCTTTGCGTGATCTCTGCATTTTCATGTTCTACTTTGTTTAACTGAAGAATTACAAATGTTGAAAAAAAACGGTAGAAACATTTTTAAAAAGTAGTATTGCGTTCAGGACAGTTATGCAATTGGAGCTATTTTTTTGATACCCGACTATTTACTCATCCACTTACCACCTCTCTGCAGCTAAAGCAGGTGGTGCCAGGTGCACTCACAGTCAGTGGCTTCTTCCTTGGGGTTTGTTGATGGTAGAATTACAACCTTAAGCAGAATTAGCAACCACACAATGAGGATGGGACCTTTGAATGTAGATGTAAATATAACAGCTTTGGGGTTGGAGTAAAGGATATTTTTGTTCTTTTAACAGAGCCTGACTGGCTTTAGCCATGCTGGTGGCATGACTGTGTGGATGGCAATGTTGGTCTGTGAGTCAGCTTGTCCACCACTTTGGTCCAGACTGAAATATCTTAACAACTCTCAGATGTATTGTCGTGAAATCTGGTACACACATTCACGTCCCCCCCTCGGAATGAAGTGTAACAACTTTACCGACCCTTTAACTTTTCCGTATATTGCCATCATCAGGTCAAAATTTTAATTTGTCCCGTACTTTGGTTTTTGATGAAATACTTGCAGCACTGATGGGATTCCCGTCAACCTCAGTTGTACTTTGTGTTTAGTGCTAAAATTAGCAAATGTTAGCATGTTAACACGCTAAGCTAAGATGGTGAACACAGTAAACATTATGCCTGCTAAACATCCACATGTTAGCATTGTCATTATGAACACATTAGCAGGCTGACGTTAGCATTTAGCGTAAAGTATCGGACCTGTTGGCGCGGCCGTAATCTTTATACTTTCTTTACACTGTCTCGGACATTTTAGTCTGGCTCGACTCAAATATCCCAGGCCTATTGCTGTACTGGACACAGACAGATGAATGTTGTTCCCTAAATGTCCACCATGCAAGTGATGTATTTAGCTAGATACGATATTTAGTGTACATTTGTGAAACATCATTTTTACACCCATGTCACAACACACAGGTCAAAGTGCAGGTCAGCTGTACTGGAGAAGGATGGCATGTTTGTTGACTTTAAATCTGATGTTTAAGGGGAAGATTATTTGCCTAATCTCTACACCCCAGTGCCATTTCACTCCTATGAGGGCTAATTCCCTTATTTGGCCAGATGCAGCTGATGGTAGCCTGAACCAAAATGCTGGTGATTGGCTAGATTACTATGGGCGGATCACAGGAATATTTGAAAAGCCGAGGTCAGTGGGTTGGTTTGGGTTAAACAGAATTTGGTTGTGAGTCAGGGATGGGGAGTTAGTGTGTGCAGGCGTGGGAGGATTGTGGGTTTGGTGCTCGGAGAGAGAGAGAGTGAGAGAGAGTCTCATCCCGTATAGCCACCAGCGACAGTGACCAGCCATTGGATTTGCAATCTGCAATCATTCCAAATAGATGCTGTGCTTCCATAATAAGCATTTTGCACTCATGCAAAGTGACAATTTGCACGTAAATACAACAGTTGGACAATATGGTGGTCTATTTTTGACTCATGGCTGCAGCAGGAAGAGGCTAAGTGGTAAAATGAAAAATGTAAGCGTGGGGAGATGAACTTCATTTTATTGACTTTTTGACAGAGACAAAATCATTTATACAAGGTTGATTTAAAAGACGACAGACAAAGGCAATGTGACATAACTCTTCACCCGTAGCTTCTCAAACATTCCCAGCAGCACATCGGGTGTACTTCATGTCCAGCGGCTGCCACAGAACACAATACAGTCATTACGCAACTGCGAGAAAGACTCTATTAAAAAGTACAGGAGACTAAAAATAAATAAAAAAAGGAGAGAGGTCCCATGAGGAGAGCAGAGAGAATCTGCCAAGCTGACTAGTACAGTGAAAACACACAATTACCAGAGCTACTTATTTTCACCCTAGGCTAAGTGATTGTAGGTGTGCTCTCAAACAGCAGCATCCTCGACAATCATCCACTATAACAGCCAGTGGTTCAGCTCCAAATCTGGCAGAACGGCGACTAATATAACCTAACTGCTAAAAATAACACAACACAGCCAGGATATAAATAATCCTAGCAACTAATGTCAGGGGCACTTCCTCCCTTTGTTCCATGCTGAGAAGGGCCTGTGGGTAAAAATAAAGAGAGAGTGGGAGACAGACAGGAAAAAGGAGGGCGGGATCACATTAAATAAAGACAGAGACAATGTGGGCAGTCAAAAAGAAAGAGTGTGAGACGGAGTTCTGACACACACGGTGGATAATAATGTGGCCGTGCCATGGAGAAGAGGAATGTGACAACTTTCCCTTCTCTTCCCTCAGATAAAGAGGCAAGTGGCTTGGGGCCAACGAGGCCAAGTGGATGCTTTAATTACAAGAGACAAAGGAAGAGAAGGGTGGGACTGGGTGAGGGTGATGGTGGTGGTGAGTGTGTTTGCGTGGGGGTCCTTGAGTGTGTGTGTGTTTGTGGTGGAAAAGGGAGTAGAGGAGTGGAAAGACGACTTTTTAAGCATGGACACTAGTAACTAGTGGGTTCAAAACTGTCAAACTAATCATATTGAACATATATTTATCCAGTCAAAAACACACACAAGCACGTATGACCACAAAAAACACACACAATGGAGCCTATACAGCATACATCTCATGTAGAAAAATTTATTTCACTACATGAAAGGCTAATAAAACTGACAAAGATCTTAAGGAATTCAGCTGACAATATAATTTGACCTGATTTGAAACCGGGCAGCTTGGCGACAAATATAGCACCACAAATATCAACCATGTCTAAAAATATTACTCCACTGACTGCTTGAAATCAAAAGTTCTGCCTTTGGAATGACACTTAATAGCGATTCATTTTTTTTACTAAATCGGGCCACCAATCAAAACTAATTAAAGCTCATTCCATGTGGGAATAAAACAAGGTTTCATTTCTGCAAAACTCAATTGACTTTGATCTATTTTGGACACTTGGAAGCGGCTGAGGTCCATGACATGGCTTGACATGGGGTTAGAGTGGACTCTGTTATTACAGGGTCGGAGTTTGCAGAAGCTGTTATTGGCTAAACAGAGGTTGGTGGTGGTACGTTGAATAATGGATGATTGGCCCAGCGTTCTTTTTTTTTTTAGGTAAAATGGGCACATAGGAAATGAGGGGCTGGTCAGCGCTTGGCATTAAACGGGTGACATATGATACAGGGCTGCAAATGTCACTAACACACACACACATACAAAAACAGTATAAATCCATGTGCATACAGCCCCGTTTGACAGCCGTTGATCAGCAACAGGTGCAGCTAGTTGAGGGAGAAAACGTGTGTGTGTGTGTGTGTGTGTGTGTGTGTGTGTGTAAGCATGCTCATGTGAAATGAGGAAACCAGGCTGCTCTTTAACCACTGCATGTATGAGCCACGGTAATGTGTCCTCTCCCCCACCCATGCATTAGCTTTAAAAGAGGAACACAGGGGACCTCACAGTTAGCATGACGGAAAACCTCCACCAATCCCACCACCACATGAAGAGGAGAGAAAATAACTGCTTTTCATCCAGTCTTCTCTTCTTTTTTCAATAATTGTTTCACCAAAACCAACATCAGGCTCCTTGATTGCTTTGAGGATGATATAAGGGCAAATGAGCCGCAAACAAGGGCTTCCAATGTGAATCGCATTACCTTGTAAATGTATTTGTCGGCAACCAAAAGTCAATGTGACACTTCATTTTTGAAGGACACATTCTCTGTTCCTGAGATCAAACTTCTGACCCTTTGGTCACAGGTCAGCCTCTCTAACCCTTCTCTAACATCAGTATTTTATCAGCATGGTCAGGGGATAATGAGAAGCTAGATCTTGTGGAAGCTGAGAAAGGCCAGTTATGAGCGAGCACTTGTGGTGACGCACGTCTTGAAACACGGCCAGCATAACCTGAATCTCTGGGTATGTTAAAACTCTCCGATCCCCCAGTCCTGCCTGTCACCCGGGGTCACAAATAAACAGGGGCTGGGAGTAAAGTTTCCTTTGAAGGTTCATAAAAAGTAAATGACGACACACAAAACAATTATTTTAAAAGCAGTTTATCTTTAAATAGTTTTTCTTTTTAAACTGTCCATCGTGAGTCCGACAGTGTCATAGGAGTGCAAAACTAAGTCAATGGAGCACTCTTTGAATGGACAGATATGACAGTGGTATTGATCAGTTCAGTCGGAGTTCAAAAGGGACTCAGAGTCAGGCAGCTGAAGGATGGTCCCACTGTTCACAACATCACCCTGATTATTCTGCTTCTGTTTTATAAAAAGATGATTGAGTTGCTGCTGGATTATTAAAAACCAGTGTATCAGTCTTGTTAGAGTTGGTGTTATAAGGTCATCACGTGACAACCCCAATAAACATTTCACTCAGCGTGTACCAGCACCTGCCATGTCAGTGACACACTCCTCGTGTTTTTAGTGACAGACCAACCTGTACTATGTGTTTACTGCTAAACAGTGGCACCCTGCCTGTTTTCCCTGAAACTAACTGTTTGTCTTTTTCTTGACATTCAGATTTAAGCTCTTTTATATTGAAAACATAAAGGGTTCAAAGAAAAGGAAACAAATAGAGACACAAAGGAAGGAACAGCAGTCACGAGAGCAAACAGCAGCTATTAAATTGGCCGCAGCGTATGCGCCCGTGTTGGTCCACTGACCTTGAAATGCCGATGCTTTTAACGATTCCCACGGTAAACACTTGCTTATTACCCCCAGCCACCGTTACCAAAAGTCTGTGAACGGCATAATCAGGACATTATGTTAATCTAATGGAGGGTCACCAGTGAGGAGTGGCGCTAAGCCTTGCCCCGCTCTCCCCTACCTGGGCTGATGGGAAGCACCCATGCATCCCACGAGTGAGTGATGGATGTTGATTGAAGGTCATTACCTAGCACCCTGCTGAACTCCTGACCCGACGCCGAGGGGGGTAAAAGCCCCCGACGCAAGGTCGAACAGTGGGTGGCACATTACACATATGAATCGCCTCCATACAGGCACATATAGACACTGGCTGGTTTACACACAACAAAGCTACACACACCCACACAATGGCTACAGCCCAAAGAGGATTCAATATCATATGCTATAATCGGCCTCTAAGCCTGAACAGAGGGGGTCTCTGCGATAGATTAGCTTAGAGCGCTTCAATCCTATTTTATCTGCTTATATTTCCTGCGCTCATAACTTTTGGGACTTATAACAAGCTAGGGTCAAGGTAAGGTCAACCCTTAGATGACCCTGCGAAGAGGTGCGTAATATGTTTGCTGCGGTTTATTCGGAGGATAATATCTTTTGCTTTTTCCCTGCCAGCTTTCAGGAAAAGTCATACAGGGCTCTCCTCTGATTTGTCTGCTTGAAATTTTCATTCATCAGTGTGGAGTAATGCACAAAACTGCCCATGACCACACACACAAACGCGCACAGAGATTCATTTACAAACCCCGGGCGACATCATCTCCTGGGAACCCGTTTAAACAAGCATTGAACAAAACACCGGCGAAGAGAAAAGGCTGAAAATTGGATCACATCTCCCTTGTTTCCTCTTTTTTTCCCCCTCCCTCTAAGCTCGCTTCACGTGAGACAGCAGGGCTCCTTTTACAGTCATCTGAGAGATGGGCTAATCCAACTGTGGATCCCCAAGAGGAGAAGGGAGAGGTCTGGGTGAGAAGAAGGGGGACGGGGAGGGAAATAGAGAGACATAGATGCTAGGGAGGGAGGTGGAAAGACAAGCAGAGCCTCACATAGCTGTTTCATTAAGGCCTCAATGTGTCTTTCAGGAATACCTACCGTGTATTTAGCAAGTCTTTATTCTGCTGCTTCTCTTCCCAAAGGGAGCATCGGGTAATTTCTTTCCCCTAAATAGACAAGCTGGCTCCCCCTCACACACACAAACACATGCTCCCTCAGACATACACGCACAGGCCACTGCCAGACTTAGTGACTGTACGGGCAGATACAGTAACAACAGCTTACTCCTCTCCCCTGAGACCTTCCTGCTACCGTATATAGTGGGTGGGAGCCACGCTTTCCATTATGCACCAACCTAAACAAATTGGATAGGGTATGATACAAACAAGGCTGGAATTCTGCATAAATAAATGAAAGGTACAACGGCATGAATACCTAAGGTCAGCAGCCACAAGTTTGTGTGAGGTCATCCCTTCTTAGACCTCTTAAGGTGTGTTCAGATGTAAAGCTTGTGTCATTTGCACAAATTTGACCGCTGGGCCGTTTGTGTTTATCAACCCCAAACATTTTCAACCTGCCCCAGTAGAATTTGCATCTAATTGCGTCTTTCCATTGACTTTGTGTGCAAGCTCGCTACCTTTAAAATTCACTTTGCGTTCTCTCTGAACACAGTTCGACTGCAGACTGAGACTCAAGCAACAAAAGTTACAAGAGTTAGTTTGAGAGCTCATGAGCAATATAAACAAGAGGATGAACACGAAAGGTACCGTATAGATAATCCAAAAATATTCAACGTGTCTCTGTATAAACAGAGAACATGAAATATTTGTCTTATATATGTGTCCGTACCTGAGAACCAATTTTAGTCAAATTTCCATTTTTTTCCTGCATAAACTGTAATCACGAGTATGTCCTTTCTTATTTGCACTAAAAAAGGAAACAATGATTAATTACATCTGAATTTAAAATTAAAAAAGAGAACACAACTTACTAGTTACCACAAAAAGTAACAAATATTTAGTAAGCGTTTACAGTAGCTAGTTTTGTTGAGGGTATAAGCAGTTGTTGATTTCCAGAGGAATGTCCTTTAAAATCTTCTATCTTTAAAGGAATAGTTTGTAGAGAAATTAGCTAATTGGCTTTCTTGCCGAACGTTAGACAAAAAGATCAGTACTACTCTTCTCTGTCAACTTGGCAACCTCATGGTAATGCAAGACATGTCTCTCTCTCTTCTTTCTCTCTTGCTCTCTATCACTCTCTGTCTCTCTCTAATTGAATAACATGAAAGGCCCTAATCCTGACCCAGAAGAACATATGCTGGGAGGTGGGGGTAGGGTAGGGGAGAAAGAAGAGAGAGAGAAAAAAGAAAAGTGTGGCATGGGAGGAGGTAGAGAGAAACTGTTAAAGGCGAGCAAAAGAAACAAGGGAACTGTGAAAAAAGAAGATAAGAAGAAGAAAAAAGACCAGTAAGAAAAAGCAGAGATGCACAGGATGAATGAAAAGGGAGAAAGCGAAAGAAAAGAGAGAGAAGGAGGCAATGAACTCATTAAGGGCTTATACAGCAGGGATAAAGGCCGAGTAGCACCCTGGGTGAGACAGGGTTAACTAATCCAAGCCACAGTTCCCTGGGACCTGGACTACACACTCTGCTCCGCACACACACTAAAGCTATTGAACCTAACAAGATTCCAGGTGATTTCTCTCCACTTCACTCTCTCCCTCAATACATCCTGAATGAGTGATAAAGACTGTCTCGGGCCTGACATTGCTGCCAGGGCTGGCTGGGCTCAGGCTGAAGGTTTGGGCCTCTGGAGTGATTTAGATTCAGACGAACATTTTAAAGATTTGGTTCAGGCGGCTATTCGTCAGGACTGAGTAACGCCGCAATCACACCTCTAAAAAGTAAATTAACTGCTTTTATATTGTGCTTTTATACCAAAGCGCTTCACAGTGTGCCTCTCATTTACCCATGAATTCACACGCTAATGGTGGCAGAGCTGCTATACAAGCGGCCCGGTTATCAAGAGAAGCTGCAGGTTATGGAACCACCAACCTTATGATTAATGGACTCACTCATGTCTATTGGCAACTAATAAAGTTAATTTAAATATATACGTATTAATATTTATTCAAGGTATTTGTCAGACTGGGTTTTTAGCAGCATGGCTTTAGGGATGGAAGTGTCAGTATGTCTGTCAGTCTACAACAACTATCGGATGGGTTACTATGACAACAGGTTGACATTAATGGTTTGGAGTGAAATGCCACGACAACTATTGGATGGATTGCCATGTAATTTGGTACAGACATTCATCTCCCCGTAAGAATTAATTTTAACAACTCTGGTGAGCACCGGACTTTTGCTCTAGCGCCACCATCAGGTCAAAGTTTCAATTTATCAAATAGTCTTCTTTTTTTTTTTGGTGCTAATTAGCAAATGTTAGCGTCGTAACACGCTAAAGTAAGATGGTGAACATGATCAACATTATACCTGATAAACATCAGTATGTTAACATTGTCATTGTGAGCATGTTAGCAAGATGGCGGTAGCATTTAGCTCAAATCGCCACTAGCATTGCTGCTTGCATAGCACATCCCCTTCCAGATTAACTTGCCTGATGTACCTGCGTGCATGCCGGTGTGTTTACTTGGTTTAATTTGACCTGTGTTCATGCTAGAGAAGTAGTAGCAAACATGATAAAATGTTTTGTGTCTGCCAAGTTTACAAATTCCAAAAAATGACAAATATGATAAAGAGACTGGTTGTGGCAAATTGCTCTGTAATTGACATCGTGTTTGCTACAACAGCTCCAAGGATTTTCAGGGACTTTCTGGATTTACTTGGGAGTCAAAGATGATTCTGTTAAACTGAAGGCTTTGAAGGCTTTGTTCTACATTGTTCTTGCCAGAGGCCGTGTTTCCCAAACCTCTACGACGGATGTGGCGAGTGCTGTGTTTTCATGACCAATAGTCATAATGGATGAAAATATGAGAATAAAACCCAGGCTGACAAATACTTCAATTCCCCTTAAAAGAGTACAGAGATATGTTTTCCCATTGTCTGCATGTGTTGAACTTTAGTGACTGGAACAAAAAAATATAACGTGACTGCCCTTTTAAAGCTTTAACATTTTTTCCCCTTAAATGATGCCTTTGTGAACATGTGTCTGTGTAGTGCACAGAATAAAAACTCTCTATGTGGTTATGCCCTTTCGTGGAAATCCTCTGGGCGAAGAAAGTAAAGAAATGTGCCTCTTTCTGTTTAGTCATGTGTTGCGCTCCATTGGTTCTATTTTGAACATTGCCTGTCTTCCTCTTGTGTCTTTTGTCACTGTCTCTGTGTTTTCTCCTTTTTACTGGGCCTCTTTCACTTTGTCAATCTCTGTCAGTCTCTTTTTATATCTTCTTTCCTCATTTTTTTCTCCTCTCTCGCTGTCTCTCTCTGTCAGTCTTTCCAGACAGTGGGATGCGTGCTCTTTACTACATGTTGACACTCTTGCTCCGCCTTGCTCTAGCCATAATTGGCTGCCTGGCTTCATCCTCGTACACACTGCTCAAACACACACACACACACACACACACACACACAAAAACACTCGAGAGAGAACACCAGACACAGAGGGAGCGACAGAAAAGGCAGAGCAAAAAGCCAGACAGGGAGCAAGGAAGGGGAGTGGTAGCTGCCAGCGCCTGGGCCTGGTCAGTGTCTACTGTTGATCTTGGTTGTAGTAATATTTGGTTTAAACACTAATAGCTGACCGCATGTAAATGTCAGGCAGCCTCGAACAAGTGCCCTGCAGCGTGAGGGCTAAAAAGTCAGGCCTGAAAGTCAGAACATAGCAGACGGATGCAGAGATAGAGACATAGAAACACAAACACACAGGTGCACACGTACTGTACATGCTGAAGGGGGCTGAAACGCTGCCAGATTCAGTCTCGTGCATTGCGCCGTTAAAGCTAAAATAAGGCCCGAGTGCTTTATTTGCTTTTCATAAAGATAGCACTGGGCAAATAACATTACAGACAAGCTTGTAATTGCAGAGGAAATGCAACATGACAGATGGTTGTTCCTTTTTACCATCCATGCTCAATAAATTCAATTGCGCCATAAATGCTTTTTATTGGTACTGAATAGCCATGTAGAGCTACACAGCGAGCATTCAATATATAATATACATTCATCTCCAGAGAAATGGCTTCCAAATGGTGATTTTAATCATCTTATCCAAATAAATGTAACCTGAACCCATTCAGCCGTGAACTTCCCATTTAACTTGTTTTGCATTATAATGCCCTCCCAATATGGATCCAAGTCCAAAATCATGTTTTCCTCCTGATTAGCTCGTCTCCTCTGCGGAGTAGGAGGGTTGCTTGGCCTAGATTTATCTGCCCTGGATACACTAGGGGGCTTTAATGGGAACGCAGTGATATCAGTGCAGATTTACCTGGGCAGAGTCCTGCAGATAAATGGGTCAGAAGGATGAAAAGATGATGGAGCTACTCAGCAGGAAGGAGACCTAATCGTAAGATGTAGGGGGGCTTAAAGTGGGTGGGTTGGTAGGATTTAAAATTGAACGGAAATTAAAATTAATTTATTTTCTAAGAAATCAGTATGTATATCCCTGCGTGTTTGCATAAAATTTTTGTTCCGATGTTGGTATTGTTAATTTGATTGGTGGAATATTTGTGTGGGCGGGCACAAAAAATAGTTCCCTACATACATCCCTACTGTTCCAGAGGCCACACAGGCAGTTAACCAGATGGGGGCCGACATTGCCGTTTCTTTTTCCTGTTTCCTGTGATTTGAGCACGCTGTATGTTACTCTGCGACATGATTTGAATTTAACGTACGGAGTGCAGAGGTCACAGGACCACCTGTTGCTGTGAGTTTTCAGTCTGGTTATTGGCTGTCACCTCAACATAGATAGCTAACACTGGCTAGACCCCCCTCTCTTCTGTAATGCAGGATGTGTGGGAGCTGCCAATTACTCAGCACATGTTGAAATATCATTAACCAAAAGTAACCTCTGGTGGGAATCAGGGCTAACCTTAGCAAACTAGCCTAACGAGCCTCTACTTTCTGAGTGGAAACTACCTAGGCTTGCTTGCTAGCTTCAAATACGCCCCAAAACGGTTTTTATCCACTTTTTAGAAATGGAAAATGATGCACAATACCTGCAATATCACTTGAGATTATCTTTCCTTATGCAAAAAGTATGTAGAAAGTTCAACTTTAAGTAAATTAATTTAGTAGTAAGGTTAGTTTGATTTGATTTGATTCAGCTCGTTTTACTTAAAATCTTGATTCAGTCCAACTTTCACTCTGGTCCGGTCCGGTCCAATTTGATTTGATTTGATTCTGTGTGATTCGTTTCAGCTCAAATCAATTCCGCCTTTGATTCCAGCCAAAGATAGCACTGTTTAAGTTGTGAATTCAAGCTGTGGCACACACGCCGTCCTTTATGCAACATAATCACTGCCTCTGACATGTTGGCATGCCGGTAAAGCCGTCGGTCCATCTGTGCTTGGCCTAGTTTTGGTTCACATTGGTGGCATTCCAGACCTCATTCTCAAAGGGGACAGACAGAGACACACAGTGTGCCTCTCACTGGATAAATATAGCCATGACATTCAGAGGGCCTGTAGTTTGGCTAGTCAATTCATTTTGGCAGGCGCTGAATAATCAGACACCCCAGCAGTGTGTAAACTCACAAAACCAAGCTCAAATGAACAAAGTGCTTGTTTCAGTATGGTGGGTTTCATAATAGATATAGGTTAACTCAGCTAGATCAAACACACACACACAACACAATGTGCAAACACTATGCATGCTTGTATGTCACTCACACACACATACAGGTATAGGCCTGCCTCAGAGTCAAGGGAAAACACACTGATTGTCGTTCTCACCGTCAAAACTGGGCGTCCCTCAACCGGAGAGCAGGTCTCACCCACTGCTCCGAGGTGTCAGTTTATACAAGGGCGTGTGTGTGTACCAGTCACCAACAATCTGGGCTCATTTGGCACAAGATGAGAGCCAACCTTTGCATCTGGGTTTACGAGAAAAGGAGCGGGAACATAATTGAGTTACGTGTGTGCGCGAGTATGCGTACGAATAAAAGACACCTGATAGGAAAAGTATGTGAGAGTTCCTGAGGGGAAAAAAGGAGGGGTGGAGCGCTGAATGGTTTTGAGGGCCAGGCATGTCCTCTAACACACATTAATGAGTGATTGTGTGCCGGAGGACATGCTGAATTTGCACAAGATCTGTGTGAGAAATGCGTGTTTCAACAGTCTTGCGAACAAATTTTTCAAAAGGTTGAGATATTTTGGAGGGAATCTCTTCACACTGTATACCTTACATGTGTATCTGTGTACTATGATTAAGTGTACAGTGAGTATTTGGTCAATGAAGTGCTACTTTTCCTCATATTTGCTTTGAACAGTTAATATAAAGGTTGCTTCAAAATATTCATTTTGGAAAAAAAAGGCTTCAAAGGTTAAAGATCTGTTCTACAACTGGTATAACCTTCATGTTATGCAAATTCAGAGCAACTTGAAGTAAGCTTGGCAACAATCCAGCTTGCTTTCACTCACTCAGTCATAGGCTACACCTCGGGGATTAATAAAACAGCATATAAATCTAAATACTAATCCCACATGTCAGCTTCCACATAAATCTTTGTGAATTGTCTTCACTGTCACTTTCATACATTTATACATTTGATAAAACTGTCATTGAAAAAGAATTCAGGTTAGTGTGTTTAGTTTAGTGTGTGTTCACCCGAAGGCAGGGCACCCTCCCTGTGCCTTGCGGTGTGTTTAAGTAAGGGCTGCTGTGAATGAATGCGTAACGTGTAAGGCGAGCGGTCTGGGCCGGATTGAAGCGGCTGAGTAGGGCATGAATAATGGAAGCTGATGCAGTCGAGCCGCTGCTGTAAAAGCTGCCGGTGTCAGTGTGGGCTCCTTTTGAGGATGGCCTGGCATTTCGAATTCCTTCAAAGCCTCTAGATGTGTGCAAAGTTTTTTATCTTCTGTCAGCTCCAACTTTTAAATTCAATCACAAAAAAATGATTTTATCCCTTTAAATGGCAGCCAAATATCCTGTTGACATTTGGACATCATAGCTGATTTGATCTATTCAGTTTTATGAATCATTTGTGATTAGCTTTCCAAAGTGTGCAGTGGTGTGTCATTGTTGGTAAAGCAACCATAGTTACACTGTATGAGTCACAGCTTAGCTACTGTATGTTTACCAGGCTTAGGCCAACAGGAGACAGGGATATCCCTGGGAGTCAGGACACTCCTTGGGCCAACTTCTCTCCACCTTATGGCTTTAGTATCTTTACTTAATCTTTGTTTAACTTGGGAAGGTTAATTGAGCACACCCTGCACACTCACTGTTAACACACATTAACACCTGGAAACACCTACAGCCTGCTACAGTTCAATCAGCTGAAGAGATATATGAAGCATCTTTGTCGACTAGACCTCATTGGATAATCATTTTGCGTGGGGGGTAATAATGAAATGAATCACATAGGATTAGGCCCCAATGAAGTCTAGACATGGGCGGTGGTGAGGATCTGCAGAACATAAGTCTTCCTCTGAAAATCAAGGTCATTTAGTAACTGTTCTGGAGCAATTGTCATGGAATTGTAGATGTGCTGATGTGGGCTTAAAAGTTGAGTAACATGGACAAGAAGTCCTCGAAAGAAAGCTCAGAAAAAATAGTGAACATCTACAGTTCCATGACAACTGGGCAAACTGCATCTGCTAATAAAGATAATGTGAGAAAGAAAGAAACCGTTTTAAATTCAACAAGAACATTGGTTAACAGAGTTTGTGGCAAAATCAGGTTGGTTGAATCAAATAGGGAAAAGCCGAGAGCGTCCTCCCAAGAAAGACATGCGCAAAAATGCCCAAAAATAACATTTGCTTACATTCAAGGGACAAAGACCTGTAGCAATTACAACTCCTGACCTTCCAGGGTGTGACAGTATTATAGGGCCACAAAATTTGCAGACAGAGGAGGTTGGTGAGGTCATTTTTGCAGTTGGTCAACAATTTGTACTGTATGCTGCCTGTCCTTTAACCTCTCAGCTGTCTGACCGTCACATCAGTCAGTTGATCTTATAGTTGATTAGTAATAATTGCTGCGATGTGTTGCTGATTTGGTAAAGAGGAATTTCTTGTGAGCAATTACAAAAGATTGAAGCTAATATGATGCTGGAATTTTACCATTTGTGTAATGTTGTCAACAAGAACTATTATGGGTCCACTCAGCAGGTCACCGTGACTGCATCAGTTATCATTACCTATACGTACTCCCTACTGTGTTTGTTGCCATATCAGCGTGGACTGTGTCGTATTGACATTCAACAGAGCTTGTCGTGGACACTTGTCAAGAGTGGAAGATTCTTGGGAGGGCAAAGACAAGAACTGATGAGGGCATGGCCGGGATCGTACTGTCATGTAACCAAAAGGTGACAGGTTTGATGTGTGTCCACCAAAAGACACATGGCCCTGTCAGAATGTCCTTGAGGAAGACGCTGAGTGTAAAGTGTCTGACTGTCTCTGATCTCTATTGCTATTTTGCCTCTCGTCACCTCTCCTGCTCTGTAAATCTTGTGGGGGTTTTTCAGGCTCCCTCCCATTCCACCTCATTTCTCACCTCTCCCCTTCTCCTCGTGTCTCTCTCTTCTGGTACATTTTGTGCTTTAGCGTGAGTACCATCCTTTGAGGCTGCAGGAGATAGCAGGGGCATGCCATAGCAGTACATCGTCTTCCCCATAACACCGTTTTAGAGGTTTGGCGTTGTTCCATGGTTGTTCACACCTCCAGTGCAGGGGGCTAATGATAGCTGTGAAAGGAGGCTATAGGTTAATATTGAGGGACAGTTTGTGTTTAGTAGCCTATTATGGGTGTCCACAGTGTCTCTATAGATAGAGACATCAGAATAGCTGCAGTAAGTAGGTCACTGCAGCTGCCTCTCATTTAATCAGTGCCTGCATGGTCATTATATTGTGATTTTTTTATTGACATTTTTTATTTCATAATGGTTAATGTTTTTTTTCCTGAAGAAATCTCTTGACAAATTGATATAAATACTAAAGGTCATCTTACATGAGTATCATTTAACTTAAAGCTGCACTAATCAATGTTTTTAACAATGGATAAAAAGACTATGTGTAATGTAAAAGGTCGTAGTGACATATCCACAGAGAATTATCACCCAACTCTGCAGTTCTTCTCAGCTCTTCTGAGCTTTTTGGCGTCTTTCAGCTCATTGTTTTGGTTTTACGGCCCTCAACACAGGTAAAGTGTGCGTAGCTAGTCTACGACTAGCTGGTAAACGTGGAGCTGTTAGCTGCTAGAGCCAGATATTTCCCTCAGGAGTTGGTGGAGACCAAAACAGAGCTAAAAAGAGGGGGGGTGGGTTAGCAATCTATTAGGAGTTTACATTATTCACTTTAAGGAAAAAAAAGGTGGATATTTTATTGCCTGATATTTAAATTTGACTACCTTTAAGCCAACTTGTGACCTCAAGATTTCCAAAATCCCGGCTACAGCCCTGAATCAGGTGTGGGAGGGGTTTGGGGGCTTCAGTGAAAACAAGCACTTGTCAGTCATTTATTGTGCAGCCTATTTAAACTACACCTGTCACAATCAAATGCCTGTGGTGCCTTGCCGGACTACAAAGAGCAAATTGTAATTTGCGGGTTGGCTTTGAGAGACTCATTAAATACACTACAATTATTATTTTTTAATTACACTGTGGGCTAAGTAAACTTTTATAATCTGCCTAATGAGCTTCTGGCAGAACATTGAGACCTCTACTTGTGAAATTGCGATTAATTTAGCTTTTATCACACTTTGTTCTGTTCTGTTCAGCCAGAAATACAGGCAGGGGAGGCACAGGTGGAAAGACTACCCAAACCCCAACTTACTCTTAAAAAATAAAAACACTGCAATAAAAAAGAAATGAGCTGTAAACTGCTAAATCAATGTAACACAGACAATCACATGTAACCATATTCTGCTCATTATAGCAATGACATTAAGTGGAACATGCTGGTGTAGTCTCTATGAAGGGAAAGGGTAGGCATAACTCATGAGTGGTGATGCTCAGATGATACTTGGTGACTGGCTTTCATTGTGTAACCCGGGTGCTCAGCATCACATGCAGACGGGGAGTCCAGGATGGGAAAGCCCATGCGGTAATGACAGGGACACTGGTACACATGCTTCAAATGCACATGTATGCTAGGGTTCGCACGTATACACACACACACACACACACTGATAAATAAATGTATGAAGAAGTGAGCAAACTGTCACACAATCGCACGCTGAAGAGCTCCACTCAACGATATGCCGAGCCACTTGGGATTTCACACCTTGCAAATGTGAACTCTGCAGTGCCCTCATGACAGCACCTGAGGGCTGAGGAGGCACACACTGAGAGGGATATACAAAGTGAGATAAAGGGTATTTGTGTGTGCGTATTTATCGAGTGTGTGTATGTGTGTGTATGAGAGAGAGGGAGAGAGGGGAAGAAGTGTTGCCATGTTCTGTCACATACAGTATGTTCACACCAAGGATACCAGAGGGACACGGGAGGTTAGCAGTGTCAGACTCACACATACACTCACCTGCGTATAAAGAGCACAATTCCACATAGGGCGGATTACACAAGGTACAACGCTTTAGTTTGGTTCATTTTTGCATACAAATGTTAAAGCCCAGTGAAAAAAAGCAAACTGCAAGAGAAACCAAAAAGAATCCTTTGTCTCTTTTGCTCATGTCTCTCTATCATGACATCATGACATCATTATCAGGCATCAGAAATAACTAAAGGAAGTGTAATTCATAAAATGAGATAAAGAAATAGGTCTTCATATCATTGGGATTCTTTGCTCCATTGTATGACCATTTCTCTGATGTGTTCAGTCAGTAATTTCATTGAACATTAATTGAATCGTGGTGAGAAATGAAGGTGCAGTGGAACAGAACGAAGCATATGAATAATATTTCAAGAGCTAATTATGCTTAGGGGGTATTATCTAACTGGACTTTCCAGTTGTCATTCAACCAAGTCAAATTAATTCTCCATGCAAATTTGCCTCTTTCTCAGGAAGAGGCAAAAAATCATAAATTAGCAATTTAACTGTGGTTGGCACTTTGATTTCTACCTTTAGTTTACTAGGAAGATACAGACTGGATTTGCCTCAGATTGAGGTTTTGTGGGTGATTGAATCATCTGTTTTGCCATTTCATGTATATTAAAAAGCAGAGTTTCAAGATCCTTCATTAGTAAGAAAACATTCATGTTTCCAAAGCCTGCTAAAACATGAAATCAGTTAACACTAAATAGTAATTCCAAGAACAAGATGATATGAAATTACGATGAAATGTTGGATTTGTTGTATTTGTGCACCATTTTTTATACCAGATCAGCAATTACCAGAAAAGCTTTTCAAGTGATGCTATAACTGCATAGGTTAGTAATGCAAGACATCATGTTATGTGTCTGAAAACACGATACTTTGTCAATGGTGTGGCAACAAGAAGTGCAACAGTATAGCATGTCACAGTATCCAAACTTAAACATTAGTTCAGCTTTATGCATGAGAAGTAGCTTAATCAGCACATTTTTTGTTGTAACAACAAAAGCTCATTTACAGGTACGGACAAGAAGTGTGTGTGACTGCTGATGTAGCATTCTCTGATTCAGCTAAAAGATACAGCAGTTCATTTCAATGGAGGGCATTGTTTTACAATGTTTCATTTTTACTAGTGCAAATAGAGAAGCTAGTTTTGCAGCGTATAATTTAGACAACATACAGGTAATTGTAAATCTGTAACTTGAAAGAATAGGAAACAGCTAGCCTGGCTGTGTCGTTTTCACACTTCTGCTTTTGTAAGTATTAAACAAATGAGACACAACATGTTGTAGAGGTGCTGGTAAGGTGGATTTTGTTACCTTTGGACTGAAGTGGGCTACCTGTTTCCCCCTCTTTCTAGTCTTTGTGCTAAGCTAAGCTAACCGCCTGTAGCTTCATATTTCCCATACAGGCGTGAGAGATCTTCTCATCTAATGTCTGAGGTTTTTCTGCTGGGTGAAAATACTGCTTTTTCAATCCCTTGTTGCAGTTTTTAAGGTTGCAAGGTTGTAGCTTTGAAATATATCACAATTTCCCCTATAATCCATTTAAAGCTGCCTCCATTTATTTGAAAATAGAATATGAAAACGTGGCTTATTCATACACAGCTCACTTAATGAGGAATGGAAAATGGAGTCACAGGGCAGGATTTTCATCTTTAAAATCATCGTGAAGTAAGAATGAAGACAAAGGAAACTGAAAGTGAGTTACCATGACATAACATAATTAGGGCCTGTTTTTACCACGTTTTGCAGTTTCAGTCTCATTTCAGCAGTGCTAAGAACTTGCTAAGATTGTGTAGATCTTAGCACATTGTTCCCAATGTTTTCTATGCAGTTTGCCTGTGCAGCTTTAGCTCCTGATGTCCAGGGCCTAACCAGACAGGCCTGCAGGCAGGGAACTTCCAGGGTCCTTCCCGGCCCCTGCCCACTGGACTGGGGAGGGAGGGGAGGCCTGGCATTTATGGAGCTGAAGGGATGAAGAAATCAAAACCTCAACAGGCTCTATTGTGCCAGAGCATCAAAAGGAGCGGTGGCACGACAGGGGCTTTGATCATGAGGCAAAAACAGGAGGGGAAAGGGGCTGGTTTGAGGGGGAGAACACCCGTGCTCATGAACTCATAAAAACACAGGTGCAAGGACATACAGTATAAGCGTGTGGACATGGACATACTGTGCACGCACAATTACACTCTTATACACATGCATGCATTGTCACATAAAACCATGTGGCGCTGCTCTCTTTGATGCCCGTCTGTGTTTGTACCTGAGGTGAAGTCACACGATCGCACAGTGTTCTGGTCGCAGTGGTGCAGTGTATCGTTTCACCATGAATGCCACTGAAGGCTGAACTGGTTTTACCACTGCTGGAGTTTGGTAGACTTTGCCATTGTGTCGGCCAAATGAAGCACCACACCCAATCATGCAGTTCTTCTAAAAGAGCACCTGAGCAATCATTGGAAAATACCTGGAGTTTTTCCAGGTTCTTTCGCCAAACATTACCCAAACGGTATTCAATGTAACCTACACTGCAAAAAATGGACATGTTAGTTAGTAAAATGCAGCTGTTGGTCAGTTGGTTTTTAAAGTTAAAATCTGTAAACCTTGCTGAATAAGGCAGATCTTTTCCTTGGCATTAAAACAGGATCAAGGGTCTACAGCCATGCTAGCAGCTCTGTTAGGCTGTATTTAGGCGCTGCGGTGCTTTGAGCTAAATGCTAACATGTTGGGCAGGTATAATGTTTACCATGGTTAGTTTGGGGTGTTAGCATGCTACCATTTGCCAATTAGCACTTAACAAAAAGTACAGCTGAGGCTGATGGGAATGTCATTAGTTTGCAGGTATTTGGTCATAAACCATCTGATGATGACGCTAGAGGAAAAGTCAGGGGAATTGATACCAGATTGTACCAGATTTCATGGCAATCCATCCAATAGCTGGCAAAGCATTTAAACAAAAGAGACAAAAATGTCACAAGAGGAATTGCCAGGGAATTACCAAAGTCAGTAGATATAAATAAAATGAATTAATAAAACTAAACTAAACTATTTTATTATTTTAAACAAGGAGTATTATCTGTTTTTTATGTGCCGTAAGAAATTAACTGAAGCAGTTAAAAGGATAGCCTTTGCACTGTAAGACCTTGTCTAGGGCTTTGGCAATTTCCCATTTATCAGCACCCTAACCCTCGTCCTAACCCCACTTCCCACCAGTAGCCATACTACGGTGATGTTGCAATGGGCCAGCCGAACCCAGCTGCAGCTTATGTCAAATGGGTCAGGAATGATTTCGATTACTTTCTCCAGCCTGAAACCTTGTTATGGTATTTTTATCAATCAGCTGCCTGCACAACTCCAAGTACCAAGTTAGTGGACTGGAGTGTTTGACCAGTACAGCAGTATTCACTTCTATCAGGTGTTATTTCAGTGTGTGCCAATACTCAGAATAGATCAACATGGAAGAACTTTGCAAATGTACTTTTCCACAGTATTTTTCCAAAGACTATTTCTTAAAAGATGGTGAGTGTATACTGTGTAAGCATGTCCCGAAACTTACCGGGTGACACTAGATCAAAGGCATTTTCTGTTAATGATTTCAACCATGGATGAAAGAACAAAATACCTTTAGACAATGAGGCATTTTGTACTAAAGTGAGTGTGTGACCTAGTTCAGTTCACTTTTAGCGTTCTGTTTAGCAGTGTTCACAGCGTCATGCTGTTACTTTACCTGCCCAGGTCACATGTGGCAGAGTTCCCAGTGGAAAAAGATCAGAGGGAGAGGTGGACATCCATCGGCAAGCTGCCGGTCACCTTGGAGCGCTAACCTCAGAGTGGTCAAACAGCGGAAAGTCACAGTCTGTCTTAATCAGGAGTTAATTCTATGTGCTGATAAAAGATTAAAGGCAGTGGAACTACAGTACAAATAACTATATGTTTGTCAAAACACACTGCACCACTACCACTTTGACCATTAACACTATTTGGTCAGATGAACCCAGACTGCATTGTTTTAAGGGACTGTATGAAAATTGTTTCACTTTTTAAAAAAGCAAGGCCCTCCCCAGTATTTTTTATTTTTATTTGAACCCTCTCCTTGACTTAGACAAAAACTAAAAAATAGAAGGTTCAGATGTACTAGAATGTGTGATTTTTATTATTTCTGATTCAATCTTTCAATTAACTTTTACCAAAACAGCAATTTTCTGTATTTACATTAATGTGTTTTCATATATCAAAGGACCAGACTCACTTTCTATATTGGAACTCATGGCAGTGGGTTGGACTGTTTTGGTGGTACATGTTCGAAATGGAAAACTGGACGGAGAAATGTGAGTTGGGGACTATTTACACACCAACACAATGTTGATGAAGGACAAACACAGCTCGTGAAAGTCAAGGTGTTCTCCGTTGTGGAAAGTTTGCGATAACCTTAATCATAGTTTCCTAATCAGCTGAGAGGTACAGGGGCCTCTGGAAACAGTTGGCCCCAGTCAGTGTGGTCACACACCCCTACTGGTTTTGGTGTGTTTGTGTGAGTGAGTGTGTGAGCTGGGTCTGTGTGTGTGTATATGTTCATGTTTGCATGCGAATGTGGATGTGTGTGTGTGTGTGTGTGTGTGTGTATGTGTGTGTCTGGGGTCTTGGAATAACAAAGGCAGGGGTCCTGTTGACGAACCAATTAAAGAGCAGGAAGAATGGGGGAGGACGCACCGGCCCAGCATGCTTTGCCCATCACTCAAATTAGAGATGGCAAGTGGAGTAAAAACAATCAGGATGTTATGAAGCCCTTTTTTTGTTTTTAGGTACAGTTAACAAATGTTCCAGGAAAAACCTATTCAAATTCTTAGCAGAGTATCCATGTATGGAAATAACTTGCTGATTTTATCGGTTATTTATTCACTACCGTTCATTCAAGCCTCAATTCCAGAGAAATCATCTTTAACTTGGAAAAACACTTCCTCTTAGTGTGGTTACTGCCAGACAGTGTGGACAGTGATTCTAGCACCTGAATATTTAATGCTCAAAGGCTTGTTTTTGTTTAATTAAATAGTCAAATCTTCACTTTATGTTCCAGGAATACCTCAAAAGAAACGTATTTAAGTTGTGTTTTAAGATCAACCCCCAATAAAACAAAATTGGCATTTTTGCAGGAGGAAGTTACCTTGAGCTATATAACATAACATTTTACCAGTCTTGCAGTTGACTTCTACAGGATGTAACAACTTAAGACCCTTCAAAATGACCTATTCAGATCTACTGTGTACTAGATAGTTACACACAAAAATGCTGTCTTGAATTCTGACCTTACAGAAACCTTTAACCTTTGGCTTTTCCTATGAGGTGCAGTGGTAAAATCTATTATACAGTAGTGATCATGTTGTATTATTTTCTTATCTAGTAATGTCATGAGGGAAATGGAATAGGCAGTTATAAATGGTTGGCTTGGTTGAAATGTTGAAACTGTTTGTGTGGGATTTTCCAAAATGTTTATGGAGAGCATAAATGAGAAATTAAGGGTACTTCCAGAAGGGCTACTGCAAAAGCAGGTGTGCAGAATTTCATCTGTATAAACACAAAAATACCACAGTGTTGCTGTAACAAAGGTAATATCTTTAACATAACACCATTATTTCTCCCACAGGAACTTTTCCAGGAACCCTGGAACCTTTTTAGTAATACAGAAACTTTACCTGATTTGAAACCAAGAACCATGATCTAAATTTAGTTTCTGTTCTGCAAAAAGTCCCCACTCCAGGGGTAGTACTAACAGGTGGAACTACTAGGACGGAGTTTGTGGTGCTGATCGTCGCTGACTGGTCAAACACAACCCTCAAGCCTGCAACAAGTTGTGTTCACAATTCATTTACATAAGCAAGCAGTAGTTGCCAGTAATACCAATATGACAAAGACTGGGAGTTTCTTGTAATGGTGTTTTGTTGTTGACTTCCTAATGTGAGAGATGAGAAAGAGAGTGACTGACCATCTAGAGTGCAAATGAGTAAAACAAAACTTACCTTAATTTGCTAATTACCAGAAAACACCAACCAACGCTAATGTGGAGACAGGTGTCCGGCCTTTGTGGCATTTTCTAACATCACTCAATTTAGACAGCAGTAAATTAGAACTCGGGGTTCTTGTCTCGTGGTGTGCAAACAAATTGTTATCGGTCTAATTTACCTTATTCTCAGTACAATACTTTAGATGATGTGCAAATGAAAACAGTAATGTGCAAAAGGGAATTTTGTTTCTGAACTTCCTGGGAGACTAGCCAAAAGCTCAAAGCTACCACACACTTCTTCTGAGTCCAGTAGAGCCTTATGGGAAAGACAGGGAGCAAACAAAAGATGAGACAAAGACAGAAATAGAGTAAGGCAAGAGTTCAGAGGTGAGGAATGAAGGAGAAGGGGTGACTCGCATGAGGCAGGTAAGGAAAAATGGCTGCACAAAATACAGGGAGCTATAGACGAACTAGAAGAAAGAGCATTGCAATAAAAAGAGAAGGTGGGGGGGGGGGGGGCTTCTACTCACAGGTGTTTCTTCCCTTTGAAGAGGGGATTCCTCCCTCGCCTTTAAGGGAAAAAAAAAATGAACACCTCTGCGGTTGCCATGCCAACGTGCAGGTCTTTCTCACTCTGCTCTCAGCTGTGAGCATTCCTGGCCGTAATTACCCACAGTTCAAGGGCCCTCCATAATTACCCACAATCCATCTGCACTTCCATCTGAGAAAGAGACTGAGGAATGAGGAGCAGAGAGGCACCGGCACTTATTTGCATATTCTGTCTCGTAAGACGGTGCATAGCTTTGAAAGGTCACATGCATTCAACAGAGGGTGTGGCGGAGAGCCGCTGCGAGTACTTGTTACTCCACTGTTTCTCTTGATATCCCTCCCACTACTCGCATTCAAAATTACATTCAATTTTTGCCTTTTTAAAGACATTTAACCAAAATTACCAGGTATTGGGGATGAGTTTCTGCTCGTGGGAAACTTCTTGGGAGCTTGAGGTGTTTATTTATATATGAAGATAAAGGCACTACGTTTTCCCAAGGATCTATAGCGGTTGATGCTTACTGGGCCTTTGCATTCAGCAAAAGGCCAAGAAGGAAACACAGTAATTATTTCTCTACCTCTGAAGACATGTAAGAAGATTTGCTAATTATCTAGCTCACATGTATTTGCACGTATAATTGGCGTTAAACAAATATACATTTGGTAATTTTTCTTTCATCATCAAACAATGCTGCCATATTGTCCTCGCCAATCATCCAGAGTGATAAATATCTGAAGACTTTCCAGTAGCATCCTTATCACATGATGATGAAATTACACATGCCAATATTGACACGTGAGGCGAAAGCTTATTACATTCACAGGAAATAATTGCATGTTGCATATAATTATTCAATAAGCACTCAATGTTATCTTCGACAGGCACCGGCTTCGGTCGGGGAAGTTGTGATTACAACGCAAAAGCTAACCAATTACAGCAGAGGACGGGGGTCTTGTATTTCAAACTGCTGAGCGTGCAAAGCCTATTGACATGCAATTAGTCGGGCCATCGTTAGGAGGCATTTCATCGCTGACGCTCCTCGATTAATTCTCATTACATCCCTATTTGTGTGTGTCTGTGTGTGTTTATGTGTGGTTTGGCAAGGGCAGGAGAGAGTGGAGTGTGACTTTTCAATGCAGGAGGTCATTATGCTAATCGGTATCATTACAGAAGCCCAAAAGACCCAAATAGAGTATTTTCAAAGAGTATTTCTCCAATGCTGTTGGTTCATTTAAAGGGGCACTCCACCATCTTTAACACATGAAGATCAGCTTACTCATCACTTCAAAAGTGTTGTATAATGTCGTCTGTGGCTCTGAAGGGAGCGCTCCTAATTTTGAAAAATAACCCTGATTATGTCATTATGGTGGGCTTGAGACGTGAGACATGTTTTGACGGAATGCTGTTTTACAAACTGGAGGTGTGGCGTTTGAGAGACATGGGCATTTAAGAGGCAAGCAGGTTCTTATGAGAGACGCTATCAAGTTGCATTATGGGGAAAATAGGATTATGGGAAATGTAGGATCCAGTGTTTTTGGAGCTTGACCCAAAGTCTGGGTATCTTGGCCTCCACTGCTTCGATTTTCACCATTCTTCTTTTAATCTGTTTGTTGTGAGTCCCTCAACATTATGGAGGTGCAATACTAAATTACCGGAGTACTCTTTTAAACCAATGAAAGCAGGGGTGTTATTTTTAGTTTTTCATATAAAGAGCTTTAAGGGACAAACTAGCTTTCCTGTTCTCTAACGCCTTCATTTCTTCTTGCTTTCCAGGATCACATTACCATTCATTGCACATGACATGCACACCTACACACTAGGCTAAACCTCCTCCTTTGCCTTAGAAGGTAGTGGTGATGAGCTGCCAATCATAATCCCACCTAACACCTTTTAATTACGCTGATCATGTAAACCTGAACCACTCCAATTTGATTTTGAAGACCTGATAATGCGGAGTCCTGTCTCCATTCTCCACTCGGCGCTCACTGTTTAGTTCATTTCAGTGTGAGCGCTCAGGTGTGAAGGATTTGAGCGTCAGGGGCGGGGCAGGGGGGACCTTTTTTTTATTGTGCTGGTGTCATAGGTGAGGGGGTCTGCAGCTACTTTGCTTGCTATTGTCACTGTGTCATAACATCAGGACCTATGGATTAGGGCCTCCTGAGGGTTAAATTTCACACAATGTGTCCGGGCTCCGCGGTGACATGTGGCTATTAGCCACGCTGGTGAATAAATATAGATGTGACCACAGCAAAGATGGAAGATGAAGCATAAACACACCACGAACTGTATAGCTGCATATAGCTTGTGTATATGGATGAGCAGCTCAATTATGTGTGTGTGTGTGTGTGTGTGTGTGTGTGTGTGTGTGTGTGTATAAGGACTCATGCACATGTCTTTGCACATGTTTTCTCCTGAACCACCGTGTGTGACGGTAAAATGTGTGCTCGTGAGTGTGTGGGCACAGACTGCTGACCAGGCAGCCTGTGCCAGAGCCCGGGCCCTCACAGACACACAGTCAGCACAATGCCTGTCACTGCAGCCAGCCAATCAGATCACTCAGAGCACGGGCCAAAGGGCAGACAAGAACCAATTGTCGTGACAGGATGCAGTGGCATAACTGGTGGCTCAGTTCAACTTTCAATACTGATGGTTGCTGATATCTTGTCTTTGTTGTTTAATGAAATATCAGCTCAAAGAAAGTCAATGAATCACCTATTTTCCCTCCAAACATGTTGGTAACAGTCTGTCACCACCTGGTTATCTGCAGCAGACAGGTGGGTTCACCATCAAAGCTTACATTTAATTTCTCTGCAGGCAGGAATAAGACATTAAAACATTTATATAATTGTAATATAAATACTGAGGTCAATTACATGTACTGCATGTTTTATTTAATTTGAATAGTTCTTTCAATATTTCTGCAAGAAATCAACAACTGCTTCATCGTGTTTTCCCTATATTTAGTACCAAATGACAGACTTAGTTCCAGAAGACTAACTAGAAATTTGTTAAGAAATTTGTAAAATAAAGCATTAGCATTTTATTTCCCACTACAAAGGTCGAAGTGCGGATTCTAAGCTCTCGCCATGCTACCAGAAATACAATTCTGGTGGAGAAATATTGAATCTTTGATTGATTTATTTTGTTGGCCTACAGGTATTCAAATTAAAGCATAATGGAATCAGCCTAAAAAATGCTGTCCATGTTACTAAAACCCTCCAAAAATCCCAGATAAAATACTGAAGTCAGGAACTTGTGATTAGAAATAGCAAACTTAACAGTTTTCAACAGGTCACAATCACAATAGCACTAATAAACATATATATTTCTCAACAGGAATAGCTTGTACATTGTTCACCAAATTAAATTTCAGACTTTTAAAGACCTTTTTAATAGCACATAAAATGTAATTTAATACCTTCTTCATGGCTATACTGGTCAAAGAATGACGGAATACCAGTTTGGAATATAAGGCGTATAATTATTTGTACATTAATTAATTAATTTTTTATTGACTCAGATAATTAGCAGAACATTGATAGATGTATTAATAAGTTACAAAATAATGAATTAATTTAAGTTTATAGAAGTTTTTGCTCAAATTGGCACTTACCCATGATAGGTTCAAGAGCTTCTATAGCAACAGTGTTTGCTAGAGGTCTGATGGTGCTGATTAAAACTACACAAATAAGGATTAGACTTCTACCTGCATGCACAATCCACTGTTGCACCAGTCTCACTTGTAGTTTATAAATGCACAACGTCTCCCGACAGCAGGCAAGTAAAATATTAAAGACCTTTGTAAATGAACTTTAGACTTTTAATACCTTCTATGGCCTTTTTTGAGGGAACTGAATGCAGTGCTTTATAAGACTTTTTAAGACCTGCAGATATCCTGAATCTCTTGTTTGTGTTTGCATTTCATATAGCAATGATACATCCTCCACAGCCTATAATACAACTTTGTCATACAATATTTAGTTATAGTTTGAACTTCCAAATGCAGTGATTAGAAAATCTTATTTACAGTATAAAATGTTCACTGTTCATTTGCTGTGACTAATCAAAAATACCACATTCTCCTCTGGTGTTTTTGGACATTCAGTTTAGAATGAAGAGGTTTGACCCATGTCTGACACTGACAGACATACTGAAGGGCATTACAGAACCAAAATACAAAAGACATTGCCCTGATTTTGAACTGCAGCCCCTTTGTACAATCTCTCTTATTTGACTCAAACCATAAGAAATGTTCATCTGTTTCTTTTTATGCACATCCTGTCCTTTGCAATCGGTACACATTTAAATCATTAAAGGATAATGGCTTTTACCTGGATATATCTCATTAGAGCGAAAAAGTAGCTCTTAGATTTTGAACATGGGACAGGGTACAACCAGAGCTCTGTGGACCATCTCTGGCCCTGCTGCCCTCCCCTCCTGGGGTCATGGGCCTAGGGGATTTAAGGCTTTGGTCTCAGTATCCTTTAAGACTGGAATGGGCAGTTAAATGGATCAAGTCACTGAAGGGAAGTGGAGCACTTAGCTGAAACTTTCATGTATACAGTATGAGGACGGTATATACGCCTGCTCTGCCGCTAAGGATTAACTGCCAACGCAGCTGCTTGGGGGGGGGGGGGGGATTTCTAAAACGGTTTGAGCAATAGACTTCGAAAGTGATTATTGACTGGTAAATAACAATCTCTTAATAAGGATAAGAGGTGAAAACTCCTCTTGGAATGTAAACCATTTATGTCAACGGTTAAGTAAATCTTGCAATGTCGCTTTGATAGCTAAAATTGCGTCCATATGGTCGCCTAAGGAGACCCCCATTAGAGGGAAAGCAGTGAAAACATACCACCTGTTTTTAATTTTTCCATCAAAACTGTGCTAATCTTTCCTACCGCAAAATGTTTTATTACCTCAGTTCTGAGTTGGGCAGCTTGCCAGCCAATCCAAACCCAAAACCTGAACTGACGCAATAAAAGCTTGTTCCTATCCAAATGATCAAATGGGATTTGTTTTTATGAACTCTCCTACACTAGCCCTGCGGCCTGTTCTGTCCCCTCCTGCAGTATTTATGCAAACACACACACACACACACACTAACCATGTGCACTCAGAAGATAGAGAGCTCAGATACGAATGAGATCTTTTCATGATGAAAAGCGCCAATATAACAGAATTTTGGTAGCAGAACAGAGTGTGTGTGCATATGTGAGTGTGTACTTGAATGGTTTTATGTGTGCAGAGTGTGTATGTGTGTGTGCTGGAAGCTGAAGTCCTAGAGCTTCAGGGCTTATTTGCCAGTCAATTGCACATATGCTGCCTATGTCACATTAGGAAGATTAAACACTAGCTTAAATCTAACTAGTTATGTTAGATTTCTCTTTCACCAAAATAAGGTTAGGCATAAAAACAAAACACTGAGCCACTTGAACTCATTATTGTCCTAGAACACACAAGAAATGCTGACAATTGTAAATGTTTCATCTAATGCAATCTAAATACTATCATGTTTCATTCCTCATTTTGTTCTCCTCTGACTTCCTGGCTGGCTGGTTGTATGCACAAATAAACACACACACACACGCCCACACATGCATACGAGCGTGACCCTGGGCTATCACTCTCTGTGTTAACAGTGGAGTACATCTAGGGTAAATATTCATCTGAACATTAGCGGAAGCAGCATATCCTGTATAAATGATCAGGACAAAACATGCATCTATATAAGAAGTGTGAAAGTGAAGGTGTGAGGGGATGTCTAGAAAGAGCTAATGAACAGTTATGCAACGTGGCTACCAGATTATGAGGGTGACTAGGGACCTGACATTGTTACATAATGCTGAGTCCAGACAGTAATCCATATAGTGACCTGGCCGGCACACAGCACACATGACTAGTAGCCTTAACCTGTCTGGAACAGGGTTAGTGCAAGTGACCGGAGCACTGTCTCTCAAAGGAATATTGGAAACATTTATTTTAATATTTACTGTATATTCTTAATGTGTTTCACTATTTTACTGCTGGTGACACTGCATTTAGATATCTCACTAAAGACCTGGTCACAGCAGAAAGTGGCACGGAGAAATTATTCCATGTGTAGTGACTACTTGCAGGGCTAGTTGGTGAACTAGCTGTGAGCTAACTGCTAGCGCGCTAGTCAGTCCCAATAGCTTGCCTAGCTTCTTTCTTTTCTCTCTATACTGTGCCATTTACTCCCCCTGGCATTTTTATCGTATGCAAAGGAGTCTTTTACAAGGTAATCTTCAAGGCAGCGCACCCTTACATGAGGATACTGCTAGAGTAAACATGCATGCAGAGAACATAATACATGTATATCCTGCACACATGTTGAGGAATCTAACCCCAGCACGACGCATGACAAATTCAAGCCCTCAGATTTCCCTGGCAGAGAGCACTAGCTCAACCAAGCTGGGTCAATTTCAATCGGCGGCTCACCAAAATGATGTGGCTGCCACCGGACTGGCGTGATGGGGCTAAAAATAACCTCGGCCGACCCCGAGGCTCTGATGTGGCCACGTACCCTCTGGTGTGTCTGGTTTTATGTGTCCCCAATGAAACCCATCAAATTACAGATGCAAACGCAGCCGGACCCCTCATCAAAACTATTTCGGCTCACTGACACAGTTTACTAAGGCAGTAATTAGAGCAAAGGAAAATGGGAGGCATCCCAGGCACGCGGAGAAAAAGAGAGACAGGGCAAAAATGAAGAATCAGAAGACAGAGAGGGGAGGATGGACAGTGACAGCTCATCAGTGGGCCACAAGCCATTTCTCTTTCGCTCTCTCCGCTCCCTCCCTTCGTCGTTTCCTCTACATTCACGGATCAAAGAATTGGTGAACATAAATAAAAGCCCTGTTGATGATTTCCCACGAGAGCTGTGAACAACTGCATAACACGCGTTCATATGAAGCCACGGCAAAACAGCTGTCTGTGCTTCTGCTGTCAGCACGCCTGGTTGGCCAACTGCCTGACTGCCTCACTTGTAACTCAACTGGTTCACACCACCAAGAGAGAAACAAATGATTACAATCATGAGTACACATAGCTGGACTGGTCCTTGTTCAGGGCAAAGTCCTGGGAAAGCCTGGATTTATCTTTACACACTCAACTACTTTGGATGATAGGATTGGGAAATCCATACTGCGTGTTAAATGCATTATTTGTCAATTTGCCGTGGCAGTTTCTCCAGTTATGAGCTTTATTTCACCTCATTATTATGTTCCAATTAGTCTTTGTAACAGCAGTAGTTGTTTTGTATAGCGGCACCTCATTACGGACAGACAAAGTGAAAGAGGAGTGATGATGGTGATTATTTTTATCCATCCATAGTAGCTTCTTTACAGGATCGTGTGATTGCTGGAGCCTGTGCCAGCATGCGGTGGGTGAAAGGCAGTAAACACCCTGGACAGGACACCAATCTATCACGGGGCTGACACTTAATATCATTCCAGCCGCTACACCTTCACCCTATCCACTCCACCTCCATTTGCACACTTGCATGAAGGACACACCATACTGAATGAGGGCTATCCCGAATATTATTTTGATACACCTGTTGTATCTGCTCATGGTTGGAGAGTGGAAAGTACATACCATTTTTCAGACCTTTCTCTGCGATACAGAGTGCGCTCCTCAGCTGCGAGTGTGACTTCATGTGAAGTGACACTCTGTATAGAAGTGCAAATGAGGAGAGACCGGTTTGTGTGTAAGAGCCATAGACATAAAAACTCTTTCAAGCAAATAACTGCAAGCGATTTAGTATTTCCGATTCACCTGAGCTGATCTGTTTGGAGTGTGGGAGGAAACACACGGAAATACTGGCAAGCTCCACATGCAAAGGTGCAGGAGATTTGGCGAGATTTGAAAAAAACTTTGGAGTAAAAGAACATTAAAAAAAAAAAAAAGCTTTACTTCAAAGATCTACAGTATTACAAGCGATTACTAATAAAAACAGTATGGGTCAGAGCCACAGTGCCTCTAAAAATAAAACCATGACCACAGAATGATCATGCAGGAGAGGTGGAAGGTTCTTTCTGCAGGGAATAGGATGTTGCTAACACTGGTGCAGGGTTGAACACATTTTACTTTGAAGCATAATCCAATAAACCATTGAACACATTTATGCAAATGTTTTATAACATAAAAGCAAATCAACCCTTGAGGGTTCTTCCATATGCCCCCACACAATCTGCATGTACAAAGTAGTAGTGTAACCCTTAAAATGCAAATACTGTACATTTATGTGTCCTCTTGACACATTTTCTTTAGGGGAACACAAAGCTTTGTTACTTTTTCAAAATATATGTGCTGAAAAATAACAAACAATGCACTAGAAACATAAAGCAAATTGTAAATTGTCATACGGTGAATACAGAGCATCACTGCAGGTTAGCCCACAGGCTGTTTCTCTGCTCTCATGTGCAGCATGTGTGTGTGCACATTTACATAACTTTGCAGTCAGCAGGCCTATAGCAAGATAAGTTTCCCTGGAACTCTCTGATGCTTCTGTTTGGTTAGTGGTCACATACACACGCAGGTTATCAGAGGTAGCAGAAGATAAAAAGTGGAAAGTTCACCGAGAGCCAAGGTCATGTCAGATGTGTAACAGTAAAACTGGAAAGTATACCTTCTGAAATGGGACGGCTGGCTCCACAAACCTTGGCCGTCTGATTGTGTTTTCTTGTGCTATGCTTGTTATCATGACACAGTGCTATTTTGTTTTCAGAACTCGTGTCAATGCATGACATAGTGTTCTCGTGCAGGCTATCATCATTATGTATCATCCTTCAAATACTGCCTTTGTGTAATGTAGCCTATTGTAGTGTCGTCCTCGGAGAGTTATTACACATGTAGCAACATGCGGCCTGTTCTCTCTTCTGGGTGCTGATGTTTTGGGGTATTTTAGAATCTAGATGTGTTAGCTTCATTAAGTTATTGTTCTAGATTGGTCTTATTTAGCTATTTTACTGTTTTTTAGACAGTTCTTGGGCTGTTTTAAGGTGCCATTTAGGTGGTTTCTAGGAGGAAATATTTATATTATTTGTATAATAAATGTAACTATTAAATTGTATAAACTATGATATTTCTTTTTAATTCTGATTTGGTGTATTTTGTGTCATTTGTCATATGTAGCCTCGTCTGTAACTCATTGTTATTACTGCCTTTATTGGCTTGGCTCACCTTTTTTTAATCTCAATGAGTCTTTTCTGGTTAAATATAGGTTAAACAAAATATATAATTAACTGTCATCCCTGTTGTACACATAGAGTAAACATGTTTAGATCTTTAAATAATTATTTATTGGTCTCAACTGTATGACAATAATAACAGTCAAACTGCGCATTTTTAAGTGTTGGGAATTCTGGAGGGCAGCTGACTGTACCGTAAACAAATAACACAAGTGAGTTTAGGTACACACTTCATAACTGAGAACAACTTGAAAGAGGTAATGAGTAGTTTGTGGTGAATTACACCATAAACTGAACTTTCCTCTCCAATCATAACCTCTCTTTCCGTCTCTCACTGCAGAGCTGCGGAGGAAAAGGGAGGGGAGAGAGGACGTCTCAGAATTGCCGCCACGTGCACTCAAACGCCTGTTTTATTATAATAACTTTCTGGATTGGTCCAGATACGAAACACGGTATTTATATACGACATCTAATTGGTCGTTGCCTCCGAGTCGGTAGTGAACACAGCGCAAAGCTTCCAGACAAGGGATTCTTGGGCGTCTCGTACTATGAGAAAGTAGTGCGCGGCAAAATATGATTATTTCAATTACATTTTCGATTATAAGTACGATAAAATTACAAAACGTGCCCAGTCGTTTGATTTAAACGTGTATCCAGTAAAAAGTGACGAATTTACGCTGGAATTAAGCGAACGTGTCGACTTGTATTGGTGGCGGAGGGATACCACCATCCCGCTGCGCGTCAAAATATTGGCTTGTGGAGACCGCGCCAAAGCTCAGACAGCGGCCACTCTTCAGGATAACAACACACTGCGGAGGGCATTTAAACGCACTCTACTGTTGACACGGCTGCTATACACATCGGAGTCTTCGTGGGTTATTTTTTTTATTACTTAAGAGGACTGTTTTCGTCTGTTGTGCTTGAGTCGAGTACGCAGAAGCCAGATTTCATGCCGGTTTTTGGGAAACGGTGCACGACTTCACGGTCGTGACACGACTTTGACGGGCGCGGTGCGGCGGAGTTGGCGCACTGCTGGACTGGATATATCACTCGTTTGAAGCCAAGACGGTCTCTGCACCACCATTCATACTGCGCCTGGATTCACTTCTCTTCTCGCTGTACTGGTTCTTCTGACTCTCGACGAGTGAATAGGGATCGTCTACGCCGGCTTTTCAGTTTGAATATGTTGCTGTCAAAGTTTGGTTCATTTTCGCATATTTGCAATCCTTCAAGTATGGACCATCTACCAGTGAAAATACAGCTCCAGCCAGGTAGGTTGTCGTCACTGAACGTTACTTTTACCCGCCTTTAATACTGGATTTGATATGACAACCGAGAAGCTTTGAGAAACGTATATTTACTCGGCTTGATTAATTTAGAGTAAGCTACTACTGTCGCAGCTGACCGGCTCGTAAAGCTGCGCGGGCACGAGCTAGTCGACGTTGGCTCACAACTTGAGCCCGCGCGGTGGTTTGTTGTGGAAATGGTGCGCTTTGCTTAACGTTTCTCACTTTTCCTTGCAGTTAAAGTGGAAAAGGAGCCCTTCGAAAAGGTTTACCAAGTGGGATCTGTTCTGGGCAGCGGAGGATTTGGAACAGTATACGCCGGTAGCCGGATCTCCGATGGCGCACCGGTAAGGATGTGGACTGGGATCGGGGTCTGTTTTGATCTCACATGTGCCGCCATCAAAGCCGGGCGTCCTTATTTCCCCACCGGGAAATATAGTGCGACGTCCCCACAATATTTAAAGCATTTGCTTACGATTTTTCTTCTGTATTGTGTCATTTCAGGTCGCTGTGAAACATGTTGCGAAGGAGAGGGTGACCGAGTGGGGCACAATTGTAAGTACTCGTCCCGAACTGCGTGTGCGGTTTGTTTTGGTTTCCCCCGCCCGCTGCTGGATGGGGGGGGGTTGTGATGTTAAAGTGAGAATGGCTACGCATTATCCCAACGCATTTAATAAGCTCTCCTCCATCTGTTGCAGAACGGAGCCATGGTGCCTTTGGAGATCCTGCTGCTGAAGAAAGTGAGCTCGTCGTTTCGCGGAGTTATCAAACTGCTGGACTACTACGAGCGCGCGGACGGCTGGCTGATCGTTATGGAGAGGCCGGAGCTCGTCAAGGACCTCTTCGACTTCATCACCGAGAAGGGCGCCCTGGACGAGGACGCGGCTCGGGGCTTTTTCCGCCAGGTTTTGGAGGCGGTCAGGCACTGCTACAGCTGCGGTGTAGTGCACAGAGACATCAAAGATGAAAACCTGCTTGTGGATCTACGCACCGGGGAGCTCAAGCTTATTGACTTTGGCTCAGGGGCGATTCTCAAGGACACAGTCTACACCGATTTTGATGGTAAGCAGCAGCCCCACCCTCTCCTATTACATTAATTGATATTATAAAATGTCACAATGCTGGCTGTGTAATTAGTTTTTTATGAATAACATCCGTGTGGGCCGGTTTGTGTTTGCCCTTGATGCTCCGCTGTGCTATATTGAGATATGGAGGCGTTCACGAGGCTGTGACGCAGTGGTCTGTTTTTGGTCCAGGGTTTTCCTTGCCTGGGGTCTCTCGGCTTATCATTGTTACGGATGTAAATGCTAAATGAAAATCCTCCAGTGTTTTTAGTGGGATGTGTGACGCACATGTTAAGGCTTACATGTATGACTCACTGTTTATTAATCCTGCTGGGGGCCGTTTTATCTCTGATACATTGCCGTCTTGTGAGACGGAGCGTACTTTTATGTTTCCTGTTGTTATTTCGTCTCTTAAGCTTGAGTCACAGTCGCAGTTTGTGGGTGTTAGGTCAGTGCCACGTAACATCTGTTTGTTGTGAAACCCGAGTCGGCGGTTCACGTGATGGGCTCACGTTGCCTTTTTTTTTGTTTGGTATCCAAGTTCCTCCTGCCAGGAAGGGAGGGGGGAGGAAAAGAAAGAAAGGAGTGAGTGAGAGACGGAGGGAGGGGGTTGACGCAGGCAGGTCACTCAGTTTGTGTTTTGTGGCTAAAGGAAGATGGAAAGCATTTCTACCATGACTCAGCCATTTTAGACACAGACACATTAATTATTTTCAGGTTTTTTTTTATTCAGAGCCTCTTTGCTGTTCCCATATTTTCCAGCACTGATGCCCTCTATATTCTTTTAATATTACACTTAAACTCCTAAAAAAACTACATCTTTTTCACTGCTTCATATGTCACAACAGACACGCTCATCACTCACCTCCCCTTTTTTCTGTCTTTTTTTTTTTCTTTTTTAGGTACAAGAGTGTACAGCCCACCAGAGTGGATCCGCTTCCATAGATACCATGGTCGCTCGGCGACGGTGTGGTCGCTAGGTGTGCTGCTGTATGACATGGTGTGTGGAGACATCCCCTTTGAGCAGGACGAGGAAATCCTCAGAGGAAGACTGTACTTCAGGAGGAGGATTTCAGCTGGTAAGTCAACCACAGCAACACACATAACACATGAGTTGACTCTGTTGCCCTCTTGCCACGGTAACTGGTACAGCCCACAATCCACCTCATAATGGATCACCTGCTGAAATGGCTGGTAGACAGATTTATCAACGATAACTAAAATTGAGATTCTGACTGTTATGATTTCCCTCGGTGCACTTTGTGTAATAGCCCTGGTTACCCTAGAGAGGTAACTCAAAAGGATGTGTGCTCTCATTCTATTGGCTGTCTGTGCCGCCTACACTCTAGGATACTGTAGATCCATACAGAGTCATATGCAGTACAGACCAAACCCACTTGGTAATTTCTGTCTCTTAGTTCAGATCCTCATTATTGTCTCTGTCTCCTCCTTCAGAGTGCCAGCAACTGATCAAATGGTGCCTGGCCCTGCGGCCCTCAGACCGGCCCACCCTGGAGCAGATTTGCGACCACCCCTGGATGAGGGCAACTACAGAGTCACCCAAGTCACCAGAGGAGCCGGTCGCCGGCGACATCCGCCTCAGGGCCATCGACACAGACTCTTCGTCAAGCACAAGCTCGAGCAAGGAGAGCCTCTGAGGATGGCTCTGCTGGACTGAAAAGACTTTCTGGGGAAAGAAGGGGTTTGGATGGAGGGAGTGATATGGACTTGAGGCCAGCAGCCTGTAGCCCAACTGGCCCGTCAGCGGCTGGGTGCTTCACTCAGCTGGTCCAGCTAGAAAAATGTACTTTAATTTTCCTCTTTTGTAGGGAATTTCTAATTTATTACTATTTTGTTCTTCCTAATCTTATTTTACCCCCATCCCCACTTTTTTTCTTTCAGTTGATTATACTTGTTTCCTAATCGGGAACATTTTTCTGTTTGGGCGGTCTTACCAGCACTATTTATTCCCCTCCCCCCTTTTTAACTTTTATTTCACTTGTTTTGTTACTAGGCTGGTATATGCAGCTGGCAAGGCCCTCCTATTCAGACATGGCTGCTCTCATAGAGCTTGGAGAAAACCTTTTTATTTAAATGTTTTAATTTTGATTTTGTAGTGCCTTTTTTTGGAAAGCTGCTTTTCTGGGGGCTTTTGTCAACAACTCTGTTTTTTGGATTTGCCCGTGGCCTGGTGGCTAAGTTGCTTGTGCTGTGATGGAAGAATGGGTTTAGGCTGTCCCCCCCCCCCCCTCCATCTCTCCATCACTGTAAGCCAAGCTACCCCCAGCCAAGAGGCTAAGATAGCATTAGGTAGGAGAGAAGGAGGTGGGGGCTCTTCCTGACAATGGAATACTTGAAAAACACTCGACTCAACTCTGTGTCGCTCTCTTTAACGCTGCTCATTCACTCTATAGCCTGAACAGGTGTTTGGAAACTGGATCCTGTCTTTTCTGAATGTCTACAAAATGTCAACACACACACACACCTCCCCCCACCTTTTTCTCCCTCTCTTCCCCCATGCCTGTTGCGGGGCGTGTGGCCCTCTTGACTTTTCTTTTTTTGCTTCCCGCCATTTCACTGCTTTGACACTACACGGCCCCCGCCCCTGGCCTCCCTCAGGGTTTGGGGTGTGAAATGCACAATCAATGCAATATTCATGGACTCAATCATGTATTTTTTTTTTTTTTTTTCAACAAATATTGTACAGCGTGTATTTTTTCTTTTTTTTTTGTGTGTACTTTTTTTTTTTTTTTTTCTCCCCGTTTGCATTTAAATTATTTGTAAACATGTAGACATTCCACACTCTGTGGCTATTTATTTATTTATTGTCTATGCTTAAAAGCCCCCCTACAAATTTGCATATCCTACTTGGTCTTTGGTTTGCATTCCTATAACTTATTTTTACATTTTGACATGTTTTTTTATTTTTTTTTGACATGGAGGATGCACTGAAGCAGTTGTCGATGTAAAGCAGAATAAAACAAGTTTACTTAAATTTGAAAAGAGCATTTGAATGTTATTTAACTACTTTAAAAAATCCTGTTGGTAATGTTGAATGGCCAAGTATCAGAGAAATCTATCTGGTTTCCGTACTGTCGAGATTAATTTGAGTTCTATGGAAAGCTAAACAACGGGTGGAACAGCTTTCGTAGTTGTCACATAGCCTCATATTGAAGACCTTTCAGTTTAGCTGTGTGACTTGTGGCTGTGAAGGATGGATATTGCTATTTTTTGATACAAAAGTTTCAATTAAACTCCCATTTTTATGTACAGAAATAAGTCTGGTGTCTTGATCATTTTGAACGTGGTGTGTTATAGTTACACGATCCATAACAATTCAACATTTGGTAAAAGAAACATACTATAGCAAGATTTTTTTAGTTTCTTGGTGTAAAGATAACATGACCTTAGATTTTAACACCTTGCACACACGCTAATGAAACCCCCAGCCAATATTCTTCATCCACTTGACAGCGCTCCCTCGGGAGGCTGGGAGAAGGCTAATATACATGTCCAATATAGCACGTGCTTGTTCACACTGCCTATAGTAATAATAGCAACATTGTGACACGACTGACGGCGTGGCTGAGGAGAAACATCACAGGAGCCATTAACTGGATGACAACCTGCAGCAACCACAGGGCTAATAAGAGACAGATGTGTCTCGAGAGCCGAGGGGAGGAGAGGGAGTGACGCTGTCATGACAGAGGAGTGGTGATGTTTAGCATCATCACACACACACATGCAGCCTCTAAAATATAACCAATTGCTTTTCCATGTTATGCCTCCTGCTTGGCTACCTACAGTCTAATAATATAACTCATTCCGTTATTGGACGCAGGAAGGACGTGAGTAACTGATGCTGATGACATGGTGTGTCTGTGCATGTTGCATACACATGCACAGACAACACCATGTTTGTGAGTGTGAGGGGTTTCCAGGAAGCAGGAGTGAGTGGCAATGGGAAAGTGTGTGTTTTTTCTGGGAAAGTGTGTGTTTTTTCTGGGGAGGTGCTGCCCCCTCTGGTGAGTCAGTGCCATTGGCTTTCACCTGTTTCCACTGATTATGGTTGAAACAGAATTGCTAATGATTCCTACTGTAAAGCCTCTATCATGGTTATGTTTAGCCTATAATGTTGTAACATGACATGTTTTATATCTACAAGATAGACAGACATACATTTTTAAGTTTTTTTCATACGTTTTTTTGGGATGACAGAAACCTCATGAGAACCACACTTTTCAGACCTCACGCCTAAAATCCTTATCCCTGTGTAAAGAAAAAAGTTATTTCAATAGCTCATCCAGACGCCTACACATGTTCAACTACACTTGACTGGCTGCTTCCAACTCGACCGGAGTGGAGACACATGGGCACTTGAAAACTTCATAAGACAGCTGGTCCCTAATTCTTCTCAGGGATCTAATTCATGATGAAGAGATTGATTTATGTGCTTAGGAAAAGGGAGTAGGCTTCATTATTTTTATCATACATCTTGATATATAAGTTAAGACATTTAAAGCAGCCAATCAAGTATTATTCTGACTGTGTTCTTGAAGAGTGGTTTGAAAATGTAGCACATTATAGCACATTATGCCATCTCTTATATTTAAAAACATTTATCTGAATGTAAATTGAGAGCTGAAAATTTGCTTTAAAGTAACAGTTCGACATTTTGGGAAAAACACTTACTTTATTCCATGAGAAGATCAATACCACTCTCTTATCTGTACAGTAAATATGTAGCTCGAGCCAGCAGCCAGTTAGCTTAGCTTAGCATAAAGACTGGAAACGGGGGGAAACAGCTAGCCTGCTTTTACACCAAAGAGTAAAAACAAAAATTCTTTGTTTTGCAGGGGGTGTTATGTGCCAAACTATTTCTTGGCCGGCAACAGTAACTTCCTGGAGTCTCTGCTGGTTGCCTGGCAACTGGTCCCAGCCAAGAAATAATGCGGCACATAGTCTCACATAGCCACACTATTTCCACAATTCATTTTAACGCTGTGCCAGCGCTGGAGAACGGTCTGGCTGAACCCATTATCGTTCTCGTATAGGGGGGAAAAAAACGCTCTGGCTTGTTTGTATTTCTTTAAACCAATCACATTCGTCTTGGGCGGTGCTAAGTCCCAGGATGCAGCGACGGTGCCCTTGCAAAATCGTGTATACGATAACATAGTGGAAGGGGAGGAGAACTCCCACTGAAATAGTCGGCCAATGGCAGGCTTATACCCACAGCCTACTTCCTGTGAGTCAGACTCTACTGCACATATCCCATTGTAAAACAGGAAATTATGGTTTTTGTACAGATTAAACAACATATAAGGTCTTAATTAGTGAACTTTAGACATGCTGGTAGGTGGATTTTGTTACCTTTGGACAGAGCCAGGCTAGCTGTTTCCCTGTTTCCAGTCTTTGTGCTAAGCTAAGCTAACCTGCTGCTGGCTCCAGCTTTATATTCACCGTACAGCCATGTGTGGTGTCAATCTTCTCATCTAACTATCGGCAAAAAAGTGAACAAGCTCCTTTTCCCACGACGTCAAACTAATCCTGTAATGTTGTAAAAACAGCACATAAAACTTAAACCAAGATCACTCAGCTTTCAGTGAGGGAATGGGGGAATTTTATAGCTGAAGACGCCTTTTTTAATCAATCTAAAATTTTGTTCCCTACACGCACCCCTGCACCACCCTGTAACAAAACAGAGCCATAAATGATCGCTGGTGTCAAACTCAATACGTTGACATCAGTGTTTCTATATGCGTGCCTGCTAATCCTCTATTGTCTTTGTGTCTCCAGGCTTTTTGACATGCAAATGACCGGCAACTTGTCTTCATCAGAATCCCTTCTGTTCATACTGAAGACTAAAGCGAGGCCTCATCTCACCGTGAAATCCTCATTAAATGTAGCGGGGCATATGCCACACTGTTGTCTCCTTCAGTTGAAGTCTGATCCCACAGGCTGGTTAATATCATCAATCACTGCCACTTAGTTCGACTCTATAAAGATCCCACTGCTTTGCAGGGATCTATTAAAAGATCAAATGACATGAGTTAAGGGAACATTTGAATCATTTGTGTCCAAAACATTTAGGAGAAAAAATATCTTTACTTGAAGTTGTGTTCAGCATATCTTTAATATTGAAGATCTAGTGTGGTAAAGTATTAAAAGCAGTGGTATCCGTCATTTGACCATCATTAATATTTCACCCCACTGCTTACTTTTATGTAATGCTTTGCCTTTTTGAATCTAAGCACATCATAAGTCAGTGATGATTCACTGTAGGCCATGCTTTTCTTTGCTTTTTAATTGTTTTCATTTTTCTGAGCTTCGTTTAAGCCCATAAGGAACAAGATTCACAAATATATTAATACCTGTTACCACTGGACAGAGCCAGACTAGCTGTTTCCAGGGTTTCTGCTGAGCTAAGCTAATCGCCTGCTTGCTCTAGCATCATATTTAGCTATTTAACTCTTGGCAAAAAAGCGAACAAGTTTACTTCACAAACTATTCCTTTAACTAACATCCAGTCACAGTGTAATTATGCAACCCCTTTAAATGTGTGTATCTGTGAAATCTGTGAAACAAGCATCAGTGGTGCGAGACAGTCATGGTTAGGTGGCGAATTGGAGGGGTGAAGAAAGACTGTGTAAAGTTTGAAGCTTTCTTTTATTTGGAGGGGAGGGGCTTTTTGGCTTTATTTTGAAGCTTTTTTGATGCCTTTAAATCCATTTTGATGCTTTGTGAGATGGTCGTATATCTCCTTCAGCATCACTGAAGAACAGCTTAGTTGTGAATCAAATATTATGTTTTTTGTGAATGTATTTTAAGGATGTATATTTCTAATGTAAGCCCTTGAGTTGAAGCTGGGGTCACTGCGTTCAGAAGTTTTTTCTCTGTTACTCTGTATTCTCTGAACAAGTGCTGGCACGTTGAGGCTGTCGGTGGTGGCCGTCATAGGTGACAACTCGACAGACACAGAGGAAGATGCCAGATGGACTCTGGGCCCGAGGGCCCCGATGGGCACAGATGGGTGGGTGGGTGGCACCCACACAGGCAGCACAGGCGGCAGAGCCAGCACCAAGACAAGGAAAGGGAGAGAGAGAACACACCGCCACCAGTGCTACTACACTTCACACTACTTCTGTCTCTCTGCGTGTGTCCATATAGCTGACCCTTTGTATAAGGACACGTGGGCATTTGTATGCACAAGTGCATGCTGTTGAATGTGTGCATGCATCTGTGTCTGTATGCGTGCATGTTGTAGTTCTGGATGTCTCTGTGCTCGAGTCTGTGCATGCTCTCACACACATCACCCACATAAATTCACTGAAGGTAACAAATATATCCTGTGATTCAATTTCTTTGTGAATACTGCAGATTTTTTAGGTTGTGAAATATATTTCAGTCTGTCTGCTCTACATCAGCTTACAAGCAGACCTAACACATGAAATCATGTACTGATTACAGCTTTCACATGGACTCACCTGGTCAGTCTACTGGACCTTAAGTTACAACAGTCCATTTAAATGGTCTCAGGGTAGCAGTTAAAGGGCCAGTTCACCCAAATCACTAAAAACCCACCCAGAGTTTGAGTTTTTCAAATTATATTTTTCAGTCCTTTGAGTATAACAAACAAAACTCAATTTACCCTCAATGTATTAGTGTGGCAGCCAAATACGTGGAGTAGTCTCAAAACCTGGGCAAATACAGTTTATTACAACTTGGATGTCACTTGCGCCGTTCTGGCCATCATTCCTTTCAGTAACATTACATTGCATTCACCTAGTTAATTGCTGAGATGAGAAATGCAGTGACATTACTAAAAATAAGTCTGACGAGCCAAAAAACACAAGCAATCAGAAGATTGTACAGGTTGCACACAAACCAGGTAAACGAAGATGAACATTAAAATATTAGTGTCTGTTGTAAGTATCCACCATGTGTCACATTCCCAGCAGATTCCCCAGTGTTTCTTGTGTTGCCCCCTCCCCTGTCTGTCCTCTACGTGTGTGTGTGTGTTGACGTGGGCGTGGTTTCCCTTCCTCACTCTCCTGGCTCCCTGATCACCTGAGCACCTGCCTCCTATCAGCTCATCTACCTGCAGTAGGCTATATCAACCCCCGCACTTCACCCATTTTTCGCCAGATCGTTGTGTCAGCCACAGTGGATCGTCTCACTCCTGCCCCCCCGCCCCTGCTCACTCCTGCCAGCCACGGTTCCACTCACTCCATGCTCACGTCCAGACACACTCCTCCATTACCCTCTCTGTCCCCTGCTGCCACTGGATACCATTTCCTGTCATCAGCTCCAAGACCAGTAACCCAGCTACAACAAACCTCTTTCTTTTTTCTTTTTTTTAACAATATATTTATTAGATTTCTTTATTTTATTATAAGGACAATAATAATAAAACTAACAAGCAATAGTAAAGTACATAAACAGCTCAGATCAACAAACATATAAAGGAAGTTACAGGAACAGGAAATAGTCCATGTTGCAGGCAAAAAAAGGTTCAGGTTCAGGAGACTCCTTGTAAAATAATGGAAGAAAAATCAGGTCCAAGGTATTTCAGATGGGGCTGCCAGACTTTGTAGAACTGATCTGCTTTGGCATGTAGAATACTTGAGATATTCCAAAGGAACCAGCTCAAATATAACTTTACACCAACCCTTAACAGAAGGGCCCTTATAGCAAAAGTAAGAATGTTATATAACCTTTTGTTAGCTACAATAGTTAATTTCTACTTGGGAGGCCCAAAATCAAAGACGTTGGATTCATTTCTGAATCTCAAATATTTTTTCCATTTCACATATTACGTCAGACCAATACTACCAATGTAAAACCAATACCTATTTTGGTTTTACATTTGAGACACAGAGGAGAAGGTGAGGGGTTTAAAGAATGCCTGCGATTAGGGGATATGTGTATTCTATGTATAATTTGAAACTGGATTGCTTTTGTTTGAGTACAGATGGATATCTTTTTGGCATAACTCCAAATATCCTCCCATGTCTTCTCATCAATAGTCACTGACAATTCCTTCTCCCATACCCCCTTAATCCTCTGTGTATTAGAAGGAGACACCTTCCCTGGTTGTTGAAACAGCAGTTTCTCAATAACAGGTATCTCAGGGTGATCTATAAGGGTCGTACTCTTAGTAATATAATGCCTTATTTGTAAGAAATGAAAAAAATCTTGTTTTTGAGAGCTGGCCAATTTGGTTACATCTTTGTTATCCCATTGCTGGAAGCCAGGATCCTGGCAAAAATTCAGGATTGTTAATTATTGGGATAAATGTGGACCTCCCCTCCAGATGGCAGATTGATCGCCATTCCTTCAGAACATTGATTGTTATTGGATTGGCACAATTATGTCTTATGTTCCTAAAACTCTTAAAAAATAGTAAATCTTGTAATCTAAATTTCGATAACGATAATTCAATGTCCAGCCAAATATCGGAAGTTTTGTTTTTACCCATTCAGATATAAAGCTCAACTGAGCACACAGTTGGTATACTTTGATATTTGGCAAATCTAAGCCGCCCAATAAACCTGGCAGCTGCAGAACTGCTATTTTTTAGTCTAGGTCTATGTTTACTCCGTATGAAGGAGCTGAGCCAACCATTCAAATATTTTGGGACCCTGTTCGAAAACAATATAGGAATCATTTGAATGGGATAAAGCAATCTGGGTAACACATTCATTTTTATCAGTGCTATTCATCCTAGCCAAGAAACAGGAAGTGAGTTCCAATGCTGATTAAATAATGGGGTAACAAAAATACCTAAATAAACGCAGAGAAAGTGAATAACATTAAAGAGAAGTCTAACATTGTTAGTTCAACTTCGGCCTTTTATGGGCAAAAGGTCCTCTAAATGAGTAGCTAGGATTTTAGAAAGCAATTTTTCGGTCCACATTTAATAGAGCTATCGGTCTGTAGGAGAAACTAGACTCTGGACATTTCCCTTTTTTTAATATAAGTGATATGTCAGCCTCCTTAAGAGTCTGTGGCAATTCTGTAGTAGTAAACATTTCAAGTACTGGTTCCAAAAGCAGGTCCTGAAAGTCCTTATAAAATTCCCAACAGAACCCATCAGGCCCTGGTGACTTCCCACTCTGGAGATATTTATTTGCATTAATTACTTCATCTTTTGTAATGGGGCCATCGAGACTTTTCTGTTTTTCTGATAATGTTGGGAGATTGATCTGAGCAAGAAAATCTTCCATTAATTGAGGTACATCACTTGTCTGGTCAGAAGAGTACAAATTAGTGTAAAATTCCACGAAGCAGTCATTTATCAACCTATTTTCATATACACTGTTGCCCTCAGCATCAACAATAGCTGCTGTGGACTGGGACTCTACTGTGTTTTTTGCAAGGTATGCAAGACACTTCCCGCTTTATCTCCATATTCATAAAACCTCTGTTTAGTATACTTAATTCTTTTCTCTGCATCTTTACTAACGAGACAGTTTACAGCTGATCTGGGAGCAGATATTTCTTTCCACAAAGTAGGTGACGAAGAGCTAATATAAGCTTTTTCTTTAGCCGACAGTTTACCTTTTTTTTTTAACCATACTTTTGTTTTTCCAATTTTTTGCGTGACCTAATAAGACCATCGACCTATCAGTTTGATTTGCAACCTAGTGTACGTGTTGTGGACTTTCGGGTTGGTTGCACCAACGCTATGACGTTCACTGAAGCACCTGCTTGTCATCGCAGCCTTGGACCGTAGCGGCAGAAGCCGCTTTTAAAAACGTTTGGTGTTTTTGGGGAACGCTCATGCAGGTAGTCGGTTGTCAGGGCGGTTGCCTATACTCCCTGTACCGCAGTATTTCCCAAACTTTTTTAAATCACAGCATCCCTTCATAGCGATTTACTTTCATGGCACTCTTCCATGCACATCAACATTAAGTGAAATAATATAGGCCTATTCTCAATCAAAAAAGAAGTCAGCTGTTTTACGTTCCTTTGCAGATAAACATTGACCTGAAACTAAACAATAAATACAAATGAAGTATACTAATTGGCAAATGCCTTTACTTTATGTTTAAAAGTAAAGTTAGTTTACATTTTAGGTTTTTAAGGTAAAAAAAACATTCACACGTCACATCATGCATTTGCTGGAAGTATTTAACATCTTAACTGGCTAAAGAAGTGTGATTCATGCCTCTTAAGCTTACTTGGCATCATTAACACACTTGACAGTTTTTTTTGGAACATCTAGCTTCCCCTGTCCACAAAAAGCCACAAGCCAAATAGCTTTCACGGTACAGTCTGATCATGTTCTTTGGCCGGCTCAGGTTCGGTGGTGTCAGTCTGTGTTGAGGGTTGCTTGATGTGTGAGCATTTCTTTGAGCAGTATTTACTGTGACAAATCTTTACATCTCTTGGGTGCTGGAAAGCGTGTTGTGTTACCAGGAAAACCAGTCCTAGCTGTGGCATAACTGCATATTTAACACCGTTTTTATATGATTTTTAAGTTTATGGCTTATTTCTTCATTTTGATAGATTTGAAAACATAGGTGTAATAATGATGTTTTTTTGGTGTGGTGAAACATTAAAAATGTACATTAAACGTGCAGTAAAAAAATTTAAATTTTTCCTGTCCTTAAGGCACCATTATTTTATACTGTATGTGTCCTTCACCTTGAACCATGTTTATGTCTTTGTTGTTGGCCCTCAGGGTTGCAGGATGCCTGCCAGCCTACTCTGGAGGGCTCCTGCTCTCTGTTACCCAGAGCAGAGCCTCCACAGGGACTTTCCACTGGTCTGGCTCAGCGTTCATGAAAAGCTGTGCCAGCAGAGAGGAATACCTAGCTGCCCTGGCCGGTGGGAACCTGCTGCTGTCATCGAGCACCGTGAAGAGACTCATTGTTCTGGATCAACAGCACACGCTGTAAACATAAGGGTAGAGTGTGTTTTAGGAGACGCAGACAGAAACACACACAGAGTTGTATAATGACATGGGAAATACACACAAAGCGCACAAACCAATCCAATCCGCTCAATCCGTCCTGTACTCTGTGCTGCTGTTGCCAAGCTCCCCAAACAACAACATCAACAAGTGCAGACCTCAGCAGGTTAACCAAGGTGACTGCAACAGCTTAATATTCCCAAGTCACAACAATTCGTCCATCACGTGTAATTGTGAGACGAAAGAATGGATTATAGGGGATGAAAGAGTGTGTGTGAGTGTGTGTGTGTGTGTGTGTGTGTGTGCGTGACACAGAGAGATGGGGATTTTAATCGTTACAGTCTTTTTACAAGCTTGTAATGTGATCAAAGGAACCACTGACCTGGTGCTCATTTTGCCCTGCAGCTGTTATCTGTTTCTCAAGCATGATGAGAAGGGTCCTTTCTGCTGGTGAAACCAGACACTATTTTGGGAATTATTAGTCCAAAAAAAAAAAAAAAAAACATTTGTTGTTGTACAGCAGCGTGTTGCTGCAGTGACAAAAAAAAAAAACACAAAAGAAATTTTCTCAGAGTGAAGTTTCAGATTATACTGTAAAAAGAAGAGGTGACATGTTGTCATAATGAGAAACATATTGTTAAAAAGACATGATATGAAAGTATCATGTTATAATGACAATTTGTGAGGTGTGTTTTTCCCATGATGAAACCAATACACTGCTGTACTGTTGAACTGTATTTTTGTGGTTTTCCCTTTGGAAGATAGTAATCTGAAACCATTCTACTAGCTCTTTCTGCATGTTTCATCTTATGAAAATACTAATCTATGCTGGAATACTACCTGGCCCTGGATTTTCTGTGTGGTAAAGCTCTTAAAATGAGGACACATGGGGCCCTCTCAAGGCAGGTACTCAAAATCAAGTAATAAACCCACCATAATGCCTCTGTCATGTCAGTTGATATTGTGTTTTAATACCTCAACAACTATTGGATGGATTGCCATGTTATTTTGTACAGATGTACATGGCACCCAGAAGATGAGTCCTAATGACTTTGGTGATCCCGACTTTTCCTCTAGTGCCACCAGCAGGTCAATGTTTTCATTTATCCTGTTAAATATCTCCACCTCCACTTACTAAACGGATTTTACAAACATTTATGGTCCCTGGACAATAAATCCTAACGACTTTGCTGATGTGACGTTTTCTCTAGAGGCACATTGAGGTTGACGTGTAAAATATCTCGATAGTTATTGGATGGATTGTGATGAGATGTGATGTCACCCTCAGGATTAATTGTAATAACTTTAGCGATTCCATATTGCCATCATCAGGTTAACATTTCAGTTTGTCCAATACTTTGGTTTACAACTAAATACCTGCAAAACTAATGGCATTCCCATCAGCCTCAGCTGTACCTTTTTTTAGTAGTTCTAATTAGCAAATTGTAGCATGTTAACATGCTGAGATGGTGAACATGATGCACATTATACCTACTTAACATCAACATGTTAGCATCTGAAAATCATTCAAACTGGAGTTACTCAGTTTTCACGCGGTGACACTGATATGTTGTCCTAGTAAGAAGGCACGGTGACTCATTGGTTAACACTGTGGACACACAGCAAGATGTTTCCAATTCCTTGGCTCTGTCCGCTCTGTGAAGAGTGTTCAACTTCTCACTCGGTGCTCAGGTTTCTATCCCACAATCCAAAGACATCCATGTCAAGTACAGCAGAATGAGGAGTGAGCCCAGTGATGGGTGGGGACCAGAACAGAGTGTTCCCTTTTGGCACAATGCATTGTGGGATAGGCTCCAACCCCCTGTGCCCTTATAATAAACAGGTGAAGAGAGTGAATGACTGAATGTTCTCATGGTTGAGAGCACAGCGGGACTCCCTGTCAGTCAGGTTTTGTTACAGGATCTTGGCTCTCAAGCGTTCCCTTGAACTCAAGGCAAACATGGCCCCTGCGGATATCAAAAATTCATTGGCAGAGAGAGCACAGATCTTGTATACAGTGTCTGTAGAAGTGTAAAAAGCAGATGAATGACTGCATTCTTTCGCTGATGCCTCTGCACTGTGGTGTCTTTTTGCTCCTTTGTGGATCTCTGGTGTCAGCTACTCTTGGTATGCTTTCGTGGCTCAGGGCACTAAGGACACGTGGGGTTTCAAACTTCAGGAGGGATCCAGAGAAGTGGAAAACTGGAATGTAGCATTTCTAAGCCTTGTTTAAAGCTGCTCTGATCAATATTTTTATATTAACAATGGATCAAATGTGCCTGATTGTGTCTGTGTAGCCTATGCTGTAGAGTTGGTGTGCATCGGCACGGAAAATATATGATTTAATTAAGTACATTTCGTATTTTTGGACACACATCACAATTATATACAAATCACTTATATTGAGAAGAGATAATTTGATGTTTCTGTTGTAGCTATAAAAAGAAGGCCCCTTAACTTCAATAAACAGGGACATGGTTGAAATGGAAGTAAAAGCAGCTTGCGAATCCAAAAGTTTTGCTTGCGAATCTAAAAGTTTTGCTTCCGGTTCAGCTGAATTCCGTGGGCAGGACCTACGCTGACAGACGCAACACACGTTTCTATTGGCCAGTCTCGATCGGAGTGACAGCGTGGCATCATCCGCAGTCAGTTAACAGAGAGCGGGTGTTTTGAACTCGTGGAGAAGAAGACCGGAGAAACTTAATACGCATTTATGTTTCTTTACACATAACTTCCGTCTTAGTGAAAGCAATATTGTTACGTTTGAGCAGGTTTAATGATCTGTGCTGTTGTAATGGGTTAAACAAATACATATTATTTTGTCAGCCTGTAGCTGCTTGCTTAGCTCAATTAGCTAGTCACTCGCACATGGTGCCGTGCTTGTAGCTACTAGTTAACAGGACTATTTGTGTTCAACGATCGAACCTGAGTTTCTTATTTGTGATGTGTTGTTTTATTGTATCAGCTTGTAGCCAGTTTAAAGTGTAGTGGCACGGTATTATTGATGTTACTGGTGGTGACAATGGCTTCAATACATGGCTAACGTGCGAGTGACAGACTAATTGAGCTAAGCAAGCAGCTACAGGCTGACAAAATAATATGTATTTGTTTAACCCATTACAACAGCACAGATCGTTAAACAAAAGCAATCTACATGCACCAGCTCAAACATAATATTGTTGCTATCACTAAGACGGAAGTTATGTACAAGGCCGCATTAAAGTACACCCCCCCAGCACCATCACAATAAACTATTGCCCTGTCCAACCTGCACAAACATCAGCCATGCTTAATATGCATACAATAATCATACATCAAAATCATTCGTGACCGCTGTTTAATTTGATCAATCATTACATATACAGTACATATATGATACAGTCAGTGTGCGAAATACTCCATGACAATCAGGGGGTCTCATGGCATGGCCAGTAAATATATATATATATATATATATATATGTGTGTGTGTGTGTGTATGTATACACATACACAACAGCCACTGCGTAATATTACGCACAGCTGGCACAGCGTGGACCCCCGTATTTTCCACACTGGATACAGAAATCGTGTCACCAAAAGGTACAGGCCGGCTCACTGTAGGCCAATATCAATCTCTCTCACACATAATGAGTGCATATGCGCTTACACACACACAACAGTAGGGACTGAGTACCACACAAAGTCAGTTTTTTTTTCTCCCTGTGAATTTTTCCCCCGATCATCGTGGGCCCTTTCACGTCATCGGGCCGCAGGGCTTGAGCCCTGGTAAGCCTGTGCATTAAAACGGCGGTGGTTATGTGTAAAGAAACATAAATGCGTATTAAGTTTCTCCGGTCTTCTTCTCCACGAGTTCAAAACACCCGCTCTCTGTTAACTGACTGCGGATGATGCCACGCTGTCACTCCGATCGAGACTGGCCAATAGAAACGTGTGTTGCGTCTTTCAGCGTAGGTCCTGCCCACGGAATTCAGCTGAACCGGAAGCAAAACTTTTAGATTCGCAAGCAAAACTTTTGGATTCGCAAGCAAAACTAAACCATTTTTTGATTGCAGTGTCAATAATTTTGCTCTCAAACCTATTTTTTGATTGCATAATAAAGACACAAAATTAACTCCATAAGACTTGAGACATCAGAGTGAGACTTAGAGGAAGTGTATCAGTCCTTCTCATGGCAGCAGAGAAGTCCAGTGTGTGGAGACCTACATTTCAAGAAGCATTTTTGTTATGACTCACGACTCTTGTATACAGCAATCAAGCTAAATTTATCTACTAATCTTCAAGCTGATGTTTTTTCCTGCGCTACCTCGATAGCGAATTTGAAAGCTTTGGCAAGACAAGATAGTCATTTTAGATTTCCAATTTCTTTCAAACTAATTTCAAGACTGATTCTTCTGTGACCCACTTCTGGGCCCAGACTGTCTCTTTAAAGAAAAACAACATGAAGAGCGGCGCACTAAAAGGGTCATATCAGAGCAGTAAAAACAAATCTACTTCCGTTTTATTTCAACTGTGTAAATATCACTACGTGGTAGATGGATACAGTTTACACAAGCAGGGCTCCGATTACAATCTGTGAGAATGGCAGGGCATTCAGCCTCCCATTCAGGACTGTCACGAAAGCTGGCGCGTCTCCTCGATGACGATGATTAAAGGGCGCGTGTTTGCCGCAGGTATGTAACAACCACTTCAGGCTGAGCCTCGCTCCTCTCATGCTACCAGGAATGTATGGGAGCTGCTCAGAGAGGAGAGAAAACTACCACTGTGTGGGGAAAACACTGCCCCTCCTCCAGGCTCCTCACTTAAACCACATACAGTAGGTGCACCATCGGGCTGCACTTTCACCACTCGTTCAGCCTGAGAATATATTGCCTTGGGAGGACCCTGGGAATCAGTGGGAATAGAGAGGAAAGAATTATAGGCGTTGTTTTGATTTCTAAGAAGTGAACGTGCTGAGAAATGAAACGGAGAGCTTTAGATGACGCCTGTAATAACTAAGTACAGATAGTTATAATGGCTGAAGAAGAAACATTCACCATTTAAAAAAGACACATGGCACACTGTTTTTAAAGAGGAACTCCACATTGAATTATTATTTTTTTGTGCTGTACAGATAATCACATAGAGTGTATTATGTTAGATGATTTTTCCAACACCTCGTATGATCCTTTCAACCAACTCTAGCAAGTGCCCTGTTTAAGGGTACTGGCCTCTGATACCTAAAGGGTTCAGTATGCTTCAAACAAAGTCATTCGTACGAAGCTTTGTCCTAAAGACATTAAAGTCAAAAGTGTTTATAGCTGTTGCAAATGGCTACACTCGAAGGCAAGGCAAAAAGCTTGAGAGGAGATGCAGTTATTCAAATGGGGATAGCCGCGTACACTTCCGTATAGTCTACCCTTGAAGGCATTCATGGTGCTGCGCTCGTTTGTACACACGAGAAGTAATGGAAGAATGAAAAAAAGAGATTGAGAGTGAAGTACAAGTATTGTTTGCTTTCTCAGCTCCACACATCTGGCCAATCGCTGTCTGAAGTGGGTGAAATTGTTAGATTGTCACTACAAAAGTTGTCTGACCCAATTCCAACATCGAATAGGTGTGTGTGTGTTGGGGGGGGGGGTTCAGACTTTGATCGACCATCCAACAAGCACTTTGTTGGAAGCAGACTGACCCTATTAGATTTACATTTGCCATTTGGTATACTAACCACCAAAAACAGAGCACAGGATGGAAAACCATGCAAACAAACATACAAACTGGGCGATATTGAGGGTTGAACCCATGACCTTCTTCGTGTTGACTTGCAAAAGGTGTCTCTTGCTAGATTGTCATATTCAGAACACACTAAATTCAATTTTGTTTAGATGACTGTGCCAAGAGCCTTGACGGGTATGGGTTTAAAACGGCAAATTTAACTCTTCAAATGCTTACTACAGATATTATGTAGATGAGTGTGACAAGTATAGACAATATTGTGGATGAATAGGGACTGTGAAGAAAGATCTGAAAAGATGAGACTGAGACAGAGGGGAGAGAAATCTGGAAACGAGTATCACTCCTTCTGTGGGGTTAAAGGAAGAGAAGACTCATGCTAGTAGTGTGTGTGGTTATGACCCAGTTAGCCAAGGCCCATGTTTCCAGATGGTTGTGTCAGTGGTCCACTACTGGTCTGTGCTTCAGGGAGCTCTCTATCTGTCTATCTCTGTTATAACACTCTATAATACCCTGAATAACTGGGAAACAAGTTGTTTTTTTCTTTAATGTTTTGACAGGAAAAATATTTGTATCTGCTTCAAAATCAATGCATGCCTTGTAAATCTCAAACCAACCAAACTTTAGTATTTTAATCAGTATATATTAAGACACCTTTTGACACCACCGTCTCTTGTCAAATTATAGATATCTCATTTCAAAGGGGAAAAAATGCAAAGATATTTACTTAAAAACTGCATATCCACCTTAGAGTACCACAATATTATCACTCAATAGTGCTAAATCTCACATGCTTTTGATACTAATACATAATACTAATATAGTAATACATATGTGATAAAGTTTTTCCCAAGCGTTTTGAAAAAATAAACCTGCATATGTTTTTCATGATAACTGTCAGAACTGTGCTGATCGCTGTTGCCATCAACATGTTGCCGCAATTGTTTGTCCTTCCTGTTCTGTTCAAGGTGACTGTGTTCACCAGAGCATCAGAGCTCAAGGTGTGACGCAGCATTATTGCATGTCAACATCAGCCTCGTTTCCTCTTATTAAAAAAAACAAAAGCAAATAAAAAAACAGTCTGTCCGTCATGGAACAGCTCTGGAACAGTGTGACCTGAGATCCGAATAAAACCATCTATATCCTGTTTACCTGACTCTACACCTGCCTGGTTGTGGCTCAACTTTCCCTCCCCATTCTATCCGCCTTTTTCCTTCTTCTCATCCTTCACTAATCTCTTTTACATCTTGCCTTCCTTCCTTTCCTTTCCTCTCTTGTTCCTCCCTAATTTTACTTTTCCTGCTCAAGTTTCTTCTTGTCTCTTGTGTTTACTTGTGGCTCCATCTGACTTTTCCCTCTCCTTTATTCCTCCTTGTCATCCTCTTCCTCACCTCCTCCACCTTGTTTACCTGCAGCTCTGTTGCCAAGGTGATGGCCACGGTTGTCACAGTGATCATGTTACAACTAGGACAGCCAGTTCTGAGAACGGAAAACAAGGGATTCCCAATAATACGCCACTATTGTTCCCAAAAGGCTCTCAGACAATGAACAAAAACAAACAGGCACATGCGGCCAAACCGGCAACAAAGCCTGTGTCCATTCACACAGTTTCACATACAGTACCTAGGAAGTTAGTTTCGCAGAAGATTCAGAATTTACCAGAAATGTGGACTTGAGTCACATGACTTGGTCTCCAGTTACGAATCTGGTGACTTAAAAACCTGACTTGAAAAAAACAAACAAAAGAGACTTGCAATTCGACTTTAACACTGATGACTTGTGAATTTAAAGTTTAGGTCTTGGACTTGATTTGGGACTTATTGGTCTTGACTTGGAACTTGACTCGCCAAGACCTGAGACTTACTTGCGACTTGCAAAATAACGACTTTGTCACACCTCTGGTATTTCCCGTGTACCTGGTACTTCCTGTCGCTAAACTCTCAAATTTTTGACATTACAGTACAAATTGACACCTAAACACACCATCAGCTTTAGTTTCTGTGAGGTTAGGCTGCATTAATGTTATTGTAATAACCGAGTGGGAAAAATCATCCATGTCCCTTGCTGTAATTCTGACGGTTACATTATCTCCCACCTCATGACAAAAACGACAGAAGTGTCAACAAACCTGTGGCAGAATAGCTGCAAGGCCACCATTGCTGGCAGTTACATCTAAATAAAATCCAAACATTACACAAAAACAGTTGATTCAGGTAATTAAAAAGGAGCTATACTCTGTTTGTATCTGGTTTCACTTGTTAAAGCCCTAAAAATGTACGATTAATATGATTAAAAATAGCTCCTTAAAGGGTTGCTCCAGTGATTTAATGTTGCACTTACATAAAAAAAATATAAATATATAATATATCCTGACTTTTTGTCCCTTGTATGGCTCAAGTTCTAAAATGCTGGATCCTGCAATTCCCATAATGCAACTCACCGTCTCATCCTGCCTATTAAATGTAGCCTGATAATCAGACTAAATTGCCATTTTGTAACACTTCATTCATTCAGCCTAACTTTGTGCCCATGTTAGCCAGTTTTTTGTTAAGAGGAGGGGTTAATGTGTTTTGGTTTGCCCTAAACAGTCAGTAGCGAGTTACTGACGTCCGATGTCACGGAAGCTGTGGTAGCAGTTACTAGAAGCAGAAGTTGTTATTGTAAATCAACTTACAACCATTTTTCTGTCTCTTTTTTATGATTCAGTTCAATTCAGTTTTATTTATATATTTATATAAGTTATCTCAGGGCACTTGAGCTATCTAGCTAGCTATAGAGGAAGATGACATCCCCACCTACTAAGCTTTGGCTGTTTGATTGTTTCTCCAACAACCAGCAATGGGCACAGCACCAGATCTATTTTAAATTGCTGAACAAATCAGAGATGTGGGAAGAGATTCAGAGGTCTGGAACCGGGCTATATTTAATGTCTTTTGACAACAAAACGGAGGTCAGTGCAGAGCGCTGGATTTTCACTCACACTGCTGCGTAGAAGCCGTCACTGTTCCTCCAGCTCCACTGCAGCTGAGCACTAATTCCCACAGGCTTTTTTTCTGCAACCCAGTGCACCACAGGAAGCCGAGCTGGGTAGCAAACACTTCAGTTTTATAGGGAGCGCGTGAGTGCAATGCAGAATAACCTGCTGCAGGGAACTGCAGGATGCTGGCCAAACAGAACTAGGTCACATGCAGCGTCATAACACACAACAGCAAAGTGGAAATATGGTTGAGCAGCAAGGCCACTGATTACGGCCTACTTTCTGCCTCTTTCTGCAACCTTGCTGTTTTTGAAAGTTATATGGCACACAAAAGAGGTTTGACATAGAAAATATAGTCCACCTACATTTCGAACAATCCCTTTTGATGCACAAATGATGTGAACCCATCACTGACACACACATTTACAGACGAGAGCGTTATATTTTGCAATTTTTACAATTCAAATTTGTATTTCTTTCATAAAAAAGGCTACATAGAAAGAATTCTCCTCTTAAAAGCTGAAGATTTTAAGTACACACTGAAAAACAGAAGGGGTCAGTGGATCAATAGAGCCTCCTCGAACACAAGGGTGGTTTTCGTTTTTCATGTGATCCTCGTATTCCGTTTGGAGCGTCGAGTGGGAGCGCAGAAACTCAAAATAACTTTCTGCAAACCACCTTCCTCTCCTGTTCTCTGCCAAACAGGAGAGAGGGGCACAGAAAGAGCCTGAGCAACACAGGAAAACTCTAGAAGTCAACCAGAGCGAGATACTAACGTGGGTGTTCAGGTGGATGGCATAGGTCCCGGGACACTTTGTTACTCAACAAGCAATGATGCTGCCAGGGCTGTGGACATTTCCAGAACGTTTTTTTTTTTGGGAGACGAGGAAGCAGGCCATTAGCTTAGCAGCTAAAAGTGCTTTAAGCGAGTGGTGAGAAGCTCACAGTGGAGGATTGTTTCCGCTCCACTGACTGTCATGCTAGATTTCAGACTTCAGAGTCCAGCATCACAACAACATCGCAGTACGGAGTTTGGATGGAGCTCAGTTAATGCCCTCCCTGTAAATATGTGTATTTAAAACCCATAATAAAACCCAATCTGCTGCAGGTGTAGTGGGTACGAGATTCATTCATGCACAAGTTTGCATTCTCTCCATTTGCTCCTGATTATCACTGCGGCCGCTGTGATGTCACCAACAGGGCGCACCCCACCCAGCCTGTCAATATCAAAAAGGTTATGCGTATCAGGTATTCCATCTGTTTTTGTATTGGATCTATTTCTGGGGCTTTCCGCTGTGTGCATAAACAACGTCGTTAAACTGGACTTGCGTAAATCTCTGTTGACAGAGATATGTGACACAGGTGAAGTTCACACACAGAAGCACAGTTACATTTCCGTGACATTTAGGCTGAAACCAGAAGAGCCGAAACTCTCTCCATGACGTCATTACCACCCAGATCCAGTAGTGACTAGACCAAAGTTGATTTATTTGTGGGCATGTGCACATTAATATCTCTTTTATGAGCACATTTTAAGTGAAAAGCTTATACAAGTCAAGTAAATCTGCAGTTCAAAGTCAATATAGTAGCTCTACATCTCTTGGTATTTTACTTCTTATGTCAATTTTTAAAACACTCACACACTTTATTTGGGACTGATTGTACTGTGTCCCTGTATGGAATCATATTTTAGGACTGTAATTGCATTTAACTGTTAAAGGTACCCTGTGGAGTTTTTGACCTCTAGTAGCGCTAGGGAGCTATGTTTTTATGCGTGGGTCCCCGTTTTGTTTATAGGACGCACATGCACGAGTACAAGATTGCAGATGGCGCAATTCACACCCTCCCGTTGGTTTCACACTTTTCCAGTGATTGGTGGTGGCAACGCGCCAAAAAACGTAGCAACAAAGGCAATGAAGGAGAAGACTGCTAGCTAGCAAACATGGATGTAAAAAATGCACAATTAAAAAAATCGTCAAAGGAAGGAAATGCTTTCAACACATTTGTTAGACTTCAAGGTTGCACACAGTAGTGACAGTGAGAAAAAAAAGAAGAACATTTTAAAAGGAATATCTATTTTTAAAGGAATAGTTTGGAATTTTGGGAAAGATACGAATTCACATTCTTGCAGAGAGTTAGATGAGAAAATCGATACCACTCTCATATCCATAGAGCGAGAACCAGGAGGCAATTAGCTTAGCTTAGGGTTGGGGTTACTAGCACCTCTAAAGCTCACCAATAAACATGTTTTATCTTGTTTGTTTAATCCATACGTAAAATGACAAGTTGTGGTTTTATAGGGGGGCGGGGTTGGGGCTATTTCTTGGCTGGGAGCAGTTACTTCCTGGAGTCTCATCTGCTTGCCTGGCAACGACCCCAGGATCTAGCTATAAACTTAAAGTAATGCACAGACATGAGTGGAATTGAAAATGTCATCTAACTCAGCAAGAAGGCGAATAAGCTTATTTCCCAAAGTGTCAAACTACGTCTTTAAATACATCTGCATTAGGCAAAGCAAACATAACTTGTTGTTCAAAGTGCTCTTTTACCTTTCTGGTTACGGTGGTGCATGGCAGAGATGAGTTTCATTGTCTTGATGTCATGGATCAAGGAAATTATTTTCCTGGTCAAATATGATTACCATTGTGGCCGAGATAATAGGGCAGCTGGTGAACCTTGATAATGTGTTATCAACCTGTTTGTTATTTCAGATGTTAGGACATTATTAACAAGTCTGACAGAGTAAAAAGAGTGTGTCTCGCAGCTAAAAGAAAGGGGAAATGTAAACAGGTTGGGAATTAAAGGTGTAGTTGAGGAGTCTTGTGTAAAATTGTGTCATCAGAGTGAACATTAGAGGTCACTATGTCAAACCAGCTTTGAGTCCTTTTATTTGCTTTGTGGTTCGGCTCTGAGCGAGTGACATCATATCTGGTCAACCGTTGGTGACTGTGGTATGCAAAGAGCCAGCTGTCAGACCTGGAGTCACTGAGCGCGCTGATGACGTCATGGAGAGGCAAATTTTGTGTGTGTGTGTGTGTATTTAAGACGTTTGAGTGTGTCAACATTCCCTATATCGTATTTTCCTACATTCCCTTGTCACCCTTATGTACATACGCACACGTGCTCTTTTGACCACCCACGCAACATGCATGTCAGCCACACACACACACACACACACACTCACTCTCTCTCTCTCTCTCTCTCTCTCTCTCTCACTTTTTTATCCTTCATCTCCCCTTGATGTGATATTCCACATGAACTCTTAAAAAAACCTCCACAGCAGGATGATAAGACATGACATGACAGCATGGATCGTGCTGGTTACTGATGCGGAGAGGACAAATGCAAGGCATGGTTGATTAGAAAGAAGAAGAAGATAAAAAAAAACACTGGTCAGCAACTTTATTACACTGAGTCGGGACTTGCTAAGAAATCTATTTAAAACCTATATATATATATATATACATACATCTATGCTGTAAAGTCAGCCAATCCCAGCCTGCGTGGCTGCTGGGAAGGATGCTTACCCAGCAGGCTTTGGGGGTTCAATGGTAGGCCAGAGCACAAATGCAGGTCACAAAAAGCTTGAGGGATAAGGATAGCTACTTTGACCATATATGCACAGTCCTACATACGTACTGTATACTCATATTATCTTTATGATACATTGTGCACCCAAGCATGAATTAAGCCCCGTGACATAGTGCAGTGTTTTTCAATGGATAGGAGAAGATTTAAAGTGCATACTTAGGTTAAGGTGTACGGAGGTATTCAGTGAATATGGAAAATGGAAAAAGCTTTTGTTTTCTGGCTGGTTCAGCGGTGCTGTGTTGTGACCATGTTGTGGCCTTCATCTGGGAGAATACATGCAGTGTGTGCTAGTCCCCAGTGAGGGGCAAAAATTGTGTCGGAGTTATCTTTTAAATAAAGGTATGTTTCATATGTTCTGTAGTTTATTGCATTGACTGTTGAGGGTTAGAAAATTGTATCTTAGGCCTTTGAAAATGGGGCGTATCTTGCAAAATGGTAAAAACTGTAATTGTAAATGGTGGACATGGTTTTGATCTTCTCATCCAGTTCTCAGAAAGAAACCAAACCATGGGCAATCTGGACAAATAAAATGTGGGTAATTTGGGTGAACCAACCCTTTACTTTCAATCTTTTGGTCAGTCTGTTATTTATTGCTTTGGTGTACTTTATTTGGGAACAAAGGGCTTTTTGAGAAACACATCCAGGAAGATTTATGATTGTTCTTGTTATGTTTGACATTAGGCTCATTGTTTTGGCCAGAGGCACAGAGCTGCCATTATATGACAGTGTTTCCGTGTGTGCATGCGTGCGTGTGTCTGTGTTTATGCACGTAGAAATGATGCAGAGGAGAGAACCAGCATGTATGGACTGAAAACAAGATTTCTGTGTGTGTGTATATGCTTGAATGCGAGCATCCGTAAGTATGCTTGTTTTTCTGCGTGCCTGCGTGAGCGCCGCCTCTTACGTTTTAATGAGTCATGACCAGCGAGTGTTGCTCATGCTGACTAAAATTAGAGTTTTAGTTATCTGCTCAGTGAACTGCTCAGCACTGCTTAATTATTCAAGACCTTGAAAAGGCTGAGGACTGCCATTTTCTCCATCTCACTCTCTCTCTCTCTCTCTCTCTCTACCTCCCACTTGCTGTGTTTCGTTTCCAGGACATGAAGTCTGCTGAGTGCGTGTCACTGTGTCATTCACTCACCGCTGGGTGATAATAAGATCTTCTAGGCTTTTCCCCTTATCACGCTCTGTGTGTGCTTCCGCGTTCACGCTGTTAGTGAATAACATCCGACGTCATAGGAGTAAGAGGTACTACGGTCACATGCTCACTCACAGGAACACACACACACACACACACAGTTATTCCCTTATTGCCCTTTAAAGTTGACTGTCACGTTCACTATTGAGCGCCTGACTCTTGCTCTTTACAAAGCATTCATTTCATATTTCTGATCCTATCTGGAAGCCCCTAGTAGTAAAACAAGCACCAGCAAAATCTCTTACTGGCATTAGTAAGAAACCCTCTATCACTGGCATTTTGTAATTGGGCTGCAGGTTTCTTTTTGGTTTCTAGTGAGGATGGTGGTCTAGTTTCTAGGCACAGATTCATATCATACTGTGCCTGATATCCAAAGAAAATGTGAGACTGGCAATATTCATGGTTTTATTTATTATCAACAAATCCCATGAAAAGACAAAAATTAACAATGTATATTACCCGATTAACAAGTTGCATGTGTAGCCAAAGCTCCATTGTTGTCCAAAACCTATTAAAAACACATACATTAGCAACACATTAGCACTTGGTGACATTTTACCTTCAATACGATTAAGAACATGGGAACTGGAGTTTAGAGTCAATCCCACATTATGGCTGTCACTTTTTATTCCAGGGTTTGTACAGCTTTTTAAGAGTAAAATTCAAGCATTTCTCAAGCACTTTCAAGGTACCTAAACCAAAAATGTCCAGACTCTCAAAGCCTTTATCATCACATCTAAATTGCTACTATAAATGCCAGGAGACAACAAACATGACACCAAACCGAGACACCACCAGTCATGTGTGGAAGCATACCATAGATGGAAAAATTGTGGATATAAAGGTGAGTTTGCTGCCTTTTAAGAACTCTATTGCCTTACAGTAACGTTAGCACAACAACAAATCGGAAGTCACTCTGTGAGGTAGCGGAGGCACCGTGAATGAGCGGGAAAACGTAAATTCAACAGCAAGTTTAGAAGTAGCCTCAGTGGGTTGTGTTTGTTCTAGTGCCATAAATACCCACTAGCATACAAAATGTGAATTAATCTGCATCTGACAATGGTCCCCAACAAATTTTAGCTAATGTTTAGCCTATAAAATAATGTAAGTATATATTCGTGACCCATTTTTAAAGATTGACGTCTTTAGGAGGAAATGGGCAGACTAGTATCACAGACTAGTTAGGGAATTCAGAAATTATTGAGAGACGGACTGACGTATTGTTAGTTTTGGACTTTTCATTTGATTTGTTGACCAAACGAAAAAAAGCATCACTCACTGCATGTAGTTTGACAAGGAGAATACCGAAGGGACCTTGAACGTCGGGGCTTGACGTCACTCGCCCTGCCTCTTCATCTGTGGCAGGCACCAAGGTGAGAGGTCACTGTCCTGGGTGACGTTTGTGTGTGTTTACGTTCACGTGTGCAGCTGCGCGTCACGTCCACCCCCCTCTGTAACACCTTTTGTTCCCTGGCTGTCACCTCTTGTAAGTCAAACACCACCTCCATCACTACACACTCTTTCAACGCTTTCTTGTTGTCCTTATTTGCCCGCTCTCTCGTTCTCTCTTTCATCCAGGCTCCAGCCCCAATTTGACATCAGTCTTTATCTTTTTGTAATGATGTAGTATGTCTCCTTTTCATCATCAGACCTATTTCCGCCTTAGGAAAGAAAGGTACAGATAAATATACTTAAATAATTATATTAAAAACAGGACCGATAAACACATCTTTACCCTTATTTCATATTTTAATTCCCTCACTTTGTACCTATAAACAGATGTTCCATGGTTGTTTAAGGGTTCAGTGTGCTTTATGTGCTGTCCGACCATGTCTTAAGGCAGAAGTTTTTATACCCATCCCGAATATCCACAATCAAAGGAACCATGAAAGCCTGTCATCATAGCCTCCTCCTGACTGCGTCAGACTGCTTCCTTGATCTCTCTGTGACTTTTGTGTGCCTTTTCAGTCTTGAGAGAAGAATCCGTACGATTGGAGCCTCTCGTACGACCTTCATGATCTTGCTCTTGGTTGTACACCCAAAGAGGGACAAAAGAGAGCTCAAGAGAGAACATTGCCTTACCGTTACACATCCTGACACCTTGTTAATTGCTGTGCAAATTGAGCGTAGTTGTCGGATTATCTATTTCAAAAACTTGTGAATATTGTTGGACAGAGCCCCCTGATGATCCAACAAGCACTTTGTTTGAGGGCCTTTGACTGAAAGACAGTTGATCAGTTGTGTGTATCAGTACTGGTATCAAATGTTTTCTGTCAATTTACAGTGGTTCAAAAGCTATATTTTGTAAATGCAATGGTAGAAAAAGGTCATAGTTCAGCAATTTAAAAGACTGATTGTCGGAATATCCACAAGAAGATTGTGAAGGCTTCTTGCGGAACCAAATATCCAACCAATTGAACACCTATGGTAGATTTTGGACCAACGTGTTAAGACAGAGCTCTCCACCACCACAATCAAAACACCAAATGGAAGAATGGTGTTTATCCCTCTGACAGACCTCCAGAAACGTGAGTATTGAAGGAGTATTGAAGCTGTTCTGGAGGCTTGTTATGGCCCAATACCTTACTAAGAGACTTTATGTTGGTTTTTCCTCACCCATCTGTATGTCTAGCATCACTGAACAGAAGAAGATGCTTTCTTCAACCTTCACCATGTTGCTCCAAATTCTCGCCTTCGAAACATGTAGGAGAAAAGACAAAGCAGGCCAACTGACCAATCACAGGACCCTCTATGGAGCTGCAGCACATACAGTGGGTAGCTCCACAACTTGTGTGAAAAGCAGAATTCAGTCATAGAGTTCACTCAGGCCATTCGCTGGCAGCGTCCATACAGCACGTTTGCCCTCAGTCACACAAATGCATGAACCCCCTGAACCCCCTGAACCCCCTGCCATATAAACAGGCAGGCATGTTAGGAATGCCCACGTGCATTTACAGACATGTTTTGTGCCACCGGTGGCATTTGTTTGGTTAATCAGTCTGAGCAGGCATCGGGGTCTTTTGTTATTGGCTGGGGCGCAGGGCGGGGCCTGCTGGCTGAAAGAACCTATGAGCATCAGCAACATCCTGCTTCTTTCAGCGGGGAATACAGGATGCATTCCTGTAACATGGCAGCATTGTCATCTCACATAATACCAGAGAGAACAGCGAGGAGAAGGAGGACAGAGCCCTCATCTGTCACTGTCACGGCTTCTCTCCTCCACAGACCTCGATGTTCCATCTGAAAGGGAAATAAGACCTGAGTAAATTTACCTTTTTATGGTCAAAATGGAAATTCACTTTTCCAAGGACAGGAGAAAAAATAATGGGGATCATATAACAACGAACAATATACAACACATTTCCAAGTTAACAACATTCACAGTTAAAATACTGGTGGGTTGATGAACAAATGCCAACTCAGAACATACACCATTAATAGTTTCTGGCATTAATCGCTATCACAACCCAACCTCATTTGCACTTAAATCATGTTTGGTGCTTTTTACAGTTCATTTACGTCTATTTTCCAGGTTTTTAGAATGATTTCCTGCCTTCCAGGCCGCCACGTCACTCACGTCACCGTGGTATTAAAATCAATTTAAAGAGACCTCAAGTTTGCTCTAGAAAGGTAATTTATCTCTGTAAAGAATTAGGTTGTCATTGCTCAGTAATGAAGCTACGCAGTTAACGAAAACTCTTTGTTGGTGCATTCAAGCAAACTCCGAAATTTAAGATTTCAGTATTGGCTGTCAAAAAGCATTGCATTCGTAGAACATATTGTTGGGAAACAGCCAAACAATATGCAAACATGTAAAAAGAATAATGTGGATTTAACTGTTATTTGGTCGCTGTTGGGCAACTGACTCTTAAATCTTGGATGCTGAAGTTTCCTTATGAACACCACAACAAGGAAGCGTTTCAAAAACAGTTCCGAGCGCCAAAGTCACGCTTGAATTATTAAGGAGTGTTTATTAAGGAGGTTAGCTCTCAGCAGAATCCTTGTTGCTGCTCAGTTTCTTTGAGAGCTCCCTCTAACTGTATAACCATTTGCTAAACATCGTGAATTCCTTGATGTGTTTCTGGCTGAACTGCATTTCTATGTGATGTTTCTGACAAAACATAAAGTGACCCGGAATAAAACCTCCACCATGTTTACAGCTTGCCTAATCTCATACAAGTTTCAAGACTGCAAGTTCATTTTCAGTACTAAAATAAATAGAAATCAATGGCCGCCTGGAAAACAGAATGTAAAAAGTAATGCTTTGGAAATGTGTTGTTATGTGGCTTAAACATGCAAAAGCTGTGAAAATTGTTAGTATTCTAGGTGAGTTAACCTTTTACAGACACGTTTGCACAAATCACACGGCAGATCTTGTCTTACAAATCCTCCTGTAACTAACCTCCCTCTCTTCATTTGCATCTCCTCGTTTGGGATTAACATAACGGAAATCAGTTATGGATAACGACAGGTCAAAGACAACTGGACTTTAGTCTTAAACATGTTTTGCCACTCAGCTGAGTGGCTTCCTCTGCCGCCTATAGGGGATTTTACAGTCTATGAGCCATCAACACTTTGATGTCACATGAGAGTCATTGAGGTCAGATGTGAATTGTTAAGGTCAGATGGCACTCATGTGAGAATCATCAGAGTTGTAAAACATCTTCAAGACCAAACAGAAAGTCCAGTTGCCCTTGACTTTAGTGACTTCTCTCTGTAGCAGATAACAGTAGAAGGGATAATGACCTTTACCTGGATTTACCTCATCAGGGCCCCTCAGGAACAGAGCAACTCTCTAAACTGGTGGAAGAAGTATTCAGAGCCTACTAGTACTAATACTGTAAAGATATTCTATTACAAGTAAAGGTCCTGCATTTAAAATTTTACTTAAGTAAAAGTATGTAAGTATAATCAGGAAAATGTACTTAAAATATTAAAAGTAAAAGTACTCATTGCAGAAAATTATTATTACTTAGGCATCAATGTGTATGCAGAATTTTACAGCTGTAGTTGGTTGAGGTGGAGCTAATTTTAACGACTTTGTTTAGGACTACAGCTAATTATTATTTTCATTATGGATTAAGGTGCTGATTATTTTCTTAAGTGGTTCATTGTTTGGTTTGTAGAAAATCAGAAAATAGTGAGAAAGGCTGTCACAGTTACCTCGAATTTGTACTTAAGAACAATACTTGAGTAAATCTACTTAGTTACATCCCACCACTGTCTCTAAACAATGACTTTCAGTTGAAATGCAACATATGCATGGAAGAGACCTAAACTGACCCTGCAGTTTCTCCCAAGCAGGATGCATTTAATTTAATCCAAAGGGGCCAAACGTAACCCCCATAATCAGCATTTAGGGGTCTGACTCTTACCATCTAACTCTGAGCTGTAGTTAATTATAGGTTTTTATAAAGGAGCGATTGTTCAGATTGCAATTTGCATCAGAGTTGATCGTAAAACATTTGGAGGGGGGCAGAGACAAGAAGGGGGGGAGGGTATGACAGCATGAACCTTGTATTTCCCTTCTGAGCAATAGTGCCAACACAACAAGGCTATTGTGTTGCTCTTCGTGTGATGTGGCCAGGTGGGGAAGTTCGGAGAGAAAAACAGAGAAAGGGAGGGTCCACTTAAAACAACAGCCAACAGTGGTACACTTTTGACAACACACACGTTGTTTTACCTGCAGACAGGTGTGAGCGAGGGTGTGTTACACTGAAAAGACAGTAGATAGACGGACTGAGAGGAGACAGAAATAGCATTCAAGACTCTCTCCTTCCCAGATTCTTGCTCCCGCTGCCTGTGTCTCCCAGGTCGTGGTGGTGCTGAGTCAAGAGTCACGTCCCCCACCCCTCACTCACCCCACGTAGGCCCTCCTGTGCCCAGACAGAGTGGCCTGTGTCCAGTGGAGGAGCAAGGTGACGCCAGTGGGCCACACTGAGCCTGTTGTTAAAACCTGCACGTTAAGAGTGGGGGGTAGGGGGTGAGAAGAGGGGTCGGGGGTTAAGACATGGTGGTGTTCGGGGGGAATGTAAGAAAGCCGGGGAATAAAGAAGCCAAAAAAAAAAAAAAAGAAAAGGGAGGGAGGGAGGCAATATTGAAAACATGGTCTGAGGGGAGGACACGAGTGAGGGAGAGATAGGGAGAACAGGATTAAAAGGCGTGTGTGTATGTGTGTGTACGTGGCATAAATTACATCTGTTCCCAGTTACCCCCCCCTTCCTCCCCAACTTGTAAATGGTTGCATTCTGCCAGCCATGTGGGGCTGTGAGGGGCAGGGGTTTTGTAGCTTGGCGGGAGATGAGGCGAGATGCACTCGATTAACAGTCAAATCTTGTTCTCTCGCAACCTCTAGTTGTGTAACCACCTCCTTGACAGGGTGAAAGTTCGAAATCATTACAAATCCTGCTTATGCGTTCAAAGTGGAGACAGTGGAGAACAGATTTTAACATTTGCTAAGGGGTTTTTTAATGAGTTATGGGTTTCAGTAAAGTCAGCTGAGGAAGACTTCTCTGTATTATGGATGCACTTTGTACCCTTGTTGAGAAGAGCGCTAAAAAAATGGAAATAGTTTGATGGTAGCATGAAAAGGAGTGGTTACAGTCTATTAGCATTATGATTGTTGCTACCATGATCAGTTTTAATGCTTCCGTGATTGGTTAAATGGTGATTATTACAACTTTTATATATAAAAGTTATATTGTTATATAACACAACTGTCCTTGAGAAATTAGTAAAATTCTGTATAGCAAAGGGAAAGTTTCTTTATTTTGTCACCTATATTTAATTATGACAAAGCAGTACCTTGTATCTGCAAAAAAAAAACAAAAAAAAACAATCTAATCTCACAACCATGACAGAAATGAAGATAATGCAGAGGGCACAGCTCAATGCAACTGTGTTAGTGAAAACTCAACAAACATCATTTTAAATAATCAATTCCTTCTGAAATATATCTATTGTAACTTTAAAAGAAAAGAAAAAAACTCACAAAACAACAACAAGCAGATAATAATAAATACAGATTTGCTCGCTAGCCTTCAGAGCTAGCTTGGTCTTGTGAGCTAGCCGAGCTACTGAGAGTCTCCCATCACGGTTCACAAACCAACGTCACAGTTCAGCTTTAACCTTCCTTCGTTGTATTGTGCACACATACTGTTTTCCCGTGCCATGAGAACATTTTGGCTGTGCTCACATTTTGTTTTACCTCCATAGCAGTGGTTCAGATAATCTAGCGAAACTGTTAGCTTGCTTCCAACCTGTCTAGAGCATCTAACTGCTCATGTTTCTGACTTTGTCAGACTTCGTTTTAGCAACGTCTGTTTTCCCAGATCTCAGCAACTGCTTTGACTAGTGCAACATTATCATATCCATGGTACTAAAATGAGGCCCAGGTTGTAATAAACTGCAATTATGCAATAACCTCACTGTTAAAGACTCATTACAATGGTGGTCATTGTTCAGCCATGGTGAGTACTATCAAAAGATGGCAAACATGCATTCATATGGAACAAAATCTCAGTGTGCCTCGCTGTGTAAGTTTAAAGTTTGGAGTTTGAAACAGGCCTTTGTTACGTAATTCCTGCTCTGGTAGTAGTCCATCTGGGAGTACTCTATTGGCACATACAAACATGTGAGAGTGTGTCAGTGTGTGGGCGAGAGCAAGATGGAAAGAGTCAAGTGAGTGAGTGTGTACGTGTGTGTGTGAGTGAGCATTGTGTGTGTGTGTGTATTGTCCTCATCCTCTTTTAACGCAATCGATTAAATCAAATTCACTTCAGAATTTTATTTAGTCATTTCTATTTTTTCCACCTGATGATGCGAATAGAACGACAGTGCACCACAGCCATCCTTGTTGCCAATAAGCAAGCGTTCCTGTATATGCCAGAGTATTTGTGTGCATGTGTGTGTGCGTCTGTGTGCGGGGGTAGCAGCAGGCTGGTGAGTGGGTTGCTCACTGCCTTCCATTCTCTTTGCAATCAGAGACACTTCCACACCGGTTGCTACCAGAGCCATTCACAGCCATCACTAAAGAGTCCCAGAAACAGGATGTAGGCCAAGCCGGAGCTGCTATTGCTTGGCCATGGGAAACCGACTCGGTTCCAGCATTATGCAAGCCTGCCAGATCAAGCTGTGTAGTCATTTGGTCACACACTTAATTTACATTTTCAACGATGGAATGAAACACCGGAAGCCCTTCTTCTCTTTTCTTTTCAACTTTAGTAATGACAGCAGGTTGGAGAAAGGGGCAATACCTGGAAAATCCTGCAGATCAAAGGAGAGGGTGTGTTATGTCACTTATTATGTTATGTCATTTAACCACGTAGCAGCTTTCAGGCCAGAATAACCTGTCACAATGCCCCCCTACCATCCAGGACAGGAGAAAAATCATTGGTTGGAAGGAGGAATATAATTGGAAGGAGTGATGATAAACCTGTGGCTGTGGTTGCATATAGCAACTGAACGACCACCCCGCATGCAGAAATTAGCATGCACTCATGTGTACCAGGCACCTACACGGTAAGGCATGCTGGATTGACCTGCAGTGAGAACAAACCAGCAACATGAAAAAATAACTGTGGATCAGTCTCCTACAGTATGTGTGCTATTCTATTTGACACACACAAGACTGATATGACTCAAGATCACCACCTGAGGGTATGTTCCACCAGAGGAGAACATAATGGGGAGGCATGGTGTTGTTTACGTAACTACGGTTAGGAGCAATGTCTTTCACCGGTCATAAACTAAAAGATTAAGGTCCTGAGGCGAAGAGGCTCATGCAGGCACCTACTCAGAACAGTAAAACAAAGACAGGCCGACTGGAGGAAAACGCTCTGCTGGATGATTTCTGTCTACAGCTGTGTCCAGCCTTTGAATTGCCCGTGTGTCCAGATGTTTCTGGCTATTAACTCAGTGTGGGCCGCAGTGGGACGACTGACTGATCACCTCTTACATCAAGGTTGCCATCTAGTGGCCAGAGGGGTAAAGGCAGGAGGAGAGATGTCAGTCAAATAACCTCTGCCAGTGCTACCCAAAGTGTAGCATTGATAGTGTCAGTAGTGGACAATAATAAGGTACATTTACTACAGCAAATTGGAAGCACTTCAATTTCCTGCAACTTCATCAACATTTTAGAGGGAAATGTTATACTTTCTACTTCACTACCTTTATTTGACAGGTATAGTTACTGGTTACTTGGCTAATAACACATTAATGCATCAATAATAATAATACATATAACACTACTTCTAGACTTTTACTTAAGTAAGATTTAAGTGCAGGACTTTTACTTCTAATGGAGTATTTTTACATTGCGGTATTGATACGTTAACTTAGGATCAGAATACTTCTTCCACAACTGGATAGTGTAGGTTTAAATACTGGGTGGCGGACAAAATGATGGAAACACTCACAGAAAGGGAATAAACTTAGTCACTAGTATAAACTCTGTAACAAAAGTTTAGAGTGAATGCCATTTAGCAACATTTGTGAGCTATTAAAGGGGCACTCCATCAATTTTACACATGAAGTTCAGTCTGCTCGTCATTAGGAGTACTACTCAGCCTGTGAAAGCAGTTGTTTAATGTCTTCTGTGGCTCTGGAGGGAGTCTGAGAAAATAACCCCTGATGATGTCATCAGGGTCGTCTTGGATTGGGCTTGATACTTTAAATGTTTAACAGAAAGCCTGTGTTACAAATTGGAGGTGTGGAATAAAGGTCTAATGAAAGATGCTGTCAAGTTGCATTGTGGGAAATGTAGGATCCAGAGTTTCTGGAGCTTTACCCATACTATTCAATTCAATTCAGTTTTATTTATATAGCGCCATATCATAACAAAGTTATCTTAGGGCACTTTTTCGAATAGAGCAAGTCTAGACCGAATCTTTATATTTACAGAGACCCAACAATTCCCACCATGAGCAAGCACTAGGCGACAGTGGCAAGGAAAAACTCCCTTTTAACAGGTAGAAACCTTGAGCAGAACCAGGCTCAAGGTGGGCGGTCATCTGCCTTGACCGGTTGGGTTGAAGGGGGAGGGGGGGAGCGGGAGAGAGAGAGCAGGAGGAAAGAGAACATACAGCAGCACAATACTAGGGACTAAAAGGGATTTTAACCATTGTTTTTTAAAATCTGTTTCTTGTGAGTCCCCCCTAACTTTATGGAAGTGCAATACTAAATCGCTGGAGGGCACCTTTAATCTATCAATCAGTCAACACATATATTAATATGAGACTTTTCAAGCTCCAAATGGGCCATCAATCATTTGTGCCCAGACTGCAACTGCATTACAAAAAAATAATGCCAAACAGAAAAAGGGGCTCGATAAAGTTGGTTTGTTACAGTACGTACATAGATAAAAAGGGAACATACAACGCAAAGGTCAAGGACCAATCGACCATCAAGTTAATTAATTAAAGTCAATACTTCAGCTGTATAAAAATAAATACAATCAATGGAATGACCAGCTTGTTGATTTGATTGATCACCCATGTAAATCATTTAGTCCATCAACATCCATGCCATCTACCACTTCTCAAAGCTGTGCCATTATTATGTCATTCCCAAGTCTAAAGGCATACCCTTCTATGATATATTATTTTGGGCCTCATAATTATACCATTTACTCCATTGTCTCTGATAGTTGGATTCTTGATTTCTGACTCTGTAAGTTATTGTCACCATCTCCAAAATTTTGTTTATTGTTAACGTTTTGGAAGACAGTTGAGGTGGGTTTTAACCAGTTCACTGTTGTATCATAGCTGCAATTCTGAGGATCCTACATAGATAGTGGTGTATTTCTAGAGTTAGCGTTATACCTAAAATAATAAAATACAGAGCTTGTGTAATTGGACACATTTTTGAGGATGTAGTATTTTGTGAGTGTGAAAAGTTATACCAGGGACGAAGAACGTGAGAGGCTTTAGCAGAGCGGGCTTCAGTGGGGAATGAGTGGCTCGTCACCGGCCCAGCAGCTCTACATGGCAGATATATGTCCAAAAGTGCTGAGCTGACAGAGACGTGACAGGCAAGGCTTAGCTGACCCAGCAGTGCTGCTCTCTGTCTGACTGCAGACTCATCAGCATAGCCTTCAATACAAAATGCACTCTCTTTCCCGGAAACCTGACTGTCCGATCCACACTTTGCAATTTAAAAAAAACCAGATTTGATTTCCACCAAACCTTCAAACTAAAGTAGGTGCCATTTTGAAATCTGCCATCACAAGATTTTTTGGTTTTACCCCAAGGTTGCTGAACTGAATGTGAATCACCCCTTGCTCTGACCGAAAGTAGCCCTGTCAGTTGCATAACTGCCATCAGTGGGGTGGTCAGTATGGCTAAGCTGCTGAGCCCTCCTGTGATCGCGGCTCTCTCTTTTCTAGGGTTCCCGTCCAGAAAAAACAAAGCCATATGAACTGATAACAGCCAGGAAATGAGTTCCATAGAGAGTGACACAGAAGCCCGGGCCTGTTTCATATCCAGTCAATTATAATAAGGGGAAAATGGAATTGATGCCTGTTGTTGTTGTTGTGATAGGCTGCTCTTTGCTTTCATGTGGCCGTGTGGCTTTGAAGCTTCATAAGAGACTCATGTCCTCTCTTATTACGTTGCAATGAAACACATCCACTAAACTACCCAATAAAACGCGGATCAGACCGAATCACGTTTAGGAAGCTGAACCAAGATGTAAGAATGTTTTGATGACACGGCAGTAGTAGGCTGTATTTTGACTGTGCAGCTGAAAGAAATTGAGATTGAAAAAATACCACGACTTCCATTTAAGACTAGACTATGCTGCAAATTGAGCACATTTGAAACAACAACAACAAAAAAAACTACCACAAATTAGACTTTTAGAGTGAAGCTATATATACATATGTAGTCATTTGCAACCCACTCGTCAGCTAAGAGCCAGTCTTCCACTTCAGCCCCCAGAACAGCATGCGAGTCTGTCACAGTCTCCAACGAGGAGACGGGGTTGCAGTCTCGCATACATCCGGCCTCTTTTAATGCTTTAAAACTTGAGCACAAGCCTCTTTTTAAAAAAAAACAGTTTGTCTCAATAATGCAGAATTATAGACCCATATTAAACCTCCCATTTCTGGGTAAGATCATGGAAAAGGCTATTTTTAATCAGCTCCACACCTTATTGGCACTAAACAATTGTTGTGATGTTCTCCAATCTGGATTTTGACCGTGACCATGAGACTGCTCTCATGAAAGTCTTAAACGACATTTATTTAAATACAGACAATGGTGAAGTCCCTGTTTAAACCTGGCATTCTCCCAAGACACACTGAGATCCGATCGCTCAGACCACATTCGGAGGTAGTAAGGTACCTTCCAGTCTCGTTAAACACTACTCCCCCTGCTGCTCGGACAGTGTTGTCTGTCTGAGCCTGTGTGTGACCTCCTCTACCCCCTACACACCACCACCTTGTTCCCTCTCCTCCACGTCTGTTTACACCCTCCAGTGTCAACACAACCTCAGCGCCATGGCAACACACACCGCTACAAGGAGAAGCAAACAGGGGCCTCTGCTTCCACCAGGGTTTTTATAGAAAAGGTTTGGGAAATATATTGAAGTTGTGTCCAGCAGTGAGAGAGAAATATGCCTTTGATGTGGGGAGCCAGCTAGCGTCTTATGTTACCACAGGTGTTAAAACAGGTTAACAATACAAAATGCTGCCTATTCATACCACAAAATCCAGTTTTACAACCCCAGAGTGAAGTAGGTCATAGGTCACCTACACAATGACTGATGCACCCTTTTTTTTTAGGTTTAAACTCCTAATTTAGACCTTAAAAATAGAAATAGGACCATGAAAAGTTGTTGACATGGTATGAACATGGTATGGGTCCTGACACCAGGGTTTATCTAACCAGATGTTGAACATCTGCCTGGACCTGTCAGGGGTATTCTCTGAGTTTACTTAGGTGAGCTTTTTGTGAGGCTCTGGAGATATTCAAAGAGATATTTGGGTCTTGGCATCCACATCTCAAATTCTGTTGCATGCAATCACAGATTCTGTTGAGCATCGACATCTGGTTGGTTAGTTACGATGTGGCAGGGTGGGGATGGTCCTGCAACGGAAAGACCACAGACTTGATCCGCACAGCAAACATGTGTCCTTACAGCTTGAATTATACTCCAAATTAATTTGAATTTGGCATGTTCACACAGGAAACATGATGAATTTATGGCAACCAAAAAGAGCCGAAGCTGGCCAGCCACAAATGCAGCTGCTGCAACTGTTCATCAGTGGCATATGACCCGTTGCATGCTGTGTATTTTTTAATATTCTTGAGCTGGTGATAATTTTTGTTCTGCCGTACGCTTGCTTCAAGCTTTTTCCAACGGCACCTAATCTGGTTGGCGAAGAAGTTGGCTTTCTCCAGGAGAAATTTCGGTAGGAAAATCAGATTTCTTTAATCTCCTACCCCAATTACGGGAACCATGTTTCTCGTTTATATGACGTTCAAGTAACCGGGTTACTCGAGAAAGAGATTGTAACCTGGTTACTTAAGTACATGTAAATTAACTGAGTGAGTAGGCCTAAGAGAGAGAATAGACCCTCTACCTACTATTCTATTGGATTAGAGCTTCAACTTAATTTGAATTTGGCATGTTCACACAGGAAACATGATGAATTTATGGCAACCAAAAAGAGCCGAAGCTGGCCAGCCACAAATGCAGCTGCTGCAACTGTTCATCAGTGGCATATGACCCGTTGCATGCTGTGTATTTTTTAATATTCTTGAGCTGGTGATAATTTTTGTTCTGCCGTACGCTTGCTTCAAGCTTTTTCCAACGGCACCTAATCTGGTTGGCGAAGAAGTTGGCTTTCTCCAGGAGAAATTTCGGTAGGAAAATCAGATTTCTTTAATCTCCTACCCCAATTACGGGAACCATGTTTCTCGTTTATATGACGTTCAAGTAACCGGGTTACTCGAGAAAGAGATTGTAACCTGGTTACTTAAGTACATGTAAATTAACTGAGTGAGTAGGCCTAAGAGAGAGAATAGACCCTCTACCTACTATTCTATTGGATTAGAGCTTCAATAAAGAGCCTCTAACGTAAGTGTTTCATTTAAATGATTTTGATAAACAAGACTAACAATGCACAGCAGGTAAGAGATTTATTCAAGTGCTATTTCTCCTTTGACTTCCCCAACTTAACGTCTAAAATACCAAAGATTTCAGAAAGGAAGACTGCTGCTGCATCTCTTTAGAGGGAGATCAAAGTCGCCCTCTCTGTCTCCTCTCATTCCTCATGGGTATACGAGACCAAAGGCCAGACGATGCACACACACACAAGCCAAATCTCATCACACTGTCATGCAGGCACACACATACACACAGATGCCTTCACGTGCAGACAGACACGCACACACAGACATGGGCACTGGCTTTAAGATCAAACAAAGGTGGGTAACATCAATCCATCCTACCTGTCTGCGAACTCTCTGTGCAGCAGAGAGCGTGCCAGCTAGCACCACGCCACTCCCTGTCTCCTACCCCTCCTCCTCCTCCTCTTCCTCCTGTTCCCCTGAGAAATACAACTCTAAAAAATTAAACGTGGACTGCATCTGAAGACTGAACTGAAACTAGTCTACCATCGTATTTTTAATGAAAGTAAACAGCAGAGAAATGCGAAAGTCTATTAAGAAATGTTCTTCTGTTGGACATTTCAACAGAGAAAACACTGGTGTCGCATTCACTCCCATATATACAGCAATTCTATGTGTATACAGTACTTATTTCCGACATCTACTCACAAGAAAAAAGGACACTGTTACAATGAAAACTCAAATTTCTCTTCAACGTCTCATTTCCAGCACAATGAACCAACAGGGACCACATAACATGCTGAATAATTAAAAATGTTTGGATTGGTTTCACACTCTTATTGAACTGAATAATCTCAGGTAGAATATCATTTTTACACGAGAGGAAAATGCTGGTGTTATTGAATGTTTCGCTGATACATTATTTCTCTGCTGCTTCAGGCCCAGGCGCACCTTGACCACCGCGTTGTGAAAAAAGGTATCATGACCTCATGACGTAAATAATTCAGATTATGTTTCCCTGTTTGCTCTTATCAGAAGTCAATTGAAAATCTTATGTTCATCGATCCAAAAACATGCTCAGTAAATGCAGACTCTGCAGCGCTGCTTGACTCCGTAAAGTGAAATAGCCGTAATCTACTTTTATACATTTACTTGACAGCAAAAGGATCTATAGTCACTGCACACAGCAACATACCTGCTTTTGGAAATGACAGCTATAAATTGGGATTTTTCACAGCACTATTTAAATTGTGGTGAACCTACTTCCAGGTTTCAGCTTATAGGATTTCTCATGCCATCTCTCCTCCGTAATAAACACGATGCTGGTTTTATGCAGGAGACAAACTAAAATACCCTTCAGCTGCATTAAATCTAATTCGTAATTCATCCAAATTCAACTTAAAGCTGCACTAATCAATACTTTTATAGTAGCAATGGATCAAATGACTATGTGTAACGTGAAAGGCATCGCTCGTAGTGACAAATCCACACAGAATCATCATCCGACTCAAAGTGTTTTAGGGCCTTTGAGCTCATTGTTTCGGTTTTGTGGCCCGCAGTTTCACAGTCTTGGTTTACGCTTCCTGCTCTCATCAACCAGCTACAGCAGGCAGCTGTTTTCAGCTCTGTGTGCTATTTGCCCAACACCAAATGGCAGACAGAAGTTAGCTAAGAAAGCTAAAGCTAGCTGGTGAACATACTGGAGCGTTTAGCAGCTTAGGAGCCAGATATTTCCCTCAAAAGTTGGTGGAGACCAAAACAGGGCTAAAAGGAGAGTGAATATTGGATTCTTACATTTGTTGGGTGGCCAGAAACACAATTCAAACTGAATGCTAATGTTGCTACGTGTCTGTTGGATGGGTATTGTTTGCTAACACCTTTGTTGGCATTTTATAGATGATCTTAGATTCACTCACAATGCAGTTACAGTAACTATCAGTCCATTGCTCCAATACACTCACTGGACATATATTCTGGCCTTTTAAAGAAGTAAACCACCGTGTCGCTTATCTGAACAATATAACCATGTGAAAACTAGAAAATGGCTCGTATAGAGATAAAGATTCATGATCCCACACTTGTGTGGACACAGGCCTTGACTTCAATTCATCTGCAGCCTTTGGTCAGATATAAAAAGGGCACGTGTTCTAGTTTGTACCCTTAGATACAAACTAGATCAGAAAAGAAACCGCCTCTCTTGTGAAATCCAGCATTTGGGTTCATCTGTGTTTTAGGGGTCACACAGACTTCAAGACAGTGTGTTATATCTCTTTTGCACACAACACAAATTTCCAATTTCCCCTCCTTAACCTCAGGCAAGCAGCTACAGCTACACATGCAGCCCCATCTGCTCCTCTGTCCTCCATCTAATGCTTTTACTTCCCGCCAAAGTCTATATTTTATAAAGCATCTTGGAGCTGGAGTGCTGGTGTCAGTTCATTCACTGAGGCTCCCTGCACCTCCTTCGCGGTGCCCTGAAAGTGACAGTTCCCAAACAGCACCTTGAGGATCTATATTTGAGTTCCACTTGGGACTGCTCTGCAGAGTTTCCAATTTGTCTGGCTTAATTGTTGGCGGTTGAACGTCCAGCTGGGTGAAAGAAAGGCAGACATAACCGCATCAGAGAGGGCAGCAAGTTTAAGGAGTGCCTGACATCAGAGGCGGTGCAGGCCACTGACAGCTGAACAAAAGCACATGGTGCCACATCTGGCTTCTAGTTTAGCGTGCAGTTTCCTTCAGCGTACCTCAGCACTATGATTATCTCTGTCCCACTGCCTTACAATGGAACAAAGAGGATTGTTGTCTAAGGATAGCTTTGGGAAACAGCAGCCCTGAGATTTAAAAGCTGATGAATAAGGATGAGGAGGAGAATCACTGTGACAATTTGATGCCAGGGAGAAGAGGGCAGGGTGTCCTGGTCTGCTAAAATAAAAAGCATTTTAGAATGGAGGAGATTACAGTGCTATCAGCTCAGTGTCAGTGCATTTTCTTGCTCTGCATGCTCCTGGGTCTCCTCGGTAACCCTGTCAGTGTCCTCATAGTCACCCTGCTACAGCTGGACCATGTGCTCCACAACTGAGGTTTACTGGCAGAAGAAAACCACCACAAAGTCGAGAGAAAAGAGCAGGGTGCCCCTCCAACCACAGAGTATTCGTGCACGTTCTGCTCCAGTGTATGTAAACACATGCATGGGCAATGCTGTGCATGTGCAGACACACAAACACCATCCACTTCTTGGTGCACATTTTACGGAACCCACCCAGGGATTCACTACGCCACACGAAAGGGGAGGCCAGCATGTGGAGTAAACAATACGCTAATTGCAGCAGCAGGCAAGCCCAGTGGTTAGAAGAGCTGTCCCAGAAAGGTCACAAGTTCAATATACTGAAAATTGTAAGCAAATACTCAATGACCTCCCTGCTCATAGAGTATCTCTAGCCTGAAGTTTCTGTTTTTTATTTTCTAAGTGCTGAGAACATTTGCGTTGCTCAGAGTCAAATGTAAAATCTTTTTGTGTTTTTAAAAATGGCACTAGGCAAAGTAACATTGAGTTGTTGATAATATATACCAAACTGGTGAGAGACGCAAAAGATTTAACAATGGTGAGTTCATCTCTCTCTGCTGCTAATTTCTGCTTAGTTTCTGGAAACATTACACTTGTTACCTCTGTTGTAGAGATTCGGGAAATGCTAACTCTTACGAAACAAGAATATCAGGGCTAATAGCGCGAACCTCCTGAGGCTATCCAAATTAATTTCAGTTTTACATAAACAATTTAAAACACTTGTCTCTGAGTCCCACCGAACGTAAACACATAAATTAGCCACCTGAATTAGCTACTGTAGCTAATGGGTCATGCTCGCCACCTCCGCTGTAGAGATTCGGGAAGCACAAACTGGTAAAACACGTATATTGGGGCTAGCAGCATGAGCCTAATAAGTCAAATGTTTAAATGCTTGTCTCAGAATTCGACCAAAAACAAACAAAGGTTAGCTAGCTAGCTTGATTAGCTGTTGTAGCTAACCGCATAGGGATCTACTTCCAGGGCAACTTGCTGGAGTTTGCGTTTCCCGCGTCTCTAGAGTGCAAAGTTAGTGGCCAAGTCAGAATGGCCGCAATTATGAGAATATAAAATCATGGTTGAAAAATTTAGGAACTTTCCTATAAGTTTTCATTCATCACTGAATTTAAAATGCCAAAAAAAAGTCTAAAACACCTGACTGAAGGTAAGCTGGGGATAGAGAGTGAATCTACATCTCCAGATGGAAAAGAACACTCTGTTTCAGCCCCACTTTGCGGTTCAGGCTGATAAGACGGGTGGAGTATATTATCTTAGTCCACCTTGAATCACCAGATCTCTGTTGCTGTACTGCTTGGGTGTGTGTAGCAAGTAAGAAAAGCCGTTGAGTGAAGAAAAAGCCAGGTTGAAGCCATAGTGATTACTCATGGTACCCAGTCACTCAGCATCAGCTTGCAGCGACATGATCACAAACTTTCCTGGTTGAGTCGTTCCGTCACCGAGGTGGTGAAAGTGGAGAGTCTATCTTGTTTCCAAGCTATCTCTCCTCTCTGTCTCTGCTCTAAGAAAGGCTAAATTAACCTAGATGGGTGTTGTAGCATCAATAGCGGGTAAAATGACTCATGTATTAGTCAGTATGCTGACTCATGCTATTGCCCTCCCTTGCTATCTCTGCTGTTTGGGTTCTCATCTTACCTAACCCCTCTCATAAAGACAAACACTTTCTCCTTTCAGCTACTGATGACACATGAATTTTACAAGTGACCTATGGAGCTTTTTTTGGGTTTATTTTGCTGCTTTGGCACTGTTGTTCTGACACTTGCTGGCTAACCGGCTAGCTTCATATTTACCATAGGACATGAGAGTGGTATCAATCTTCTCATTTAACTCTCCACAGGGAGCCAATAAGTGCATTTCCCAAAATAGTTAACTATTCTTTCAAGTTATCCTGCTTTTGTTAAACCATTCTGGATACGTTTTAACTGCATGGTTTGATGCAAATGTTGAAGAATTGACACTTTTGTACATGTACTCGCCTAAAATATATATTATCTATTCCTGACTGAAAGTGGAGGTTGCAAGGGGGGTGAGCAAATGTGGTTTATTGGGCGTAGATTCTGTCAAGATTATTACTCAATCCTGGGATTTACATCTGTACCAGCAAATTGACAACACTTTTATTCTGTGCTCTCAATGTACTTACACACAGTTCCAAGAACAAATCACAGGAACCTTTTCCCATCCTCCCTGATAAAACCTTTCCATATACTGGAGTTAACATCCAGGAGTGAAAAGTGGAGGGGTGGCTGTGGCAGGTCTGTGGTATGATTGCATCTCTGCTGCCTCACTACGAGCCCTGACGGGTCTCAGCTGGCTGCTCCTCCACCTCGGCAAGCCTGTTGAGTCAAAACAGCTGACATCATCCCGCAGGAAGCCTTATTGCAAGGTGAGACTCGGGTTAGAAAAAATATGCTTTGATCCAAACGGGGCCAGAGGAAGGGGTTTCCAAAAGGTATCCTAACACCTGAGTGGTGACGGTGCTGCCGACTTTCAAAAGACCAAAAGAACATGTCGGTGATAGAACGGCTTTGTGAAGTGCAGGCCACACAGGTTAATGTTATGTGTGGAATATAGAACATGTAGGTATGAAGATATAGAATACACAGTATGATTCCCTATGGTAAAACACACTCATATCTGGTCATGCATCAAAGTGGCTATGAGATATGAGGATAAGAGATGAGTAAAAACAGTGAGATACACTTTCTAGATCAATTTAAGTAAAGCACTCATCTTTACACAGTAGTGAGCGACCATATTTCATATGGCTAGACTGCCACCGTGTGGTCATCTATGATCACTGCAACACAACCTCAAATTGCACAAAAAAAAAAAGAAAAGAATAATACACATTTTGTTGACATAGGTTTATCTTAAATTCAACATAATTCACCTTTATTGAAACCATCACCTTCGATTTTAAAACCATACAACAAATAAAGACAACAAGTAGTAGTTTCAGCACACCAGAGAAAAGCAAAAATGACCAGAATACTGAGAGCATAAAATGTCTCTTTTTTGTCCTTTAATCCATGATCCGCTGCTGGAAAACACTGTCTTGGCAGATTTTGTTGGTTCTAAGTGCAGCTGGTATATTAAGTGCATGTAGTTGACTATTTAAAAATGAGTGGCTTCAGATGTGCAGAAATTCCAACAGTTCTTCCTGATTTGGTCCTGGTTTTTTACGTCAAAGCTCCCTGTGTGGACTTGTGGTCGTCTCGGATTCTTCTGACTCCTCCTCTTTTTCTGATGAGAATGGACGCATGAATAAATAATAATAACAGGGTTCGTACAAAGTCTTGAAAGTTTGGAAAATGCTTAATTTTAACCATTATGTTTTCAAGGTTAGGAATATACTTGAATTATACTTATAATTTTACTCTTAAAAAGCTGTACAAACCCTGTAATAATAATAATAATAATCTAATATTAACTTTTAATATTAATAATATTGTTGTGAAACTTAACAGTAAGGGAGAACAGCTAAATTTCAGTCATCGCCTATGTAATTTTAAAATCATACAATTTAGTTTCAATTTGTTTCATAGGCTGTAGTATCATTAAACTGTGTAGTGAACAATGTAAACTTTCTGTTCAAGAAATATAATAAAAATATACATTTAACTACAGTATCTTTTCATTACTGTGAATAAAAAATAAAAAGGCTACTGCTAACAATTTTATAGAACCTGTTGAGCAAAAATCATCTGAAACCAGTCCTTAAACCAACACTAATCCTCACCTGGCTGAAGCGTTTGTACACACTCGCCATCTTGCTCCTCGTAGCCACTCGAGCAGATACACACATAGCTGCCTTTAGTGTTGACACACTCCTGGTGCTCCTCAGTGCATACCGACTCCGGCTGGGAACACTCGTCGATATCTGGAAAACACAAGGCAACACTGATACATCAAGTTTTCTCTTCTGATGATGTCACCCCAGATAGAAGAGCTTTTTCATCGCCAGTAAGTGGTGAAATGTACGTGTCACAAAGTCAGTGTAATAAAAGCAAAAAGGAGAGGCAGTGTAGTTTATTTTGGTTCGTTCACACATACTGTCCTGGTGCCTTAAATACTCAGTAACGCCTATAAATCCATCAATCCGCAGCTGAAAATAGTCCCACCAAAAAGTACTATATACTATTGTTTGAGTAATGTTTGCTTTAAACTACAGCACTCTGCTGTTACTACTTAACCTTATTTTATTAAGTACAACTATACATTTATGATCTGTTTTATAGACTTCCACCTTCAGCAGGAACAAATGGGCTTGGGGCTGAAAGCTACAGACAGGCTGTAAAGTACTGAGAGATGCTTTAACACCGTTTTTGATCTTTTCATGGCATTTGTTGACAATAAGAAAGATACTGAATAACGTCACTTATATCCCCCTTGTTCTCTTCAATATTTTAGCTACTCTTTTGGACTGTGCATTCTCCAAAACACAAGTTTAATTTATGTAGAATTCTGATTAAGGACTTTTGTGCATCAATGCAGATATTCTCAAGAAAGAATCCATGCATGCAAGAGTCTTTTGTCCTATATCTACAAAAGTTTTATAGCAATTTAAATTTATATACAGCACAAAAGGAGCGAATTCCTTTAAATAGTGAATTATTTACATCACACCTGTGCAGGTGCCCTCTGTGTCTTGGTACCCGCTGGCACAAGCCTGGCACTTATCAGGGCCGGCTTCAGTGCAGCCGGAGCACACTTTGTCACAGGCTGTGAAGGACAAACACACACAAAAAACAACAACTTTCTATTAGATGAATACCTCAGAAAATCGTTCAGTAAAGACAAATTAAATAATTCCCCTGTTTGACATCTGTACTTCTGTGAAATATGATGCATTTAGCATCTTTTGAGATTAATTTCGAGTCATGAGACTTGTTCAGCACACCAAGGATAAATCCTCCCCCAACCAAAGTACACATTGGAACATTGGAATTGGGCATTTTATACTGTATACGAGTTAAGTATACCTACTGTTGTGTCCAAAGCTTACAGAGTGATAACTTGACACCTATGGCATATGTCCTCTTACCCTTGCAGGAGTAGGAGCCTTCCGTGTTAAGGCAGTATTCATCTTCTTTACATGAAGAGGAGTCTTTGGAGCACTCGTTTACATCTGTAACACATGAGATGGACTATAGTGAGGTTTACTGTGCACAGATCATTGTCCTTTACATTCTTCCTTCCTTTTACCACATCAAAATGATACAATTCATGCTGTGCTGGCATTATTACTGAGATCAATTTTAGTTATGTTTAGCTCTTAGAATACAGTGAATTGCATTGATTTTGAAAGACATATTTCGACGTTTAAAGCAAGTTTTAGCTTCTTTTTTCCCCCCGTAACACACATAAATTACTACATGGAGACTTTTTACGGGTCCTCTTACCAACACAAGCTTCCTGATCATCCTCTTCCCAGCCTTCCTTGCACTCATCACAGTCCTGATTCGTTGCTCCGGTGCAGGTTTTGCAAGAGGAGTGGCACTCTGTAGGAGAAAGAGGAGCCTGAATTCAGAATCACGACAGATTAAAATTTAATAGATTTTGTCTATGAAGGTTAAGTGAAAAAAGCTGGTGGTGCAACAGCAGCTGCTTGTTCCGTTTTATGCGTGTTGACGTGTACCTGTGCACAGAGAGAAGGTGTCGTTCCTCACTTCGTTGAAGTAGCCGTCGATGCAGTCCAGACAGAACTCGCCCTTGTAACCGTGGTCACAGCTGCACTTTCCGTTGCCACCGCGGGTCCCGTCGCCGTCACACATTCCGTTTCCATGACAAGGTCTGTCAGAGCCCCCCACACAGGCTTCAGAAAGTGAAATCAGAACGACAGCACAAACAAAAACATTCAACCACTTTTAACATCTCTGCCACTGCCACAGGTCCCTGGGGTAATTTGTTTAAAATACATTATTTTTTAACTACAGTATATGTAGCCTGCCAGACACAGAAAATCCAATGTAAGGATTTTCCTCACCATTGCAGTCCGGTCCAAATGTTCCCTTTGGACAGCACACTTTCACGGTTTCAACGCAGAACCATTTATGCAGATCAGGATGTTTTGTTTTCCTGCATTGCAACGGGAAACAAAACAGGAAGAGATGAGGTTTAACATATTTTACTGAGTGAAACGATCTTTTAATACACAAATGACTCTGCAGGTGATACTTCTGTCAGTGTGCCTAATCATGCTGGCAGGGCATCAATCTGTCAGCTGACAGGTGAAATCCAACCAACCTTACCACTCTGGCTGACCATACCGGCATTAAACGTTCACAATATTTGCATTAACCAACACCCACCTCTTGAACCACCAAGTTTCAAAATGCTCTTCCTGCTCCTCTAGCATGCGGTTGCACTCAAAGCTGCTGCTTTCACACAGCCCCTCCACGATCTCCATCAGACGAATCTCACTGTAAAGGAAGCATGGAAGAGACACAAAACATGGAGATGAATGGACAGAAGTTTAACGGGGCAGAGGTAGAAATTAGTATATGCCACTAGATAAACCGTGTAATAAAAAAGCAAGTGTTGTGGCATGGAAGTCAGTTCAAGATTGCACGTGTTTGTGTAACTGTTACTTCACGTAGGCCTCGCCAGAGGGGCGAATTAACACCCTACACCTGCCAAATGCTGAAGTTTGACAGTTTGCTCATGCTACCAGATACACTTGGGCACAGTCAGCCATAGATTCAAATGCATATTGCTTATCTAAAACTTTGATAAGCAACAGCCTTCAGCTCCGGTGCAAAGCAAACACAGCTCCAATGGCCGGTTCCTGTGGCAGGGTGACCTGTGGTTTGGACAGGACAGGATGCACCGTCTCACCTTGTCTCATACTTGGACAGTTTTCTCTCCTCCCAGGCTGTGTTGCCTCCGCCAAAGTTCTGCTTTGCTGTTCTGTCAAAGCCCTAAAATACAAAAACAGTGTCATTGTTTGCGTAGAAAGAAAGGGCAAGGGTCTGGAAGAAGTTAGACATTTCAGGCATTTTGGCACTATTTAAAGGTAGCAGTAAACACACACAATATTGGAGGAAGATATCAATAAAATGAAATACACAACACAAAGGAGAGGTTTAGAAACGTGCTCTTACCTTGTTGAAGTTATCAGTAATTTGCCGACAGGTAGAACAGGCGCTCTTTAAATCCCTCTTGGCGTCGGTGACTCGACAAAGTAAAACAAGAGTTACATAAGACAACAGCCGCAGTAGCCGCAGCTCTGGGCCGGTGGACAGCATCTCAGCCGACCAGTTCACACAATTTCATATCAGGGCACACGCTCCAGCCACTAGCAAGCAAGCTTTCAACTAATATTACAGTGCTGCGCGGTTCGGACACCCCTAAATGAGCTGTTCTTAACATTAAATCCAAGTTGGCGTTATCTATGCAAAGCGCAAGAAAATAATATTTACATGCCGGGTGTAGAAAAAAAACAAACGATGCGGTTTTTAGATTTCCGCGTCAGCCTCTTGGTCGAATTGTGGCTTGCGCTGATTTGCTACGGTTGCCTGTCAATCAACTGTACAGCCAATCACAAGCCGCCACGCGCGGGACAACGAGCTCCGTCCCCACGTGGAAAATTCAAGAAGTCCAGTGGTAGTGTTTAAAATAATTTTGTTTTTCATTTTGAATTTAGTATTTGATAAAATACTCTAAACAACATCTTAATCCCATTACTAGAAAAGGAATGTTAATATTTTTAGCGACATGAATGGAGTTCGCTTCCTGTCTGGACCGGAAGTGATTAAACATCTTTCAGCTGTCATGGCTGAAAGAAGGAATGTTTTGGGTCTGCCACTGCTGTTTTTATTAATTGCCGTGGCTGTCTTGCATTTATTAATTTGTCCGTTCACTAAAGTTGAGGAGAGCTTTAATTTACAAGCGGCGCACGACATCCTGTATCACAGACTTAACTTTGACAAGGTAAGCAGGTGTTACAGATGCAGGTAGTAACTAGATGTGCTAACAAGCTATGCTAACTATCCAAAGCACCAGTGAATGAAATAATTGTCATTTTGAAAACAAACATTTGTGAATACGTTACACAATATTACCTAAAGAAGGTAAATTTCGTATTTGAAACAAAAAATGGTTATGTGTATAGCCCCAAATCATACACTTGCCTACCATTAATATTAAGTCATATAATCTCATACATGTATTTGTTCTCTAAAACATGTAGGTATTTATCATGATTATCTACACAGTACCAGAAGAATTGAGAAAACAGTTGACAAAACAATCTCAGCTCAAGATCCATTTAGTAGCTGTTCTGGAGCTTTTGATCATGATGATCTTCATCGGAAGATGGAGTTTGCCTTAGAAATTTTAACATCTGCGGTTCCATGACAAATGGGAAAACTCAATCTGCTGATGAAGAACATGTGATATGATTAAGAGCTCTAGATCAGGCACTAAATAGACCTTGAGATGAGATTTATTTGTCAACTGCTGTTTCCAAGGTCAACAATGAACTTTGACACACAAGTTTAAAAAAACAAACATTTTCTTATTATGGGTTTGGCTGTATTAATGTTGTTGAGACCAGAGCCTGTCCTGCCTTTCAGTATGACCATCATGAGTTCCCTGGCGTGGTGCCACGGACTTTCCTTGGCCCCCTGTTTCTCTCCACGCTCTGCTCCCCCGTTGTGTTTCTGTTCTCTCTGCTGGATGCACCGAAATTCTACACACAGCTGATGGGTAAATCACTAATATCCCACTAATTGGTACTTTCCAATCCACTGATATGTTAAAAACAAGGTTGCCTCTTTGGTTTTAAACAAATGCTGTGTTCTGTGCAGTCCGAGCTTCCCTGGGAGTGTGTGTTATCGGTGCGCTGTGGCACATGCAGAGGGAGGTGAGGAGGCAGTTTGGCTCCACAGTTGCAGGCCTCTTCTGTCTGACGTGTGCCTCTCAGTTTCACCTCATGTTCTACAGCACCAGGACGCTCCCTAATGTATTTGCACTGCCAGTAGGTAAGATACATTGGTAATAATCCAAGGACTCTGGATTTAGCATTGATTTTTCTGTTTTCCTGAATGAGTGAGTAAATCTACAAGTGACATGACGACAGTACATTTTTCTTCCCAGTTCTGGTAGCATTCACATCTTGGATGGCTCAGAAATACGGCCGGTTCGTCAGCCTCTCTGCTTTGGTCATCATTGTGTTCCGGTCGGAGCTCTGCGTCTTCTTGGGTCTCATGTTACTGATATCACTGTTGAGCAGGAAGCTGGGACTGCTGCAGCTGCTTTACTGTGCTGTTCCTGCTGGGATCTTGTCACTGGGTGAGTAGTGAATGTACAGTATACCAATAGTACATACTCAATAAACAATAAATTGCCCCTGCTGTCCAAACAGGTTTTGATTCCCTTTGTCTTTTACAGCTCTGACGGTGGCCATTGACACCTTCTTTTGGGGGAAGTTTTTGTGGCCTGAAGGTCAGGTTTTGTGGTACAACACTATTCTCAACAAAAGTTCCAACTGGGGAATATCCTTTCATTTACTTGAGTACATTCCCACTTATGTTTAGCTATCACTCGTGCATTTACTTGAACTTTTTGTTTATTTATTATCACTGAAAATCATTCTGTATGATCTCCACCCCACCAGTTCTCCTTGACTCCCTTCTCCCCAGTAAACCTCTCCCTTTCTGTGGTACTTTTACTGTGCTCTGCCCCGTGCCCTGGGATGCACGCTGTTCTTCGTCCCCCTCGGCCTCCTTGACAGGCGGATGAGGCTGCTTCTGCTACCCACCGTGGGCTTCATCCTCATCTACTCGCTGCTGCCCCACAAGGAGATGCGCTTCATCATATACACTTTCCCTGTGCTTAGCTTGGTGGCTGCCCGAGGCTGTTCTTTCATGTATGTCAAAACACATTACCCCAATGCTTACATTCAAAAATACAGGGCAGTAACTTTACATTTTCAGTGTCTGATGAATTCTGACACAAGCCAGCCACATTGCTTTATAAGACAAATAGGACGGATAAAGTACAGAAATCACTTGGAAGGTGAGAAAGTTGACTTGGCTGGTAGATGTTGATTATTTCTCGCTCTTAAAATAGATACGGAGCAGCTATTCTCCAGATATTGATATCTGCAATCAGACGTCTTGTGTTAACAGTGTGGCAGTGTAACAGTGTGTGAGATTAGCTGCTCTTTTATATGAGACACTGCAAAAGCTGTTGCTCACTTTCTCCTTTCTTTCCTGCTTTAGTTTGTGCAACTACCAGAAGTCCTGGATGTATAAACTGGGTTCTGCGGTCGTGGTTGGCCAGCTGTTGACCAATGCAGCGTACTCTAGTATTTGTCTCTATGTTTCCCACCACAACTACCCAGGCGGCCGCGGACTGCAGGAACTACACAGGCAAAGCCGCTTCGAAACGGCAGGTCGGGAATCGACCAGTGATTCAGGGGAGCCTTGAAAATAAGAAAACTGGAAAAAACTGGATCCTCCAATCTCTTGGGGGAATGGATGGAATGAATGGACAAATGGAATGGAATGAATGGAAATGAATGGGAATCTTATTTGCACATAGCATGCATCCATATATGATGACATAACATTACTCTTTGAAAGTATTCAAGACAAGAACTTACTTTTACCTTGAAGTAACCCATTTTCAAAATAGTGTGGTAAGTAAGACATATATTATTATTATATATGCATATACATACATATACATGTGTGTATACATACATATACATACATATATATATATATACATACATATATATACATATATACATAATATGCATGTTACATGTATGTAGTATTATTATATGCATATTATTATATATATATGTATGTGTATATATATGTATATATATATATATATATATGTATGTGTATATATATGTATATATATATATATATATATGTATGTATATATATGTATATATATGTATATATGTATATATATATGTGTGTGTGTGTGTGTGTATATATATATATATATATATATATAAAATCTATCCTTGAAAACTTACATAAAAGTTGTGTTCAGAGATCACTGTTTTCAAATGGTTACACAATGCCTTTGTCCCCTCAGATGTCTTTGTTCATATTGACACCTATGCTGCTGAAACCGGAGTATCCCGCTTCTTGGAGCAGAACAGAAAATGGAGGTTAGTGTAGTTTTCATTGTTTTGAATTACAATTTGCCAAAAACAATGTACCCAATATTATCACTTTTGTAATGCCATCACTTATATTTCTTTAACAGATATGACAAACGTGAGGACCTGAGCCTCACGAGTCCTGAGATCAAAATGTACTCGCACCTACTGATGGAGGCTAATGTCACCAAGATACAGCTACTCCAGGACACTCATCAGCCTCTGGCCTTCATAGAAGGTTACAGCAACATTGCCTTCAACTTTCACTTCCCTCCTGTCAGTGTGCGATTAGAGAGAAAAACTGTGCTCATGGAGAGAAAGACTGCAACGGGGCAAGAAAAAGGGTGACTTTAACAGGAATGATGGAGTTGGATTAAGGAGTCATGTTTTCTTAGTGACCACAAAATAAGACCAAAGGTGAACAAAACGAGTGTTCTCAAAGGTTATAATGGGATAGACTGGAATGTTAAGGCTATTTTTCCAGGTATGAAAAGAACACATTAATCATCTGTCACATTCCACCACAGATCAACTGCTGACATGTGGCCCTATGTAGATAAATGTCAATTGTCATACATCTTTTCTGATGTTTAAAGTGTTAAAACCGATTAAAATGGTTCTCTATTCTCATGCTGATGTGTAATGCATTGCGTTTCCTATGAATAGTGAAGGGAATAAAATGAAATGTCTTCTTGCAGACAAGTAAACTATTTAATCTTCTACAGTTTTGTATTCTTTACCTCAGGCTGTGATTTGTATATTTTATAGATGGATTTTATAGACGAATAAAGCTGAAACTGAGTGGAAGAAATCTGTTTTCTAAATTGGACGTTTATGTTTCAAGCTTGCACGTGACTGATAACCCTGTAAACTCCATGGTCTGAACATTAACATAACAATTGATAGCAAAAAACAAACACCTCTGCAATATTGCATAAGGAAAACTTTATTTACAAATGACCACAAAATTTGCATGGTTCCAGTCTCAATGCTAAAACATTTATCAGATTAGGTTCAGAAGTCATTTAATATAAAAATGTACAGTACATTGTTTTACTCAATAATAAACCCATAATTTAATCCCCTGGACATAAACTTAAAATTGTGCTTAAGAGACAAATTGTATATTCCAAACAAACTGCTTATTCTGAAAATACAGCAATATCATACATGATCTTATTAAAAACATTTCAGCAAGTAAAAAAAAAGGTCTATTTCTAAATGACAGTACCATGAGCCACAAAGTCACAATGAAAATTAAATAACATTAACTTAAAACATCTTTCAGTCACAGCATTTATTTTTGGGCCATGTTTTCATTCAGAAAACTTCTCTGCATCTAATACAAAATAATCAAAAAGCATCCTGACGTGATCTGCGCAATTTAACAAAATATTTACAGCATTTTGACCTGAAGTAGTTTTGGATAAGGCACAAGGAGAGACTAGACACAGAAAACAAAAACATCGATTTACAAGCAAACACATTATCACCAACCCCTACAGCTAGAAAAACCCTCCCTCCCTGATACACTTTTGACTGAGACTTTTCATCACAACAGCTCCAAAGTGTTTAACAGTAGTACACAGAATACAATAAAACCTCCAAATCTGGCCTTTGCATTGAGAATCAATCAGTGTATAAATTGGTATTTTACATTTTGCCCAACAGAAAAACCCCCATTTCACAGCTATGCAACTTGGTCCTTGATAAAGGGTTTTGAAGTTAATGCTCAACAATAATCAGTACTGAAAATAAATCAAAGGGAGGTTGACCTTGAGGAACAGCAGACCCTCCATGTTTTCCAGTAAAGGCCTGGGTTGATTTAGGGCACAGTTGACACTAGCTGTGCTGAACAGTGTCTCTGCTGGGACGATGCTGGGAGGGCAGCCCACGTAACGGGCAGCTACTTTGGCAAGCTCTGGCCACAGGAACTTTTTCAGGTTCCAATAGTCGAGGGGGTCACAGCTTTGATCAAGTATGTCTTCCTCAAGGTACTCCAGCACTGCCAGCTCTGAGGACTTTGGCTTCTCCTCGTGTTTTATCTTTTGTCGGATGTCAGCCATTAGGGACCAGAGGTTGTCCTTGTTTGAGTGGGAGGTGTTGGATGAAACGGGGGCCTCATTGCAGCCATTGGGCAGTGGAGGCTTAACTGCCACTGAGGTAGTTGAGGACTCCAGCTCCCGGATTAGATCTTGTTTACATTGCTCAGCTTCTTCCTCTGTGAACAACGAAGTCTTGTATCGTGGGTCCAGCATGGTCGCCCAGGTGTATCGTGGGTCGTGCAGAGTTGCGGACATTCTGCTCACCATGGCTTCCTTTAGAGACTTCAGCATGGTATCTATCCCCACAGTTTCATCAAACAGCAGATCTATCTTTCTATTGAGGATGTGAATGAGTGGTATCACTTGTCCCAGAGTGGCAGTGCGGTTGCTCATCTCCCTGTAGGCGACTTCGAAAGGTTTCAGTGCATTGCAGACCGACAGCATCACCTCCCACTGATCGCAGCTGATCATTTCCCTGAAATTGCACTCAATCGACATCTCATCGATGGCTTTCTTCTGTTCCACCAGCCGCTCCAGCATGAAAAAGGAGGTCCTCCACTTGGAAGGAACATCCTGAATCAGTTGGTTCTCTGGCAGCTGGTGGGCCCTCTGGAGCTCAGCCAGCTTCTCCTTGGCCTTTGCTGAGCGGTGCACACGTTCACAGATCTTTCGTGCAATACTCAGAAGGTTCTGAACCATTCTCTGGCTCTTTATGGCTTCGCTAACAATGAGGTCTATAGTGTGTCCAAAACACTGCATGGTGACATGGCCATGGTCCTCCAAGGTGTTTCTGATGGTGGTGTTATCAGTTACAGTGAACCCCTTTTTCAGCCCTGATGAGGTGATCCAAGAATCCCACAGATACTCGAGCTGCTTTGGGATGTCATGCATATCGTGATCACAGTCTATTTGTGAGACACTTAGGAGAGCGGAGCAGTGAAAGTCCTGACCCTGGGGTCTGACACTTGACTCGTATGTCGCCCAGTGGGCAGTAAGGGTAAGGTATTCCCTTGTCTGGCTACTGACCCAAATACTAGTTGTGAAGTGGACAACACCACCTTCAGCCTCTTTCAGGTGGGTCAGCACAACATCCTTCACCCTTTCGTACATATCTGGTATGGCAGTGCTGGTAAAGTAGGAAGATGGTGGTAGAGAATACTGAGGCTGGAGGTACTCTAGTAGTCTGTTCAGTCCAGCATTCTCCACCATAGCTGATGGCTGAAGATCCAGTGCGAGCATTTCTGCGATAAGTTTGGTGATTTTTTTGGCAACCGGGTGGTGTTCATCAAACCTCTCATGATTCTGTTCCGTTTCATAAACAGACGTGTCCATGAGCTCTTGTTTAACATGAATTTCAGCAGACGGCACATCACCTGAGATAGTTTTGTTACTTTCAAGAACATGTCCATGAAACCTCTGCATGTGCCTGAAGAGGCAGCTTGTGCCGAGGTTTGTAGTCTTTTTGCCTCTGCTAATTGTGCGGCTACAGTGCAAACAAATCACCTTTGTGGGGTCAGCAGGTGAAATGGAGAAATGGTTCCACAGTTTTGACGTCTTTTTACTGAAAACAGGCAGGGTTTGTGGCTTTTTCTCACTGGCAGGGCTCTCAGTTTCTTTGGTTGAAACTGCGTCCGTTGCAGTGAGATTGGTGTAAGGATGAGGGGAAGATTCCTTCTCATCTGTGCTTTTTTGGTTTTTGAGGACGTCTGGGTGGCGTCTCATAAGATGCCTCATCAGACAGCTTGTACCAAAGTCCCCCCGTTTCCCCCGGCTGATGACGCATGGACAGTAACGGCACAGTGCTTTTAACTGGTCAACTGGTGACACTATGAAATGGTGCCACACTTCAGATTTCACCCGTTTCATGATCTTCTTGTTTTGCTGGAAAACGGAATGATCCTGATTGAGGCTGGGGCCCTCAGAGAGGTCGCATGGTGAGGAAGTTAGGGGTGTATCCTCTCCTTGAGTTTTGAAGGAGAGATTGAGAGAGGACTCCTGCCCTGAGAGATGCATCACCTCATCAGATTCCTCTTTTATATCCATGCTTTCGGGTAATTCATCTGATATGGTTTCGGGTGAGGATGGAAGAAGGGGTGATTCTTTTTTTAATTCCAGTGGATCCTGTAGTTGTGTGCGGGACAATAGTGAGGGCGGATTTGTATAGGGTGGGGGAATGTGATTGCCCTGTCCATTTTCCTCAATGACAACCTCTTTGTGGGCCCTCCACATATGACGAATAAGACAGCTTGTCCCTAGATCCTTCCCATTTTTACCCCTACTGAATTCATTCATGCAATGGATACATACTGCTTTGGAATTGTCAGCAGGCGACAGATAGAAGTGTTTCCATACAGCTGATCTACGACGGGAACTCGAGCTTTTAGGGGTCCCTGGAAGGCGCTCAGGCCCTCCGTCTGACATGTCTTCAAGGTTGTTGTCATTGGAATGTGAGGATGAGAGCGTGCTGCATATAGTGTCAGCATACGGTTCTAGTTTTGGTTCAACTTTGGGTAACACTTCTTTGGATGACAGATCTGAATTGTCAGCTGAGGAGGTGGACGGTGAAGTGTTCTTTGAGGCAGAAGAAATAACGCTATTTGTCAAGTCTCCGTTTTTTGGTGAGTTTGGGGAGGGAGGTATCAGAGATGAGGCAGGAGAGCTAGTCAGATTATTTGAAGATGCGTCTGCTCCATCTTGTAAAAGCACGGTGGGGTGAGCCCTTCGTACATGCCTCATTAAACAACTTGTACTGAGGTCTTTCTCATTCTTACCCCGACTGAACTCTTTCATGCAGTATAAACAGATTGCTTTGGTACTGTCTCGTGGAGATATGCAGAAATGATTCCATGCAGGAGATTTTTTCCTTGGGTTGGTATTACTCCTCATAGATGACAAAAGGCTCTGAGTGACAGCATCCATGGCAACATCATAAAGGGTGCTTGTGTATCCACTTAGTAAATTACTATACTCATCACCATCTCTAGTTACAAAAGGGCCAATTGAGCTACCAAATGCTAGCCTTTCATCATCCTGGGTTTCCTCTTCCATCCCATTTGCATCCCCAGTCTCCTCTTTGATATGTTGACTTGCTTCATTACCATTTTCATACTGTTCATTCTCTGTATTCCCCTCGGTATCAGTGTTTAGGCATTTGTTTGATAGAGTGGGAGAAGCTGGATCCGTCTCACTTGCTTGGTCGAACTCCAACTGTTTGTCACCCTGAGAAGATAAATCAAAAGAAGGGGGAGAGTCTTTATCCAGTGTTATTGAGGAGCAAGCAGGTGACTTTTCATCTGCAGTGTCATGAGGGTAAATGCTGTAGGATTTGAACACGTAGCCATCCTGGCCCTCAATTTTCAAGCAGGTCCCTTTTGCCTCTCTTTTTTTACTTTCTATAGACCCATTAGGTTCACTGACCATATCCTCACTCATGTGAGAGACCTCTTCCTCCCCATCCATGGCAGCAGCCCAAGGGTTTCTGTAGAATAGTCAGGTCTGCGTTGTCAAATGTAATCAGTGTTTTCAGATGTAGTCATCGATACTGCAGCTCTCAAGCAGGTGTTGTAATGAGTGTGTGGCTGTCCGGGTCACAGGGTGCCTGTTTGTCCCTCTCCATTGATGACTGAAGTAGTTCCACCTCTGCACACACAACCTAGAGAGAGGGAGAGAGAAAATAGATCAAGGGGTATTCTTAAGAAATAACAAGACTCCAAAACCACAGGTATTATACAGTAGGTATTCTGCAATAACATAAAAGTCCTGCACATGACATTTTAATTTTCTAAAACTGATTGACCAGGCTCTTTATACGAAGTTTGGCAGCAACAAATGGTGTGTCAAAGATGTTAAAAGTCACAACTCCTGCAGTACAATCGCGTTTAAAAGTGCAGATTTACCACCTGTATTGACCACTTTGATTTTCGTTTTAAGGCAACTTTGTGGTAATAATACAAATGTTTGAATTTGCAAGTTGCCAAGCACCACCCGAACACAGTATTCATTTTTTTCTACACAGTCTCATTCTCATGTGCAGTTTCCACCTGGCCTTTAAGGCCCACAGCGCCTTACATATGCAAGCAGTCACCTGGGAAATGGCAATCATCCATCAAGAGCAGGAACAACTCTCCAAGCTTCTTCCACAGAACTGTTGCTCAATTCAGTCAGCTTTCTGAATTATAATAGCCTGCACTCATCCACACAAATTACTCTCTCCCCACCCTTTAAAACTGTATGCAAATATTTACCTATTTATTTGAATAATTATGCTTACCACAGAAATGATCACAATTTTTATACTGTTAATTTAGAATTTTCAGTTTTGAGACTTTATGTGTATGCTCTGTAATGCCAGTACCTCTTTCTTATCACATTTGATTATGTATAACTACCTCATGGTACAGTAGATCTATACACAACTTAATATACTGAATGTGTAATCCTTGTATATAGATGTTTTCATTACACCGAAACACTTCAGCAACTGATAACACAGATTAGTACATTTTGAGTAACTAATGACTGAAATCACTTATGGGGTAGTGTCTGGTTGAAAAAGAACCAACCTAGTGACTCATGTTTTTGGAGACACCCATACTACCATTTTTGCCATAACATTAGGATGTTACTATGGATACTATGGATGCATTATCAGCATCCATAGTCAAAATGATCATCCTGTCATAATGCAGGTAGGTCTATATGTATGAGTATGTCATTTATCAATACACATGGTGAAATGTGCCAAAAACATACATTCAGTTGCCAGTTCACCCAGTTTCACCTAGCTAAAATGAATGCAGTCTAATACAATAGCCCTGCAATATACACACCACCTTAATGAAGGTTATAATATTCAGTTTTTGTTGAAACTGTTTGAGAAGTACTTCCAATATTTAGTTTAGCCTCATTGATATTAATGGGGTGGTCAAAATATTAGAGGAACCTCTCTATATAATGGAATACAGTTAAACAGCACCACACCTACATCCAACATGATCACCGAGTTGAATCAACAGCTCTCTGACACAGTTTAAACAAACAATGGAACATTATAATCTTCGCGAAAGCAGTGTTTATTGCAGGACTGTTGTATTAAATTGCATTAGTTTTAGATAGGTGTACATAATAAACTGGCAACTGGGTGAATATGGTGTGTATTTTGTTAACAAATCTCTTTGTGGGATCAGGTCATATGTGGTCTGTTAAGAATGACTAGTGCCTAACTTTGCACTGAATGTTAAGTCTATGCACCATTATTTTCCTTATGTCAGCAAGTACTGTGTTACTATGGACCAGTGCAATGTTGTACATACAGCATAAAATAAGTAAGGAAAAATATTGAGACAATTAACAACAAAATTTAATAAACTAATAAAAACAAAGTTTTATCTTTACAATACATGAGCAAACCATACAGACAAGACCTAGGAGACGGTCAACTTTGCACAAGATACAGTACGTGTACATGAAGACACATAAGCTCTGGGTGATACTGCATTTGGCAGTATCACTCAAATGCAGTTTCACTTGCAGGATCTCTAATAAATAGTCATAAAAAAAAAAAATCGTTCATTCATAAAAAATCTAACCTCGTGAATGTGGCCAACATTGTATCTTTAATTATTAATACATAATTTCAAGTACGCATCCAAAAAACAAGTAGCGTCAAGCCATTTCCTAAGTGAACAGTGACAGCCAGTTTTTCCGGGTTTGGCTAAAGTGCTAGTCAGGAAGATGCGAGAGGGCAGCAGAAAACTGCCATCGCCGACTAGCTTTCATCTTCACATAACGCACCAACTTGTAAATGGGACCTACATACCGGCTTTCGGCTCACTGTCGCTGAACAACAGCTAACACAAATCCCGAAACGCCTGCGACCCCCACACCAACAGATATTTAACGTTAAAATGAAACGCTGTTGGCAGTTACGCTACATCATCAGTAAACACCACGGTGGCTATCCTGGTGCTAACTGGGTTAGCCGCAAGGCTAATAAACACACAAAAACAACACACGGGTACAACGCTTCTGTCACGTGGATTTGCAGCACAAATATTCAAGACTGTGCCACTGCTACAACTATCCCCATTAACGTTGTAGTGGCCCGGGGAAGGCGCTTAGTACATTTCGGACCACACCACGACTGCTAGCTGGTTAGCTGCCAGCTAGGCCACACACAGGACATACTAGCTAACCTGGCGAGGCAGAACCCGGCCGTGGCAACACACGAACCACACGGGATCCGAATCAGACCGACACTCAGCACGACGTCCTGACCGCATTAAACCATCCTCAGACACCGTACGCGTGCTCGGGGTACTCACTGTGAAGCGTGTCGGTGTGATCACTGGGTTTTCGGCTCCCAAACAGTTAAATATGACACATTTGATTGATCCGGAGGGGGGCTCACTTTGTTGCTTTTGTCTCCTGGTTTGCTAGCAGCTCACGTTCGGCCGAAGCAGCTCCACACAGCGTCGGACGGAAGGAACATGTTTTAATGATGTCACCGGACACAGGGTCTCCAGCATGGCGGAGGGGGTAAATACATTCAAGCAATGTCACACAGCAGTGTTTCCCTCATTAAAATCAGCTATGCGCGACTAATTAATAATTAATAAAACGACAGACTGAGTGGTCTATAGGGGTTTGTTGCTTTATACATAAAAAGCGAAAACATTTATTAACAGTAACGGTTAACTTATGGATCCATGTCACTATATAAGTAAGCTTGTACTGTAATAATAATAATATTAATAATAATAATGATGATACAGTGTTGTTCTTCAACAAGCCATAAATGTTGTTCTTGAGCAGTTGCTAAATTAAAGTTAGTGGTTAGCCATTAACTAATAACTTCGGCTCCGAACTTAACTCGGAAAGAACCGAAGTGCGACAGTTCGTTTAGACAAACGAACAGAAATCGCCATCGCGGTGGCTCGTTACTACGTATATACGTATATATGTCTATGGTTACTACGACATAATTACTGTTCAGTGGATACATGACTTCTGCCGTGTGTGGCGTTCACGGTCAGCTGGGATTTCAAACCGGAACATACAAATATATACGTTTTCATCACACCAACGCGTCATTGCGTTATTACTGCTTTAAACCGACGGGGTTTCTTGACCTAAAGGACGTCGTCTGGGGCGAACTGGTCACCAGGGTGCGGCATGTAGCTGCGGTTTGTTGTTGTTCTGCCTGTGTCCCGGCTGTCCTCCAGTGACTAGAGGAGAAATGCTGAATCAATAGCCCGGACCGTGACAGACAGACATACCAATCCGAAACTCACACCCGTTGGTTGTGACTTAACGCCCCGTTCCGGAGAGCCAAAACAGAGACAGTGCTACTGCCCCTGATTCGCGCTTTGTTTTGGGGGCTTTGTCCGTGTATGGCCAGTAAGGATTGACAAAAAGCCAATGCATTGATTGCGTTGACAGATGGGCTTTTGTGCGAAGTCTACGACTCGCCACCAACATGACCTCCGGCGTCACACGTAGAGTAGTGCGTACGGGTGGGAGTTGTCTGGTGAGACGCATTGTTGTGTTGGGGGATGAGCCGTTCGCTGCTATTTGCTCCTGGTCGACTGTGGCTAGCGAGTGACTCTAGCCTATGAATGGTCCGCAAAGCAAGTAATTGCGTGTTCTCTGGAGCGTTTAACATCGAGACTTCACGGGCACCAAGCAGGCCTATTTCTCTTTTTATTGGTAACCCAAAAGACCCCCGTATCGCCCGTTGGATGAGAACATTGTGTGCGGAATTAGAGCCACTTAGCGGGCCGTATCGCCATTGCTTTGTAAGGCTGCGGGCTAGCTACCGTCTTCTTCAACTAGCAAAGCTGTTCGTGAGTCCGAGGTACGTGCTTTGGTTTTCTTTGCTTTTCTGTGCTTTGTGCGGCGATGCCGAGAAGTCACACGGGGCATTTGCAAAAATGCGTGTTTCACGTTACACAATTGGTATGAATTAACAGACGTTTTAAAGAGCCCTTGTTCTCTTTGACGCCATTTGCTCCGTTTAGGGGGCGGCCAGCCCCTCTTGCTAGTTAGCTGGCTAGCTAATGTTATTGTTAGCAACTTGGCCACTTTGACTGTGAGACGTCAGTGAAAAGGCAGTTGCATCTCTGCACCAAACGGGCAAGTGCTAACTCTGCACAGTCATTTTGAAAGTGGCCTGTGTGGCCGCGCCTCCCACCGCATTTAAATGCCTCAGCTCATTGACAAAGCTGTAACGTACAGCTGGCTACTACATTACAGTCCACAACATAGACGGTCACTGTAGTTTGAGGCAGTAACATCAATGAAAGTTGCACCTTCCCTTTGCTCTCTTAATCAGCTGGCTAACTGTAACGTTATTAAAGTATAATGCAATCAAATCACACAATGTTACACTTTTTCTATGTTAAGGTCCAGAGGACATTGGATTGAATTTGAATACCTTATTCCTCAGTGTTAAACAGATATATTGTTATAGCAGTCGGTTATAATGGATGCTATTACTTGCAAAAATGTCTATATAATTTGTTATCTTAGTTGCACATTATTTTGATAGCATGATAGCTCATGCTGTTGAGAAAAACTTTTGAACACAATTTAGGGTTTGTCAATTACAGTATATTGCTGTTAGAATGTTTTGCACTGTGGTGAAAAGTGGGAGTCTATGTCAATCATAGATAAGTGTGCATTACTCCACAGAATGCTGTATCAGTAAATTATAATGGTCTTTGCTTTTTCCGACCCCTGAAAAGCAGCTACCTCAATAAAATGACTCAACTCACCCCAATAAAATACATGCAGATCTCTAACTGTTTGTCCCCACTCTGTGTCTCCTCAGCAACACGGAGCGTCAAGATGAAGAAGAAAGCTCGGCAGCACCGGGTTGCGGTGCCGCAGAGGCCGCCATCTCCCATCAAGCCTTCCCCCAACAAGCAGATCTTGACTTACGCCCAGGCGCAGCGCATGGTGGAGTTCGATATCGATGGCCGTATCCATCGGATCAGCATATATGACACGCTGGACGTGATCTCGGATGATGACCCCATGGTGCAGGAGATGATGGAGTGCACCAGCAATAAGGAGAATGCTGAGAAACCACAGCAGCAGGTCCTCCTGAGGTCAGTCAGACTAAAAAACAACCAGGAGAAGAGAAACGCTGCACTGGGCATCACCGGTCACGGAGAGGGTGGCGGACATAATGCCGGTGTTAATGCCGGTCCAAAGCTTCCAGAGCCTAAATTTCGCACAGTGGAATATAATCTTCCAGCAGTTCCGAAGCGTCAAGCTGCCTTTTATAAATACACGGAGAAGACGGAGGAAGAGCTGGACGAGGAAACAGAGTATGACATGGATGAGGAGGATTATGCCTGGCTGGATTTGGTCAATGAAAAACGGAGAAGCGAAGGGGTCAGTCAGGTCTCTCACAACGTCTTTGAGTTCCTCATTGACCGCTTTGAGAAAGAGTTGTACCTGGAAAGTCTGGACCAAGGCAGTGAAAAGCAAGCTGCCATTGATGAGGACGCCGTCTGCTGCATCTGCGTGGATGGAGAGTGTCACAACAGCAACGCCATCCTGTTTTGTGATATGTGCAATGTGGCTGTGCACCAGGAATGTTACGGTGTGCCCTTCATTCCTGAGGGCCAGTGGCTTTGCAGACACTGCCTCCAGTTACCCACCCATCCGGCAGACTGCCTACTTTGTCCTAACAAGGGTGGAGCAGTGAAAAAGACAGACGATGACCGCTGGGGCCATGTGGTGTGCGCCCTCTGGATTCCTGAGGTGGGCTTCTCCAACACCACCTTTATCGAACCCATTGATGGCGTCGGCCACATCCCCCCAGCCCGCTGGAAGCTCACCTGCTACCTCTGCAAGGAGAAAGGTGTTGGGGCATGCATCCAGTGCCACAAAGCCAACTGCTACACCGCCTTCCATGTCAGCTGTGCCCAAAAGGCTGGCCTCTTTATGAAGATGGAGCCAATCAAAGAGGTAACAGAAACAGGAGCGCCCACATTCTCTGTGAAAAAGACAGCCTACTGTGGAGCTCACACACCTAATGGGTGTGTAAGGAGGCCTCTTACAATCTATGATGATGCCAAACCCAAAAATGGACTATGTAAGAAAGTGGACAAAGGGAGAGGCTCTGCTAAAGGACAGTCAAAAGGAAAGAAGAAGAGTAAGAAGCCTGAGCCTGAACCTGAAAGTAAAACTGCAACCCCTGCTACTGTGCCTACTTTTCCTGCCCACAGGTATACTTATGAGATGTGTGAATGATGGGAGGTGTAGTATTTGGTCAGTTGGGATGGCATGTTCTGTTACATTTTGTTTTACGGCATTGATGCTTGGTGAGTGAGTGGTGCTGTCTTTTCAAGGACACTGATAGGACACACGGTTGTTGATGTACAAACATTGGTTTGCCTTCACAAATAGAATCTTCAATGATCTGCTTTCATGCATTTGGTCTGTATCGAGTGCTAGTCGAGTGCTGGTTAAAGTGTGTCTGTGGCTGTTATTGCTCTGAAAACCACAACCACAGGTAACCACTAGCTGCTTGTATAATCTTGCAAGCAGCCAGTGACTTTTGAGATCTGCTAGCTGTTGGTATCTCTCCCTGGCTGTATCCTTCTAATACCCGTCTTCCTGGCTCCCCCAGGTTACAAACCATTCTGAACCAGGTGTCAGTCCAGAAGAAGAAAGCATTCGTGGAGCTGGTCCTAAATTACTGGACACTAAAGAGGCAATCCAGGAATGGGCTCCCCCTCATCAGACGCCTTCAGACAAGCCTGCAGTCTCAGAAGAATGCACAGCCGGTTTGTTCATCTGTCAGTCAAGCACAGAAGACTATCAGTCTTTGTTTTGCCTTTTTACCAAAGTACCAGTAGCTTGTAGAACCTGAAATATGTGTTCTAATTTTTCATACAGACAGTCATTTTCACACATTGTTAAACCTTTTACATTTTAATGTTGTAGTAGTCTAGTATGTTTCAACTGTTTATTACTGCTATTAACAAGGTGTTGGACAATGCTGTGTGTATACATGCTAGTTTGCTGATAAATGTGGATCTGTGTGCCATAAAGTAAGAGCTCATTGTTTGGAAAAATTAGTTTCTTGAGAAACATGTATCCGTTATGCAAGTTGATCAGTTTCTATTCTATTCTGTTCATTAACGTATGTATTTTTACTTCAATTTCTTCCCCAGAGGCAGAATGAGGAGGAGAGCAGGGCACTGAAGGACCAGCTGAAGGAATGGCATCGTCTCCGACACGACCTGGAGAGAGCCCGGCTGCTGCTGGAGCTAATCCGCAAGAGGGAGAAGCTCAAGAGGGAAGAGGTAGGAGTGGAGGAATCAACGGGCCGATGGGCAGTCTTCTAACTTAACCTGTGGTCAGAAGTTCTGCTAAACAATCTGATCTTCTGGTTTCCTTCTGTGCCGTGTTGCAGATTAAACAGCAGGAAACCCTCCTAGAGATGCAGTTGACTCCCTTCAGTATTTTGCTCAGAGCCCTCTTGGACCAGCTCCAGGCAAAAGACCAGGCCAGGATCTTCACCCAGCCGGTTGATGTCAGTGAGGTGAGCTTCAGTATAGATACTTGAACTCTTTTTTTTTTTTTTAAAGTTCTGTTGTTGCGTTTGTCCACACAGAATCTTGTATTGTTTTTTCCTGTTGATGCCACAAATTCGCCCTAACCATTTACCTATGGAAGAATATCAATACTATGAGTACAATAAACTGCAAAACAATCTTATTTTTTGTGCATTTCTTAAGGGATAATTTTGTTTTGATGTTGTTATGCGGATGTACTTTATTTGGCTCCACCTTCACATAGAAGGTAAAATATCTCGTAGTACTGTATGTATTGTGTAGCATTATGCCAATTTGTTATTTGGCTCTCAGGCAATGAGCTGGAGAAGAAAATAACTGCAGCCATGATGAACTTTTTAAGAGGTGTACACACTCCGGCTTTAAACACATACAAGAACCCACATAGCCACCCTGAGACTTCCTGTTTGATAAGCCTTCAAACTGGACTTGCTGGTTTGTATTTCAACACAACCCTTTGCATTTTGCCGTTGTGCTAATGTCAGGATGGAAGCCCACTAACAGCAATACAGTGGGTCTGTTTGACCTGTTTTTCTGCCTGATTGCCAGATAACTGCTTCAGAAATGTCGATATAATAGCATGAATTATGATGTGTATTTTTGTATACAGGTCATACAAACGTTACTTAATTTAAAGTCTCTTTGCTTTTTTACCAAAGTAAATTGTACATGGGAATCCAGGGGAAGACAACACCCCTAATCCTGGACACAAAACTTGCCCTCAAACACACCACAAAGACTACAGCCAGCAGACAACGGCTCGCTCCACGTCACAGGTTCTAATCATAGCGAGTCAGGTTATAAATCAACCCCTACCCCCCACTTCCGTGTTTAGACATAGTTCAAATGTGACTTCCTTGTAAGTGGAATGTGTAACCTGAGATCAAGGTTCACTGGCTGACGTCTGTAAAAGGTGAAGAGTTCCTTGGTATTTCAGCCCGGCTAGCTCAGTCGGTAGAGCATGAGACTCTTAATCTCAGGGTCGTGGGTTCGAGCCCCACGTTGGGCGCAGCTTTTTAAGTACAAACACAAGTGTTTGTGTTGGCATTGAGATTTCTAAGTGGTAAGACTTTGTAATTAACTGGAATGTATGGTGTACTATTCATGTTGTATACAGTCTTTTTAGATGCTGTTGTCATCATGGAAAAGATAAAATGCCCCGACAGAGTAATATGGTCTACTTCACCATCACTTTGTCTGGCCCCCCTGCTTTAGGTGCTGTATCTAAAGTGATCACATTTGGTCAAGAATGTTGGGTTAACATGCAACATACCATGATATTTGCTTCATATCTTTAAGTCATTTTAAAAATAATTAATTATATTTGCTGTTTCTTGTAGGTGCCTGACTACCTCGACCACATCAAGCACCCAATGGACTTCTCCACCATGCGGCAGCGCATCGATGCGCAGGGCTACAACAACTTGGAGCAGTTTGAGAAGGACTTCAACCTCATTATTGATAACTGCATGAAATACAACTCAAAGGACACCTATTTCCACCGGGCTGCCGTTCGCCTCCGAGACCAGGGTGGGGCCCTGCTCAGAAAGGCCCGGCGAGATGTGGAGAAAATCGGCTTTGACACGGAGAGCGGCATGCATCTGGCCGAAGCTCCTGAAATCAAACCGCCCCCATCCTTTTCTTGGGAGGACGGTAAGGGCAGTAGCAAAAACACAAAGACCCTCTGTGATGTGTAAAATATGTTGAGCAAGACCATGTTTCAATCTCTTACTGATTAATGAATTCTCTCCTTAGTGGACCGCCTACTAGTGCCAGCCAATCGGGAACATCTGTCTCAGGACAAGCAGCTGCAGCAGCTACTGGAGAAGTTTGACCAGACCTGTGCCATGAAGTCCAGCCCCTCCCGCAGCAAGCGCCTAAAGCTGCTCAAAAAGACCATCAACGACGTGCGCAACGAAATGAGCCTAAAGAGGGTCCTACCCTCCCACCACCACTGTTCTTCCTCCACAACTCCCTCCACATCAGCATCATCTTCATCAGCTGCCTTCCACCCAGAGCTGGGTAAGCCTAAAGAAGAGAGACTGAAGCCCAACGGACTTTTCCCAGATGATGAGGGTATGTGTGGATCGGCTTTATTAGAAAGCGAATTGTCTGGTTGTCGCCGTGCTCGTCAAACAGCCTCTGTGATTTTAAAGAGAATCACATGTCCTTAATATCCTGAAGCGCAGGTCAGAGGTCAGAGATTAGCCCCCATCTCAACCCAAAACATAACCTCACAGAGCAAAGTCACATGCTGTTCCTCATACTATGTGTGTCTTTGCTGCTTTCACTACTATAACTGGCTCCAAACCTCTGACTTAGCTCTCACATATATAACACGTAATCATTATAAACCCTGCCCTGTTTGTGTTGAGGTGAGCATCTGTCTGCTGTTTAGGGGAGGTTTGCTAAAAACACTACACATGTTCCTGGTATGCAAAGCCTGTGATTGTGAAAATTAACCTTTATTTCCCAAATCTAGAATCAAGAAAACCAAAATCATTATGTCATTAACTGATAAAACGATTGGAGTATTTATTGTACTAATAAAGTACATCTTTTTGACAGAGAATAATGGGTAATAAAAATCTGTAATAAAAAAGTTGGAGGAGGTGGAGCAACTGCAGCTGTTGTGTCCAAATGGCACTATAGATTTAAGTCTGATTCACTGGGTTCATCATTCACACAGTCTCTTTATAACCGAAAAGGTGTTCAAAAGGTGTACTGACACACAAAACCTTTTTGTGAACCCCTAATTCCAAATAACCAGACAGTAACAGCTTTAGGATTACACGGATGTGATGGTTGTGCTGTAGCAGCAGAGACAAAGTGTTGTTGGTGAATCCTAACAACATTCTTATGTCTCTCTCTGGAACTGATCCCTGAATAGATAGCGTTATAATGACCTAGTGGGGAGAAAAAGAAAGGAAAAAGTAATTTTGCTCTCATTTTTTATTTATAAAAGCGCCTCAGTGTTATGCTAAATAGTGCCTTGTTTTACTTTTATGATAAAGCCATATGATAATGTGCAGTGTCAGCATTTCCACCAACACAATGACAAAGTGTGGGTGTTGCAGCGCATTACTGTCGGTAATAGTGTTACACTGTACGTCATATTTTTTGTCTTTGTCGTGACTGGACTGTTATATTGTTTATGTTTGTACTATTTATGAATAGCTTTTTTGTTGTTGTTGTTGTTCCACAAGAGTATGCCAAAGATTTCATTATGTTCTTCTGCATAGCTAATCCTTTACACAATGAAATGTATTCTACTTTATTTCTACAGCACCATGAGGAAAAACTTGGCAATAACTGTAACAACAGCCTGTGTGCTGTAACATGAATAATGTGTGTTGTACTTATTGATCGCAGTTTGGCTGTATAATCAAATGCTGTTTCTCTTCTTCTCCCCAACAGGAGACAAGTCTCTTCCTCCTAAACTGGAGCATTCAGACTCCATCCCTCCCCTCATCCACTCAGACACAGACCCCGAGCCCCCCACCCTCAAACCAATCGACGTCGGCCCAGACTGTGAAGACAAGACTCACAGCAACGAGCGTGTCAAGTTTGATGGGGAAATACCAGACCTGCTCTCCTCCATGTCGCGCCTCAACGGCTACTCCCACGGCAGCCTCCCGAACTCTTTGTTGGACGGCGACGTGAGCGTGGTGGCCACGTCGACCCTTGCCGAGCCCACGGGCACGGTTAACCGCCGGACCGCCGTGCTCTTCCGCAAATCGAAGAGTGCCAGTCCCCACAAGCCCCAAAGGCGCGGGGACGATGGGGCTGATGGGGCTGACGGAGTTAAAGAGGTTGAGGAGGAGGGGGAAGACGAAGACGGCGCACAGCTGGGCTCCAAATCCTTCCTGTCAGTGGTCATACCCAGGCTGGAGACGCTACTTCACAGCAAGAAGAGGAAGCACAGCGGCAGCAGAGACAGCGAGGAGGAGGGAGGAGAGGGAGAGCACGAAGAGGAGGGAGAGTCCCCCGTGAAACGACTTGACACTGGTAAGAAGTGTACAGAGAAAAACTTAGAAAAAGGGCTTTTAAATGAGCTGTATATCACTGACTATGATTTTTTTTTAATGTCTGGTCATTCAGTGCCATCAATATTTTCACCGTCTTACAGTAACTTGCACATTTTTCACAGTTTTCTGCATGGCTAAACACTTCTTTGAGTTGCCATATGTTAGAATTTGAATGACATTTCTTCAAGGCTCTGATTAAATTATCACAGCAGTATGCTGTAGCTGCCAACTCCCGAAACTGGCAGCACAAACATTGCAATGAGCTGTTAGACTGCTTACAAGTTGTCGCAGTCAAATTCCACACGGCACAGCAGTCAGTAACAACAACCTGAACAACCTGTAGCCAATGCAGATTCAGATTCTGGCCTTGAGTGTTATAGAGTAATATATCATTTTGTGTAAATCTTCTTTGCCTTCTATCGTGTTGTGTCTCCTCTCAGGCCTGTCGAGAGGTTTTCTAGAGGTGGAAGAGGAGAAGGTGCTAGAAGACTCTAGTAGAGCCAGTAGACCTGTGGAGCCACGAAGACGCTGTGCCTCTGAGTCCTCCATCTCCTCATGTAGCAGCCTGCCAGGAAGCACCAGGTAATCCACCAGATATAAGCAGGGTTCGTACAAAGTCTTGAAAGTTTGGAAAATGCTCAATTTTAACCAAGGTTAGGAAAATGCTTGATTTTCAAAGTAATCTGGTGTTTCATCTACACAATCACTCATGTAAACCAAAATCTTTTAATATTTTATATTTCAAATGACACGTCGTCATATTTGTTTGTTGTCTCCTGACATTTATAGTAACAATTTAGATGAATTTAGGTTTAGTGCTTGAATTTTACTCTACGAACCCTGTATAAGACATGTCTGATTTTATGGCTGGTCGGTCTGTTCTTCCATCCTTCTATTGTTCAGTTAGCTGATTGGCCGACACTTTGGTCCAAGCCATCATTAGCACCAGATGTGTTGTTTCTAAAGTTGACTCTGGTGTGTGTGTGTTTTTCTTTTTTTTCTCAAGCACTATTCTCAGTCTTCCAAAATGTGGGAAGGGGAAACCCGCCTTGGTCCGGAGAAACACTGTGGACGATAAGAGCGAATTAATAGCCTGCATCGAAACCGGGAATTTTGCAAAAGCTGCACGAATCGCCGCCGGTAAGTCAGGGAACCATTTCAAAGAAATATGCAGGTTTTTTCCAGTGAAATAAAATGTATTATTAATTGATATTTAATTGATCTTAGTAAGTTCTAGACTTCAATGTTACACTCTACACAATTGTTATAATGTTTTAATACAGAACTTTTAGGTCAGTGCTGATAACTAAAGACGTGTACCTAGGCAGGAGATTTGACACCTTACAACAATTCACTTTGCTGTCAGTTCATAGAAAATAGGGTCACATGTTCATTCAAATGCAGCCTTAAAAACAGTTATGTGCTGCAATTTCTTATATTGAACATATTAGCCAAAATATACACTGCTTCTGATATGTGTGTGTTAAGCCAGTGATAATGGCTTGCTGATACATAAGTCAGGCTTGACTATCAATTCATTTAAAACAAAACATTTATTTAAGCCTGTTGCACTCAGTCTTGTCCAGTATGTAATTTATTTGTTGTTATGTAATAGAGAACAGTGAGTAGTTGTGTATCTTCCTGGATGTCTGCAGGTCCTGTAAAATCTTAAAAAATCTTAAATTAAGTGCGGCATTCTTTTACTTTTCCTGTTAAAATGGGGAAGTGGCCTCATGTTTCCTTCTAGCTTCAGCATCAATTTGGTCTTAAAAGTTGAACTTGATAGAGCTTGCAGACACCTGGTATTCATACACACATAAAAAGCAGGGTTGGAAATTAACAGCAGCTCCCAGCCAACTTGTTGTGACTTCTGGCAGTGACCGGGTGAGTCTTTACACTCTGCCTGCCATCATGGCACGTAACCAGTCAGCATTTTATTAGCCAAATGTGATTTGAGACTCTTCTCTCAAATCACATTTGGCTAATAAAATGCTAAAAGTGGCTGGCACGTTTTAATATCTGTCTTTCACATGTGAAAGTTAATTTCCCACCCTGCTTTGCTGTGTGCTCCTGCACTTTCAGCATAGCTCAGGAAATGTGTTCCTGTCTGTGTTTAAACCCACACATAACTTGTTTGGTGTTGTTCCTGCTTCCATAGAGGTTGGCAACAGCAATATTTGGATGCCCGCTAGTGCTGCAACAGTTGCATTGGAACCCCTAAAGCTAGTTTGGGCCAAATGTAGTGGATACCCTTCCTACCCTGCCTTGGTGAGTGTTTGCGGGAGAAAGCATGACAATCACTGACTAAAGTCTTTTTACTCTTGAAGTTTCCTTGTCCTCTTTTCACATTGGGACACATTGAAACCTAATTATGACACTCTTGTCCCACAGGATGAAGTGAGACAGTTGGGTGGGGTTGGGGGAGGGGGATTGGCCACTTTTCAAAATTCAATTCAATTCAATTCAGTTTTATTTATATAGCGCCATATCATAACAAAGTTATCTCGGCACTTTTTCGAGTAGAGCAGGTCTAGACCGACTCTTTATATTTACAGAGACTCAACAATTCCCACCACGAGCAAGCACTATGCGACAGTGGCAAGGAAAAACTCCCTTTTAACAGGTAGAAACCTCGAGCAGAACCAGACTCTGGGTGGGCGGTCATCTGCCTCAACCGGTTAGATTGAAGGGGGAGCGGGAGAGAAAGAGCAGGAGGAAAGAGAACATACAGCAGCACAGTACAGTTCCACATAGGGATGTAAAACAGTTGTGGTAATGGTATTGAAATAATACTAAGAGCAATATTATAATAGCGATACTAATAATAAGAACAATAACAGTAATAGCAGCAGGTCCTCTGTTTTCCTCTAGGTGGCAGCCTTTCACTGTTAACCAGTTTAATTTGACCTTACAATGAAAGGACAAATGAGGAAAAGAATGTTATTGCCACAAGCTGGTAGTGTGCATGCATTTGTGTGTGTGTGTGTGTGTGTGTGTGTGTGTGTGTGTGTGTGTGTGTGTGTATGTATATACAGTATATACAGTATAGACATCTTTACTATGTGCTTGAGTGATTCCGTGGGTGTATGTTTGTCATGTGTGTTCCTGAGCATGTGTGTGTGTAACTCCCCCCTCTCTCGCCGTGTGTAGATCATCGACCCCCACATGCCGCGCGTGGGCTGCCAGCACAACGGGGTGTCCATCCCCATGCCCCCCATGGACGTGCTCCGCGTTGGAGAACAGATGCAGTACAAAGCCGAAGAGAAACTCTACCTCGTCCTCTTCTTCGACAACAAGCGCAGCTGGTGAGTGCCGCTATCTGTAGGGATGATTTAAGCTGACGCCGGCTCCTACAAGGGTAAACCTGTCAACCTGCCCGTCAGCTGGTCATTATTCTCTTGTGGCTGTGTGACATCAATTGTCAAGAAGCAACAAATGGCTCTGGCCTCAAGAGGCATTTGAACATTTCACCTGGACTCCCATCACTGGGAAAATGTTTTTCAGTCTTTAACAGTGATGATGGGACTGTAGTCTTCATGTCACACTGGTAACTGGCCTTTTATCTGCTATTAGGAAAGAATATTCCACAACACTGTGGAGCTGAAACTAACAATATGTACTAAAAGGATATCAGACAAGTCAGACATATAACTGAATACACCAATAAATAATATTGTTAGTTAAATAATTAAAATGAATTAAATAAAAATAATTTTTCTTTAACTTCCAATCAGTTGGTAAAATTAGCAAAAGGCTATTTGTTTGTCCTATACCACCAATCAGTTGGTAAAATACTCCTTAGTTCAATTTCTTTCTTGGCACACATTTAATCATTTATCTTCCTTATTTTCTCTAAGAAACATTTTCCATCCCATAGAGCTCTGCCGACTGCAGATGACTCAAGTGTAGCAGTCACAGTAGCAATAGTAGTGTTTTAGGACTGTTTGCTATTGCTACTTTTGCTATTCCTGCAACTATTAATGTTGAATACCAGGAACTGAGGTTGCAGCATTTACTGGGAGCTTTGCCACAATTTTCTCCCATTTGCCTGCAAAAACACCTGCAGAAAACCTGTGATTCTTAGTACTTAGATGCCCTCTTCAAATAAGTTGGAACAATTAATGGAGTAACTGACAGAAAACTGAGTAATCATTTATCAAGAAACAAAATTCCAAATCCAGCTTTTCTAATTACTAATTTTATCTGTTTTATATTGGAAGCAATTGGAAGACATCACCTTTGGCTTTCAGAACCCTTGATGGCTGTTTTTTTTATTATTTATTTATTTTTTACTGTTTTCTGACGTTTTGTAGACATAACGATTATTCGAAAAAGTAATTGACAGGTTAATCGAAAATGAAAATAATCGTTCAGCGTTAAACCACATCAGTGCTTCCACACAACTGTTAAATACTAAAGTCAGACCTTACAAAACAGTTTACACAGTATTATAAGTTATCAACTTGTCAGCTGTTTCATGCTAAAATGGTTGTTGTGTGGCAAAAACAAAGCTGAGTGCAAAATCAGTCAGCAAGATACATATGCCGTATGATAGATTGTTTTTTTCACCTCAAATGAAAGAATAACAACAAACATTTTATGACAAATTATCTGTAGTTCTTTGGTCAAAATCTTGTGAAAAGTGTAATATATCCCCAGGAAGAACTATTTTTTTTAGATTATGAATGAAAAAACATTCAACCCTAGCCACTGTTCAGGTGTTGTAATGTAGATGCTGTCTTTTCCCCCCTCAGGCAGTGGCTTCCTAGATCCAAGATGGTTCCTCTGGGAATGGACAAGACCATAGACAAAATCAAAATGATGGAAGGACGCACGTCCAGCATTCGCAAGGCAGTCCAGATCGCCTTCAGCCGCGCCATGAACCACCTGAGCATAGTGCAGGACGAGCCAGTCAGCGACCTGAGCGACGTGGACTGATGACGTTCGCTGACTCTCTCCCCTCTCACACACACACACACACACACACACACACACACACACACACACACACAAACTTGTACCTCTCCTGTACCAAATACCCCCCCCCCCCCTGCCTCTGCAGGCGACTCAAATGTTTACTGGGCACCTGCTGTAACAGGTGGTGTCTCTTCCTCATCCATTCCTACTCGCACACACTCCTACCATGTGCCGATGGGATACGGCTGCTGCTGAAATGAATGTGTCTGAATCTATCCTCTCCACCTCCAGGCTTGTAACTGTGCTTAGAGACTTTTGTCCACTCCCACCCCCTCTCACTCCACCAATCATGACAGTCATTCATCATTTGAAGGTAGAAAACGTTGGCGATTGATTTCGTACATTTTGGTAGCCTCACCAAATGTGTCTGCGGTGTCAGGACTTTGTAATAAGACAAGAACTAAACACCCACCGTTAGATTTTGGCTGCGGCTGATAGGTTTTTCACCTCGGTGTGTTATTTTGGCAGGTAGCCAATCATCATTTCTGTTACAAGCTGTTAAAAAGGAAGCATCTAGTAGCTTGTTAATTAGATAAAGTGGACAGAAACGCACATTTCCTGCCTACATGAAGGCTTTTCAGCTGCGTTGAATCCCTTGTAGCCAAAGCTTACGTTTATGTCAAGGTCATATTTACATACTGGTCATCTCCATTTACAAATACCTTCCTTTTGTATTTAAACTGTAAATAATCTGTACAGTTGCCTGACACTAACTTATTTTGTAGTTTTGACATAATGGGTACTGTACAGGAGTTTTCTTAGTATTTATACTTGATGCATTCTTGGCACTAAGGAGTGAGTGCTATTTTGACAGTGCTGTGTGATCAAGAAGAATTAAAAAAAAGTGCAGAAGCCTTAGTATTAAGGAGATTAGGGCTAAAATGTCATGTTTCTAAAAAGTATGAAAGTATTCCCTTTTTTTAAGTTATTGAAGTTTATAATCATAAGCTTCCATTTGGCATTAATCCCTTTTCTATTAAAAAAAAAAGTTTTGGTATATTTTCTGTTCATATATATTTATATGATTTGAATACATGGTAATACAGTATGTAAGTCTCTGAAGCTCATACAGGCAGTCTGATGTTGTGGACACAGAACGTATATATTGTTCTCAAGAAACCAAAAATGTTGCTACCCAGAAGTTTTTTGCTGATTCATTTTCTGTGTGATGTGTTGCCAAAAAAAAAAAAGACAAAAAACTAAAGTGTATTTTTACGTGATACATTTGACTGTTACTTGGTTTCGCTGTAGTCATAGGGAGATGTGCCTGCATTAACTTATTGTAAAGTATTTGCATTACTTTATATTCAAGGAAAGACGTGCAAACTGATTGTGGTAAAGTGGCACATTTTGTGGTGGATACTTGCCTTTTTTTTAAGTAACCTTTTGTAACTTTCTTTGTAGTTGTAGACTTCCAGACATTTCATTTTATACTCTTGCCTATTTCTTTCTGGGTAGCATTGGGTAGTTTTGGTATATTTCATTTTGTACTTAACTGTAGTAGTTTTTTTAATCAGGTCATACAAAATATTGCTGGGACTTTTTTTGTAGCAAAGCAAAAAATAAAATATACAAATATAAACAAACGTGCCTTTTCTTTTTTAGAGACATTATGTGTCTCTCAGTGGCATAGTGCAGTATTAAAAATTTGATTAATTCTACCTGTTCCTCTTTATTGTTCAAATTAATGTTTCAAGCATCCATAAACTCACTGCACAAGTAACTGAATAAAAAACTGCTATTAAAAATGAATTTGAATTTGTTATTAAATTTACCTTTTTTTTTAGCCTTATCTGGGGAACAAGAGGGATATTCTCCTAAATGTCACTCAAAAGGACTGTACCTCCTTCATGGTTGGCAGAAGGCAGAAACTAATTCAGCCTCCTACTTGCCATATGGCACTGTATCCTGCTCATCTACTCAGCCGATGATTGTCCACTTAAATTGCAAATTGTGTCCTATAGGTTGCCAACTGTGTAATATGGGCTGCAGAGAAAGGTCAGCTTATGGACTGTGACAGAACACGTTGCTATACTGCAAGGACCAAACATGTTCTCACCAGGCTGTCATGCACTTTGCATGTGCTGATTAATGGTCAGGGCAGTACTTTAAAAGTCTAAAATAGGATTTCCAAATTATTGTGTGAGTGCTGGCAGAAGGCCATTATCCTTACAAATTACAAAAACGCCACTTTTGTTTATTATTATTTTCACTCCGTCACTTTTTTGGCATCTAATTACTCACAATTTGCAAAAACGACAAACTCAAATGAATATCAAATTGTGCAGCTCATTGAGCGGATGTGGGCTATTACTTTTGGTATGTGAAGTGTATTCATATTATATATGAATTTTTGAAGATCATAATTTTATAATGGAAGTCTAAGAGGAATGATGCGACTTGATTCACACCTACTCAACTTTGAAAGTAAACTGCTCTGACATAAGTGCAGCAACAGAATCTGTTCAAACTTTAAAATGCTCACGAGACTTTAGACCTTCAAAGTTGTAATCTGTGTCTTGATTACTGTTCCAATTTTGGAGCAATTTAAGTGACTGTTTTTACAGTCGTTTTGAGACTTCAGTGTGTCGTGATCAGCTAGAGTGTGGAACAGTGGTTCTTCTAGACCAGAAATAAAAAATCAAAACTGCTCTCAGTCCCACTGTTTTAACTCTACAAGCACATTTGATTCCTTTAAAATGTAGCCACAAGCCTCATCTCTCTCAAAGTGTGAACATCTAACCCGAAGGAGTTATAGTTCTTGAGATCTATACCTTAACTGATAGGTACTGTAGATCACTGGGATACCTGTCGGCTCAGTGGTTAGCACTGTTCACCATATAAGGACTTGGAGTTTGATTCCTGGAAATGCCTTCACTGGTTATTTTTAATGCTTCTTCTATGTATAATATTCTTTATTTCGTTCCCTCTCCAGTTCCCAAGCTAGATTTTTTGTGCTTTTCAGTATATATTTCAGTACTGATTGTACAAACCTGTAGATAGTGCAGATAAGGACCACCCCTACGCCTGGGGTCCTTAAGTAAAACTACCAATACAACAATTTAAAAATACTCCATTACAAGTAAAAGTCCTGTATTCAACCCCTATAGTAAAAGTAAGTAAAAGAAGAAAAATGGCCCATGTGACTGATATTAGATTTTTACTAATGCATCATGTGTAAAAACCATTTTATTGTTTGACCTGGTCAAGGTGGAGCAAGAACCACTCTGCATACATAATGGTTGATTAATTCAGTTTGGCCCCCTTCCAAATCCTCACAAGGTAAATCTGAGGGGTCATGAGATGATAATGGGGCAGTAAAGAAGAAAAACAAAGTTCTGCTACACAAATTTGCATTCATTTTTTGGACATTTCTCTAATCTTTGTTCTTTTTGTGAATGTTGAATCATTTTACCTCTTTTGGTCTCAAACAGGCCTATATAAGTTAAACTGCCTGAAATGGTTTAGGGGAAATATCTCTGGTGGAACTGCTAACAACTCAAGGACATCTGAAACAGGACGAGGGGCACCAGAAACATGTAAAATCTTAAAAGTAACTGAAAAGTAACAAGTAAAATAAATGTTGTGAAGTAAAAAAGTACAAGATTTCACTCTGAAATGTAGTGTAATAGAAAAATAAAGTTAAAAAAAACAAACTAACAGAGATACCAGTTTGGTAACAGAAAGAGGCGGTCATTCTCACTCTGTCCACAGAGAGGCGCTGTGGCTCCACACAAAACCTCCCTGCGTTTTGCCAGGACGCCGTCTAACAAACCCGGCGTACCTGAGTGTCCACCTGCTCAGCTCAGCTCAGCTCAGCTCAGCTCAGCTCTGCTCATTCCCCCACTCGCTCAGGTAGGCATCAGTATTCAGCATAGAAACCGTTTTCATCATTGTGTTCAAATGGTGAATGCAGCGATTAGAGAGAATGTCAATTAATGCTAAATCAGTTTGAAGACATGGCTGCTGGTTTGGCGCCTCCCCTCTCCCTTTCTCCTCCAGCTCAGCTAAAAGTCTGCTAATGCCAATCACTGGCCGTCTCCCCCTCCATCTCCATCTCCATTTTTTTTTTCTGACAGAGAGTGGGCAGACAATTCTCGTCTTAAGTGTTTTATTTGTTTCCTGTGCTAACATTCAGACGAGAGTTAGCTAACAGAGATGGTGTGGGTGGGAGTCGAACCTGCGCCGTCACACTTGTGGAGTTTGCCCTGTGGGTTCATTCACAAGCGCATCTTTAAAAGGCCAAAGCGAGGCACGTCTAAGATGCAAATTTGGACCAAAACTGTTGAAATATGCATTTTACTTAAGCCAATTCAGCTTTTGTTATTTCAAGCCACTCGCATCCAGAGAGGTAAAGTAGGCTTATGGGGATTAAATGAGCTAGTAATGACCCTTGTGATATAGAAAGCCACCTTCAAGCCACGTTGAAAGACATCTCCCATCTTTATAAACAATTGGAGCTAATGTAGTCGCATGCAAACACACAGCAGAGTCTGACTCCATCCCTCTCTCCTCTCTTTGTCTGTCTGTCTTCTTCAGATACTAATTGTGTGGGGAGGTAAACACAGCAGTCAAGTGGAGAGGACGGCGAGTCAAGCGTGAATATCAATCTCCCCACATCAGTGTCATCAGATGACTTTGACTGAGTTGAGGCGGGCTCATTAGAGTGGTGGAGCAAGGTGCCGCGGGCTGCAATAACATCCAGGTGGAGGGCTCTGAAGTTATGGAAGCCTGCAGAGCTCACCAGTTAACAGGTGAGTGTGAGTGTGTGTGTGTGTGTGTGTGACAGGGGATGTACAATCCAACCCCCTACACAGTGGTGTCACCGGGGTTCAGGGAGGAAATGTCACGTTCCCACACAGATACACTCCTCTGCATGTATTCACGAGCGGGCAGGCACGCGGAACCGCACAGGTTCATAGCTGTAAATGTGCGCGCGCATATTCCATATTTATGCATCTGATTATTATGAACTTGTGCCAGCAGCAGTTCTTTGGCTCCCATGTCAGGAGGTGACAGCAAGAATTGGCTGGGTTGCACACTAGTGTCAGACCTGGCAACTAATTCCTGATAACGTTTCCTCCACCTCCAAGATTTTGGCGATAAGAAAAGGGGGCGAAAGAAATTGTCCTTTTCTTAGATTTTCTTGGCATTTTTGACTTTTCTTACCAGATTAATTCAAGTCATGAGGCTGCTTTTATTGTGCTCCAGAGCCATTGTTGGTTTTCTGACAACACACCCAAAGCAGAGATGGAAAAATAGTAAAAAGAGCTACACAATCTCTAGTTTCAGCTTCCCAAATGGGAGACGTTGCCGTTTTTCTTTGTTATATATCATTGGAAACTGAATATCTTTGGGTTTTGGGCTTTTGGTCAGACAACACGAGAGATTTTAAGACGTCACCTTGGAATTTTGGAAGTTGCAATGGTTTTTTTATAGACTAAACAATCAGTCGATTAACTGAAAAAAATCCAGTGTTCCCCTCATATTTCCCCTTAAGTGGCTTTAAGGTTGGAAAAATCCTTTTATACTGTCTCTCTGACATATATTGAATATCAGCTTGTTCCAGCTCTTCATTGAAGTTATATATTGTTTAAATCTGATATATTCAAACCCAAGAGTCCATGGTAATATTCTTTATGTCTTGTGCATTGCCTCCAAATTTAGCCTGACAGATCTGGTATCTTTGGAGACTTTTGGATCTCCACTAGAATATAAAATAAACTTTTGTGGATGGATGGATGGGTTAAACAGAGATTGGGTTTGTTTTTAGGGACCTACCTGTGAATCAGTGGGGCTGAAGAGATTAAACCTTGAATTTAAGACAAGCACAAAAACTCTTAAAAATGCAGCTGAGACTCGTCTTATTTGTGAGTGAAAGTTTGGAGGTGTGTGAGGTGACTCGTAAAGGAAACACACTCTGAACCCTGCCCCGGTCCTCCTGCATTAAACATCACGCAAACCGTCCACTTTTTCATTTTTGAACACGCACGAAAATATTATTCTCCACCGCTCTCTTCCAGCTCCCTCTTCCTTTTTTCCTCCCTCTCTCCTCCCCCCAGCTTTCTTTCTCTCTCTCTCTCTCTCTCTCTCTCTCTCTCTCGGCGGGTCCCTGATAGGCCCAATCTCCAGTGGCTATGTTCAAAACACTGGGCCAGAATAGCACGGGCCCTAGGTAGATACATATTTATGGGGTGCGTTTACTTCTTACCACAGAGGAGAAGTAGAAATAGTGTGTTTCCAAGGTGAGCAAAACAAACAACTTCAAAGGAATTTAAATGCAGTTCATGTAAATTTTTCTCCTACAGTCACATGTTTCTGCAGAGCTTATCGTTAGATTGTTAATGAAGGATTCACGCCTGATGCCAGATGACCTGATTATTGTCTGTTTGAAGAAACAGGAGCCCAGAGGCATTGGTGAATGGAGCCGATGAAGTGAATTAAAGCATATGCACGCAAATACGTGCTGTATATACACAGGCGCGGGGTCCTGCCATTAAGTCGTGGCTTTTGGGCAGCAATCAAACCGGCAGCAACATCGCCCACTGATCAGAGTGGACTGTGATCAGAAGGAGCACTGCTAATGGGTGAGATGAAAGGGCTGCTCAGCACGGATGAAGCCAAAAAAATAATAATTCATCAACGGTCCCTTGGGGTGTCATTTATTTACTGATAATCCATAACAAACTAAATAGGCTTCCACCCAGTCTGCAGCTTAACACCTGAGATCTAATAGCTGCTGTTAAATGTGTGCATAATATCTCTCTGGATTCAGTAACTCGACTCGTAGACGGCTGCTCCTCACACGTGCCCCCATCAAATGCAGCCAGGCGATCGTCAAATTATCTGTTAATGTCATGATTCAGCTGTCTCCGGAAACGTGGTGGTGTGTGTGTGTGTGTCGGGGAGTGGTTGGTTGGTTGGTTGGGGGGGACCAGCAGGGCTCAGAGCAAGGCCCTTTGATGTGAAAGATAATTACTTGTGTAGTTAAGATAATTAGCAAAAGTCCAGAATAAAAGTAAATAGGCTAACTGTCGCTTCCACTGTAGCCTGAGCGGACTCAAGCTGCGAGCCAAACAGCATGGGATTTTCCTCTTTGCTGAGAGTTAAATTAGATTTAGGATGTGCATTTTGGTGCAGGTTTGATATATGAATGAACGTGTTTGCTTTTTTTGGACAGAGACATATTCCCCATCATGTTTTGGTTAAGTTAAAGGGGAACTCTGCTGATTTTACATATCAAAGTCTGGGAGTAGCTAATGCATATGTGAAAAAAGTTGTATGAAGCCTTCTGTGTCTCCAGAGGGAGCTGCACGAAATCTGATTAATTGCCTCAGGTGATGTCACTCGAGTCAGTTGGGGCTGAAGACTACAAGTTTGAAAATGAAAAAAAATCCTGGGGTGTGGAGTTAGAAAGAAGTGAGCTGAGCAGACCTCTGTAGCCCGCTCCTCATCTCTGCTTGAAGCTAATGGCTCAAGGCCATATAAATATCAATATATATATTAGTATTGGCCTCAAAAATCCAGTATCGGTCAGGCTATACTAGTCACCAACAGGGCTGTAGCCAGGATATTGGAAATACTGAGGTCATTGATTTATTCATATTTTATTATATTAACTGTTCAATTATTTCTGTAAATTTGACTTGATTTTCTACAGTGTTACAAAGCCTTCTCCACGCTGCCAGGAATGAAACAGTTTTTTTTTTGTTGGCCTGAAGGTAGTAAAACAAACTTATTGAGTGTAAAAAGACGAGTTGAGATGTTGACAGGTGGATCATGTCCTACAGTTGCATATGTGTCTGCATGTGTTTGTGTGTCTGGGCGGGGTTTAAATATGGGGGCCGCTCAGGCTGATGTGGGTCTTTGTATGTGCCTGCACAGAATAGATGTGTGTTTAAGTGGCTTCATCCCAGCTCTCGTGGAAAAAAGACTCCCCCGCTGTTCTCATCACCATTCTGCCGCATTCCAAGGACACTGTTGTGATTGACGGGGCTTAATGTGTATCTTGCCAGAATTGGATTTGATCCTGTGGGCTCTGCCACGGGGGCCCCTATGTTAGATTTACACTACCCACCCCCCCACCCCCTTACTCCTATCTTCCCCTCCCTTTTCTCTGTCAAACAAACAGAAACAGAATTACCTCTTCTGGAGCAGCTCCTGCCCGCCCGCTTGCTGCATTGTGGGGAGATCATGTGCGGATCTGTGTCGCTGGGTGACTGTGCTGCCTGTGTTTTTCCAGGCGATGGTAGGGGAGGATTTGTGCATGTGAAACAGACGGAAGAAAGAGCAGGTGCGACTGTGCGAGCCTGTTTTGATGCGTGCGTATGTATTTTATATACAGGTGTGTGTGTGTGTTGCGGCATATGTGTCCACGTTAGCGTGCCTGCTTATGCCTGCGGATGAGAGGAGGGGGGTGATTGTAGATGCACCTGCTGCTGCCACAGAGCTGTAATTTCCCTCGCAGAATTTAGCTGAATAATCGTACTTCCCCCGCTGGCGCCTCACGCTTCAAAGCACTGATGAGATGAAACAAAACAATGATTTGTGGCGGGCTTGTCAGAAACGCCACACCCTGCTCTGTCTGGGGTGAGGTGGCGTGGCAAGTCCTGGTTGCATAAGAGGCAAAACTTTTCCCACCCCGCATGCATCAAGGCCTAATCACGTCCATAAATGGCAGCATGGTGCCTGAAATAAAACTGGGCGTCAGTCTGAGGCATGTGAACGGTCTCCACAGTGACATTAGCTGTCAGCATAAAGAGACTGCATTTTATACCAAGCTACCATCAATCGCAAAGACAGACAGAATAAAGATACTTCGAGCTCGTTGTTACTGCGATACAATTCAGATCTTTGAAAACTGCAGCATCAGTTCACTGTGCTCCATGTTGTGAAGCTGTGGGCATACGAGCAGGGCCCCATTCTCCCCGGCTTTTAGATAGCCCACTCTTGTCTCCAACAGATCAGATCTGTGGCAGTAACATCCTTATCGCCGGAGAAAAGCCTGCCATCCAGGTTTATCCATTTGGCTGAAGACTGACATTACCGCAATAGCGTCCCCTCCTTATCTCTGTCTGTTTCTGAGGCTGAGGAAGAGAATGCAGACCAAGACAGATTCCTATTTCAGCTGAGACGGAAACAATGGGTTTCTATCTTGGTTCCATGTGGAGGCACTGCTGAAGTGGGGTCCTTTATCCATTTATACACGTGTGGATGTGCACAAACAAACGCAGTGTGATGTGCTGGTTTTAATCTGTTAGTGTCCTGTAGGCTCTCTGTTATCAACTTGTATATTACAAGTGCTTCATAAATAATTTATATTGCTTGACCGTATATTAGTCCCTCCAGAAGTCTTCTGCAATCTTGCAAATTGCGCTATTTAATGCAAATTCAACCAATTTTGGAATGTTTGCAAAAGGCTGCATCTTTTCCACAAAAAAGGTCAGAGAGAAAGACAGAAAGTTTTGAAAACTAAAAAACCCAAACCTGACCCCAGCCTGAAGCTTTCATTAACAAAAAAGACCTGAACTCCTGAACCCGATACTTTGTCGTGATCTGTTTGATTTGGGTCAGATGGCAGAACTCTTAGAATGACTTTTTACGAGGCAAGGTCAAATGGAAACGAAACGTCATTCTCTACAAGCAAACCTTTCTTAAACTAGAGTAGAGATTACTTTGTCTCCCCAGAACTCGGTCTTCTCAGGCAGTGCTTGCCCCCAGGCTATGTATAAGTCCAACAAAGCTTCTCGATTTTTACAGTTAGTAAAAGTGAACCATTTCTAATCTAATAAAACGACCTGAAACAATTAGTCGATTATTTGATTGACAAAAACTCAATTGGCAACAATTTTGATCGGTTTAGGGTTAAAGTCCCACAAATTCACTGGTATCAGCTTCACCAATGTCAATATTGGCTGGTTTTCTTTGTCTTCTATGACGGTAAATTGAATTTGCGTTGTGGACTGAAGACGTCACCTTAGACTCTGGACCTTGGAAATTGTGATGGGCATTTTTCATTATTATTTTAATCAATCAATCGAAAATAATCAGCAGAAAAATCGATAATGAAAATTAGTTGCAGCCCTACAACATACCATTTAGTTTGTGGTGCTTGGTGGCAGTGCTATACAGCATAGTAAGAAGCCCCAGGGTTACCTTAGAGACTGGATTCAGGGGAAAAAAATTAAAGAAGCAGTTTTGGCTAGCCAACAGCAAAGGTTAATGGCTACCAACATATTTCTCTAAAACTGTGGCCTTCTGGAAACAGAAATAACACAAAAATGGTCAAACGTTTTAGCCAATTTTTAAAGAAAAGCCACTGCAAATTCAGTCATTTTGGGCCACGATAATTGCAAAAATACTCAGCAAGATTCTGGAGGGACTGACACACACTGCATTTATAGAGTGTTATACAGTGAGGCCATTATTTTGGGAAGGGGCTAAGTCCATCTAACTTCCCGCGGTGGTTACTGCTCAGGGTACAGCTGCAGATTCAGCGCTCAGGTTGGACATTGTTAAAAAATAAAGGATGGTCTGTCTAACAGATTAGAGGAGGAATAGTGATGTACTTTCTTTCCTGCTCTGCTTCTTTTCTTTTATTACTGGGTCTGGCGCCATTCTCCTGTCAAATAAACTCACTAAGTTATCTTGCTAGATGGCGACAGTAAAGCCACCGCTGTTTCTTTCCCCACAGATCGCTGGATTAAGTAAAAGTGATTATTTCTCTCTCTCCAGCCCTCTTCAGCTCTTTTACTGCGCCTCCTCGTCCAACCAATCCGTTTGCAGGGTATAGTGCCTGTTTTTCCTGTAGGGTCCTGTTAATGCCACCAGATATTTCCCTGTTGCACCTGACTACTTAAGTGTTTGTGTTGTACTGTGTTTTTGCTCTGCCCACGCTCTCACACGCTGTTAAATGATTAATGCTCAATATAAGGATCCACCAACTTTCTCGCTCCATCTCTTCCTCCCTGTCTCTTTTCCTCGCTCTCACCACCCCCTCCGAGACTATTGATTGTAGAACAAAGGGGAGGGACTCGGGCTGACCCCCAGATTACAAGTGTATATGGAGTATAATTACCTGCAGCGCTCTCTCCTCGCATCCCTTCACCGACTCCCTCTCTCCTAAACAAAAACACAGCCGAGCAGATAAGGCAAAAAAGCTCAGCTAAATTAAACATGTCACTTTTTTAATGGAGTTTATTTACTTTGCTGTGTTTACCTATTAATGTCGACTATGATTTCATCTGCATACTGGTCCTGAGTCTGTGTGTGGTTGTGTGTGTGTATGTGTGTGCAGGCTTGCCTGGAGGCTTAACCCTGCTGTGTATAATGCAGTAGTAGCTGAAAGTGAGGCTCTTGTCACTTAAGCCCACAGGGAACAGGAAGTGTTATCCAGCTCGGGAATCTGTATTTGGGCATAAGATAGGCTTCACTGACAATATCCATCATTACATCCTTTTAAAAAGTAGGGCAAGGCCATCGTGAAAGTTGGCTAATCAAAAGTCTTTAGTGGAAATATTGATTCCTTAAGAGGGGAAAAAGGTAGTGGTTTTGCACGTTATAGCTCATTAAGTAGAAATACTGGCATAAAATTAATTAAGGTTGATTAAACTACTACTTTGCACAAAAAGGAATAAAAGCACTCTTGGCTTGGAGGTCTCTTTGCTTTTATGGATTTATGGTGTTTTGTTTGTGTGGCTGTGTGAGTTGGATTGGCTGGGTTTTAAGGTGGCACAGAGGGGGGTCTTGCTCTTTGTCCAGCAGCTCAGCGATGAAGGAAGTCATGATCACAGCCTGCAATTTCCATTTGATTTACCAATGCCCACCTTCCTGAGAAGCTGTAACACGTAGCACCAGGTGTTGCGTATGAGAGTGCGTGAAAACTAGTTAGCAAGTGAGCAGAGAAGTCGAAATAGTCAACTAAAAGTAATGGCTAAATGGTTGAAATGTCCAGCCTCCGCCACTCTAAGTGCTAGTAGTGTGAATTGTGATTTCTCTATTTTTAGTTGTTGCTATTTTGTTGGTTTTCTTTCACTTTTTTTGTAGACGCCTTACATCTGCATTCTTGTACTAATGGTTCTTTGTATGCACACTGTCTGCATTTATTCTGAATTAAGACAAGTCAAATGATCTCAGGCCCGGATTGAGTCTATTTTAACAAATGAATACGAATTCATAGGGAGCTGGGTGTTCTTGTCAGATAATGTCTTTGTGGCCTGTTTGCCAACATTGCAGGGACCGGTACCGGGTCACACCTTGGTTGTTGAGAATCACTGGTCTAAAATATCTTTGTATACTGTAGCATTAATTGGAAATAAAGGGCCCTGCCCCCAAACCATGAAAAACCGTGAAAAACCTCATATGCTATTTCTTCAGCGATATCAGAACGCAGGCTGACCTGCACGCCAGTCCACAGTTGAGCGCCTAGTGCCTTGCTCAAGGTTGCACGTGTACTCGTGGTGGATGCTGTATATACAGATTGAAACGTGCTATGATCTCCAGAAATAGCTTTCATGAATGTGCAGGCATCTCAAGCGGTTATTTGAAGAGTATGGAGGAAAGGTAAGACAGCTTGTGCGCAGAAAATGATGCTTTTGTAAAGAAACTATAATGTTTACTTGAGAATAGCGCAGCTTAAACCTCTTAAAGTGGTGTAATAACACTTATAATTAATTAGAAAGAGGGAGAGACAGACTTGAAAAAAGGAAGTAGGGAAATTATTTCCAATAAATGTAAAAAAAAATATATATATATATCTAGGTGCCAGCGTCACTGCTGTGTATTTCTTTGTTTAAGAAACATGTAAACAATCCAATTAGTTCACACCCACACACACAACATTTCAGAGGAGCATTTATGTTGCTGTGAAAGACTTTCCTTTAGAAATGCTCGCTTTGACAGAAAGTGGTTTCTGGGGGGCGCCGTGGTAGCTCACCCTATACTAAGCCTGAGTCCTTACCGCAGCGACCCGGATTTGACTCCAGCCCGAGTCCTTTGCTGCATGTCATCCCCTCTCTCTCTCTTTCTCGCCTTTCCTGTCCTCTCTTCAGCTGTCCCTATCCAATAAAGGCAAAAAATGCCCGAAAAATATCTTTAAAAAAAAAGAAAGAAGTGGCTTCTGGTGGCTGAAGACAGTTCTGATGTGGTTATATGCTGCGAGGTAGAGGAGCGGAGCAGCTGTGGAAAGATCAGCCAACTCAGAAGGCGAGACTTGAGGCCTTTCAGACTAAAATCATCAAAAATCAACACAGGCGACTGCCTGCCATTTCAGTCATATGATATTTGCTTTTTTAGTGCCTTGATTTTTAACAAAATTGTTGCAAACAGTTGGCAGTCCACATTGACATCCAGTCCAACAAAACATGTCTGCTGTGTCGCACACTCTTGAAAATCCACCGTATGTCACATTGTGAAACGTGAAAAACCTGTGAAACTTGCTGCCAGAGACGGTTTTATTGTTCAGTTTGTAATTTTGTAACTGCTCCTTGAAAGAAAAAACCAACAAACAATCCATTTAGCTGGCTCTCCAAAGCAATCATAACAGAAATGTATTTTCCCCCCTCCCTCTCTTATCAGTTTCTTTTCACAAACAAGAGCATGGGACACACAGCACAGTAGTTAGCACAATATAACACCACGCATGTCACCGGTGATGAAATATACTGAGAAATACTATGAGGGCTACGTGATATTAAGACTACATTCCTGTTATTGAGCTGCATCATCCAATTTCAACAAATGATGTCTCAGTTGTGTCTAAGCTCAAAAGATGTGATGCATAAAGCAAAAAAAGGCTTTCACGTGGATCTTATTAGTCTGTTTATTTCATGGAAAGATCAGGGGGCCTTAATATTTTCTACTCTCTGTTTATACCATATTGATTTTTGTTTTTCATTCCTCGAGAAGCCAGAGATTTTATGCTCTTTAAGTTCTCTGGATTGCATCCTGAAATGCTTATTCCTGCATTCATTAATGCCCATTCACGGCTTATTAATTAATGCAACATAAACAGGTGCACATATTTTTTTTGTGCTGTAGAATCAAGTAATTACTAGTGATTTTTATCTTGTGGTATTAGCATTTTGATTTAGTCCTGGCCTGGTTGCCCCACTTAGCCTTCCCAAGTAGGCCGAGCCAGTCCAGTTCAGTCCGGGCTGGGCCAGGGCAAGCAGCCTGTGTGTGTGTGTGTGTGTGTGTGTGCGCACGCAGCCCGTGGGTCCATCCATCTGCAGTCAGACAGGGCCTGGCTCGCTCCCAGCCCTTTAGCACAGCCATTACAGCACCAGCCACCAAAGCGGTGCCACATGTATGCCTCCTCAAGATACCAGGGGGAACAAACTGCGGGTGTGTGTGTGTGTGTGTGTGTGTGTGTGTGTGTGTGTGTGTGTGTGTGTGTGTGTGTGTCGAGGGCGCAAGCCCAAGTGTAATAGGTTGATAAATCACCCACTAGCTGCAAATTAATGAACAGCATATGGGAGCGAGTGCAAATACGCCGCCAAACTGAAACAATTGCACCGAATTACTTTATCTTGCAAAACAAAAATCAATTAAAGCCTGATATATATCTCATGTTGCTACAGCGCTCATGTTGCAAAGGCAAACAGAACGCAGGGAAAGTGCAAAGCCTGTGGTTTTCAAGTGGTTATTTGCATTAGAAGGAGAGAGGAAAGTAAAAGGTCTTTTGAAGGTCAGTTTAAATGGAGAAAGGCAGAAATTTATTTCTGACTTGTTTGCCTGAAAAAACAAGTTAAATCAACAAGCTGCAGTTGATAGAAATTGGATAAAACCTTCAGGGCTGCCTCTCAAGAGTATGAATTCCGTATTAATTATGTTTCAATGCCGTCGACCACTTTGGACCCACCCTCCCCCCTTTAAAAAGAATATAAAGAAAAGAAAAGGATGCATCAGTGTAATGGTATTTCACATTTTTCAATGGAGGAGACCTTCAGTGTTGACAGCAGTGCACGCACTGTGGTGAGATGGGAAGAGACAGGCGAAGGGAGGAGGGATGGGAAAGAATAAAGTGAAAAGAGTTAGTTAGGTGGTCAAGGCGCCACCTGTGATCCGCAGTAAAACTAAACCCTCTCATTCCCCATCCTCTCCTCTTCACCTCATCCCTTTGTTTTTTAAGGTCCTCGGAGGATATTGCTGCCGTATTCTTTCAGTGGTAAAGTGTCCCCAGGCACAAAGCTATTTCAGATGCTTTACCGGTGGGCCCAAAGTGATAGAAAAGGCGTAATTTGTTTTGACTTTGCCTCTCACACAAACCAATCTCCCAGTGTTATTTAAGTCCCCGCTCTTCTCTCGCTCTCAGTAGCATGTGACGACAAACAACAAATCTCAGGTTGCCATGGATCTCCGCTATTTATAGGCTGTTTGTGTGTGTTTGTTGCCCGTGCACCTGCGTGTGTGTGTTTTAATTGTCGACGCTTTTTTTCCCCCTCTTGTTTGTTCCATCATGCAGTTGAAATACTGTCATAGCCAAACTATCGCAATGCGGATGTAGTTGCAACCCATTGCCAGGACCCCAGAAAAAAAAAAAAAGAAAAAAGAAAAAGAAAGGAGCTTTATAACTTTGTTACTTTGAATTAGACTTAAAAAAATTTATTCATGCCGTATTCCCAGTGCGCTCATATCTGGGCTGGTATGATCCGAGGATGCAGAGAAGAAGCAAGAGAGCCTAGGAATAGCGACAAGAAGCCTAAAAAACACCTGATGCTCCCGAAATAGAGAGCTTCATTATGCCAGAGCAGGGAAGGATCCAGCCCCCGCCTGTTGATAATCAATTCCCTCTGGTGACTTCTGAACTGCACTCTTCAGCCATGATGCAGGAAGAGAGAGGATAGCTAAAAGAAGCTCTCTAAACTTCTGCAAGCGAGCTGCGTTCACTGTTTGCTTTGCAGAAACAGATGTCAGATTGATAACACGTTTTAGTTTGTTTCCCCCTCTTTTAACTGTACTTGACTGCCTGTGTGTTTGTTCGACTCAGAGATGCTTTATTGTCAGGAAGTAATTCTGTATCCTCACTAAAACAAATAGTGAAAGAGAAAGGAAAGACGTTTGATTTGATGCCGCCTCCCACACAGAACTGTCTCCCTGTCACACTCAACCTCTTTTCCAGCCACCACAAACAGCTTTCATCCTTACCTTTCCCCTGCATCATGTAAAACAGTCTTTTTTGTCTGTCGAACCGCAAAGCCCTATCAGATAAGCTCAAGTACCCCTTCATCAACACCAACCGTTAATTTCCAAATATGTTGTTATGAATGGCTTTTAAACTGAATATTATTTATCATTTAATTAAAATGTATGTAAAAGTGAACTGAACTGTCAATGTTTAGGTTGATTGGTTCAAGTTTCCATTTGTACTACAGTTGGAATGTTGGATGTTTCAACCATTTATCTACTACTTTTAGCTATTTCAACCATTTATCCATTGTTTTAGCCATTTATTTTAACCACTTATTCATTAATTTTTAGCTATTTCAATATCTTATGCATTACTTTTAGCTAACTATTTGAACTATTTAGCCATTACTTTTAGCCATCTATCTATCATCTACTTTTAACCATTTATTGATTACTTTTAGTTGACTATTTCAACTTCTCTGCTTGCTTGCAAACAAGTTTTCACGTGCTCTCAACTGCAACAAAAAACCTGTTATGTGTTACAACTTACTCAGGTTGGCTAGAGGTATGTAGGCTACTGTACATTGTCAGCCTATTGTAACTGGTAGCTTGCTGGTAAATATACCAAACATCAGCATCACACCAATTTGTAATCCTATTTGTGTGTTACTGTTCCTCCTTAACACAAATACTTTTTCATTTTTTCAATCAAATCAAAAAAAATTTTTTTTTTCAAATAGTTGAGCTACTCCACATTCTTTCCACGTACCTCCTGGCAACTATAAAAGTACCTCCAGGGTACAAATACCCCTGGCTGGTAATCACTGATGTAAAACACACACACATTTTCAGATTGTGGCCGCTGGTGCAGCTGCTGCTGCTGCTGCCGCTGTCCCGTCTCAACATGCGTTCTGGGAAATGAGATGCTGCAGAGAAAAAGGGGAGGTGGTGCAGTACATGAAACCCATCATATATCCAGGGCTCTAATTACTTCCACGCTCCTCCCTTGTGTCTTAGATGGACTCTCAGGAGTCAGAAGTGGAGGATCAGCACTTTCCATCCCTCCTACCTACTCTGTTCTTTTTCTCCTTTGTCACAGCAGGCCTTGTGTTATTAACCTTCTGTCTGCTCATGCAAATAGGACGCTATAGTCCTTTCTCTCCTGCTGGAAGCTCGTTTTAGACAGTTGAGCTCCCTTTTGAAAATTTCCACATCTTGTTTCCTCTTATAGAAATCCTGCGGCATTCGGCTGGGATCCAGAGCAGGAGAAAAACTAAATAGGAGAGGAACGGGAGAAAAGAGACAGGCTGACTGGACAGTGCAGGTCAAATATTGTCACATTTCACTTCAGAATAAGGGAAAAAATAGAAAAGAAGGGAGAAATGTGGAGAGAAGAGAGAACTGAGGCATCAAGAGAGAGCAGTTGTAGAAACAGAGAACAATAAAATGGACTTCATGATGAAGTACAAGTTCGAGTGTTGCTCTGTTTGCACTTCCGTGTTTGACTGAAAATGTACTACTGCGCAACACGAGGGGGTCAGGGGTGCACTTAGTTTTGATGGCTAGAGACCTTTACTCATATGGCTAGTTCCCCATCCTCTTATTGCGCCGCTCTCTCAGCCTCATCGTTACAGCCGCTAAGCACCTCTCAAGGTGGTTGTTGTTCCTCTCATCAGCACAGCGCGCCGATTGAGCAGCGACGGCGGACACGAAAGCCAGGCAGGGACGGCAATAATCATCAGATGTGTATCAAGCGTGAACTGACATCTTTACACAGGGCCCTCCTGTCTGATAAACGGACAGCTCGTGGCTAAAGGACCCCGCTAACATCCTCATTAGCTCCCCACCACCAGCACCGCCACCAACTCAAACCCCCACCCCTGCAATGACCAATGATGAGGGTTCGTGGTGTTGCCCATAAAAGCCATATTCATGCTCTGCTCTATAAGGGCACATAAAAATGACAGCTGCACTTTAAAGTGTTACTGTGTAGCTTGTAACAGCAGACACAATGAGATACACAGTTGTTAAAGGCCTCTAATTTGGCAGTTATGGGAATGGAAATGCTGCATAAGTAGTGCATAAATGTGCCTGCTGATCCTCTGACCAAATGTCATTGCCTGTCTGTCTGTCTGTCTGTCTGTCTGTCTGTCTGTCTGTCTGTCTGTCTGTCTATCTATCTATCTATCTATCTCAGTTAACTATTTTGCAAACCATGTTGCTGTGTTTTACAAATTTGAATGCATTTCCACAAATTCAATTTTATTAATTTCCATCCAATACAAAAAATCAGTTAGCAGACTCTTGAATTTTACTTGAGTTGTGTAATTAATGTCTTCAAGTCTGCAATATTTTTTGTTGAAGTTACAGTATTGTTGTGAGGTAACACGGTGCAGACTTTTCAGATTAATCTGCACTTAATCTGCATTACCACGCAGCGATAATGTAACAGTGACAAATGATAAAATAATGCAGACTTCTATTGATGGATTACATAATATAAGCAGGCTTCACTTGTCATACCGTACAGAAATGAATGGAAATCAATGGCAGCCTGAACCAATAGAAAAAATGCATCCAAAAATCTAAATCTGTACAGCAGATTGAAAAATGAATCTTCTAAGGAGAATCAAACAGAAATAGAATAAACTTCCTAGATCAACATTATTAAGAGCAGCCAATAGTATGTAGTAAAAGCTTCAGAGTCATAGTGCCCTCTCGCTCCCCAAGAATGATCAGAACTGTTTGGGAGAGGCATAAGAAAAATAAGACCTGAAGAAGGAAGCATATGTATTTATTTTTCCCTGTTGCAGGAGCTCAGTACCTCCATCCCCAGGACATTACTGGCTGTTTTTGATGAAGATGAAAACAAAACAAACTCAGTGCAGTGGTTATCTCAGTCACCAGACCTCCACCCATTTGAACACAAGTAATAAAAAAAAAAAATAATAATGGAATTTCTCCCTCATCTCATCCTTTCTGTCTCTCATACACACACTCTACCTCTCACAGGAGAGTTTAGCAGTTTTCCCAGGCAGCAGCCAAATGTGTCACAAGTCCCATCAAATTGCCCTTGACTAAGACACCGAAACCTCACCTCCTCCTGCGCTCTTATCACACTGGATAAGACTGTTGCTGAAAACAAAATAATAGATTTTTTTAGGAGTGGAACAGTATCTCAGCCTCTCAAATACAGGTAGACATTTTTGTATCTGTACTGAGCTACACTGAAGTTGCTTTAGTGATCACACACTCTATTAAGGATTTTAAGTTTGTCCTATTGACTTACATTTTAGGCATTTAGCCACAGAAAGTGAGCAGATTGGGTCCAAATCTCCATTTTAGACATGCAAATACTCATTTTAGACACCCTAAAGTCTCATCACACTAGTGTATTTGTTCAGCAAAACTTAAATTGTTCTGTTATTATTTTTGATAAGTCTTTCTATCAAACAGTTTTTCCAACCAGTCGTGTATTTTTTTTTCTTACAGAGGAGAGGATTAAATGACAAATCAACAGAATAGACTTCTGAGGGCTTGTAGTAAGACACTTGATATTGGTGGTGCATTTAATTTAGTGGCTACTTACATCAGAAAATGAGCTGCTTGCTCTGTTAAACACAGTGCATTTGATGTATTAAGAAAGGAGAATTCTGACTTATTTCAGCCCTGATTAATCTAAAGTTTACATAGCACTCTGAAACAGAAAAATGGCTAAACAGATGAAAGAATTGGCTCTACTACTGGCTGCAATAAAACCAAACTTCCTTGATAAGGTTTCTATTTTAAGATTCATCACTCAACTTGCTGTTTTGTTATGTAAAAGCTATAGAAATATATATATATATATATATATATATATTAAAATCAAACAACAGTACCGCCCATTTTTTCCCCATTTTTAAAGAACAGTTTGACATTTTGGGAAATGTGTCTTTTCACGTTTTTGCTTCGATCAGAAGAAGATGATTGCTACCACTCTCATGACGTGCGTTAAATATGGAACTAGAGCCTGCAGTCGCTTAGCTTAACATAAAGATTATAAATAGGGGGAAACAGCTAGCCTGGCAACGTCCAAAGCTCAAAAATATGCACTGAAGTTTCACACGTTATATCTTGTTTGTTTAATCCGTACTCAAAAGAAATGCAAAAAGAAGTTGTGGTGTTATGGGGAGTTTTGTTTTTTGCTGGTGAAAAATTCTGCTAGCTATGTGGATTTTACTCATTTACTTTATTTAAAGCTGATATGGCAAACATGTTAGCAAACAGTTGCCTATCTACACATTCAGCAGACACAGAGCAACGTTAGCATTCATTAGGAGTTGTGTTGTTCGCTGCCCAACTAATGTAATTCCAATATTTATTCTCCCTTTAACTCTGTTTTGGTCTCCACCAACTCCTGGGAAATATCTGCCTCTTTAGCTTCTAAATCTTCCAATATGTTAGCTTATTGTTAACTGCTGTTTGGTGCTGGGCAGATAGCATGCAGTGGGTAGCAGTCAGTTAGGATTCAAGCCAAAATATCATTTTTTGGTCCAAAAAATAACATTTTCATGACTACATGACATGTTGAAGTGAGTAATTTTTGAAGTTTACTTTGTTTTTTGTGGAGCGACTCAAACCTTTTCCAGTTCGCTGCAGACACACAAGATCTGTTTTTGTTTTGTGCCAGAGAAAATTGGAAAGCCTGAAGCTACCCATATACGAAATGCAGAATCAAATCAAACTCCCTTTGTATTTTTTAGCAGTGAGTGAGTGGTCCTGTAATCATACTTCTATTGTTTTCCCTGTTTTTTGTTTTTTTTGTTGTTGTTTTTTTTTGGACAACACCACTTAAAGGCATTCTTCTGGACGTGTGTAGGGAGACAGCCGAGAGTTTAGGTGGGCTTGAACATTTTCATGCACACAATAACTGTGCTTTTGTTTCCCTCTTTGCTAAAGCATTGTTGCTATGGTTTCAGCCCTGACTTGTGTTTTAAAATACATGCCAGTGAATATCGCTGTAAAGCTCTTTTGCTCGCAATTAGCCAGCATATCCTGTTTGTGGCAGGATCTATCTCGCACAGAGTGGATGTCCTTTTTTTTCCCCACTGTCTGGTACTTATTGTTTACGAGACGTGCTGGTTAAGATGATAAAATTCAGGACATTGCAAATGGGAGTATACGTGTGCAGAGGAAAGCAGGCACGTGTGCAGCACACACACACACACACACACACACACACACACACACACACACAGTGGATTACGGCTGGCCCCAGGGGCTGAATAAAAAGATGAATACACACAACTGGAGCAAAGAATACTGAGCTCTTCTTTTTGTCCTATCACAGAGTACAGTACAGTATAGTACAGCGCACATCCACTATGGAGTCTTTTATAGTTCAGGTTATTCTTTTCATTTAAACACCTTGAGGTGCTGTCAGCCCTGCTCCCAATGGGCGATTTGATGGGTTGCCATAGGAACATACACTGTTGAATGTCACAGCGCTGTTGAATGTAGTGTGCGTGTGTGTGTAAGTGTTTGTGGGAGAGAAAGAGAGAATGTTAACCACTTGATAGAGTAAGTGAGGCACTTCATGGTTAAATATAACTTTTTTTTTCCCGCTCCCCCCCCTCAAAGCGATCAATATCCCATTTGTGGGTTTTAGGGCCTGTGTGTTCCCCAGGCTTTGGGCTCCTCGGTCCCACACTGCATCAATAAATTACATTAGCTTTCTGTGTCCAATTGCTCTCCAAGCTTTGGAAACCATAACAGAAGATTTCTCTGTTTCTTGTACTCAAATGGCATTGATGCTTACCCGATGACTTCCTCTCGTTAAAATTTAATGTAAACACACTTTCTTTCGTCAGTTCTAACAGTTATTGCAGTATTCGATTTAGCAATGCACCAGTTCACTTTGTGCACCCATGTTAGCCGTGAAGGGAAGGTTAGTCTTGATAAAAAGGCAAGAAAAAAAGGGTTCAAAATAAGTGCATGTGTAATGCATAAACACATACATTTTTTTGACCACATATGCATGACAAAAACCATCATCTTCAGCATCAGATTTGATGTAGTCAGCGCACTTCAGCTGCACTCAGGGCAGCTTACGTGTTCAGTTTAAAGAAATTACCAAATAGGATGACAAGGCGGTACAACTTTGAAGTTACAGCGGCGAATAGACCTGCTTTTATGTTCTCCCTGCAGACGCCGATGCACACCTATCTGAGGGTAAATTATATCCCTCTCCGCAGCACATAAAAGCACATCTAAGCAGGTGGCAATTGCCGTCGGTGGGTGAGCCAAAGCAGCAGAAATGTCGTATCGTGCAGCAAAAGCGAGAGCGGATCGCGCGCCGGTAGACTGAGTAGGCAACAAATAAATAGTTTGCTGTGTTCAGGCAAAAGTGTGTGTGATTGGTGGTTTATAGTAATGGCGGCGCAGAGTGGGCTAATGGACTGCAGCCAGCTACGGTTTCCTGCCTGAACTTTCATGGCTCATTATGTATATGTGCTGTTATGTGTATGATTACCGTGAGCAGTGCCGTTACCATAGGTGCATGTGTTATATTTCAGCTCCAACAGTGTCTTCTTTCACTCGAAGCTGCTTAATTCAGCACCGAGAAAAGTCTTCTACCAGTGGGGCAGACCACTTCCAAAACTGTCTTTGCAAGTCCCTCGAAGATTTTATTTATTTATTTATTTTAAACATGTTTTCATTTCTGACCTGACATAGACCCACATGTCGTAGTTCCCCCCTCGCGGTGGCTTCCCTGTCTCTCTGTATCAGATATCATTTGGATCAGACGGCGTATCTATTTCCACCGCGGCCATCGGAAGCAACCAGCCTGCCTCCTCGACACCAAACAAACACCGGTGCTCCCTGCCAAATGCACCCCTATCCGTGATTACCAAAAAGATGCAGCGTCGAGCCCAGGCCTATTATTTCCAATTTCTCCTGGAGAAAGTTAATCTAATGAGCATTATCGGCAGCTAATGGGAATTATAATTAGTCAGATGCAGCAGATTATCTGCGCATAATTAGCTGTGTCTGTCAGCTCCAATTAGCATGACAGGAATTAGGAGACTTTGGAGTTTGTAGCAGGAGAGGAGGAGAGGGAGAGAGGAGAGGAGGGCAAGGAGACGGTGAGATAGAAGAGGTGGGGGAGAGAGAGGAGAGAGAAAAGATATGGGGGGGAGAACAGAGGGAGGAGGGGAGGTGTGGGTGGTTGGGAGAGGCAGGTTTTTGGCTCTGAGTTCAGCCTTGTGCTGAGGAGAGGGGATATGCATAGAAAGTGGGACGGGCACAAATGATTTTTGGCGTGCACAAAGGAACGGTGTTGATGGGCTCATGATGCCCTCACACACAGCCAGCATATATCCACAGATGTTGTCGAAGTGCCCCTGAGCAAGGCGCTGAACGTCTTCTAAATCACTGAAAATCCCTCAGGAAATAACTGTGACAGCTAAATGCCATACGTGTAAAAGATGGCAAAAAAAATGTGAGGGTGAAATACAACGCGAGCTAGACTGAGTAACACCAGTCATTTAGACGCTGTTTTCTGCTCTTCAAGAGGACTGCTATTTAGTAAAGATTGTCGTTCACGGTCGAAGTTCTACTGAGTAAAAAGCGCCAAAATCCACAGTGACATTGAGCAATATATTATTCAGCATAAAAGCAGCTTATCTTCTAAGTCTGTTCATTGAGTTTAGCTTATTAAATCACATGCTGTAGTAAAATTTCAAAAATATGTAGTTATTGATGATAAGAGAGCTTTAAAGGAGAGGTTTAATAAAAGTCCACTTTAATACAATACTCACATACCATATGTGCATTGAAAGAGTTAGTGGTCACTATAATCATTCCTTATGTCCGCACTGGCTATGAAGTGATCCTTTGCTCTTGCAACTCTGAAACACCTGACTCAGACTGCTGAAGCCTCATATTATATATGACCAGCCCATAACAAGGACTATGCCCAACATCTTTTACAGTCGTACTAGGCAGGGATCGCCTCAAGGCCAGTATGGACAAGAGGAACGATTACAAAACACCCAACTCTTTCAACATACATATGGCATTAAGATAACCTGAAAAAAAAATCCAAAGCGGTCCTTTAAATTGGCATTAATTGATTTTTTTTGTTTTGGCCACTCGAGGGCAGTGCAACAAGCTATAAAACTGCTGCACAACACTGACATTTTATCACCTTTTAAAGCTGATGTGGCGAATGTGTTAGCAAACAGTTGCCGACTAACACGTCCAGCAGACGCCTGAAGTCGTGTTTCAGGCGGTCTAACAAATTTTCTCCTGAGGGAAATATCTGGCTCTTTAGCTGCTAGTCACTGCCTGTTCAAAACACTTACACCCCTCTGTGACTTTAAGAACGTTCTCTGCCTGCATGCGATTTCTTTCACTGAGCCTGTATCTTGTTCACTGTCAGTTTTTCTGTTTTATTTATTGACTGTGTCTGTTCCTGTTATTTTGCTGATATTTTTCTACTAAACTGCTAACAGGGTGTAAAAGAGCAGGTATGCTCAGGCACCTTAAAAGGTTAGAAAAAATAAACACGCAGCTCCATAAAGCTGAGGTGAGCTGCAGAGTCGGGTGATAGGCCTCCGTGGATTCGACACTACGAGCGACACTTTTCACATAACACATAGTCATCTGAACCATTGTTGATATAAAAATATTGATTAGAGAAGCTATTACTTCTTCTCTTCCTGAAGCCTTTATTTTGCAGGTGTGTGCTCTGTGTCTAACAACACAAGAAAATGAAGAAACAAGTGTCTGACTTCTTTGTGATATTGCATTCAGCGTACATTAAAAGAACACAAATTTGTCTGGTGCTCTCGCAGCTCAACAAACTACCTTGTAATGTTTTTAATCAGTCTCATATCAACAAACCAGCACCACTGGAAGCCCTCTGGGAACTGTCTCAATGAACACATGCAGGAAGATACACAGGCAGCTAAATAGCGTTTGATTGAGAAAACACTGTGTTACATTTGCATAGATTATCTCTATCTGTTTGACCAGGCTGTATGTGTCAGTAAAGCAAAGTCGGTAAATAGCTGCAGTCAACAGCGGGAAACGAGCACAAGTCTGGACTGTACACAACCTCACCCAACGTATGTTAAACAATGTAAACGGGGGCGCGCACACACACACACACACACACACACACACACACACACACACACACACACACACACACACACACACACACACACACACACACAGTTTAGCTAACATTGCTTCCCTGTAAACAAACATACCTGCACACATGCTCACACAGAGCATGCTTATGCACATAAAGCATGCGAGCACACACGCTGGAACACGGGAGGCGTGGGTGAATAGATTTTGACAGTGTAGAGTTAATGTGGTAAAACCTTAAGCTTCTCTTCGCTAGAGATTATTGATCAGGCTCAGCTCATATTTACCGACGGATACACGACCCTGTGATGTGTACACGCACAGATAAATATACACACACCACAATCAGGCAGGCGCACATGCACGCACAGTTGAAGCCACACGAATGCATGCGTACGCGCTCTTTAATGCACAAACGCACACACACGCTTCTCCAATCACCGCTCAAGGCTACTTCCCTCTCCATCGACTCCATGCTATGTCAGTGTGCTTCCTGTCGTCCCCGTCTGGCTGTGGTGATGTCTTGCTTTTTTGACAGGCGCACTGAAACTGACAGCGTGATTTGTACCCCAGCACAAACATGCCTGGCAACATCAATTCCCATGGTATGGTTGGGGAAACGCCTGGGAATGCCTGTGACTGTGTGTTTTGCACTTTTAGGGTTGAAATGCAAAACAGCGCGCGGCGGGTGACGAGTTCAGTGTCTCGCTCAAGAGCACTTTGTTTAATGTTGATGATTGTCATTTTATACACACACAACACTACACAAAGATAGGCTCCCGGTACTTGAATGCCATTTTTGGATGTCTTCCAGATAACAGTTAAGGATTGGTATTGTGATCAGTTTTGAGATAGTGTGTATCGTCATAATGTTTAAGGATTGTTTCAGCTTCTTACCACTTGTTACTGAAAAATAGCCTACTGCAAGAAGACACTGACCACAGTAGTTTACATGGGTCTCTTGTAATGAACACAGCTCAGAATATCTTCTGGTAATACAAAGTAAAGAGGGAAATGTGAAGGGAATGCAAATGAGCTGCTAATTATCCGCCAGAGTCCCTGCAAGTAAGTAAGAAAAGTGTTGCTCCAAATTATATTTTTAAAGTTTGTGTTCTTTTGCATTATTGATTTTTTAAAATCGATTTTACCTGATTTTAATGTTGAAAATAAACAGATAAATTCCCAAATAACAGTAATGTAATATAATGTGCAATATATAGATTAAGAGCTTAGTGAATCTCAACTACGTGAACAATCCTGATCCACGTTTGTTTTTCCACATCATATTCAATATTACTTTAAAAAAATGACAGATCGTGAGCTTAAAGCCCTTTGGCCTTTGTATGAGTCTCTAGGTACTGTAAGGGGGGAATTTACATCACCAGTCACAATGTTTGGGCATTTTGATTGGTAGACGGGAGAGGGCTCGCCGCAAATCGATTGGTGCCTGCAAGGGTGGGCATGGTTCAAGCTGCACTGAGCCTCCCGGAGTCGAGTGTGTGTCTTCTGGGCAAAATCTGTGGATTAAGGGAGGCCTGAACTTGAAACAGGAAAGGACAGAGCAGTCAATAACACACTGATTAATGATAATGGCATGCAAGCCAGGGGGATAATCTTTCTAAGCTCTTTTTATCTAAGGACCGATTGACTGAAAACATGGAGGACAGAAAGAAAATGCACCAATCCCCAAGCAAACTATGGGCTTCCAAACAGGGTAAATGTTTGTTTAGGTTAAGTTTTTATAAGCGTGAATAGAAATGCATCCGCTGTCATTGCAGGCCATGGTAATGAGTCGGCTTAAAGCATGACTCAGACGATGTGCCCAAGTTTTTTTCCCCTTTTCTTTGGGGAATATCAAAACAAAAACAATTGTTGCATTACCTCTTTTTGCCATCATATGTTCCCAGAGCTGTCTGGATGTGAATAAATGCATTCATGCAGTGATACATGTGGTATGCATCTGTTTTGATATTTTCCTCTACCAAATGTCCATATTATTCCACAGTCGCATCATCCATCTGTGCATCCATCAGTGCAATTTTTCTGGCACCTTCCTACAAAATATGATAATAAAAGCCTCACTTATAATAACAAATTCCCTTCTCCCATTTTATCCCCCGTTATCAAATGCTTATTGACAGGGATGAAATGGAAATGACGGTTTATCCTGGCCTCTTCCCATCAATCTGGCCCATCTGAGACTTGGAAACTCTGCTCAGAAATTTAAGAGGCGCTGATCCTCGTGCTCAGGCCTCATCCACTTGCCTATGGATTTGCCACAACTGCTGGCTAATTTATGCAGCCTCATGGACGCAATTATTCCCTATGTCCACAGTCGTGAAGGAGCGCGGGGACGCTGACAGTCTCAAGACGGATTGGATGCCGCTTCTAGTGTTTATCTGAGGAGCTTCATCAGTGTGTGGATCGGAGATGGATGCTCTGCTCTCGCCTTGGTGGGAGAGGCCTGCTGAGCTTTGTGGGAGGTGCCACCTTCCATCCCTTCATCTCTTATTCCACCGTTTCTTCATTTTCCACACTTTTGTGTGCTGCTTCTCTGATCTTGCTGAGAAGTGAGCCAGTCAGCCGCTCTCGTCCTGTTCTCTTTGCCTCCCTGATCCTCTGTTTCATCTCTCCTCTCTTACCTCCAGACCTCCCTATTTTCCTCTCCCACCCCTCTGTCCTTCTCAGTCTTGCATTCAAGGGCCAAGCACTGGCTCTCCTGGCCCCACGCTTCCCGTTCGATTGGCCCAATAGTTTATTCACTTCACCCAGACACAAAAGACATCAAGCTGACTGATCAGCGGGCAGGAGCCAGGGCACGGCTGATCAATGAGGCCTTGGGTAGAGGGGAGGGCGGAGGAAGGATGGATGGACGGAGGCGAGGGAGGAGAAGGGGGGGGGGGGGTGCTGGACAGGTAGGCTGACAGACGCACAATCAGCGGACCAATCGATGGGAACTTTTGCTGAGCTCAGATAAGAGGGCACAGCCCGTTCAGGACACACAACCAGATCCTCACTGACAGGAGCTTTTGTTTCCTATGCTCATGAGCTTTATGCTGCTCTAGGTGACACCGGTGCAAAAAAACAAACGGTACAATACATGAACAGGAAGATAGCATCTGATTCATTTGTTTATTTAAGCACTGGCTCTTCAAATGCTGTATTCCCTGGAACAGGTGTAGAAAATCTACTAATGTGGTGTGATAAATGCTCTCTCCATAATGAAATTGTGTGTATGAGTGTGTGTCGGGGGAAACCATCGATTGGACGCCATTCATGCCTTTGTTTGTCTGTCCATCACAGTAATAGCGCAGACACTATTGATTTGATATATTGGAAAACAATGGAGGCACCTGAGTGTTTGCCGTTGTCTTATTTTACCACTTTTAAATGCAATGTTAAAAGAATTTTTCAAATTATAATTTCACTAGTATCTGCATCAAGGCTGGGTATAAAAGCTCAGTACTCTTTTGGTATTAAACAAAATGTGTCCATAGCTGTAGTACTACTAATAGTTTTGGTATCGGAACTGAAAATCAAACAATACCCAGCCATATTCACCATAGTGTCACTAAAGGCGAGTTAAACAAGTTGACTTGTTTGTTGAAAGCTGAGATTTTACTGTTTTGGTTCACTGTCACTGCTCTCATCAGCCCTGTTTCTAGTCACAGCAGGCAGCTCTTTTCAGCAAAAAAGCTCTGACAAACCCACTGTACTCTACCTGCCTAGTACCAAACAGATGACAGACAAAGGTAGCGACATGCTGGTGAACATAGATTCGCATTTAGCAGCTGAAGTGCCAGATATTTTCCTCAGAAGTTGGTGGAGACTACAGCTCAAAGTAGACTGAAGATTTAGACTTACATTCATCATGTGGCCAGAAAAATTCCAAAAACTCCAAATTAATGCTAATGTTGCTCTGTGTCTGTGCTATGTGTAAATATTCAATTGCTTGCTAACATGTTTGCTAATTATAAGACCATAATATGTAATTGTTGTGTTTACAGCTTGTTCCGCTGCCTCCAGATGGCCAAAAATCAATTAATACTGCTTTAAGATTCAGTGCCAGATAAAGTTACTTGACAACTGTGAAAAACGGGTACTGTACAATCTGTTGGACCATGTAGATACAGAGAAATGTGGCAAATGAAGGAGAGACATTTACATAGCAAGAGAAAGCACAGAGAGAGATCGGAGCCACAGTCTATTCCCTGTACGCGCCTTCCTCGTAGTGTGAAGGGGTCACAAGCACAATCCCACTTTTTTATCACTGGGGCTTTAACCTTCCCTCTCTCTCTTGCTCTGCCACTCATGGGTGCAGACACACATTCACACACACACACACTCTAACATGCTGGGAGCTGATGGAGGAATTGTGTTTGACTGTGAGAACATTAGTTTTGTACAGCGATTTCTTTTCTTCGAGACACCAGTGGAAATGGGTCCTCAGCAAAACACGGAAAGCAAATGTGTTGCATCTGACATTTACTTTTGTCGACAGTGAAAGTTGGTTTATTCAGGAAGAAGCAGTGCCTATATAGAACCAATCCTCATAGTCAGCTCATGATCACACAAACCTTGAGCTGAGTCCTTGTCATCCATTTTCAAACATCATACTTTTAAGATGAAGATATTTTTCCTTAAAAATCAATTTTCCTATAATGCATATGTGACATTCTCGTTTGATTTTTCTGTCAAAAAAATTGGTTGTTTGCCCACCTTTCACGGTAAAGACAGATAGTAATGGATGAAACGCACATCAGAGCCAGATTCAACTCTATGTCGTCCAAGCATACCTGGATGGTTTCCCAGGCAACCATCTCGACAGAACTTGGACAGAAAGTGGCTTCAAGCCCAGTCGGTGAAAGGCACAGTGCATCAAGAGGCTTGCAAGCTGATCGATAGCGAGCTAATTGGAAAATAGCGGCAGGAAATGTGATAATGTGGCTGTTCGCTTTGGTCTTACTCTGGCTGCACTCCCCACACGCCTTCCTCCTGATTTTTCTGCTCTCTAGGGTCGGGTCTGGGTCCTTCAATCTAGTGGTTCTCTAATAAGGCCGGAGCCACTGGTCGACCCGAATGAACATCATGGCTGCTCTAATGGAGCCGCACATAGAGTGCTGCCGCATTCTTACAAGCACATTTGTTCACATGTACATGCGCGAGATGAGAACACAGCAAGAGAAGCTGGTGAGAACGTGCTCAACATGTCAGTGCCTGCTGTTTGACGGATCAAGCTGCAGCCACCAACATGGCACGTCAACATGCAGCCATAGCATACAGGAAGGAAAGCAATCAGGCTGGAAGACAGGAAAGCACAAAGGCAAGGAGAAAGAAATGCAAGTGGGAAAATGGGAATGCCAAATTTGCAGAGGAGGAGAAGAAGGAGAAGAGAAGCTAGGGAAGGGTGGCAGAGCCCTCAGAAACAGAAATAATGCAAAAAGAAAAAGTTACACAGAACTCAACATGGTTCATGATTGGGGAAACTCAAGTTGAAACAATTTTGAATGGAATTCATGGAATCATGAATGATCAGGTGCAATTGGGATGCAGTTGGAGTGCCATACAAGACATGATCAGAAAAGTGTTCAGACTAAATACAAAGCAAATATGATCAATGGTGTGACTGCATAGAAAGTGAATGGGAAATAGGAAGTCACAAGTGAGGAACTCTAGGCTGCATAAATTCAGGTGAAGATGCATCCGCATGAGTTGAAAATGTTTGATGTTGAGTAAACAAATTTGACTTGACTAATGTATGGGGAAGCACTGCATGCATTTATAAGCAAATCCATTGATCATGGTGATTCCAAAGAAATTCTGAAATTTCGCTTTTGTAAATGTTGGTTCTTAGGAGAAGAGGTTGAATTAAGTGGAAAGGAGTTGGGATCATGATGAAACAGAAGGACTTGGGAGAACAGACGAGGGTACAGGAAGCAGTACGGGAGGGGGAGAAATGAGAGGGTCTCTTGTCCCATTTCAGACTCAGGGGATCTCTACATGTCACCAGAATGCGTTCTACTGCCAGACATGAGTGACAGTGATGGGCACTGTGGGCTTGGGATCCAGCTTTTTCCACTCCTCCCAATTCCCCCGGCCAGGCCTCTCCATCCCTGTGACAAGATGATGTCGTGTCAGCTGAAGTGCGACAGTCTTTGTCTTACTCTCACTCATTCACTCACTCACACTTTCCCCCTTACTCCAATTTCTTTGCTGGAGTTTTGTGTACCTTTCGCCCGTTTTTATGCTTAATATTTTTCGCTTGATTCTCTCAGCCTCTGGTCTTCCTTCTCTCTTTCTTTCTTGGAATGGCAGTTCTGGAGTGGTTGGCACAAAAATAGAGCAGGTTGTCAACACCTGCCTAGTTTATAGATTATAGGCCGTCTCTTTGATAAGCCACCTTTTGTCCGCATCAAAGGCACTGTTTTAAGATATGCTTCAGAGAAGCACAGGGCACCCCATGGAGCAGTGCTGTCACCTTTCCTTTTTGCTGTCTACACCTTGGTTTCAGCTTTAAATCTGGGTTGTGACAGCTCTAGATGTTCATAAATGGCACCTTTTTGTGGGATGTGTCTGTAAAAGCAAAGAGGTGGGTTTGTAGGACTGGTAGAGAGGTGATGCAAGGAGAATAATCTTTTTTGCATCCAGGGATAGATGCTGGATGTTTTCCTGCAAGAGCCTGACATAGCATATTATCATCAATAATGTGGACTGGTTTTAAACACAAACATCTGCACAAGAGAGGGCAGAATAACCTTTGTATGCAACAGCCAACTTCAGATATTACACGAGTCATTGTTTAGCACACTGTAGTTGCTGCTGATGTGCTTGGGATGCTGCTCTAACAGGTTCAGCTTGCTCAAAAATTGTACGACATGTTGTCTGACCACATCTGAAGGCAAAAGTGTTTAAAGTTGTTCTAAACTGCTGCACTTGATGGTGGGGCGAAAAGTGTAAATGCAGCCTTCTCCTGGCTGCCTTCAAGATTGTGTTGTATGCTAGAAAATAACTGATTTGTATAATGTGTTATCCGACCATGTCTGAAGACAAAAATCTTCCACACTGGAAGGCAGAGTGAAAAGCAGGTCGTCTTAGAGAGGGGGAAGACGTGAACAAGCGGTTCTAATGGAGTATACTGCGCCTTTAAGTAGTCTCGATGCAATGTATAATACAAATGGGGATAAGGGCTCACACATCACATTGAAGGCATTCATGGTGTTGCACTCTGTTGTACTTGTGAAGAGTGCCAGAAGTAGATGTGTGAACAATTGGGGAAAAAAGAGAGCTTGTTCAAACCCTGCCTTACTTTCACACTTTGGCACACCTGTCGAATGGTCTTGCAAAGTGGGTATGATAATCTGTCTGTTTTTGAAAGTTCAAACATTTTTGGACGCAGCCCTCCTCGATTCCAACATCGAAAAGGTGTGGGGGTGGGTGTTTCAGACGCTGTTAGGCGCTCTTCCAACAGGGGAGGCATGAAGACTAAACTGGTGAAAAAGGCATAAGAGAAGCAGCGGAGGGAATTATTATGACAATAAACTCCATCCTAGACTATAAACTCATTGAGCTGATGCAGCAGAGGAGCACCTTTGGTTTTCTTCCTGAAACTTCAACATTAAATGTACTTTTTGAAGAGTGTACAACCTGATGTTAAACGGCATAAATGGCTCCAGCCTCAGACGGGACTGTGTATGTATCCTGACTACCTTTGCATTTCTGTGTCCTGACAGCATTTGCTTACACAGTTTGTATGTTGTCTTAAAAATACTGTATGTGACGCATTATTTGTTGCTGATTGGTATGTTGCAAAATGACAATACATAAAGTCAATACATAGGACAAGTACCTCTGAAGATTCTTCCTTTCTTCCGAAATATAATTTTGATAGCCAGCTTGTATCACTGTACTGCATATTGCACATTGTCACATTTTTGTATTCATTCAAATTCAACTATTTGATAAGGAGTACTTTTTTTGATAATGTATGTAGGGCTACAACTAATTATTATTTTCATTATAAATGTCAAAAAATGCGATAAATGTCCATCACAAGTTTCCAAGCCCAAAGTGATATCCTCAAATTGCTTATTTTGTCTGACTAACAGTCCAAATGTTACTACATTAATATAAGCCTGTATAGTAGTACAGTAGTATATTGGCAAATTTGAGAAGCTGGAACCATCGACAATAAATGACGTATTGTTGATTCATTTTTGGCCGATCATGAAAAAGATTAATCAACCAATCATTTCAGAACTAAGTATATGTCTAAAACAGTATTATCTTGTAGACCATGTCAACAAGATTATTAAGCACACAACTCAAGAAAGTTCTTGACAGTTTTCCATCAGTGAGACCTGCATTAAGCCCCGCGTTTCCCTTTTTCCTTTTACTTTTTTTAATCACAGCGGAGCCCTTATCAAGTGGCCTGCACCTTAAAAGCAGTCTCCCCTTTTCTTCTTTGACTACCTCAGCTTCAACAACACCATTTATTTTGCTGTGAAGACAAGCCAATCTTGTTTTGTGTGTGTGTTCCCTTCCTCAAAAGCTGCCTGGCTTACCTGTATCTCCAGCTTCATCAACCTCCTGATGAAACCCATACTGGCCCTTCTGCTGATAAGGTAAGCCAGGCAACGAGATATATCCATCATTCACCTACTTAACGCACACACAGGCACAAGTACACACAGACACTTACCTGTGAGTGTGTGTGTGTCTGAGAGGGTGGATTTGTGGAGGGGGGGTATACTATAACAAGATTAGGATTAGAAATGTGAATTAAATCACACCCTCTGCTGCCACCCAAGTAATCAAACGGCCTCAAACAAAAGAGCAGTTCATTTAGTGCCACTAATTCCTGCTTGGTGGCTTCACAGCATTGCAGTCTCATTATTCTATTAACCCCCATGCCTCCACCCCCAACCACACACACACACAAATGCGCAAAACCTCATAAATTGTGTTGTGGGACTGCTGCCAAAACGGAGCCTGGGTTCAGCTGGGTAGTTAATCATCTCCTATAGCATGTAATTCGTGTAAACAATGTTTGTTTGCGCACCAAGAGAGCCCGGGCCCCCCTAGGCTCTAGTTAGCTGTGATGTGGTGGCTTACCTGGGAATAGTAGTTCATGTGCGAAAGGGCCAAAGGTCGCAAGGTGTTCATAATTGACTCCCTGTGCCAAGTAGGAGTGGAAGCATGGAAAACAACTCGCCGGCGTGGAATCGGTTGTCATGACAGTGCTCCTTGGGGGGGCGGAGTGGTGCGGAGCGTGAATATGAACAGAAAGATTAATTACGCTCAGGAGAAGAGGTTTGATGCTTGTGTGGGCAGGTGTATATGTAGTGTGTCACTCATTTGTGTGTGTTGTTGCACAAGCTAGCATTGCTCCGTCTGTGCTTACAAACTGTGTAAAGCGGCAGACCTTTTGACCATCTATAAACTGCTTCATCGCAACATTACCACGTTAAACCCGCCAAGACCTTTGAATGATGTTACTTCTTCTTCTCTCTTGGTTGGTTTCCACGGTCACTGTGGACACAAGGTCATTTAGTTTCTGATCAATAGCTTGTATCGAGCCTACACTCCCCACACCACCCTCTGTTTCTGAAATGGCCGTTAAATCGATGGGAACAAATGAAATTAAGCTCCTGGGCGGCTCGGAGGAGCAAATGATCTTTCTGTGATTAATAACACACTGTAAACGCATCTGTGCTGGGCATATCACATCAGAGTGTATTTCCTTGCCTCAGCTTGTTTCCTCGGGGTAAGACTAAAAGAATAAAGCTGTGGTAATGATGTTTATCTGGGGAAGCACCATTTGGTAGAACACTGAAACAAGAACAAATGGTTTTGTTTGTACAGATGTAAGTATGTTACTTTTAGAGACTATGATTATGAAGTTTGAAGAGTACCAAGAATCTTGTGATGTCAGAGGACAGGATTCACGCACCTCGGCCAAGATTTTGAGAGAAGAGAGAAGGAGTTTGTGCTTTGAGGTTGTAAAAGGTTTGTTTACAGGTGTTTGCGTTGGACACTTTATACAAAGTAGGACTAGAGATATAGCTAGATAAGTACAAAATATTCTTATATCTACATCTCCCTTATACTGATCTATAAAACAAAACATGATTAGTATGTATTGGAATATGTCATTCATGTTTTAGACAGCTAATAATAAACAAAATCTAGTTATCTGGCTCATTGTGAATCCTACTTTATGCATGTATATACACTTATACACTTTAAGATGTTACATACCCATAAAGTGATGTTAAGTCTCATACCAGAGCTTTTTTCACTGTAGTTTTTAAGCAAATGTTACTCAAACAGGAGTAAGTAGTGCATTTGTTGGGGACTACTTTCAGCCGTGGATTAATACACATTCAGTGCTCTAGCAAGTACAGCAGCAGCAGGGTGTATGTGGTATTGACTTAAAATAAACTGCAGTGCCCATGTTCATGATAATTAATGAACATGTCACCCAATGCAGTACTAGTTAGTTGGATCAATTTCTTGTTGGTTTTGATCTATTTTTAGGCTTTGTAGACACCCAAGAAAAATATAAAATGTCACCAGCCTTGTCAAGTAACTTTAATGTGCAACTAATGTTGCTATTGACAATACTTTTATTATTCTCAGTAGTTATTCCTTCACACAACTTCCCCAGGTCCAGTGCTAGCTGTGTCCTCAGCAGTTGGTGAACAATATTAATACATCTTTGATGCTGAGGCATGTTTGTGCCAACCATGAGAATTCCCCGCCTAGGCTGAATCAGGCAGAGGCTAGTCAAGCTATGTTGAATGGCTTTTTAGGAAATTTGCCTCGGGCGTGATTTGTGGTTTTTACCATCATAAACCATTCTCTTCTGTGCTTTTGGTGTAGTGATTAGGAAACAAGAACAAGGTATTGTTGCCCTGATTTTCTACATGGTGGAAGATGTAGGATTTTGGGCATTTGTCCATAAAGCACTCTTATGTTCCTATAACAAGGCAGGTTTTCACGGCCTTGGTTGAAAAAAGTACAGGGAGGCATTGAATCTAACATCTTATATTTGGGATATCCACTCATATGGATGCATTCTTAGATGTGACCTGTAATTAAAATGAAGAGCTCTGCACTACCCTCTGGGGATGGGGCAATTTCCTAAAGCTCACACAGCAGAAAACGTAGCTTAGGTGAAGAACTTATTGATAGAAGAGAGGCGCTAACAGGGATGGTGAGATACCTTGTTACTGATGCAGCCTCTACGTGAACCTTAAAACTTAACTACTCAATCTGTATAGCTCATACGCTGAATTTCTCTCTCTTCCTGTCATTTTTAAAATGTCACCATCATTATCACTTCATCTTTTTCATGTATTTTCACAAGCAATTGATTCTGCGGCTGGTTGCCAAGAGAAATGGCAGTCCTGTGGGTTCGGCCCCGCGAGGACTGAGGGCCACGGCGCTGCTGTGGCCATACCACCATCCAAAGTGTAGTTTGCTTTGCTTTTTCTTTCAGATGTACTGTAGAACCTCTCTCTTTTTGCAGCTGCACAGATGGGTTGTACTCTTTTATTCATAAGGGCTACACTAACTTTGATCTGGCTTTGCATTTGCAGCATGTGTCAAATTGAGATGGAGGGAGAGTGTGTGGGAGGGAAAGAGTGGTGAGGTGCAAGCGGAGTGGGAGGTTGTCCTACTGGCCAGACAACCTAACTGGTCGCTGTGCCTCTTTTCTATGCTTCCCAGTTCCTCTGGGCCCTGTGTTCTTTCTATTATGCATGAATGTCATAACCAGTACAGTCGACCTGCTGGCCAGAGACACTGAGCGGACATCCCCACAGCTGTATGAGGGGGGAGGGGTGTTTGATATACAAAAAGGAAACACAAACTGTAGTATGGACTTTGGTTTCTTTTTACAACAGTGACAAGCGCCAAGTTTAAGCTGGGGAATCTGAATCCCTGAATGTTCATAATTGCCATGCTAAGCCTTGCTCCCCTTAGTTACTGTTGCTATGGTCGTCAGGTTTTCCAATGTAGAAGTTTACAATGATAATGGTGGCAGATTTGTCACCCCAAACTCATGGTAATTTGATTTCAGACAGAGGTAGAAAAAAGCAAACTTCTCATTTTAGTCAAGCCCTTTAATTTTGCTGGTTGAAATGACAACCCTGGGAGATTTTTCAGCTAGCTAGCTAGCTAATTAGTGTAAATTCTGCGAGTTATCGGTAACGTTAACTCTGTGAGTTGGTTGAAATCTCCATTTCCAGCTTTCTTTTTAATGTCTCCATCTGACCCATGAAAACAAGAAAAGGCTATAAACAGAAATAAAGGAACATTATTTTGTATTGCAGGTTAGAGCTAGTTACCCCTTATATTATCGTAGAGTATTATATGAAAACATTATACATTTATGCTTTTTTTGTTGGTATTTTCAAACTGTGTTTCACTTTTAGAAGTGAAGAGACTTTGAGGATGAGGATGAACCGATGTGTTTATCAAATCCATGTCAGGTAAATTTCCCAGAATCCAATACAGAGCAGGACAAAGCCGTCAATGTAACCCTGAACTGTAATATAGTAACTTAGCATGCAGTAAGAGTATTGCTCTTACTAGAGCCTCATAAATAATACAGTTAATGAGGGCAGAATTCCATTTAACTGCTTTGTTTTCAGGGCCCGTATTGTCCATGCTGGCTCACTGTCAGCTTATTGGGGCACTTGAATAGAACTGAGCCATTGTTAATGTTATTAGTAACACCTAATAACATTGTCATAGTCAAAATGTCTGCTGTGAAAAAGGCCTATCCAAAGCTTGACAGGCCGGCTGTGCCTAGTTTGCTAAGCTATAATTGGACAAACTTTGTTTGGGAGAGGGGTTTAATGAACGGTTAATTGACCTCGAGTTGGCAAGAGAGCATGCAAAAAGAAAGCAGGATTTTTAAAAAGTAATAAAAACAAGATCATTTGTTTTAATTTAATTTCTTCTCTCAGGTTTATAATAAAGCGCCAACAGGAGAGTATTAAGTCTTGTTTCTGCCCTCAAAGAGCGTAAGAGAGTGTTGTGATTCAGTTTAAAAACACTAATTATTGCCCTGATCATTTACAGTATATTCTGTCTGTGTGCCTACCTGTGCTGTGGTGGGGCCTGATGAGAAAAATGGTTTTCTTCTTTGCTCCAACCCCAAGCCCATTTGTTAAGGTGTGTTTATCATTCATAGTGACCCAGGTTAAGTGTCCTGAGAATTATATTTAAGGCTGCGGGTCCCAGTTGGCAATTAAGTACAATTCATTACAGCAGACACACAGCCCTACAGGGGAAAACGTAAGAGCCATGGCAAAACACCGGAGCAAGCAGGGGAGAGAGAAGCAGATGAGAGAGGAGGGAGAGGAGAGGAAGTGTGAGATTGATATAAAAAGGGAAAAAACAGGAGAGGATATGTGTAGGAGGGAATGAATGTGAGAAGAGAGGCAGATTGTTTGTGGAGAAGAGGTGCGTATCGAGGAAAGGAAGAGTGTTAGAATAAAGAAAAACAAGATTCGTGGTGGAAAGAGTTGGATCAGAAGGAAGTGTGGGGCTGTATTTACCCGTGATAGATAGCTTGGCTGTAGCCTCACCTGATGGTGTGGGTCTGCCCGTGTCCTCTCAGAGAGAATTTCATGCCTTTCATTTGTTGCATTTTGATGTTGAGAGTGTAAGATGTTTTGGTGTTTTCTTGCCCCGTGGAGTGGTTCCCCAATGCTGGCACTCTTTTGAATATCCCACCCCCAGCTGGTAAGGGTGGACTGTTCAAAAAGCTTTTTTATTGTATGAAACATACCTAAAGCAGTTGAACTAACTCAATTCCTCACTTAGAGTTTTACTTTTTGAGTGAGCAGGTTGATTGCCCTTTGGTGCTGTGGTATAAACGGCCTTCAACTTTGTGTTTCATGTTTTAAAAGTAATAATCTTGACTTTTTATCTTTGAAAATGTCTGGTGCTGCATTATGTTATACAAATGTATAGGTTCTACGTTTGCTGTACTTGCTGACGTAAACTCACACAGCCAGATTTGCTGAGCGTTTAATTTGTCACATATTCTGAGACTGGCATCTTGCGTGCTATTTCTCAAACAGGCGCAGCAGCCTGGAAGCGCACTTCCTGCCATCTGAGGTGCACTTTGTGTGTTTAGTGGTTGGAAGGTTATTGAATATGTGTGGTTTTGGTATTGCAGCAAATGCACCCATTGTTACAGCCGAAATCATCACTGTTGTAGCTGTATTTCCTTATTTTGAGTTGAACATAAATTGTAAGAAGTTGTTTTCTCCTTGGTTAGCACAGATTTGTAGATGGAGCGATTACATTAACCAACCTTCCAAAAAAAAAAGTCAAGCAGTTTTAATCCATATCTTCCAAGAAGCTTGTTGTAATTTAAAATCCAACTCTACATTTTACATGTTTCTACATCTGCTGGAAAGAGCACTCATGCTTGTCTTATCATTTGCCGCCTGCTGTGAACTGATGGCGTTATAAAGTTGAAAAAATTCTTAGTATATTATTGGTTGTGTATTTTTGGCCATGGTTGTATTCACAAAGGACTCCACAAACGCTGGCCTGGGCACAATACTTGATGTTACAATCCCTTGTTATTCACCATGAGCACCAAAGAAGTGGGGTTTTGTATCCGTTAGTAGTGTTCTCATAATAACAGAAATGTCACTACTTAACAGAAATATACTACAGTATCACCAACCAGACTAAATGATGGCGGCCATTCATTTGAATGAAAATTGCCAGTTGAGTTCATAAGCCAAAAACGTTTTCTTGCTTCCTGGTTTGCTACCGCGTTGTGCGGCCTGGGATGACATCGCACACATAAAGATACCAAACCAGTCCACCACACATTAAAATAAAGCTATTTTGTCCTTAGCTAGTATACTAAATATGTACTTTTTGATAAACCCAGTAAAGACAACCCCAATCAACATGATCAAATATAAAATAAAACTCATAATAAAGGTTGCAAAACAAGGCGTAGTAGTTATATATTGACATCGTCTACTTCTCTTGATTTATATGTGATGGTAGCTGTATTGAATATTTACAGCTGATGTTAAACTTTATAATGGCCTTGAAGTTAGACCCCCAAGGGCCCAAAGTCCTCTCACGTGCCGTTCCCAATTCAGTCCTACATTTAACATAATGTGAACGGCACCGTGGGTGTGGGGAGCTATTCATTTTATTCAGAATGAAATCAATAAAATCGAGCTCCCTGTGGAAACTGAATTGCAGTGTATCTGGAGCGCCTTATTGCACCAATTCCGCCCAAAAGTAAACAAAACATTCAAATGAAGAAAAATCTTAATTCAATACAAGCCTTGTTCATCTATTCATTTCACAAACGTTTTCTGAATTATTTGAACGCTCCATTGATCTCATTGTAAATAGGCTTCAGTGTATTCATAGAGCCTTCTTTGTGATAAAAAAAGATTTTTTTTCAGAAGTGGAGTCTTTGTAAAACTTACTGAGCCTCCCTATTCTTTACAGATTCTTCAAAGGCCCTTTTGGGTGAGTATGAAAAGGAAATGTACTGATCACTGCATGCATTATTGTGAGACAAAATCATATCATAACCATACAGTTCATGAATACTGCACTATTCATGAATGTCAGACTTTAAATACCTGTTTTGCAAACCTGCCACCCCTTTAATCTCCCCCTTTCCTCTGCCTCACCTTCCTTCCGGCTTCTTTTTGCCATAATTATTCATTCAATCAGCTTTCTCTTTGCATGCACATTGGCTAAGAGGTGCTGTAATCATTTTTTTGATAGAAGGCATTTTTCCCTGTAATCCAACAGAGCGTATGCCAGGTCTCACTCTTGGTCTTTTCATATGGAGGCAGAAGAGGCTGTGCCTCTGGAGGCTTAGCATTCTTAATCTGAATGGCTTTTTGCATTTTCTACCATCGCTGTCAACACCGAATGCCCTCTCCACAAAATGCCACACAAAGCTGATGGTGTTTTAGCCGCGTTCCAAAGCTTTTTTTTTTTTTTTACCTAGAGGTCAATGCCCCATGAGGTTTTCTGCTCAAAATATACTGCTGATATTGTAATATAGCTTTAATAACTGACTTTTCTTCTTGCCGTTAGTAATTTACCGAAGATCACCGAAGAAAACAACGAGCAGCAGCAGATAAAAACATTTTGTTGTACTTCATATAAATAACTACGTTTTTAAATGCCATGCTAGCAGCTCTGTCAGGCTGTACTTAGGCACAGCTGTCCTTTGAGCTAAATGCTAGTGTTGACATACTAACATGCTAACAATGACAGCGCTAACATGCTGATGCTAAGCAGGTGTAATGTTTACCATGTTCACCATCTTAGTTTAGCATGTTAGCATGCTAACATTTGCTAATTAGCGCTGAACACAAAGTACAGCTGAGGCTAATGGGAATGTCATTAGCTTTGCAGGAATTTACTCATACAACAAAGTTTTTCGTTCTCGAGACATTTCACCCGAAACCACAAATTTCAACCACATGGGGACTACAGGGACTGCAGATGAAAATTAGCCTGTATGGCTAAATCTGATTTACATGATGGACCTAAGGGCTCATGCTAATTAATGTACATTGTCCCTTCTTAAATAAAATAAACAAACATAAACCTGGTGGCGCTACAGGAAACGTCAGGGGATCATAAAGTAGTAGTTGAGATATGTCAGTCTAGAAAGTGGTGCATTGGTCAAAATGAATTCAACTTTGCATTTTACTCTCTCTTTGGCTTGTTCTCCTTTGTTCAAGTTATAACTATTCCTCCTAAACCAAACACCATTTTTTACTCAGTGTCTCCAGGTTGAAATCGCTAAAATAAACACACAGAATGAATAAACAATGCTGTACTTGCATATTACAGTCCACATATTGGAGACTGTCATTACTGATGGCATGCATGGTTTTCCTTTGTGCAGAAACTGTCAAATCATTAATATTGCTTTCCTGCCATGTACTTATTTGCAAAAGGCTGAGGTAGCAGAGGGAACATGGCTAATAGGTGTCTGTTTTTGCTTTTTAAATGGAAACATAGTAGCTGGTACAACATTAACAATGTCTCCAACTGTCACAAATGTCTCATTTTTTGTTTACCTCTCCACAAAGTGTGGATAGCTACTATTAGTCGGTGTTGTTGATGCTGCCGTTCTGTATTCAGCTCTCCAGGCTCCACCTGCCTGCTCCTGCTGCTGCCACACATCACTTCAGGAATCTGATGAACTGTACTAACCTCAGATTAACCTCCGACCCCGTCTTTCTCTTTCTGCAATCCCTGACCATCACTGGAGGTGACTCATGCACTCACGCACTTGGCACATGGGAACTAGTGCACGCACACACACACACACAGTGAAGTGAAGTTGCTCATTGACAGGGTTATAGAGAGGTTTAAAATCCACCTGCCCTCCACTGTCAGACAGGCCCTGCTAAGTCTGGAGTTTAATAGACTCAGGCAGTCTGAGCTCTTGGAGCAGAAGGACCCAAAAGCAGAACGCGGAAATCAGGCTGGCTTTTCAGAAGTTTTAATAAAAGTTGTAAAGTTCTTACGTTCAGGTTTATCCAAAAACAAGGCGCATGACATGAAGACATGGAGGGTTGACGACAATCTGGCAACGAGACAAGGGAAACGCCGACAATATATACACAAGAGGTAATGGGGAACAGGTGGAAACAATTAGGGCGGGGCAGACAATCACCAAGGCGGGAAACACACAAAGGCAGGAAGTAAAGGGACCTGAAACGAGAGGGAAGGTTAGATTTCAAAATAAAACAGACACGCCAGAACAGGAAACAGAAACATGACAGACATGGAACTTAACATAACTGACGAGACATAACAGATATTTTAGGATATTCAAGTGCAGGCATTCTTAATTCTCTGAAATAGAAATATAATTTGAAATCTCTTATCCTTGGAACCATTCACTAATATGGAAAAGAATGTGAGGCTTCAAAAAAAGAGACAAGTATTTATTTCACTTTGAGAAAGAAGTAGCATTACAATCAACCCTTAACTTAAATGGAAAATCTTCTTTTTGAGCTTTAGAATGAATATAGAAATACTTAATTACAAGGTCATTTAAAATGGTTGTTGTGGGCTTGAGTGCCTAGCCTCAGCCTGGGTCCTAAAATTGAAGTACAGCCTCTAATCTCTATATCCAGATTATCTTTTTTTTGACAGGGTTTGACTGTGTGTAGCTTATAATACATTTTACACAAGTTTAAATATGAATAGACCAAATCTAATTGAAATTAATTTCAATTAATTAAAAGTAGATATTTTTAAGATAACCATCACCACCCACATCTCCTGCGAGAATGAAGACCAGTGAAGAATGGGTGTGCAGAAGTGCAATCTGTGGTTTGTGTGTTAGCATAGATCATAAACTGTGTTCCCTAAGGGGATAAAGAAAACATCACATTCTTATTACTACATGCATGGCAATCACATGAATGTATTCATTATTTGCTTCTCTGTATAAATGTAGACTATACCAGATTGTTTTTTATTTCCTACTATATTTCACAAAACACTCTTGGTCTCATTTAATCCTAAAGCAGCCTTAGTTTATGATGTAAAATCATTATTCAAGGAAGCTCACGTATTCCTTTAACTGTGCTGACTAATAAGAGGCACAGTGCCTACCGAGGCTTAACGCGCAAAGTTTTGGCATTGGGCTTGAGCTTTTGAGCAATCATTTATCTTCAGACTTTCTATTTTTAGGACAGACGCCAGAGTTATTCAGCTGAGAGAGGCAGGAAAAACTGTTGAAGTTGTTTCATGCCAATTATGAGGCACTTTAGCAGCAATGTGGTGCATCAGGATTGGATTATCAGCTCAAGACCTTTGCTTCACATGTTCTTATTCACCCAACACATGTGCACACCAGTCTTTACACCCAAGTGCAGTCACAGCCAAATACTTAAAGAAAGAAACATGGGAAAAAAGCTGCAAGAGTTTGGTGATGTTTGTGGATTACATACTTGTAGAGTCATTGCACAGTAGTTAGGTCTTCCTATACATTTATAATATACACTCAGTTGTCAGTTTATTGTGTACACCTAGCTAAAACTAATGCAGTCTAATATGACAGTTCTGCAATAACTCCTACCTTCATGAAGGTTATAATGTTCAGTTTTTGTTGAAACTGTGTTAGAGAGTTCATTCAACTGTATGATCATAGTGGAGGATGTAGTTTGTGGTGCTGTGTATTGTTTCTATCACACCTCTCTGTGTAATATTAGGTGTACCTAATAAACTGGCAACTGAGTGTATATTACCAAACATTTGGCAAGTTAAAGAAATAGTTAGACATTTTGGGAAGCTTTTTGGCGGAAATCTAGATGAGAAGATTGATACCACTCTCATGTCTGTGTGCTAAATATGAATCTACAGCCAGCAGCCAGTTAGCTTAGCTTAGCACAAACACCAGAAACAGGGGGAAACAGCTAGCCTGGCTCTGTCCAAAGGTGACAAAATCCACCTACCAGCACCTTTAAAGCTCACTAATTAACATGTTATATCCTGCCTATTTAATCCGCTCAAAAAGTTGAGTGTAAAAAACGTCAAGTTATGTGCTGGAATATTTCTTGGTCGGGCGCAGTGAGCTTTCAACTTAAATCTCGACGGTGTCGACTGCACCTGCGCTACAACGTTTCATACACCCAGTGGGCTTCTTGCTTCTTCTTGTTTTATCGAGGTAAAACCATTGGAATGTTTATCTATGACATACTGTAAAATTGCGTAACAGTAGCACAAATAGAAAAGACTCCTAAAGTCAATAAAATGACAAAGCACCATGTAGCCAAGCTCCTGCTAGAAAAGTTCCATTAGCTCACTTTATATGGCGTGCCAAAAGCAATGTAGTTCTGAGCATTAAAACTACATGGTCATCATTGCAGCTGACAGCTTGAACTTTTACCTACTTTTACTGCGCAGTGTCTCCTTTGCTTTAATATGTGTGTTTGTGGCTGCAGCCGAATTATACAGCTCCATGTTTCCTGCCTCGGTTTTATTCTGCTGCTGATTCTGTAAGAAGTGTCAGGGCTATTTAATTTATGTGGCTTAATAATGCTTGTTGCACCCGCCGCGGTGTCCATAGACTTTTTATTTAATGTCGGCAATTTTTGTTTGATTGTCTGAGTTTCGTCCTCTTGTCTGGATAATTGCAGGCTACGCCGGGGAAGGAGGTGTTATATTTACATTTGATAATCAGTTGTATTCACAGGCTGCAAAGTGCCGTCTAAAGAAAAGGAATGTATTCTTGGTTTGGACATCAGGGCTCTCCTAGTATACGTTGACATTTAATGCAATTTATTTTGTAGCCTAAAGAGGTTCTTTAATTTAACAGCAGTATCGTATATCATCTTAAAACATATTTCTAAACGTTTACTCAGAGTGCCTCACGTCTGTATCCACTTTTGTCTTCTTAAAGTCTCAGTTTTTTCGGTTCGGCAGCTTATAAAAACTTAGTTCTGGGTTCTTTACCCTGTTGGTAGTGCATCCCACCACACAGCAGCTTTTAGGCATGCTTCTGTTGTTTGCTAGCAGACCGAAATGACAAGGAGGCACCTTCATGCAATACAAAGTCAGTGGAGAGCGATGAATCCCCCCCCCCCCCGCCCCCCCCCCGGTGTGGGCGGGACTTAAATGCGCTCTGTCTCTATGTGGAAAACAAGTTAATGTACAGCCCTGCCAAGACCAAATGCTTGTAGAAGTTAGTTACTCTTAACTGTAACTATTTCAAACCCTTCAAGTAAACTGTAAGAAGGATACATTGTGATGGCCTTATATGAAATATTCTCTTTTATTTATTTTTCAAGGTTCACCTTTGCTAGATTCATCTGAACCTTGACTCAGCTCCTTTGTAGCAGTTCAGTAGTTACAAGCACACACTTCTGCCAAATTAATAAGAGGGTAGACACTGTTTTTTCGTGCAGAAGGAAACAGTCACACTCAAAGATGAGTACATAACCTTCACGCAGCAAAGGTGACTGAATTGTCTAAACTTCAAAGCTGTGTGCCGAGTTCTGGCTTTCACACATGAGGCGAGTATTTGCAGGCGCTGAGTAACGCATGTCGATTTACATTTTATTTGTTGATACTGCCGTTTTTACCTCTGGAGAATTCCAAAGGTAAATGCTGAAAACATTCCTCAAGGACACCTAGCAGAAGTGAAACCTAGCAAACACGCAATAAGCCAAGACATGGAATGAGATTAGAGCAGCTTTTTAATTGTCCCCCACAAGGAAATCAGGAGACATACTATGGATCGACGCTGGTCCGTCCATCCAAATGTCACGCGCAATATCTGGGATGCCAGTGATTGGATTTTAATCAAACTTTGCTTGGGTGGACGGGGTGATGACTGTCATTGCTTCATTGTGGCATTTTACAAATTACACTGATCAGCCAAAGTGGAGCAGTACAACAATTACGTGATATTCACATGGACGTCATGCACAATATCTTGGATGGTGTTGAACACATTGTCACAAAAGGTAAAGGAGTTCTACGTCTTATTACTCCATCAATGGAACTCCCAACATTGCAGCTATTACAACATAATTTATTGTTTAGCATAGTGATCAATATATCACATTAATAAATAAGCAATATACTCTATTAATCATATATAAACAAAGAGTACATAACATATAAAACAAATGATATCGAATAAGCAATACGTGTATTATAGAACAATGTATTGGAAGACATACAGTATGTGTGAACATTACATACCGTACATGCATCAAACAATGTAACTGACAAATGATACATATATTGAACAAATGATTGAACGATACATCAAACAAGCAATACTGAAGATATGTATGTATCAAATGAACATATTACACCTTCTTTAAGCAATATTATTGATATTAAAATTGAATCAAATAAGCCTGTGCAACATGAGACGGGGCAAGCTTTATTGAACTCACTTAGAAATATCACAAAACTCTCTTTCCAGCTTTGATCTGTTTTTAGCTCCATTATTTAGTTTTTCAGTCCACACACAAAGACTGCATGGTCGAGTCTTTTATCAACCCTCGCATATAAAACCCCAGGCAGCCGCTTCCATCAAAGAAGTTGAGAGAATTCCACTGTACGCTACCCGCCAGGCCAGAAAAACGCCGGAGATCTGCAGTAAATGAGTGCCTGCGTCTGGTAATCCAAAAACCTGGATATTTTTTCCACAGCTTGGTTGGTGATTTAATTCATCAGGTGGCCAGAAACACAATGGGATGCTCTGTAGCTCATAGATGTGTAAGTGGAAGTTGTTTGCCTGTTGTTGATTAATCATAACAACTTAATTAGTTGATGGTATGTCAAGGCTGTATTTACATCTTTTTTTTTTACCCCATAGTTGTCAATGCAAGTTTAACATACAGCACATATATTGAGCAAACGAGCAAACCAATGAAATGACACATCTTTGGAACAAACACAGTACGTTTCCATCCACCTGTTTTTATGCACATTTCAATTTGCTTTTAATAAAAACAGTGGAAAAGGTGAACATTGGAAAAAAAGCTAAATGCAACATGTGACTAATAAATCATGGTGTACACGAGACATGTGAGGTAAACATCACTCAAACTTCCACTGAAGAGACTGAAAATGGAAGAAAACAGCAGATCTGTGTGGAGTGATGAGACTGTAACCTTCCTCGATTAATACATGAAACAAACAGAAATGTCAAATTTCCATCATGTTTTCCACATTGTTTGAGGTTGGACTGATGCTCCGTTTAATTACGTCATCTCGTTGCACTCTCTTCTGCAATGGTTTAATGGCATCCGACTGGAGAATTAGCGCCACCAACTATGTATCTCGATGCGCCAAACTCCTAATTTACATGTAACGGTAGCGGATGGAATTCATTTGCATTTTCTTTCCTTTTTCTTTCTGCCAATTTTTGGGAAATTTGGTTAAAAATGTGTGCTACATTTGAATGGAGACCTGGCTTATGGTTCCTTCTAGTTATTTTAGAATAGAAGTCTGGGCCCTTTGCCCATCTTGATTATTCATCTAGTCACGGACACCCCCAAGACTGACAAAACAGAGCACCCAATGCGAGCTGAAATATTCAGTCAGGGTAGATGACAAATATAGGAATAGCTGAAGACAAAGCATTTGAAAGATCACCTAAGTTTAGCTCCCTGTCGAGCGCCGAGGTTCTGTCTGCAGAACTGAAGCTTCAGTGAGACTTAGTTCTGAGTGAGAGACGACACAGCTAATTGTTTTCCACCAGTCCCGCAAGCTGCGTTCGCCAGCTCACAGTAAGGGGCCGTGACCGCTCGCCGGTGTCCAGACATGTGTTAAAAGCCTTCCCGCGGTGCAACACGCCCTGGACTCATTTCACACCCTTTTCATTGTCGGGGGGCCCCAGCCTGCGTGTGTGTGTGTACATTTGAGTTTGATATTTAGTTGTTTGTGTGTGATCCAGTGTGGACATGCTCACTCACATTCCTGTGTCAGTGTGTGTGTTTGCCTTTTCTCTGCATGGACAGCACATATGTCTCTCTCTGTGTGTGTGTGTGTGTGCGTGCGTGCGCGTTCCTGTGTCTGTGTTCAGGCTTGTCATCCTGGCACGGTGGCCAACAATAAGGCAGCTACGCCTCTCAGCGTGATTTGTGTCACCCAGAAGATTCCTCTTAGTGAAGAACATTTTGCACAGGCCTGTTCCTCTTTCCACACTCAGTGGGAGAACAATTCGCTAATCCAATTTAGAACTGGGAAAACAGACTTCTGTCATGCCGTGCCGCTCTGAAAATATACAATCTTTCCATACTGATCTGTAGGAACTCCGTGCCAGTGTATGTTTCTAGAAAAAATGCAACTTTGTTTGTAAAATGTTATATCTAAATTTTGGGATTATTATTGAAAACAAAAGTGGTACAAATTATTTAACTTAATTTATTTTTTTTGTGTCTTCATTGTTTAAGATGAGGAGTACAGACTGACAGACAAATCACAAGCAATTTGACAAAAGGGAAAGAAGGGTCAGAGGGTATTTTTAATCATTGACAGGCTCATTGACAAATAACCCGCGGGGGGTCAAACCACCATCACTTACGAGCTCGTTGTGCTGTCTAGATCTTTAAGGCTCTCGTGTGTGTTAAGTGAACATATGAGTCGAGGGTAAATGTCACGGCTACACGGATACATCCTGTTAACCACCTGTTCATTTCATTAGAGAGAGCAGTGGATCCATAGCGGAGCCATCAGTGATAGTTTAGATACGCGTGTGCGTTTCTATGGGATGGTATGGGTGCATCACTGTTCACGTATGTCTTATCTGTAAAATAAAGCGGTGTGTCACAGATTGGCTGTAGGCAGATTGGAAAACACGATGTAATGTGATCATATTGGTTTTCCTCCCCCTGAACATAAAAGATGGCTTTATAGCTTTAGCACGCTTTAACAGTTATTGTACATGGGGAGTATTTTTCTGGCATGTTCTCAGTGACGTGCTGCAGAAATAATCAATGGCGTTCCTCCAGTCAGTTGTTATTCCTGCTAGTGTATTTATACCAGTGCTTGCACAGAAAGTAAACATGGCTGTATGTGAGTGTGTGGCAACGTTGCTATTCCAAAAAGTGACGAGAGTTTTATATTTGGGTTTATTCATATATTTGCAATATGCTGTCCTGGCCCAGTAAGACATAATGTGTTTGAACTTTTAACGTGTAATTCACACAAAAAACACTATACAGTACTTTTAGGATAGTTATTCTTTGGGCTGGTGGAAGCCTCCGAGTTGGAGAAATAAGCTTGAGATCTGTATGACGGAAGTGAAGCGAACTCCTCTGAGACGACTGCAACTAAGGCAGGACAGAAAATGTGGAGTGGATTTCAATGTTCTGCAGCATCTGCAGGGACCTCAGTCGTCAGCTTGTGCACAGCCCTTTACAAAAAGCTCTTCTAATTCACAGTGGCATCGTGGTTAAAGGGGTGACATCTCCTTGGCACCAGCCGAAGGTGTCCTGTCTGCTTTATGTGCTCTCCCCACATGGCTTTGGCCTGCACTCTCGTCTTTGATTGAGGCCTGGCAATCATACATTTTGCCTAATCCACTTCATTTTGCACAAAATGCCCCATGATGCTCACCTACTTGTCTCACCTAATAGCTAGTGTTATTTACTAAGGCTATGGCATGATTTGCTTAGGCTCAACATAAACTCCACCTCTAAACCCCTTCACATTTGCTGGAGAAAACTCCTCACTCACTGGATTAACTCTTAGCATTTTGATTTATGGCTATAGAAAGTCTGTGAACTCTGCATCTTTACAGTATAATCCAAACTCTGTGATTTTTCCTTGGTAGCCCTCGGATTGTACTAGTTAAAGGGGTACTCCAGCTACTCCAGCAGCACTAGTATGGACATAGCACTAGCGCTATGGAGCAATGTTTTAACGAGCAGGTCCCAGTTTTGTGTCTTTTGCATGCGCATGAGGATGACCATGCAGGTTACCTTTAAATACAATAGTACTTATCAAACTTTGTAAGCAATCAGTGCCTCAATAACTCATTCTTTTTTTAGCTACAGTTAAACACGATTAAGTTGTCTGTTCATAATAAATGATAAAATCTGCAACAAATGTAGTTAATGTTGTTTTATACAACATAATATTAAGCTGATTAAACCCAAAAAATCAAATCTTCTGTGGCATATTATTATTGTTATTTCATTTTGAGATATTTTAATAAACTTGACTTAACTGAGCTTGAAGCAGTTGTTGAAATAGAGCATACTCTGTTGCTCATTCAATTTTTGATTCTTTCACCCAAATCACAAACATTTTTAATTTAGTCCTAATGCTATCCAGCCACACATACAGCTAAATGCATGTATAATCATAATAATTGAGGAAATAAGAAAATCTAAACTGAGCTTGCCTGAGTTTGTCCTCCAGCACAGTCCATAAAGCATATAACATGATCATACACTCTGGTAAAATGCTCAAAAGTGGTCAAATATAGCACGATAACATAATAGTCTGATAGTTTTGCATTTGTACCATCATTACCGATTTTGAAATCCCCATATTTTGACTATAATATGACATATCAGGGGAAGCTGCCCTGCGATTTTTGAGTTTGAGACACTAACTGTTAATAATTTATGCTCATTAGAAATGGCACAATAGTGGGACATATAAAGAGCCAATCTTTATTCATTCAAATAGAGGTCACCCACACTAGGTGTCTTTCTTCTGTAGATTATAAATTGCTTCTCTCTCCGTCTGTCTCTCTCGGTCTCTCTTTCTCCACCCACCACTTCTCAGCGTTTGAGAAAGTCGACTGAATTTAAATGGGGTAAATCATAAATCTGATTAGGCGAATATTCTCTGTGATCTGGAGGGCAATATGGAAGAAAGGTGATGAATTGAAAATGATGAGGAGACTTCTTTCATTTTTCTGTTTTTTTTTTCCTCTCTGTCTGTCTTCCCATCCACCCCCCGTCAGGAATTTAGTTGAATAATTTACCAGCAGGGCAATAACGTGAGGTACTTCATTAGATGGAAAAGCTCTCCAGTGTCAACGGAGATGTCTCCTAATTGAGAAGCCTTTGATGAATCCCAATCAGGACTGTGACAATTTCAACAGTCTCGAGACGTATTACAGTAACCTGTAATTTTGAACAGTTGGCACAGAGGTTTCATACTGCTCCAAAAACAGTCATTAATTCGCTATTAACAATGGCGGACTGAACCACACTTCCCCAACCTAAATTAAGATGTTGGTTTTGGATTGTAAATCTTTAACGTTAGCTGGGTGACAAGGGGTGTTTTTCTTTAAAGGAAACTTTGAAATCATTCTTATAGACAGAATGACACACACAAGACATTTTAGACCCTTAGGGAGACAAACAACACAACATAAATATACAGTGTACTGTCTCATGTTGATAAAGGTCAGTACTGTAAAAGGAGTCCTAAATGTGGCCAAGGATTGTTGGCGTCTGACACCTCTGACACCACCTGTGCCCCAACAGGATCAGGACTTTTTCCTCTTTTTCTACTATGAAAAATAATATACTGCAGCCAAACTGACTCGCCGCTTTTACTTAAAAATAAAATAAAATAAAAGACTCATATTTAATCGTAGCAATCCTTTTCACATTAGGCTGAAGATGCATTTCATTACAGGTTGTAAGGTCAGGAGGCAGCATCGACTTCCAAGCCTGATGACTTCACATTATTCAGTCTTACGCCATTAGCTGCAAAGGTTATTAACTCAAAGTTTTAGAGCTTTATCAGAGTTTGAGGTTAATGAAAAGGAATGACATGAAGTTATTACACGAAATGGGTTCTTTGCCGGCTCTGTGGCTCAAGAGATTCTAGGAGGAATCCTTAAAGATTTTATAGAAACACAAAAGGTTTTACCGACTGACAAATGGCTCTGTACGTTCCACTACAGAATAGTTTCATGCACTGTTATCTTGTCCACTTCATTTATTCTTCGAAACCCTATAAGTTGAATAGACTAATGGGAATGCAGTCTGCTTTTGGAAACAACCAATAACAATATACAATATACTAAAGCAGTGATTCCCAACCAGGGGCACTGGTGCACACACTTGTACAGTTGCCAGGGGGTACGTGGAAAGATTGTGGAGTAGATCAACTAATTTTAAAAAAAGGGAAATTGCGATTTAAAGATATATCCACATATTGAGTCAGAGAGAGTGTGTGAAAACTAGTTAGTTAGTAAACGATAAGTGTATGCTAAAAATATTGGACAAAAGATGAAAAAGCTTAAGGTAGTGAATTGTAGATAGATAAGTAAATAAAAAGATAAAAGCAATGGATACGCAGTTGAATTAGATAAGTAAATGGATAAATGATTGAAGTTTGCTAAAGGTAATGGTATAATGGTTGAAATAATTAAACATAATGGACAAATGGTTGAGACATCCAACTTAATAACTTTCCATTTAAAATCCATTCAAATGAACACATTTGGAACATGACGGATGGGGTTGATGAAGGAGGGCTTTCATAGAATGTGCGCTTATCTTTTATATAACTTTTACATTTATAACTGTCAGCACCCCTGAATTTATTGATAAAAAAACACACTTGTACATCTGTTTTTATCTAACCTTGGTGACCTTCTTAGCCAGGCACATTAGATGTAGCCCAGACTCGGTATGCATGCAGAGTGAGCAGCGTTTTATCATGCCAGAGACACTCCACAGGAGGAGCCATTGATCTGTGAAACCACAGTGTCAAACCTCTGCTCTGTGAACAGTGTGTTGACTGCAAGGCACCACTTAAATGGAAACATTTTGATCCTAAAGGTTTATATACTGCATTTAAAAACTTTCTATATATTCTACTATGCGAAAAAACGGTTGAGTAATATGGACAGTAAACTTGAGAGTGTGGTGCTTAAATATTATCAGCCAGTCACACTTCTCATCCCATACCTATTAAAAAGCTATACCAGTCAGTGGTGCATGATGATAATGTAATAAAGGCTCATCTCAAAGTTCAGACTAGTAAAAAAAAAAACACTCACAACTAGGTTCTGTCATTTATCTTGGTATGAGGTGATGTATGGGGTTTTGGGTCTGTTACTCTGCATTTGTCAAATGGTTCAAGGTCAGTGTGTTGACTGCGCCTTGTCTCTTGTCCTGTTTCTGATTTTCATTTTGTTACGGAGAACATTCAGCTTGGTGTAATGGCTTCTTCGCCAGTGTTCCTTTATGATGTCTTTATAGCTTGATCAGCCTGAGGCTTTCGAAGTGCAACTGAACAGTGTACTGCTTAATGTGACGAGGCCCCCAAACTGAAGGCCATGGTTTTCTCCATCCAGGCAGGACGGAAGTAGCTCCAAGGTGCAGTAGGCTCTGCCAAAAATTAGCAAGGCCCTCCGGCGAAGAAGCTGTTTCAGCTTTTGTTGCAAAGTAATGCTTCATCATCCTGCAAGTTGCTACGTTGTCCAGTCAAATACGTGCAAGCACACAGTCCTTATAGATTACTTTGTAACGTGAATGGTGTATTTCTACTGATTACCTTGTGGTTGTTGAGATAGAGTATAAAATGATTGCCGCTGTGATAACTTTCCAGAGTTGTAAAATCGTTCCTCATAATATCATAAACCACTGTTCAGTGTTTATCCTGATAAGCCTTTAAACTAAAGGATGTTTTACTCAAAAAGACCTCCCTGGATTGTATTTCATCTTCTCACCGGTGCTTGAAGCAGTACATCCCCCTGGATTTTTTTTGTTAACACAAAGCTGTTTCCTGATTACCTGGTAAGGCCATGTTCAGACAGAGGAATGCAAGGCACACTGAAAATGTTAGCAGCATTGCACAAGGATAAGAGAGGGTGAGAGGGAAAGAGAGAGAGAGCAGTAGTGACTGACCACAGTGAAGAACTTGTGAAGATTACAGACTGTTTCCCTGGCTGGACTATTTCAACATTTCAGCATAACACGGCTGCATCGCAACACTGCTTTGCCCATGGATGTATTAAGAAAGCTGAATATGGTGAGCCAGTGAGCTTTGCTTTGAAATTGCCCCACTGGCCATTCACGGTACTGCAACAAAAGAAAAATCCTCAGCGGGCCAAAAGGCATGTTCCCCTTAGACCACCATTATAAAAGAGACGATCGTAAATCTGTTAACAGGACACCTCACACTGCAAACAAGGTAAATTGTTACTGTTTGTATTGTGAATTTTTAAACCATGAAGATCTTATATTTGCAAGACTTTGCCAGAGCCTAGAAAAGCTATTTTTATGTTCATGTAGCCATCCCTATGCAAAGTCTATAGGCCAAGCGGGACCTAAGCTCATTTGCTAAAATAGGGTAAAGAGTTCTGCAATCCAGGAGGACTGTAGAACTGTGCCTCTCCTCTTCCATCTTGATAGAACCCAGGTGAGGTGGTTCAGGCATCCAGTAGTAAGTGTGCCTCCCACTGGAGGTCTAATGGGCATGGCCACCTGTGAAGGACCCCCAGGGTTGACCAAAGACGCGCTGGAGGGAGTATACCTCACAGCTGGCCTGGGAACACCATGGGATCCCACAGTTGTTTTTTTTCCCTGCAGAAGCATGTCTGCTCTGCCTTGCGACACTGAATAGTACTAACGGTTAGCTAATGATTTGCAATCCATCCATCCAACCATACATCTACTCTTCCATGCCATCCAACACATCTAAAAGCAAGAACCACATGAGCTACACACATTACAATCCCCTCCTCACGCACCGCACACACACAGCCTCCATATCTCCCACAGATATAGTGTCGCAGTGCCTGGTGAATTTGAGCCACAAATGCTTCTATTTCTTCCATTGCTCACTCTCGCTATCCCTCCATCGCCAGCTGAGCAGGGCGTCGGGATGCTATCACACCCCAGGCAATCAGAGATACAGTCATATGTCACAAATGGGTGTCAACTGTTATTACGGTGGGGAGGGAGTTGAAGGCATGTGAAAACTCACTTATCAGAAAGGACATAGCTATGACCCCCCCCCCCCCCCCGATCCCCCCCTCACTTTCTCCATTTGCCAGGCCCGTGCTGCTGGATATCACCTTTTTTCCTCTACAGGCCAGCGATATTTGACCAATAACACAAATGTAATACCTCTCCCCTCCGCTCTCTGCCACTATCCCAGTTGATTTAATGGACCTGTAAACTGCAAGTATAGTTTATTCAATGTTTTTTAAAGGATGGGGAGTGAGCCTGCTGGTATGGGAAGGACATACAGGGCTTCATCTCTACTTTCATACGGTAGCCTTGACTATTATCAAGTTATTTGTTGGAAATTGGTATGATTTATTGCTTGGTGTTAGTTTCGGCCTAGTTTTGCAAAGTTGGTATAGGAAAAGTTTTCATATCTCTTATCATCTTTTTCCATTATTGCATTTCCTGTTGCCTTTAGGCATTTTGTGTGGAGAGTGTTTGTGAAACAAAGTCTAAGGGTCATTGTAGCTAATGTAGTGTTTGGTAACAGGTTTTTGATGCTTTGTGTAAAGAGACTTTTCTTAAATGTTTCACAAGTTTTAAAAAGTTTGGTATATGCAAATTCTTAATTTGATGTCTGTAACAGCATTTAAAACAATATTTGACAACACAGCGTCGTGATTTCATAAGTATTCAAATAGTGGTCCCAATTTGCACCGAACGTGTCTATAAAATGACATGATGTGTTTTATCTTTTTCATTAATTGATATATTTGAAACGATGCACAATGAAATGAATTGACAGCGTCACTCAAGTGGCAAATCTCTATTCTTGCAAATCAATGAACTCTGCACCAAAGTCAAACGATCTGACATGACTTGAGAGAATGAAATCCATATCCAGTTCTTTGTGCTAGAAATGTAACGCTCATTTTATACAAAAGTACACTGGAGCTGAACAAAATAAAAAGGACGCACATCATACATCATACACGGTTCATGGTGTATTGACTTTGCTGATCCATGCTGCAGCCTTTGTTGCCCGGGGTCATGGTAACGTGTGAAAACAAACACTGCATTTGTAGCTAACAAAAGAAATTTAACTGTAAAGCACTTATAGTCACTCCATATAGTGTATTCATATTAAAATGGTTGTCAGTCTTAATGTGGCATCATGCAGCATAAACATATTTCAGTGCAGAAACAAATACATTAGTAGAAGTGTGTTACATGTTTCTGTCTGTGTGTGTGTGTGTGTGTGTGTGTATATATATATATACTGTATGTATACATATTGTATACAGTATTTGAATCCAAGAACCCATGTGTTGTTCTGTTTGCATCAGCAGTAACGTAAGAGTAAACAGTAAATAGTGAGGCTGATATCAATGAGATAAAATTATACAGGATAATATGTGATAATATGCGTCAACCATAAATAGTATCAAAAACGGGGTTTGACTTCAAGAAAATCTCAAGGGTTATAATGTTAAACTCTTAAATAAATGTTTCATCATTTTACAGTTTTCAGTACAGAAATGCAGACCATTTACAGTCAGTGCAGAGTCTATGTAATTATGTCAAAACTGATCAATTAATAGATTAACTTCCTGAATGTTGCTGAGTGCACTCAGTGATACTCTAACTGAATATAATGGCAGTTCAAACAATGAAACTGTCAGATTCATTGTTCTGTTCTTGTGGTTTAATTGAATAATCACTTTACCCTGAAATACCACAAATATGGCAACACATACGAATGACTACATATCAGATGGAATTATGCCATTTAGCCCAGTTTGCTGCTCTGTCCTGCACATGTGGCTAAGAGCCCCAGCTGTTGCCAAGTGAATTTCACTTGTACCATGTTTCAGTGTATTTCAGTGTCTCTGTGTGAAGGTCTAGGAAAACAGAGAGGAGCAGTGAGTGACAGTTCTTCTTGAAACAAACCAGGGACTTACAAAATAAAACCTATTTTTAAAAATTTCATTAAACCTTTTCTTACTTTCTATCATACTTTTTCTTTACTTAATAGAAACCATGTTTCCCTCAACCATTCCTTCCCTCTTGCATAATCTTCACTATTATCGCAAACTACATCCCTATTCCATTCTATCTCCTCAAAAGTTCTGTGATTTTATCGCTGTCTTCTTCTCCGTCACCATCTGTCAGTTTCTCTCCTCCGTGGCAGAAGTGGAGGCTCCTGGACGCCGGCTTCGTCTGGAGAGATGGGAAAAATCACCTAGCGAGGACGAGTCAGCCATCAATCTTCCTCTCTGCCGTTCCTTCGTTCACCCTCTCCTGCTCTCCTTCACTATCACTTCCTCTGTGTCTGTTCTCTATCTCTGTCTGTCTGTCTTCCCCGCTCCCCCTCTCTAATCCCATCTTCAGTCAAGGCTGGACATGTGTGATGGCCCTCCTTTCTCCTTCATGCCATCCAGCTAGACCAATATAACCCTCCTCTCAGCCCTCTCCTTATTACTCCTCTGTCTAGATAGGATCTCCAGGAGGCTTCAAGCCATTGTATTTCTCTCGCTCTCTGTCCTTCAGTGACCATCTTTATAGAATGGATCCGGATGGGAGATGGCTTAGCTAAAGCCACAGTGGAAATCCTCAGCTGATGGTTTCATAAGGGGGGCTATCCTAGCTTAGCTGCCACATTGGGCGTAATGTGCCTAAAACCCACTTTCAGACAAGACTTTCCACCTTAGCCAAGAACTAAGATGATGCTGGTTCAACTGTAAGCCAATTAAGCTGCTTTTGAAAAACCAGGCCAAGATCCATAAAGATAAAGTTGTGGATTAGGTATAAACCTTGTTAAACACTTAAGGGTCTCAAAAAAGGGGACCAGGTTATGGCCTCCCATTCAGTGGCTAATGTCCGTGTATGGAGCCTGGGGATCACAGAGGGGTTTTAACCTACCCTGTCAGCCTAAATTAATGAGGTAATTAAGGGCTCAGGTGGAATTAGCAGTAGACACCTTAAGTGCCCTCGGGCAGTCAGATAGGATGGCAGGGACGTAAAGCTTCAGTATAGCTAGAGGACAGATGTTGCCATAGAAAGCTGTGGCGAAGAGGAAAGGTCAAAACAGACAGCTGTTGTTCAGTAGGACTTCATGTAGACTATATTGAGTTGTTATGGTGACAGTTTGTGAAATTTGGTTGGCATGCCACCACTGTTCATGATGACGGCGGAGAGATTTAGTCAGAAAAATTTCAGCAGTTTGTTTTCCACTTCAGGTCAATGGTGATAAGGGATCAGGTGAACATAAGGAGAATTTAGGAGGCTCTTTTAGGGAGTTTAATGTGATTATATTACATAGACTGCTGCAGTCATAAAATCACCCAATTTAAAGCACCCATAAAAGACTCCTCCTGGAATAATATTCAGATGATAGATCCTTAATACTTGCTGTATAGCACAATGGTTCTTCCCTTTTGCTGATGTTTTTGGGTTTTTCAATTTCATCTCCTTCCATTTGTGTAATACAACTTTTGAATGCAAAGGAAAAAAAATCATCTAAATGAACATTTAAATTATAATCCTGAAGATTTTAGTTCTGGTTGATCTGTCAACACCTGTGGGTACTGGTGGTAACAGCAAGTGTGGATTGATGCTGTAGCAAACGCTCCTTGAGCAGCGTCTTTGTCAGAAGCACAACAGAAGAGCAATGGGTGTGTCTGTTTTCAGTGCAGCCAAACAAACTCACATTGTTTCCTGTGACTGCTTCACAGTAAAAGCCAAAACTTCATACAGTTCTGACACGACATTAGGAGAGTGAACAGATTCACAGAAGATGATGCATCGTATGTGAATCCCTTGTAAATAGGTAGGTCATTTGAATCTTGTGTAGGAATGGCGGACTCTCCCACTTACAATGAAAACTACTATTAAGAGATGTAATTACAGAATGTAAATGCATTAAATGGCTATTGTTGAAAAAATCCTGACAATAAACAGTATTAAAAAAGGGGTTTGATTTCCTGAAAAAGAATTACAACTTTAAAGTACTGGAACCATACACAAGGTTGGATCCTGACAGAAAGTACAATGTACCATCTCATTTTAGTGAAAAACCTTTTAAACTTTTAAACAATTTTTAACTCATTGCTTATGATATACCTATCATATTAAGGGAATGGCTTTTACCTTTGTTCAATCTGGTCTGTTCCTTGGAGAAAATGGGTGGTGCTTATAACCTTTGTGCTGATACACTGTATGAGTTTACATCTACTGTACTTGGATTTGGAAAAACCCCATATTAGGGCTGTGATAGACATTGTAGAGAGACTTGCTAATTGGAGGTTTCCATCTTCGCACTGTTATGTACCAATAGACAAAAAAGTTTTCGGGGGCAAAACTTTGTCAAAGGGAAGTCAGCGTTTTAAAGGGGAGTTGGTGCATGTCTTTGACATGAAAAGGTTTTCAACCCAGGCCTGTGACCTGTGCAGATAACGTCACAGGTAGGAACACAGCAGAGATGAGGAGTGGAATGACTCAACATTAGTTATTGAGTCAGAGACACAGGTGGGTTTTTAATCTGACGTTTTTCTAATTCAAAACATGGTGGGGAGCCCCAAGTCGTTTTCTCAGGCGAACACGTTAAAGCCTTATTACACTCACAGTGATCATTTTCTGTCCATTGGGCAGAGGTAATTAGGTTCCCTACTCACACTGTCTCTTCCAGTGTCAATGGTATCTCATCAGAGAGAGCGCACTATGTAGAGACAGTAAAATGAGTGATTATTATAGAGAACATAGCCTGTGGGTGTTCCTATCAATGGCATCCACAATCCATGCATTCATGGATGCGTTCATGAATGTGTCCTCAGAGACGTACTCAACGCACTCCGAAATAGACATACAGGAGAATTACATTATTATATTGAAAAGTTCAAGATGCATACCTGAGAGTACAACATGATTTAAGGTACACATTTGTACCAACAAAGGTAGCACCCTGATTGGAGTGCCAAGTTTGTGCATGGAAAGAAGCCCTTACCCTACACTGCCTCCATTTAATTGGAAATGTGCAGTGGTGGGAAGCCGGTGAGGGATCATATCCTTGAAGAAGATAAAAGACAATAAGAAAGAAAGTAAGAAAATGTTCCAATAAGAAAAAGTAGTAAACTGATTTTCTCAAAATCGCCTTATGATTATATTATTGTTTATAAGTACATGTTGGTTTGCTTTTTTTGCCTTTATCATCATCATGCAACATATACAACTGATACATATCCAATGCCTACCCACCATTGAGTAAGTTAAAAGCTCAAACAGCCGCTGTGAAGGAGTTGGTAAAATAATAGATCTCCAGTGAATAGCAGTGCATTTCCTAGCTGCCAATAGTGCTAGATCAATAAATATTTTATCATATGAACTCCAACTATCTTGTAAAATAGTACCTAATAAGCTAAGTAGAGGATTTAGCGATCATAACAACAGATTTCTAAAACAAGGTCACAGGATTGAAACATATGCAAAAAACTGCCTCTTAAAAATGACATTTCACCATTCCTCTTATGCATCTTTTCTGGGGTAAACTAATATATTCTATGCAGCATCTTAAAAATTTTGCCTCTAAAGGATCAAATGGTAGGGTTACAAAAATAGACTTGTAAGAAAGGGTACGGTATTGTACTTGCATACGATAGCAGCTCCAGCAGGGGTTTGTGGTTGCTGGTGTTGTCGTCGTTGTCCTTACAGTGTGTCCTCTGGTGTCAGTCAATAGTTTGGTTCCTGCAGGTTTGACTCTTCTCCTCTAACACATGACAAGGGACCCGCCGTGTACTCTGTTGGACGGGCTCCCTTCTCCTCTTCTCCCTCTTCTCTCTCATCACTCTTTTCTCTTATCCCGGGGTTATCCACATATCACACCTGCCAGGGCGGCACTGTAGAAGGAATCTGACATTTCATTCTCACCTGCAGATACGACCTCTTGTCCTTTGTCACCTTAACCTTGAGTGTTTACACTCATTCGCGACCTCTTGAGTGTCCACAGTCCAACCCCCAAAAACACAATTCAAATATCAGAGAGAGCTATGAATCTAGAGCAGTGTGAGACCACCAAGCAGAGGCTCATTTTATTAGTTAAGCGTGAACTACTAGCTTAAACTCAGTTTTTGTCATCCTTGCTTGCCCATTTTTCAGAAAGGTCCGAATCAGGCGACGGGGCACAGGTGCATTTGTTGTAACTGACATTTTGTGCAGTCGTCTTCTTCTTCTTCTTCTTCTTCTTTTTTTCAGGCTCAGTGAACTGAGGGAAAATGACATTTAATTACAGGAGAGCAGTCACGCAGTTCGGCTAATTACGATCCCGGGAGTTCAGTCATCATATCTAATTAACTTTCACTTTCATGAAAGCTTAATGCAGCACCATAGCTAGGCGCTGCATGTGCCACACTTCAGGAATATTGACAATTCTTTCGAAATTAATTTTAAAATGACTTCTTCTTTTTTTCTCTCTCTCTCCCTTCATATCCAAAACATAAAAACAGCAGTGAGTCAATGTTTTTTTTTAACCTTAATTTTACCTTTGATGTTTGTTTTATTTATGGGCCTATAGAAGATATTCATAATTGATCTCACCCTGCATTATGCTTAAATAGAAATGAATATAATCAATCACTTGGACGGTGGTGGCAATTCATAGCCTTATTGATTGTTAAAAGCACACTGCATAGTCTGATTCACATTCATTATGACACTCTCAGAGGACAATCAATTCATTATTATGCTTGCCCTTGACCACATTGTTAGTGTGCTTACTGGGGCATAGTCCTCGAAGTGCATGTGTGCATTCGTTGGTGTTGTCATTTTTCATAGATGTAGTGAATTGGACTTGAAGACCTACTTCTGGCCTGTTTTGCACATTCCTTTGTTATTAGCATTTTTAACCACAAATGTATTATTATGATTATTATTATTATTATTATTTTACCTTAATGGTAATGAGAAATGCATACTAAAAACATTATTTCTATATATATAGTTCAAAAGCAACCCGTTGTAAAACCACAGCATTGCTACACAATGTAACCGCTACTTGAAGAGAACCTTTTGTATCCATTTGTTGTTGACTGAGTCGTACGTGCATGTGTCCTGCCTCTTGCTTTATATGCTGATGTTGTTGATGGGATGCGTGTCTCTTTTTGAGACCTGAGATCGCACTAGGAACAGAAACCAGGGTGCTAATTGGTGGCTTGAAATCCCGTCAGTGTAGCCTGAGCTCTGTAAAGGTCATTTCCACTCATAAAATGGAATGCTCACTTGTTTGGTTTTTTTTTAGTTTTTTTTTTATTAACAGCGCTGACAGACTTGGCCCAGAAAATCAAATAAAAAATTGTATCGAGGTATGGTTGCCTGTGGCCCTGTTTAAGTCACAAAGGTTAGTTTTTAGTTGCTCTCCTTGTCTGTTGTTGCCTGAATCACCATCAACATCGGATGTTTATTTGTTAAAAATAAAAATAAATGACTAATAATAACTTTCTGGTCAGAAATATGTAGATATAAGTTGCGAAAATAGTTAAAGGAATATTTTAACATTTTGGGAAATACACTGCCGACAGTTAGATGAGAAGATTGATACCACTCACATGTCTGTACGCTAAATATGAAGCTAAAGCCACGAGACGGTTAGCTTAGCTTAGCATAAAGACTTGAAGCAGGGGGAAACAGCTAGCCTGGCTCTGTCTAAAGGTAACAAAATCTGCCTACCAGCACCTCTAAAGCTCACACGTTATATCTCATTTGTTTAATCCATTTAAAAACCAAAGTGTAACAACAACAATTCTTTTATGCTAACTGACTCCTGGCTGTAGCTTCATATTTAATGGACAGATATGAGAAAGATTTGTTGATTATTCCTTTAAACAAAGGCGACTTTAAAAGAATCACCTGTGTTGTATTCCAACAAACACCCCGTACCTCAGAGCTTCTGTACTATAATGATGACACAACATACCAAGCACATAGTTGTGATTTAGCATTACACTTACCGGTAGCCCTCTAATTCCAGACCCCCCTTCACACATCGGAGGCATGAAAAATGTTAGTGGCCTGCTATAATGCTGCAAACATCAGCGAACCCCACAAGGAGGATTAATGCCTCGTCTGGCTTTTATTATGCTGTCCTGCCGTCCTTCGCAGGCTGGCCATTCATCCTTGTAAGATGTCCATATCTGCTCTCAGTGTGGGCGCATACGTGCGCTCACGTGTGTGTGTCCCTGTGTGCATTTACATGTGTTATGTATGGATGAAAGTGCTTGCCTGCTGCCTGTGTGAGATCTTAAAAGTTTATCCCAGAGGGGGTTAAATCACTTGTACAGTCGCGGGCTTTCCAGGGCCATGTCTGGCTTGTCTTATCAATCTATCGACGTGGCACCTGCGCTGCCGGCTGCGCTAGGAGGCCGATGCAGTAGACGGCCCGGGGCCCCACCGTGGAGGAATACTAATGGGGATGCAGATAGCTTTTGGTTTGGCCACCTCAGCAGACATTGATCCCCCTGCGGACTTCTACAGTGGTGACAGATGGACTGTCACCTCTGAATGAGAGGAGATTGGGACACGTCCCCTCACGTCTACCTCAGTGGGGTTCAGTCACTGCCTGTGTTGCCGCTTCATCCGTCCTTCCTTTGTCTCTTTATGTCCCCGCCTCGCTCCATTGTCATTCCTGCTTTTCCTCTCTCCTTACTGCAGACTTATAGTGAGAGAGTTCATACCATAACTGAAAGGCTGCAGGTTAAATCTCTGCTGCTGCCAACTGTCATTTACAGACACCGAACCTCTAAGCCTATTTGAGATGTTCCTGAAGATCAAATACATAAAGTCACGGAGGGAACATTTTCAACTAAAAATAACTTGGCTTTAACTTGCTTTCTTCATTTAATTAAGAAAAGGAAGGAGGCGGGGTTCGTGGTTAGTGACACACTGAATCCTCTCTCTGTTGAGAGTGTGAGGTAGTTCATGATGAAGGCGTTTATAATGCAGTGTTCAGTTTCTCCCAGTTGTTGGTTGTGAGCGAATGTGTGCACCGAACAATTCAACGTACCAAGGTGAGCGTAAAGAAATTATATGTATACATGATTCATAAAACAGGAAGATTAAAGCCCCCCTCCATATAAAAATGTTTCTTCACTTGCATGTTAAACCTTCACTGTGCAGAATGATGTGTGTGCAGAGTTTGACACTAGACGGCTGTTTTGACATTCGTCTGCTGAAGGGGCAAAGTTTCTCTCTGCTCACCTTAAATCTGAATTTAAGACGTGTACATATGAGCAGGATTTTGTGACATCGCAATTAATTTGGTCCAATATGCAATGAGGAAGAAGGGGTGTTTTAAGAATTTTTAACTAGTTTATTTCATTTTTAAATCTTTAATTTTTAAATTATTATAGTATTATTATAGTATTATGTTTAAAGACATTAAACATATATGGATGGGATCTTTAAAAAGTTTAACCAAAATCAGAGCAGAAACGATCATCAATTCATGTTTTTAGTCATTTTTCATGCAAAAATGTTAAATATTTGATGCTTCCAGCTTCTGAAATGTGAGGATTTTCTATACTTTTCTGTTTTAAATTTGAATATATTTGGGTTTTGCACTATTGGTCAGACAAAATAAGCAATTTGAAGATGTCACTTTGGGTTCTGGGAAATCGGGATGGCTATTTTTCCCTTTTTTGTGACGTTTTACAGACCAAATGATTAATTGATTATTGGAGAAAATAATTGTCAGATCCATCAATAATTACAATAATCATTAGTTGCAGTGTTAATGAAAAAAAAACAACAACATTAAACAGCTGTTTTACGCCAGGCCCACTTTTGAATGCATGCAAACGTCTGTGCTTTTGCCGGTTTAAAAGATATCTCCAATATTTTTTATTTGATTTGATTTGAAAATGTAATGTAACCCATAAAGTCCATCCCTACAATAAAAATAAATGGTATCACCCTCCGTCATTTCCAGATCACCTGTTGAGCAGTTTTGGCTCTAACCCCAGAACCTCTCTCCTCTTCTCTCATCTCCAAATACCACTTATCTGCCAGCGGTGCCTGGACCGTATTGAAAGGAGCTATGCAAATGACTGGGAAGGAAAGGCCAGATCTAATCTTAAGGTTTATTCTAATTAAAAGTGATTTACTTTCCCCGCCATTCCCTGAGAGGGAAGCTTAATGTCCTGTTCTCAAAGGAGATGGCATCCTCTAACTCAATTAGGTAGGAGAAGATGCACTTGGGTGAAGTTTACTCTGGATGGAACTGCTTAACATGCAGTGTAGGAGCACGCAGTGAAACCTTTAGACTTACACAAGGAAAGGACAGAGAAAAGTCAAGGTTAAGGACAGCCCCGATCTGTTCCACCTTGTGTTTGTATGGGAGAATTTGACAGCTTAATGTGTTCTTGCTCACAGGCAAACATAACCTCAGACTTCTGTTAAAACTGGATCCCTGCAATCCATCAAGAACTACATTTTTTTTTTTTTTGTAAGAATTTAAACTTTTAACTGGTTATCTGATTTTCTTCTCATTTCTCTGAAAGAGAGGTGGTGGTAAAAATGTCTCCTCAAACAAGTTTTCAATTGAAACAAGTGCTGCCTGGCAGATTGGATTGTACGCCAAGATGAGGAATAGAACCTAAAAACTTTACAAGGTATTCATGCTCACTGAATACTGAAATTAGATTTACAAATCTAAGTCTATATTTTCATCCAACATTTCACTGGAGACTGAACTACCTAGCTCTTGATGCCAAGACCACGAGTCAGCCGTTCAACCAGCTTTGACCACTTAATAATGAAATCCATGATTTGTAGTATAAAATATCTATAAAAACAAGAGTGTGGTTTGGTTTTAACATGGCATTGTTTTGCCTGAACACCAACAATACCAACCACTTCAAATTCACCAGCGTTCATTTGTGCATAGTACAACAACCACATCTCAATCTTTCATTCTTAATTAGAATAGGCCACTTAAAAATATTGGAAGGGACAGTTTAGGAGCACCTTTACATGTATCCATACCCAAATCAAGGCATATGTATAGAATATACACATTTATATTACATTAACAGATATGATGGATTGAACAACTCATTACAGTTTATGTGTTAAGACTATTTTATTTAGCGCTGTTTGACTGAACAGTTAATTAGAATGAGAAGTGAGTTATTTTTCTTGGATCAGATAAATAAATGATGTTTTGGTGACTCTTAACTCCGTGACATTTTAGTAACATCCCCCTGTGCCCTCCTCATCACATTTTATATTCGCTTTCAAACACGCACCAGTTACATAATCTTGAGTTTTTATTGTGTTGTGAAGCAACCTGCCAGAAAATTATGTGGTCTAACACCTCAGTATCTTTCCACTAAACACCTCCGCTGCAGCTGTCCATCTTCTCTCAAGCACCAAACAAGAAGATATTTCTCCCGTCATTAAAATAAATAGATGAATAAATTGCTAACAGATCTGATGCTCATGATATGCAGTCTCCCTGATCCTGGTCCATCGCTGCTGGTAGAGGTGTCAAAATATCCCAATTTGGTGTCTGAGACCAAATGTTTAGTTTTCATCTTTCCAAATGCAAATCAACAAACAAGTCTGAAATTTTAACTGCAGAAATGTGTCTTTTTAAAGTGTCTTTTTGGAAAAATCATATTCTACTGCGACATGCTCAATAAAAATGATGTAAAACCTACAGGAAGTAACCACTTTGATATGCAACAACTGTGAACGCATAGAAGCTCCATGTCTTGTTTGAGTGTGTGTGTGTGTGTGTGTGATGTTTTTGTGGCTCATGTTATGCTCAGATACACCTGGAGAGCGATCATGGCCATCAGATGGGGAGATGACATGTTGGGTGAGTGAGCATGTTTAGCGTGATCAAGATAAAAGCTGGCATTTAACGTGTGTGTGTGTGTGTGTGTGTGTGTGTGTGTGTGAGAGAGAGAGAGAGAGGGAGAGAGAGAGATGTCATTGCAGTGGTTAACAAACGTCTCATGTCTTTATGGTGCAGGTATTTCAGTGTAATAATTAATCTGTGTAGCTGCTAGAAAGTACTTCCCAAACCCCAGTCAAAAGAAATGGAACCCCCCCCCCCACAAGCTTTTTAATTTATGTACCTCTACTAAACAGCTGAGATGTACATTTACAGTTAACAGTCTGCATAGATTTGTAAATAAAATATATGTTCTTTATTGCACATCTCTTTTTGTGTAAAACTATATGTACAAACATATATTATTAACATATAATATTACAATGACAAATTGTAGAAATATGAAGAGATAAAAAATAATTTAAAAAAAACAACTAAAGGTCATAAAAATAACAGAAATGTATATAATATACAGGATCATAGCAAAACTAAACCAGACTTGCTCATCTGTGTGGTGATGCGACAGCAACAGTTTTTTGGGCAATTGATCGTCGTCTTGAGGTATTCTACAAAGCACTGCTACTGTATTATATTATTCTATTCAAACACAAGCAGTTGACAGTTTAATCTGAAACACCTTTTGTCAACTGCTGTTCTTGTGCTGAAATTTAGTTTTGTTGAATCATTATTATACCAGCAGTGTCACCCTGGATTCACCTAATTGGTGACTGTATTTGCATTAAAAACATCTTAAAAATGTCTAAAACATCATACTGATAAAATATTTTCAACAAGTATACAATGGAAACACATTCAATGTATAATTTTGACAACAGTTTGTAATCAGAAAATGTTGTTTTGCGTGGCATTATTTAGTTTGGTCAGGGGTGGGTGATAAAAATAAATTGCTAGCAATACTACCTTTCCTATTATTACACGTTACCTGACTGGTTGGGCATACTTTCAAAATATTATCACAAATTTATCAGACTATTTTTTGGTTCTGCATTTATATAATTCTATAAACTATTTCAGAACTATGTCCAAAAATATGATTACCTTTGAACCCTCTAACACTAAACATGTCACATGCCAGGAGAGGTTTTTCTGCCCCTAACACAATGAACACCTAAAAAGATCTGATTTTGAAAACTGCAGTACCCCCTGGGAATATCTTTGAGCCTAACATACTTCAAATGAGTGCTAAAGATGACTCCCATCAGATTGAGTTTAATAAAACAAGATTTTCAACAAGATACTGCAACTCATAATGTGCTCTAAAGAAAACCAAACTCTTGCAAAACGTAGGCTGATAATAAGCTGCTGAGATAGTTCAGTTTTGTTCACAAAGATTTTTGAACACTAACAACACAAAGACACCTTAGCACTCTTATTACAATTTCAGCTGAATTTATCTGAAGGTCCAGCACTTTCAGTGTTTTCTTTTTCTAACGCAGTAACTTCTGCTTTCATGTCTTCCTCGGGTGCTTTTGAAGCAGTGAGTGTCACTTGAAGTAGTTTAGCAGAAAGAACATTGATTTACAGTCCGAGAGGGCAGGAATGTACTGGCTTTCAAGCAGGTTTTGAATTGTTCTAAAACACTATCTGTTAAGCTTTTAATAGAACGCACAGAAATCATTATACAGTTGTCCAAACAACAACTGGTATCAATACAAACAAATATGATCTACCATGTTGTCAAAAAGAAGAAGAAATTTAGGGAAGATGTTCAGCTCTGGATTGTATTTCCTTCATGCTGAAATGTGCATTTCCTTTGCGGGCCCCTCATTGACACAGGCACCATTTACCGCTGTCACCCCCCCCACCCACCCCCCTTCTCACCACCACCACCACTTAGTGAATAAAGGTCAGGCAATCAGGCATCTGGAAGGACAGCTAATTTGTCATCCCTCGACAAACGTGTCAGCGTCCGATCTTGTCCGCAGGGCTTGATACCGCAACAAGCCGTAAAGGTTAAGAGATTCAAAGTACGCTCCCCCTTCTCTTCCCCGCTCGCCCTGTCTCCATCTCAACAAGCAACATGCGACGGAGCAGAAAATTCAATTTTGGATTTGATACTGTGAGAGCTACGTGGTTTCATGGCTGTAACTCTTCAGAGTCTTTAGGCATGTCGTCCGCCTTGCTCAGTTAAACTCCACAGAAGCCCCCTGGATCGAGACGTCGCCGCCTTGTCATTCTCAGCTTGTGCAGCATCTCATTGAACTGATTACTGTTTTATCCCAACAGCGAAATGCCAAATGCTCAGTTGAAATTAAGGCGAATCTCAATTTCAGTTCGAGTTGAACGTGATTTAAACTGACACTGACTGGAAAAAATGGTCTCAGTCGGGGTATCTGTAGATAAAGATTATCATTCAAATCAACAAATATTCCTCCAGTTTTTAGTTCAAAATCAGACCAGTAATTTTAAATCTGGATTTGAATGCAGTGCAAATGCAGTCATCGCAAGCTATCTGTCAATCTAAGCACAGCCTTTGTGATTATAGAGGCATTACAAGCCGTCCCTGTTGTCCCTGAATGCATCCTAATAGCCTGTTTAGTGAGGCCATCTACAGCCGCAGGTGTGTGTCCCCTTCTGATTCCCAAGAGTGTAAGTGACAGAGGGTAGGAGCGAGAGACAGAGACATGAATGAGTGACTTTGATCAGGTGAGTTCACCAGGCCCCTCTGTGTCTGTCTGTGTGTGTGTGTGTGAGGAGTGTTCAGCGTGGGATAATGGAGAGTCAGGCTGACAGCTGCATGTCCGATACGCTTAACGTACATCATTGCCTAGAATGGCTTTACCCTAACCACACACACTCATGAACACACACTTTAAATTAGGTTGTGTCCCAGACTTTTTTGTGGGGGCTTTGCATGTTGGTTAGTTTTGCTAACCAATCGTTGGGGACTCTCAAGGGACCACTACGACCTGCAAGACGATTGTCATGTGACAGTCAGAGGCAGGTGAAGGCATCGACAAGCTGCTTTCAGTAGCGTTCTTGCTACTTCTTGAGCTAAATGCTAACATTTTATAATGAGCTCTAAACAGAAAGTAGAGCTGAGGCTTATGGGAATGTTGTTGGTTTTGCAGGTATTTTGTCAAAGTACTGGACATATTAAAAATTTGATCTGGGGAACATGAATGTCTGCACCACCAGTCATGGCAGTCCACTCAATAGTTGTTGAGATATTTGGACCAACCAACTGAGACACCGACCAACTGACAAGATTTCCGTCACTACAGCTTTAACACAATGTTATTTTAGTAAAAGATCACAAATGTAATTTTTAACCATTTGAACATTTTGACACGTGAGTGAATTGTCACATATGCAGCCAACAGTGATCTATATGTAACAATTGCTACGGGTGGTCAGCTGACAGAAAGCATGTCACAACTGCCTCCGAACTAATCTTCAATTCTTAGTTCCTGTATTGCCATATCGTGATATATCTATCTATTGGAAAATATTTTTATTAATATTATTACATTGATTTTGACCATATCTGTACCATCCTAGTGTGATAAACATCGACTGCAAAGCCCTCCACAGCTTCTGTACTTTCTCTTCTCCTTTGAACTATGTTTTCCTGTTTCTCTTTCTTGACTCTCCTTCTCACCTTCACAGCTCCCTCTGCTCTGAGCCTCTACTTCTTCTTTATGTCTTGCTCTGTCTATTTCCTGTCTCCCCTGATTCATAGCCTGTCACTTATAAACTGCCATCAAGCCACCAAATGAAACCACACCATTATATCTTGTATTACTGTCATGTGCACATGTCAAATGTGTATTTAGCAAGGGGATATGTGCACATTTGCCTCCCTCTCAGAAACACAGACAAACAGATAAAGTTTGTGTATCTGCTAGAATCTATAGATAGCTGACGCACCACGGGGGGTGTCTCAGTTGCAAGTCACTGCTCTGAGCTAATGTGACTGCCGGCTCTCCTGCAAAGTAAGGGAGGGGAGCCGAGTGGAGGAAGAGAAAAGGCGAAAACAGAGTGGCGAGTTGAGTAGGCGAGGGAAGGTGGATGTCATGCTGAGAAAGCATCACACTCATGTGTGAAGCCTAATCAGGCACAATCTGCTTCACTATGATGCAATGTGCAGTGTGACTGTGTATTTTGTGTTTATTTAGAATTAAAGCTGTTGCCCGCTCGTTTGCTGCATTTCATTATGCAGCACATTAAAGGTATCCAGTGGAGTTGATGAAATGATGCTAGGAGGTGTAGAAGTGGCTCCTGGAAATGTTTGAATCACGTGTTCTTTGAACGTGAGCAAGAAGCACAAACATCAGCGACATCTGTTGCAAAGGGAGGACAAGTATTCCCTCGTATTGTTTAGGTTGCCCTGGCTTTAAACCATACACAGTATAGGCGTCAACAATACGTCATCAAAGCACCTGATGCCACAAATTAAGAAAGTCCAGTCACATGACAGAGCAGAGCTTTATTTAAACTGTTTTAACAGTCCTTTAGGAACAGACAGCGTGCTTTGGAGAAAATATGAATACAACAAAAGCCAGGTGGCTACATGGAAAATTCAGTTCCTGGCAAACAGGGCTGCAACTAGTAGGGAAAAAGGGAAAAATATCCAAGGTGATGCCTTCAAATTGTCTTGTTTTGTCTGACCACTGTCCAAAGTTATTTAGTTGACAGTGATATAAACCAAAGAAAAGTAGCAAATTTCTCAAATTTGAGAAGCTGGAACCTGAGAATGGTTGATATATTTGCTAGGAAAAAGAAAACACGTCACGAATTAATCAAATCAATAGTTGCTAATTAATTTTCTGTCTATCAACTAACTGATTAATCAATTAATTGTTTCAACTCTAATGAGGTTATCTACATTTTATGACAAGTCATTGACAGCAATATGATGCGGTTGTACAGTTTAACCAAGCTGTCTTACAAACTGATTGCTGCTGTTTTCCTGAACTTCTACTGTTTGACTACAAATGTTCAAAATATTAAGACAACTTACCACTTACCAAGCAAACGCACAAAATACCAAAGGCTTTTTTAATGTCTTATTTATGTGACACATTTAAAATACATGTTGTGTTTTTCTTCATATTTAATCTTTTCCTCTGAAAATATATATAATAGCAAAATAAATATAAAGAAGGACGAAAACAATGTCAGTCAATGAAAACGGCAACTGTAAAAAGACCAACTCATACTCTATGCCATAAATAAGGGTTACTGCTTTCTAGGACTTAGAAAAATAAAGTACCAGCATTTAAAGTAAAAATTGAAGCTGCACCAATAAAGCAAGCCAGTCTCAGTCATCAGTGAGACCTGATAACTATGAGTCATCAGCTGTGATTCAATACAAAGTGGAAGAGTTCTGTTCTCAGAGGCAAAACCTAAGAAATTAAATTAAATGGTCTCAATTCAAACATTTATTGAAGTTTGCCTATTTTAAAATATAGTTACAGTACAACAGCAGCCATCATCACCACCATAGTCTGCATTATCGTCACAGTCATCACAGTTACTGAGCATTATGTGGACAAGCGGTGTTTGTATTCCGGCCTCTGCATCCCCATAACTTCATTAACTTGCAGTGACTAGTAGTAACAATATAGTAGAAGAACAATATGTATGCTAATTTGTGCACTTTATGATACATAAATGACATCGTATAACAATCAAGAGCAAAATCCAATTTTGTTTGTCATGTTAGAAGACAAAAAGCCTGATTGTGTTGCAGGTTGCAGATTGTCCACTTGCCAATATGAAACTCATTTGTAGCTCAAAGCAGTAACGACGATGTGATCGACAGGGTGTATTTCAGTGCCAATGCATGATTGGCTGCTGATAGGTGATGTCGCCCAAAGGGTTCGGCTGCAGCCGTCTTCTCCACGCCAAAGGAGCAGGAAATGATGTGGCTTTCTTGGGTCATCCAAAACGAATTGTAGAGACCAGCTTCTCAGGTTGTTGGCAGTATGGACTCGTGATTAGTTATAGGCTGTTGTCCCAAAACAGCGCTGTCCCCTCAGCGTGCCCAACCTTTCAGAAAATAGCCTTGTTTAGGAGCAGCGCAAGTAAGTAGAGTTGTTGGAAGGGAGCTTTAGCGACTGTGAAATGGTGGCTAATTTGGGGTAAAGAAGCGTGACCTTTGATCTTTGCATTGAATAAAGCTGACTGTGCCTGCCTCGGCGCCCCCTTAGGCCTCATTGTCAGCCTGCCAGAACGTCATCTTTCTCCCATCACTGAATATAAAGCTGTGGAATACATCATGCAAATAATCAGGCTGGAAACAAACACAAGCAGCGCTTTCCCCCAAAGGAAGAGGCAGCCGTCTCTAATGAGCAGGGTAAAATTGGAATATTCATACTCTTCCCTTCCGCAGAAACGATTGAGTGATTCCCTCCTCTCCTCGTCGTCGCTCTACCCCACTGCTCTCTTCTTCGAGGCTTCTCTTCTCCCCCTTTCATTCGCCGTTCCGTCTGCCCTTCCCTCTCTGTTCCCACTTCTTCTTCTTCTTCTTCGTCTTCTTCGCTCGCCGTCTTCCTGGAATGTAGCGATAAACAGTAACGTGAATAGGCAGCCAGTGATGTTGACAAAGCCGTTCACAGATTACGCCCCTGGATCAAAGTCACAAATCTGCCAGAGAGGAGATGTTTGTTTGTGGGAGAATCAGTAATGAATGCAAAGAAGAAGAAGAAAAAAAAAGATTATTAGGAAGGAATCAGAAAAACTTGAACAAACCTGAAATATCTCCAAATTTTGACTTTTAAGATTTACAGGCCTTCCCCCACGTACTGGATTTAGTTGTCAGAAGTGTTGTCAGAGTCTTGTCTCATGGCTCTGAGTCTCATCCCACTCAGACAATGGGAGGTCTAGCGAATGATATTCAAAAAGGCCCACTCGCAAGCAGTTCCAGTTCATGTTTGTTTGGGTTTAAAATTTTCAATCGGCATAAGCACCACAGAGGAGAGAAGTGCCATGAACGTATTTCTCAGTTTATTTCACACCCTAAGTAAGACTTAATGAAGAAAGTTTCTACGTCTGTGCTGTATACTGACCCCAGAGTGCATATTTGCACTGTGGACAGATGAACGCCTGTAACAGAAATGAAGAAAAATGTGAGGTAGCGGAGGAAGATGAACGGCATGATGTACCTCAAGGCCGGGGATGGATGATGTAGGAGGAGAGGGATTTTATTTCTCTCTTGACCACCTTTTGAGGATGACCTAGAATAGGAGAAAAATTATCTCTCCTATAGGGCAAAAAAGTTTTCTCTTCTCAGTGCAGAAATAGTAAGTTAAGTTTCTTCACATTTCAGGTAGAGCTTAACAATAAACAGCATGGCAGCAATTGGCTCTCTAACACAAATATGTATTTTGTTCTTTAAAATAATATTTTAAATAATGATACATGTTAAAGCTGCTATTCCTTCTGTATTACAGAATGTATAGAAGGCAGTCTGCAGCTGAAACAATTAGTCGATTAACCGTTTTGTCGATTGACAGAAAAATATTTTGATGATCGATAAATTCAAGCAAAGGTTCCAGCTCCACAAATGGGATGATTTTATTCTTTTCTTTGTCATATTATATGACCGCAAACTGATTATATTTGTGTTTTGGACTGTTGGTCGGATAAAACAAGCAATTTTAATACGTCACGGTGGGTTCTGGGAAATTATAGTACATATTTTTCACTATTTTCTGCCATTTTATAGGCAAAGAAAATCATTGATTTATCTAGAAAATAGTTGGCAGATTAAGTGAACCAAAGTTAATATCAATATCATCCTGCTCTTAACCTGCCCTTCAACTTGTTTTAACTGACACGCAGCGCCCAGCTCATAAACAGTACTATTATTCTTTGATAAGTTGAAATCGGGAAGTAGGCTAACAAATTCGACACAGCTACGTTTCTTCTTGTGGGAAGTAATAACACTAAACTCTCTACCAAAATCAGCAGTGGAGGCTGCGTAATTTCCATTTTTCTTGAGTAGACTTACTGAGGTTCTCAGGAACAGACTCCGTTTGGCAAAGTAGATCTTTTCCCACTGACTGATGTCCCCTCTCCTCCACTCACTCTAATTACGCTCCAAAATGTTTTTTTAATCTGTCCCATGTGCTCATTTATTTATTCTCCCCAATTCACCCCTCTCATTTGACCAATCTATGGTCACATGAATATTGCAGGTCCCAACCCACACAAGTGTTACTATTGATTGCTTGTTATTTCAATGATCTAACAAGCTTATTCTCATGTTACAGCCACTAAGTCATCCCGGATAAGAGAACCAGCTAAATCCCTAAAATATGAGAGTGAACCCCGTAGAGGAGGCTGGAGGTGAAGTGTTTGCTGAAGTTGTAATAAGATGTGAGGTGGGCATTTGGAGGCAGGTGGTGTATTAAAAACCACATGAAATGGAGGAAGGGCATTTTTGACAGGCAAGCTGGCTGTGATAACGAGGGAACAGCAAGAGACAAGAGGGGTGTTAGTGGCAGGTCGAGTAGCCTGGAGGCTGGGGATTAAGGAGGAGCATTTTAATCAAGGTGTGTGCAAAGAAAAAAAAAAGACCCAGCCTTTGATATGTGAGATATCATCATGTTGTATTGTTCACTGTATTCCTGGAGTTCTAGTGAGCCTACAGTTGATTGAGAAATGTATATTTTCCATCTTTTATGGTGAATGTCTTCCTGTATCATGTTGAATGACAAAATGAGAAGTGTTGTGCAAGTTACTTGAAAAAATGTAATCACTTACTTATTACATATTACTCATAGAAAAAGTAATTTTATTGCTTTACTAATTATGCAACAGCAAAAGTAATTGGTTACATCAAATCAAGTTTTATTGTCACATACACAATCATACACAGTGAAATTCTGAGGTGCCCAGCTCCAGATGAGTCTAACAAGGAGATAAATAAGATAAAGATGAATCTAATAATAGAAAAGAATCCAGCAAATGACGCATTACATTACTTTCCATTGCTCAGCACAATTCTGTCAAAGATGCCTTTAAAAAAAACAACAAAAGATGCCTTTAAACAAGACCAAACACATTACTAAGTAATGCGTTACTGCCCATTACTGAAAATGAGTGTAGAAAGATCTTGCTTGTTGACTTTGAGGGAATTATGCTAACAGGTGTTTTAAGATAGTGAAAAAAATCCTGCTATGAAGTTCATCCTGTTCTTTCCCACATGATCACTTCCTGTCCAGTTTGTCCTTTTAGTAAAGACCATTCCTTTTCTTCATCACCATACCCTCATGTTGTCGCTCGCTGTGCTGATTTTTCTTTAAAGACCAAATCACCAGCAATTAAGTCAATGATCTGTTCCACCTAGCTTTCTAAATTGATGACCTTTTCTCTTGCTTGGAACACACGATCCGGTCATGCAAGTTTCCCTTGCCTGACGAAATTAAATACAAATTCTATCCTTTAATTGATTTCATGGAATAATAAAAGTAAGTGAGTATAAAACATGCATAATGAAAGTATTTTTCATCAGAGATGCATTGGTTATGTCATTCTCCTTTGAGAATTTAGGTCAAATGGTTCATTTAAAAATCTGTCTACTCTACACTAATACAAAAGCATGGTGGAAAATAAACTTAGAAGTGATATAAAGCAGAGAAATGTGACCCCAGCCGCTCATTATAACCTTCAAGTTGTAGGGTTTGTGCCTCAGAACTAGTCTTAGGATTGGCATGGGAAACTTATGTATTTAATAACATCCATGGGGGAGAATAGTGTTGTTGACACTGCTTGCGGATGAATATGGAGATGAAGAAATTATCTCTCTAGGGTTCTAGATTGTGGATTTGAATTGCAAAAGGTAATTTAAATAACTATTCCATTGAAAAATCTAATGAGCTTTAACTATCAGAGATCCAAGTAGCAGATATGGTGAATAAAACCCTTTTCTGATGGCAAAAAAAGAGTCATAAAACACTGTTACTTAAATTTAAGATTACGGATTATACTAGTCAACTCTGTCTAGCTTGTTTATCGCACTGGTTCCCTGTTTCATCAGTGTTGTGGCTGCAATCTTTCATCACAAACAAGTTTTAGCAGCTACCCACTGTTTAATGTGTTTTAATATTTGCTAATAAAATGTTGATGTTGTTTCCTGAGCACCACAGTGTCCATCAGTCCAACTGTAATCAAATTGTTAAATTATTCTCTTTGCCTCCTCAGCAGTGTAACACTCCTCCACAGTGGTGATGACATCTATCATCTATTTCTGGCAGAACAGAATGTGCTACTGTACATTAACAATCTGAATATATTTGATTGGTGGAGGTTGTTGCCGGGCTGCAAAGTTGGATGTAGATGAAAAGCATAACGCGCAGACATTCTTCTTAACTTTGATCAAATATTTGCTTGCCTTCCTCCCACAACACATTTTCTTTTGTATCATTGCCTGGAGGTTACTTCTGATCAGATTTGTTTTGCATAAATGTGTAACAACAGCGCTGCATCCTTGATTTCTCAGTGTGCGCGCTGTCTCCGTCTCCACTAATAACGGCGTGTCTCTTATAAACAATCACTAATATGTTAAATATGTAAAACAGTTCCTCTCCTATTTGCTGACTGTCTCTGCAGAGCATGTCTCCATCCCACATCATATGTGATAATAAGGTGCTAAATGGCATCGATTAACACAATCATTTGAAGTCGGTTGGCAGAGTCTTTCGGGTGAAATGTATTCATATACATTGAAGTCACATTAGGACTTGATTAACCAAGAGGAAGTCTGAATTCTTGAAGTCATGTACCTCCTTTTAGAGAGATGGAGGAGGCAAGAAAAACAATTGAGTATATTTTTTTGAATGTAGAAAAATGCCTATAAATTTCTATAGTTATATTATTAGATAGTTATTTTTCTAGCTTTTCCAAAACCAAATACACAAGCGCAAAATATGTAAGGAATGGATTTAACAGTGTGTTTTTATCTGCTTAACGTACGGTTCTATCGTTAGCATGCCCAGCTAACTAGCATATTACTGAGCGTTACTTCCGAGGCCAAGGAGCATATTATTAACTAGGTTTCGTTTTGTTAAAAAAAGCCCTGTTCACGACTAGCATGGCACACACTGAGTAGTTTTTTCCCGCCGTGTTGAAGCCAATCCTGGTATAAGAGTTTAGGCTAACGTTAGCGGCTCTGTCCTGCTATTTACTGTATTTGGGGACCCCAGCCCACGTTACCCAAGATAGCGTTTCGTTTGCTAAACATTTCTGTTAGTCCTCCTCCTAAAAGCCTCTTTTAACGTTAAAGTGAACATATAGTTTGAAAATACGAAATTCTCATTTTAATACGAATCATGAGAAGTCAGCCAAAGACAGCGTTTTCAGCCAACTCATGGAGCTAACGTTATTTTAATTAGTTGCCAGCTACAACTGATAAAATTGGCCAGCAACAGGCAAAAGCGACGGTTGCCAGTTAGAAATAAGAAGCTTGCCTTTGTCTGCCTCTGTCTGAAATTAAGGACCCACTGTTTCAAAAAGTACAAAGAATTTTGAGTCTTAAATCTGCCATGTTGTAAACTGCATATGTGCTGTGCGTAGCAGGATACCAGAGCTAATAAAGGGATGCACATTGTCTTGCCGGACCCCCTATCACAGAATCTTTCCCATTGTTTTTTATATCTTGTACATTTTAATGGTACAGGCAGTTGTTACTGTGTTTCTGTAATTTGAGAAGAAGCAGGAAAATGACTTTCTTTCAGTAGGTGGGCGATATAAAGGGCTTATGCCAGTTCTCTACAAGCTGGACTGCTCTTAGTGTTGGAAGTTAAAAATCCCACGCACAATGTATACTCTACAGGCAGGCAAACACTGTGATACAGGCTCTTTTAACAGGAAATCACCATGAGGTCAGGACAAAACTGGAAACATTTCACTGATAATTATGTAGACATTCTTGTCCACTTAATTACCAGTGAAATATTTTCTTTAAATACTGTCGACCTAAAAGAAACATTCAAACTAGCTTGTACAGACATTTATTAATAGGCAAAATAGAATAAAACTAAAGATAATTCAGCTGAGTTGTGTCATTGGAAAACCTATTTATTTAGAAGGTTTTATCCTGCAAGTGTTGGATAAAAACATCAATGCTACCTTTTCAACAGATCAGACTTTATAAAAGGTAATTAAAAAAAATCTTTTTTGGTCTGGTGTTTCAGTATTGTGTACTGACACTCCAAATGTGTTATTGTCAGAGATTACTAAAGGAAGTAAACACTAACGGTTGTTAATTCAATTCAATTCAATTCAGTTTTATTTATATAGCGCCATATCATAACAAAGTTATCTCAGGGCACTTTTTCGAGTAGAGCAGGTCTAGACCGACTCTTTATATTTACAGAGACCCAACAGTTCCCACCATGAGCAAGCACTATGCGACAGTGGCAAGGAAAAACTCCCTTTTAACAGGTAGAAACCTCGAGCAGAACCAGGCTCTAGGTGGGCGGTCATCTGCCTTGACCGGTTGGGTTGAAGGGGGGGGATTTAGGTATTTACATGCTCACGTCTCAACTGCACTCTTCTCAGAGTAGTATAAGAGTTGGAAACAGTTTGATATATATATATATACGGTATATAAAAATGTAATTATCCTGCTCCCAACACTACTCTCACAATATGTAAGATTCCTACCATCCCAGCAACTGGGACAAAGAACAACACAATACCATAAAGGCAAGACCAGCAAAACGAGTGAATACTCTTAAAAGCATGAGAAAAAGTGGCAAAAAATGTACATTAAAAAAAAAGGATCTTAAGCCACAATTAGAATTAAAAGCTGGTATAGGGTTAAGTTCATTATTGATGCCTCTGGTTATTTGCTCAAGCCGTGCAGAGTTACATCCTGGTAGAATATCACAAAGGGAAGAAGGACGAAGTTGTTATGAGTTGGTAGTTGGTACAGATCAATATCTATAGGAGCTATAGAATTATAGAAATGTAAAGTAAACTGCACAAAGATACTGTATGTAGTAGAAACAGAGTGTAAGATGTGATATAAGTCTCAGAATATGCACTTTGTATGTGAGGTGGGTGTCGAGATAAACAAAAACATTGTTTCACTTTTTATTGTAAATTTAAAAAAGGTACAGTGGCACCTGGGACAGACATACTTTTCCATTCATATGTGTTTGATGTGAGTAAAATTGGCTTCTCCTTAAAAACGGCAATATTGCTCCAGTATGTATCTGGTGCCTTTAACTTTTGCAAAACAACTCAGTGAAGCAAAGTGATTTACTTTTACTATATATATATATATATATATATATATATATATTCTTTATTATTTTTTTACAGTACCTTTCCCTAACCCTGGTCAATGTGCAGTACCAGAGGTAATATGTCATTAATTAATCAGCATAAATCCAGTTCCAGCTGATGGGCCACACCTAGTAAGTGATCCATACTAGCGATTAGTGCAAGATTAATTTCTTGTCCTTTGGTGTGAAGCAGATCCATTTACACTGATTTAGAAGAGGGCTAGCAGTAGATACTCACTATGGTCCTATTGGAAGCTAGCTAGATGGTCATTACTAATCTAAAGGCACCCTTGGGAGGAAAAGAGGAGTGAATGGGTGTGAGTGTTTCTGCATGCGTACGTGTGTACGTGGGGAGGGCGAAAAGGTTGAGACATTGCAACGGAGTCACTTATAAGATGTGGGGGTCAACTGCAAAGATCAGCTGGGGTCAACCGAGTAATGGGAGCCATTTTTCATAAGGCGCATTCCTCATCCTGGTCTCCGAGGTAGGGGCCAGAGTGAAGTAGTGAACTGCACAAAATGGCGTTTCAATGTGTGTAACCTCTCGCCTTGCAACGTCCCCTCTTGACAGGGAATGGCAGGTCCTTCTCATCTCTCTCAGGCTGGCTCGTATATCACTCGCAGCTTTTGCCCACCTCTCCATCCCCGAGAGACGCAGGCCTGAGAGAGTGTGAGGAAGAGCGGGGGTAATGTGGGTGGACTGCTCTTCAATCTAGCAGCTACTCAACAATCAGCAACACATCTATCACCGGCCCTAAAAGTAATTTTGAACCGACTGACACACATACACGTGTATCCTCGGCCTGTGATATAGATGAATTGTAGACGACAGGGAGCTGCCTTGATCATTTAAAAAGGCATATCGAGCCCCTTTATGGTGAATCTGTCCAGCACATAGACCAAGCCGGCCGAGATGAAAAAGAGAGAGAGGAGACTGCAGTGTTATCCTCTGCAAACCGAGTCAGTCCAGCCACTTGGTGGCACTAGCAGCCAAAATCAATGAGAGAAAACAGAAGGGAATGTGTCTGGATATAACAGATAGAGCTGTATGAATATTGTGTATCCATAACATAGCATCAGTCATGGATATTCTCAACAGCAGGACTATCGAAATCAATCATGTGATGTAAACATCCTATAAAAGATGAATATTTCTGTTTTGGGGCTGCTGTGAGAGCAGTAAGGTCTGCCAGAGACACTGTGGGTAACTCCATGTGAGGTGGGTAGTGAGGATAGGGAGCCTGTGCTCAACAACCGTGCGCACACACATGCATGCAGTCAATGCATCTGATGAAAAAGCCCTTTGTGTGCCAGCGCCCCCTTTTCACTATCAGGCTGTTGTTGCTTGTGAGGTGGCAATTAGAAGTGAAATGTGAGGACAGAGGGGAAGCTAGTTTGTGATTCAGGTCATGCTTGAGCCTAAATGTCATTGGCCAGAGTGCAGCAGGTTAATTGAAGGCGTCTTGTCATCATGGCCTGCTTCGCTGAGATAGTACTGGGGGGTGGGGGGTGGGGGGTGGGGGTGGGGGGTTGACCTATTCTAAAACCTGATTGGCTAGGCCATCACAACCGCCTCTTAACACTCACATATCCTCCTACACACATGCACAGATTTTTGCATCTATTCTCACCTTCCTGCTGTGCTGTTCAGTAATAATCAGGGCATATGCATTCATTATTATCACAAAGGTGGAGTACAATGACTGAATACAGACAATGTAAAAGAAGAAGCTTCTTGGATTTTTTAAACTCATAAACATCATTTCTAGAGCTGAAGCTGAAACAATAAGTTGATTCATCTGTTACTCAATTCATCATTTAAAGCCCCCCTCCGCCCCAAAATTAATTTTGCTTATTGTTTCTTCACTTGGATGTCTGACCTTCAATGTGCAGAGTTTGACACTAGAAGGCTCGTTTCACATGCATCTGCTGAAGGAAAGGCTCTCTGTGCTCATCTTAAATCTCAGTTTAAGGCGTGAATGTGCGAGAATGATTTTGTGACATCACAGCTAGTTTGGAAGCCAATCATGGTCCAGTACGCCTCCAATGCACACTGAGGATGGACTTTTCAGTGACGTAGGAGACATCTTGTGTCTAATAGTTAAACTTAAAAGAGAAAAAATACGTGCATATTCATCGACTCTGGATTTATCAATAAGAGAGAAGAAGTAAATGTAATTCAAAGCAAAGTATTTTTACGTCTTGTAACATGTCTGGAGGTGATTTATTAAGGCTTTTAAATGTGAGGTTATGCTGTTTTTCCTCTATTTGATATCATTGTGAATTGAATATCTTTCGGTTTTGGACTGACAATTTCAAGATGTCACCTTTGGATCTGGGAACTTTAGGATATTTTATAGACTTAACAATTAGTAGATCAATTGAAAAAAATTATCAATAGATAAATCAATAAAGTAATTGCTAGTTGCCGCCATAATTCAGACCTGACATTCTTCAGTGCTCATATATCTGTATTGTAGACAATATTTTGCAGCGTTTTGGTTGTTTATGTTACAAAATCTCAGAAAAAGACAAAAAAAAAAAACATCAGTGTAGAACAGATGTAACAATCATTTAAATTCTCTTCTGCTTCCAATGCAGTCAGAGTGTTTGGGCCTGTAATCCATTTAGGCAATCACTAATGACAGTTCTTGAGAGTGAGGGCACGATAAAAACCACCCATGCAGCTGTCAGGAGAAGTGATACTGTAATTACTTGTATTTCATTTCAAATTTTACACCGTCACTGTGAAGTCTGACAACATTTTGACCAATGCCACAAACGTTTAAAATAATTAAAAACACCTTGTCAAAATATGACGATGTAACACAGATATTAGACAAGCTTAATTAATTTAAACTTTTTTTTTTTTTTTTTTACTCTGTTACATCTTTGAAATAGTTTTGATGTCCTCCATGTTGTTACAGCATGCAGCTCATTCTGTTCTGGCAATGAGTCGGAAGCTATTCCTCTTTATAAATATTAATTTTCTCATCTTTCTTTGCCAAAGCCTGAGGCGTCCAGCACAGGTGTTTAGTGAATAACACAGAGGACAACCGGCTAACTGCAGCAGAAACAGGAAGTTGCTGTAATGACTGCTGTCCCCAGTGCACCCTGGGTAATAATCAGCCCTCGTTTGTCATAATAGCAGGTAAATACTCAAGCTCGGCCGCAGTAGTCCTCGCAGTAGGACACTGGCAGCAGCGGCGGTCCACAATCATTTTTCACTTGTTTTTATTAAGTGAACAGACATTCCGGCCGTTCTCTGTGGCTTGTTAGTGTTTACAGGCACAACAGCAGGAATGAAAAGGGCAAGTCATGGCAGCATAGCAAAAGCCAGATTCAAACTCAGGTTGAAGTACACGGGCGGTTACTACATGAGTGTAGTCAACCATCAGGGGTCTGCATTCCTTATTTATAAGGTAGTTTATGGTATTGTTTACAGCTGTCCTTTTTGTTGATTGCTTGTTGAGGGTGGAAAAAAAAAATCAATGATGCCATATTTAGTGCATCATAATTTAATAACCGAGGAAGTAAGGCGTTATTGCTAAGAGAAACTGTGTTGCTCCGGCTCTTGCTGGCTGGTTATGAAATGTACAAAGGCAAAGCCCGAGGCAAAGTTTCTGTGTTGTGCTTGCCATCTCAGTGAAGAAACTCTGAGATAAGACAAATGGTTCAAATGACCTTTGAAAAGATCACCATCTCTCCGTTCGCCTGAGAGAGGGGAAGCAAGAGGGAGAGAGAGGAAACAGAGGGGGGCTATTTCTATATAGTGAAGGATAAAAGTGGATTCCCAAACTGTGTGAGTGCGTGCCCTATTCGTCTTCCCCCTCTGAATGCTTTCTGCTCCATTTACACAAGTTTATTTGTCTCTGTCGAGGACTGAAGTGAAGCAGCAGAAGCAGAAGGGGGGAGGGGGGCGTTGAAGTCTGTGTTCGTTACTCATTAACTGACAACTCCTGTGATTTTCTTTCATTACTCCGTTTTAATGAAGAACTTAAGTTACCGCTCACTGCAGAGGGTCTCCAGCCTGCACAGCTACCTGCTAGCTCTGCCGGGCCACATGGGCCTTTCATGGTGCTTATTACAGTTCAGTCTGAGGAGAGTCCGTATAGCTAGCTAGCTCTCAGTTGTATTTCCACTCCCACGAGCCATTCATCTGCTTTTGAAAATTTCTGGATTGCTCTACAGTGCGAGCAAAGGCATTTTGTAACAGACGTTTCATGAAGAGTTGACAGATGTTAAAAGACTTCTCAAAAAGTGTGAAAAACGATGGTTAAGGTAGAAGTGCAGGCTTCATTTCAGCTGCTTTTTTTTTGTTTTGTTTTGGTGAAAAGTGTGCACAGAAATTCGGAATATTCACTGTACAAATAGTGCAAGAGGGGAAGCTTTTATATGTGTGAAAACCAGTTAGACAACCAGATGAACTACATGAAGCAGCTCAGTTCTCCTCTTCACCCTTAATGTATGCGTACCCGCTGCTCTCTCTAATGTACTCTTATCTTCAAGTCAGATAAAGTTCTACTTTTTAAAAAAATATCTATACATTTATTTTTTCATACATGCAAGGGCGTAATTTCCACTGGGGATGAGGGGGACATGTCCTCCTCACTTTTTAGCCATGCTAGCTTTAGGGATGGCAGTGTCAGTCTGTTGGATGGTTGGCCGGTTGGTCCACCACTTTGGTCAAGACTGAAATATCTCAACTACTATTAAATGGATTGTCATGAAGCTTTGTACAGACATTCATGCTCCCCAGAAGATGAATCCTAATGACTTTGGTGATCCTCAGATATTTCCTCAGTAAAATCCTTCTCGACATTGTCTTCTTTCTGTCCAGCCACCAAAATCTAGAAGAGAGAAGAGAGGAGTGGGTAAATAAGTAGTGGATAAATAACTTAATATGCTCAAATGAGTTATCTTTTTTTTTTTTACCCCAGGTTTCGTCTGTTGTGAACAACCCCCACCAATAAGGTGGCACAATGTGAGACTGAAAAAGTATTTCACCTCCTCTGCATGTTTTTGATTAAAAACAAATCTAACCTGTATTTTTATTTACGGTTAATAATCTCTTAAAAGACAGTAGAAATTAACATCAATCAAAGATAAGTCACTAAAGATGCTAATAAGCCTACAATATTATCTATCATTAAGAATCAGTCAAGAAACCAGGACATGATTTTGAGTAGGGATAGTGCATTTAAATAACACACACACAAAAATGTTCTATACTATCCTAACAACGGAAAGCACATTAACCAATTTCTTATGTATGTATAAATATATATGATGTTTCACTGACATATTCTAGTCTTCCCCACTTCTGAAACCAAACCTACGTCCTTGCATAAGTAAGTGCTTAAATGAAAAGGATATGTAGTTTGTTAGACCCTGATAGTATTGGTTGCTTAAAACTGGGGGTTTACTGTGGAAATGATTGTACTGCTGCACTCACTGCTGGGTAAGTGCATTAGCTAAATGCTTATTTGTGTTAAATGCGGTGCCACAACAGGGTGTTTCATATGAAACGACTTGTGCCTTCACATGATGTAACCTATTAAATTAGTAGCCGTGTGTGTGTGTGTGTGTGTGTGTGTGAGGGGAATACAAGCAGGAGATGAAGTCCGGACAGCAGCATCAGTTGTGTCCCAATTAGCAATGCAGGGCTTTGAATGGGTCTTTAACCTTAGCAGAGCTTAATCATGTAATTAACGAGAAGGGGGAAACTGCCTGTCTAATGGTACCCTCCTGCTAAAAATATTCCCTCCAAAAACATTGTCTAGACTCCATGTTTTCAGAGACTAAGACATCATTTGTGACCTTTAAGACAAGGAGAGGGCTTGCTACCTAAGGCATTAGTCTTTTATTTAGCCGGGCCCTGTTCTAAATTAATGTCTTATTGTTATTCGGTCCATGTGCGTGTATGTGTGCATGCATACGTGGCAGCTGTGTGTGGATCTGTAACGCCATATACATCTACGGTGTGTATCTGTGTGTGTTTGCATATCATCCGCTGTCACGATTGCCCATCCAGGGTCTCTGCTGATGGCTGATTACCCACCACTGGCATTTAAGCAGCGGTTGCAGGACCACAGGCTCCCCCACTTGGACATGCCACCCATCAAGCTGGCTGAGTGATTGTTTACAACAGCCTTGCTTTAATTGCTCATCAAATTATTGGCTTAATGATAAGACATGGCGGATTGAAAGGGACATATGGATTCGGACAGTGGCCATCAAAAGCTGCCCACCACATTGTGGTTTTGCATCCGTGGTGTCTATTAGCTAAACAAGCTTAGGCCTATTTAACGGTAATCACCAGAAGCACTGCGGAAGATAAAAATCAGCCGTGGGCATTATTTTCCCTTCAGCCTTCAAGAGTGACAGGCCTATTATACAGTGCATGGAATTTATGAGATGATCATCTTTGATGGCCTGGATGTCCGTCGTGCGCCGTAATGTTTTCTATGGTAATGATGCTTCCCCTCTGCCTTAGACCACAAAACCGCCATCCGCCTTGTGACTCCATCTCTCTGCTGAAAAGTGATTGTTGACGGCTCCATTAAGGGGTGAAAAAATATTTTCTTTTCCCTCCACCCCCTCCCACCCACTCAGAAGCTTTATATTCACTTGTCAACTAAGCTTATTTATGTTGTCTTCTTGGGCGCGGGGATGCATCAGGTTTGAACTTGTCGCTTTTGATGGGGACGGGTGTGATTTGAAACGACCTTGAGCCAACTTCTGCACACGGGGAATGTAACGTTGCCGTGGGATTGTACAGGGAATCAAAAGCTGTGGCCTGGAAGACTGCACGCTGTTTGTTGGTCATTACAGCCGCCCTATAACCGAGCCACAGATCTCACATCCATCAGAGGTGTAAAACCATCTCATCTGTCTGATGTAAAAACCGTCAGGTTGTGCATTAGATTTATACCGATACATAACTTGTATGTGATATACCTTCAGATGGATTTGCTTAAGGGTGCATATTCACAACACTCATCAATTTCTATCTGGAAAGTGAGGAAAGACCAAGCATGATTGAGGCTCAATATTAGCAGCTAAGACACTTCCTAAAGACATTAACCTGCTAGAGTGGCCACGGGCAAAAGCTAGCTATGGGCCCCTTTTGATCCCATGTTTCCTTTAGGTACAGAGCTCATGGCAGTCTATATGAGGCTACTGTATTTCTCCTTTAGCCCCACACTCAAACCAGCACTCCTACCATGCTGGAATACTACCCTGTCTCCTGCTGTGTGTCAGTTAATTTGTGGTAATTTGATTAAACACAAGTATATTTAAAATATGCACCATCTAAGTATGATATGAACAGAAATGATAAAGGCATCAAAACAACATTTTGACACAGGGCCCCTCTTCAAGAAAGGGCATCAATATTAGGTAAAAATTCAGGAGCTGGCTTAAGACCTTTGCTGTGTTTTTTAAAATAAAATTATAAAATGCTCCTTTATGGGTTTAGACAATTTTCCTCCTCTGAAAATCTATTTAACTGTCTACCTAAAAATGCTCAAAGCTTTTCCTAAAACGTTTCCATTTTGTATTATATTAGAGCTGTCACTTTTTATTAAAAAAATGTAACTACTGTTCGACTACAGGAAAAAAATAAATATTTGATCTGTAACCAACTGTTTGAGTTCTCAGTGTATGAGCAGGCTGTGCCTTGTACTCCAGCGGGGGGCATTCCTAAAATGCAAAGTGTAAAGTACAGCTGTACTGTACTGTTAGCTTCTCACTCAAGTGAGGCAGCAGAGGCACAAATGAACTCAGTTTTTGCAAACTGTGGGAGCTAGCATGGCTAGCAGGCTATCAACAGAATTCCACAAGTTTTGTCTTTACCCTCTATTAATGTCCTTGCACTCACTGCAGCCAAGCAGCATCCTTCCTTATCTTCTGCTTGTATTATTTCGCCATGCAGTTATATAAAGGATATGAATGGTATTTTCTGAATGAGAGGGCAGTTTCACCCCCTCTCTCAAACTGGGTGGACATTGCAGACTCTGCATTCATTACGTGTCACTTCTAAGGCATTCGAACTAGATTTTTTTAACAAGTTGCAGCCATGGTAGATACATTGGTTTTCATTGGACAGTGTGATGGCCCTGAGAGTCAGATGTGATAGCCCTGTTTTCTCAAGTTGCAGTGCTGAGCTCTCAGGACCACTGTAGGACAGCGTCGCAGTGCTACACATCATTTTCTGCTTCTTCCTTATCTAGATAAATCTGACTACATACTCAATACACCAAAGTGCATGAACTTTAATGCTTAGAAAATCTACATAACCTTGATCAAATAAACACCCCAATATCCATGACATTTCTTTGATCAAATTCATCATGTTATTAAGTATTGAACCACATTTATATCATGTTTATATTAGATGTTTTAATCACTCACTTTTTTGTATTTGCACACCATCTGCCCTCATGTCATTGTTTTATTGCCGTTCTGATATAGATAAAAAAAATTAATGTATCAGACTTTTAAGTTTTGCAAAAGAAAAAAAAGCTTTGTGTTTAAATGTAAAAGTTGTAAATGCAGTAGAAATCTGCCCACTGCAGCAACACACCAGTGTGTGTGTCGGCATGTCAGCGTGTTGAAACTCAGCAGCACATGCTGTATTCTGACTCAAAGTCAAATTGTTTGGATTTTAACGTCACTTCAGTGTTCTCACAAAATAAAAAAAATAAATAAAAAACATCTCCCTCATGTTGAACATTTATCTATTTCCGTCTTGTTTTATTGCAGACTCAAACAGCAGATAGAATATGAAATCTGACCTCTGAGGTTTGGATCTTTTGACACCTGTTTTTCCACTATGGGAATCATAGCAGTAATTGCTTTTGAGGGGTCCCTGATCCATTTACACTGCATTCTGTTTTCCAAAGCCGGAAACATGATTTGTATTTGACACATGTCCTCTTTTATGTCTGAGTAGTCTTTGTGATGACATTTATTTGGGGTAGATGTTGCTTTTGAGTTTGAGACCCTCATCTACACAACACATACAATATTTTTTTTTCAAAGAAGCATTTCACTATAAAAGAATAATAAAAAAAACACGATCAATTCTTCCTGTGGAGTTATGGCACCCTCTTTTCTTGCAGTGTATACAAACCCTTTGTTATCAAACCAAACGCTGAAGCACACAAACCCACAAGAACCAGACACCATAAACACTTGAATTGCAATCCAATATCCTCTCTATTTTTCTCCACTTTGGATCTTGAATATGGAGGTGTGCATTCCAATTATCCCTTCATTGAAACATGAATGCCAAAGAGTGAAAACAATATCCTAAAAAACAAAGAGAGGAACAATTCGTCTCTTAGCTGCAGGGGATTCATTTAGACTATATCTGAGGGAAGAATTGGAGAGCAGAGGACGGAAGGGGACCAATCAAACGTGCCTGCTGTCTCATGGTGGGTGTATAGTGGCCCTGCCACTGGCATCCACACAAGAACTGGACTTTAGCAAACATGTCTTTTTTTCATTTGTTAGCTTCCGAGCTCTTTCAATCCATTTATCAAAGCAGCCAACCGACATGATTTCTACCCTCTGTTTTTCCCTCTTCTTCCATATTTATTCCTGCCTCTGTCTCTTTGGATGATGTTAAAATCGATGCCAAGTCCATGTTTGTGTCCTTGTGTAAAACATTTCTTCCCGAGTTGTCTTAGAAAAAGCAAACTTCTCCAGAATGTGAGCACAGAGATCGAGCCTTTGCAGTTTGAAATGTATGCTTGGTCAGACACACATGCTTCGGTTTGCCTGTGAGTGGTTATTGTGTGTTCTTTTGTTCTGTTGTTTTGTGACTGTGCTTCCATAAAGGACAAACAGATACATATTGAGAGAGAACCTCTATCTCCCTCTTTAATACTGGCTGATTTATCCTGGCAGAGCACAAGGACGATAGCCTCCTTGGGCTGTGAATCATTCTTGCCAGCTGACTCTAATCACCAGCTAATTAATAGTTGATGTGCTGGCTTACAAAAACACGACTGCTATTAACCTGTACATGCTATTGATTTAGCCTTGCTTTAGGTGCTTTAGCAGATTCTTCTGGGGAAAGTGAACGTTGGGGTTCTGATATTTGAGGAAATCAAAGTTTAGAGTGTTTGCTAGCGCTCAGGCTGACTTCAAGTCGTAGAAGAACTGAGACCTGAGGGTTGATGGATAAACTGTTGCCCTGCATTCTGTATTCAATGTTGAATCTACTGTTTATTTGACATTTGAGTAAAGGCCTGGTCACACCACCATTTAAAATGGGGAAATTGCAATTGAAACAAATGTGTTTTAAAATGAGTTAATAACATAATATCACATCCCAAAATGTGCTAAAAAGAGATCTATAATTTAGCAGTTTTTGCACCACACTGGGTCAGTCTAATTGGTAGTCTGGCTGTATGGTTAACTGTGGCGACGCTTTGTTTTAACTGCTAAATGGTTGTAAATGTTGTATCCTTATCACATTTATTTAACAGCAGTTGCTGTTGTTAATTTTCTGAGAGAGAAATCTGCTGTTAAGCTTAAACAATCATAATATCGGCTAAATCAGTGCTGCAGCTATTTGACAAGACAATCTACAGCTTTTCGTCGTGAGGCTTTTTTTGTCGCTGCTTTTTTCCCGCTGCCTTCATCTGCTCAATTACATTAATAAATGAGATTTCATAGGAAGACACCTCTGAAAGTGCAAAAAAAAACCAAACAGTCCAAATAAAACCATCTCCCTGACGACGCATGTTTTACAGCTCACCGAGAGGCCACTGAATTAAGCGTGATGCAAACACGGCAAATTGAATCAATTTGCCTCCTCTAAATGGATGTGATTCCTGGAGCCTGAATGCTCAAATGAATAAGAAAGAATTTTGGGGGTTTAATGATGTTGTTTTTGTTTGTGCATTTCTTTCCCTCTGCTTGATGAAGGTTCCAGAAGATCGGGCATAAAGAGGAAGAAAGATATCAGATAACAAGGCGGCGTGGAGGCGTGGCGCGTGGTGTCACATGCTCCGCGGCTGCAACCACCGGGGTTGAAGTGACAGGCCGTGGTGGAGCACGGGGGACGGAATCAAGAGGTGAGTGGAGCATTTTAAACTGATAAGTGGCCATGCGGAAACTAGTGAGGGCCACACAGACACACAAACATGACAGAATCCGGATGTGTGTGCACATGTTAAGGCACATTTGCATACATGTGACGAGGGGCAGGTTTAGAGACTTCTGAATTGGGGGGCCCCAACTGGCACACAAGTAAAGACAGGAGGCTCTTGAGAAAATGAATAAAAATGTGTTAAGAAGCCCATTTAAAGCACTGGTTGTTGGCAATAATGAACTGTATATTATTAATAGTTAGATTGTTTGTTCACTATAATAAATGAATGCCAAATAAACAACTTTAAATAATCTAATATGAAATTATATCACTAAATAGCTGCTATTTGTAACCCCAAATAGCCTACAGCCATGGACAGATCATGAGAAAATAGGTCCCCGGACACAGACATGTAAAAGGCCCCCCCACCCTTTCTACTTAAGAACAAGACCCCCAGACTGAAAGAGGCAGAAAACAAGGCTCTACATAAGGGCAAAAATGTATTGACCCAAAAACAAAAACAAAAATGAAATAAAATTCATTAAGATTCATTGGAAACACTAATGACTGTAACAGTTAGCCGTATGAAGCATAGACTGTATATAAAGATGGACGACGCGTCTCCACTTCCTCCCACTTTACAAATATGAAGCCAAAATATCCTGGATATGTGCGCTGCCATCTTGCGCTGGTGATGTCATTTGGAGCCACAGTATAGAGTTTCCACCCATACACCCGCCCGAACCAATCGCGAGCACACTCACAGTTGTCAATCATGACGTCACACCCCCTTTTTATAGCATCAAATAACAAATTAAAACCAAACTTATCAGAATAATTTGAACACTTGAACAAACATCAGCGTGATAACAACTACCTAAAATGACAGAAACCATCTTTGGGAAAATTGTATTTGGATATTTGTTTTTTATAGGCCAATCTAGGTTGGCAATGAGCAAGTTGCCAACCTAAAAAGATGCATGTTTAATCTTTTCGGTCCCTCTCAGAAAGTACATATTTCTTTATACATATTTATGAAAAAGTCTTTGCAGAGAAGGAGGCCGAAAAGATTAAACATGCATCTTTCCACCCCTGGCCCACCCCCCTGGCCCCATCCTTGCATGTGACGCAAAAACAGGCATTTACACACGCATGGAGGTCAGCAAATTTGTAAAGAAGAATGTCCCACATGCATAAATGTAGCCAAGCACGGTGGACATTTCTCAGGGACAAGCCTGTCATCGTTGTTGACATATTGATCAAGAGTAGCCTTCCTTTTGTGCAGACGGTCTGCAACACTTAATGATCAACATGGAACACAGAGCTTCCAGCAGTGCGGACACATTGACAGCCTATGATTAAATCAGCAATAGTGGCAGCATTGTTGACGACAATGATGATAGCACTGAGGGCACTTATCAAAGGAACGGACCGGTGTAGCGTACCACCACTGCACACACCCACAAGTAGATGTTCATGGATGCTGATGGAGGAAATTAATTTGGGCTAAAAACGAAGCATTTATCATCAAACTGAGCGGTCAGCTAACACAGAGTTCTGCCGAGCTCATGAATAATTGTTTCCAAGAGTTATGTTTTGCCTGTCAGTCAAAAGTCCTCTGCGTTAGCTGTAATACATCTGAATTAAGCGCCTGGTGGCACTCTGTCACGTACAACCCGTCGTAAGCCGTTAAATACATAAATCGGGTTTAAATGAACACACACACCACTTGTCTTGCCTGGTTTGCAGGGTAATTCATCTTCCAACTCCATGATTCTGTTATGCAGTCAAATTGACAAGTAATCCATTGCTGGTGTCCTTGTTGTCAACATTAAGGTCATTTCTGATTGTTGCATTGAGTGAACAGACTTGCAGCTTTGCAACGCTTTGCAGGGGGTGATGGAAAATACGCCAGGCGAATGTATCAATATATAGTGTATGAGCTGTAGCATGACAACCTGCTAAGGCTACAAAGTGAAAAGAAATCTTGAGAAACTGTATACTTTTAAAAGCTGTATATGTCCTTGTATGTTTCGTACTAGGATCATTTAAAAGACTCTGTAGTCACTTTCAATCCCAGCATCCTCCAAAGGTGACAATCCTCCTTGTTTTATTTTATTTATTTATTTATTTTTGGCAAGTCAGGGGACTTTGCAAGCAGTGTGGTACATATTTTTGAACGAGTGTGCTCAGGCTTTAAATGGATTACAGCTCATTATCCCCAATTACTTTTCAGAATAAGCCAGGAAATAGAGGGAAAACCTGACATAGTGGTTTGTATAAACTGCTTTCAGGAAACCTTCACAGATGTGCTGTATGGAGCTATAAAAAGATTCATTTTTTTGATGAACCAGTTTATTTTTTGAGGTCAAGATAAAGAATCGTGGTTGATTTGTAAATAAACTCTAGAATTGATTTAATGGGAACCAGAAACTGATCTGCTTGCTGTAATTTTTTATTATTAACAGACATTTTTCATTTTCTTTGTTTTTTTCTTTTCTTCTTCCTTGGCCTAATAAAACAAGATCTGATATGGTTTTGTTTGGTGTTGGGACACATTTTTATATTTCTCTACTTTCAGTTTTTCATCTTTAGCTGTTTTACAGGACATTTTTAATATTTGTTTTGATAAAGTTTAGTGCAAATGAGGTGAATTTCAACTGAACAGCAACAAAGAAGCTCTAATGCGCAAAACAGCCACAGAGCCGGGAGCCTCGTTCAGATCGTGTTAGGTTAGACACAAACAAGTTGTGAGTACACAGGTAGAGAGTCTGTACTCTCAAAAGCACCTGAGCTGTAACATCTTTCGTTGTCTCAGAGCGTTTTGGGTGAACCTAAAAATATTTCTTGTGCTCTGCTTGGCAGTCAAAAGGATCACGTCCTATGAAGGGATCACTGACTGGTTTAGAAACCCAGCAGCTCCCACCAGTTGCGACTTTTATATCCTGTCCATACTGCTAGAAAGATCAGGTGTTACCAGCAAGAGCCTTCTGTTTTCAGGATGTATTTGAACAGGCTGCCTGTGGACAGGCTATGAAACTCACAGCAGACCTGCACTAACATTAACCCGAACGAGCACAATAACACATCATGTCGTGTCCATCTCCTCCCTGGAAGTTGATAAGCTGCCCCGTGGTACGCATTGGACATATGCATATGTGTATTTAAGGAAATATGCTGATTAGTTAGATGAGATCGATGCCATTCTGCTGTCTGTACGTTAAACATGAAGCTACAGCCAGGAGATGGTAAGCTTAGCCGACCAGCCTCTCTAAAGCTCACTAACATTGTATCTAGTTTTTTATCTTTGGACCAAGCCCGGCTACTTCCACCTGCTGTAAGTTTTTATACCAAACTAAGCTTATCGGCTCTTTATACAGCCAGCATTTTGAGAAGATGGTTAGCTTAGATTAGCATAGACTGGAAACAGGGGGAAGCGGCTAATCTGGCTCTGTCCAAAGGTAAAACAATTAGCCTGACGCCATTTCTGAAGCTCACTAATTAACACTTAACACAGCCAGGCTAGCTGTTTCTCCCTGCTTCTAATCTTGCTATGCTAAACTAAGTTATAGTTATAGTTGCTTTCTTGTTTATGAGAGAACTAACGCGTGTGCTGTTATTGCATGTTCAGTGAAGATGCAAAACTCTTACTTTTATTTCAGTAGGCTCGACCAGGGCTGCGTATCAAACTCCAGCTGTTAGACATGTCAGACATAAAGACACACATTGTGTGGTGAGCACATTCTGAGCGACTGACTGAGAAAGGAGACTGCTGGGATGGGTCATGACAAAACCTAGACAAGCCCCAGTAGCCAACAGCAACCCCTGGAGCCGGTCTGCTTCCCCCTTTCAGCCCACAGCCTGGCTATACCCTCTCTTAACCCTGCCTGATTGAAATGTATCCAGTGATTCACCCAATCAGAGTTATTTTACAAAGCACCTCAGGGTGTGTGTTTGTACCTTCTCCACTCCACAGTAGGTAAAAGCAAAGCATCCATTTCAAACAGAAATTCTCAAATGCACATCTTGTCACAGCAAATTATGGTTAATTTTTCATACAGAGAAGCATTGCTCCATCTCTTATTTCATAATGCTATACTTGTCTAAACTATGTTTGCAGATTTATATCATAAAAAGATACATACAGAAATATTTTGATTTTAACAAGGAGAGATGACAGAAATTGCACCTTCCCTCACCTTCTGTCTTATCATAGTTTTCTGTGGGAATTGCTGGTGCTCTTTTATTCAAAAATCTGCTCAAAAATCATTAAGCAAATGTTTATTATTCATCCTCTAAAAAAAAAAAAAAAGGAAAAAACATCTGCTCTGCCATTATCATCCATCTGCCTTTGCCATTTCTCCCTGCTCTCTTCTACAGATTTCTCCTCTTAACCCGCAGCATGTAATAACTGTCATCTGCCACGCCAATGAGCCATGTAGTAAAACCGCCGGTCTTTATATTTATCTAGTCTAATCTCAAAGCCGTCACGACAGCCATTACAAAGGGAAATGATGCTTTATTTGGTGCGGCTGTGGAGGAGGGACAGGAGAATGAGTGGGAGGGCACTCCTAAGGATGTCATTTGGAAAACCCTTCACCTTCGCTATGCAGAGTCGCTGAGGCGTAGATGGTGGGTGGTAGCTGGTCACAAGGTGTGATGAGTATGGGTTAGATACTAGATACTAATGTTAATCCTTTTCCACTGTTCAGTTTGCTGTAAAGAAGTACAGCATCTTGCCTACATGTCATGTTAGATCACAATTGAAAAGGCCTCAAGCCATTTTCATCATTTTCAGTTTACTGTAGCACTTTCTAGCTTTACTTGTCTTGTGGTCTAGCTGTCAGGCTCCCCAGCTGACAACTGATGGCTATGGCATGAGCCAGGGAAACCCATGGGAGGAGGGGAGATGTCTTATAAAATATGATGTGCCGCTTAGCCACGGAGTCACTCTCATATCCTGCTGCGCCGCAGCACAGCACCACTGAGCTGTTTCGAGTGGATCCAGCATATTGTACAACCTCCATGTGAAATGCTCAGTGAGCTTGCATACATTTACATAGTTGCTTCATTGTAATGCCATGGTGGGAATAATGAGCAATCAACATGTGCGTGTGTCCACCTCTGCACAGTAACGCTACGCATTGCTTAACATTTTTACAGATTAGTCTCATGGGTTCTGTGTGGGTGTTTCTTTAAAAACTTCACTCACAAAGTTTTTAGAGTTCTAAAAGTCAGAAAGTGCCTTTATTTCTTGTTATCTCATTAAAATGAGGACACAGTCCAACGGAACAAAGCTATCGATGAGAACAATTGATTGGACTCTGGGAAGTGACAAAAGACTGAAATTCAACATCCCTCAGACGATCTCAGCACTGTCTACACACAGTCAACGCAGCACATCTCAGCGCCAGCTGTGAATCTCGCTCTCCCAACACTAATATTTACCTCCCTAATAAAAGTCATTGTTGTGCGGCTCTAAATCAGAGGCCTGCTTCTGTCGAGGATGACAGAGGAAAATATAAGGCATCTCTCACAGTGATGGAGAGCTACCGAGGCTTTTATTAGCTTGGTGGAAAAGACAGCCCTCATAAGCTTCTGGTGTATGAATCCAACTGTGCGTGAAGCTGTAATATAATCTGTTTCTGGCACTCTTTACTATTAAGCCCATTTAATACTTCAGACATCATCATTAACAGATTAACATTTCAGATGAATGATGATTTCATATGCTGATATGTAAGTTTGAAAACGCACATTCATTGCTTAATAAAGTAGCAGTGCACTTTTAACTTAATCCATTAAAGTCCCAGTGTAATGGCAGTTAGCACATCTTTAGCTTCTGCATTGTGACATATTTCTAAACGAAAAAGAATATGCAGGCAGGTTATAATCTAAAGGGATTTAAACAAAAATCAGTCAGGTGTTGGATTTGATTATTTGCTGGCCACAACCACGCACTTTTTTGAAATGTAAACAATGTTTTTGCCAACTTGTATCCAAACACACCCCGCTGACCCACACTCCACTACACCAACGCGCAAGCAAACAGTGCTCTAAGTGCAGTTTTATATAATGGGAGGGTCAGGTGGTTTCCACAAATCACATTTAATTGGAAATATTAACAAAGTTTTTGGCCACTGATAACCAAACACACACCCTCTGACCTGTGATAGCATGGAGTCTCTGGAGAGCCACAGCGATTTGGAGCTATCTACCACCTTCTGTACAGTTGTAGCTACTGCATTTCACAAGCTAATGAGCAATTGCGGTTTATATGGTGGGGGTTAGCTGGACACCCCGAATCACAATTGATTGGTTAAATACAAGTTATTTGATATTATTTCAATTATTCACAATAATTTCCTAATAGTTTCCTAGAAAGTAAGCTGGAAGGAACAATGCAATTATTAATTATAGGGACAATGTAATAGCTTCTTTGAAAGAAATACTCAGTTTAAACCCAAGTAAATATTTATTAATTATTTATTTAATTTATTAATTTGATTGGCGGTGTACTAGTTGACCTATAATTAGTGCCAAATTACATGCTTCTTTCTAAGAACCTTCATAGGAATCTATTAAGAAATTAATATGAATTTACACACCCCTAAAGTGCTACTAGATAAATGTATGTGTATGCCTCCGAGTGCAGGATGAGTCATGTCAAATATTTTAACATTTCACAGGAAAAGAGAGAGATTTTGGTATATGAATACTCCCAAATGCTTTTTTTCGACATATATTTGACATAATGAGAGACAGCAGAACTTATAACACAGCGACACAGAGAAAGAACTTGGAAATGTATATTTTATTTCACTGCCTTTAAAAATTGAAGCTGTATACACTGACAACACTTCTGTAAGTGTGTTAAGCATTTGGCGTATTGCTGTCTCAAGGCTTCAGTTGCGTACGTTTTGAAAAATGTTTTCTGCGAGTGCAAGTGCATGCACGTATCTATAAATAACAAGGTTGATTTGCGTTCAAGTGGAACAAGCAACAAAGCACTGAAGGAGACATCAACGCAGCGTGCCGTGCTGTACATCTGGATGCGAAAGAAATGTAAAACAGAGGTCAGAGTGTTAAAACGGAAGACTTTGCGGAGTGTGAAAATGTGGGGTAATCTTTCACAGGCCCGTGCTAATGCGGCTTTCCGATGAGAGAGAAGAGACACAGAGAGATGTACAGTAGCCAGCAGTGAAGAGTAGCTGCTGCCAAATGCACCGAGGGCTAGACGAAGACAAGCCCTTGCCATCTGGCCCGCTCGAGGCGAGGCTGAAAACAACTCCCGCTCCATCACTGGCTCTCACATTCACACATCATTTTTATTTTCCTCTTCCTCTTCTTTTTTTTTTTTTTGGCTCTGTTGGCCTCCTATCCCATAAAACCGTCCCATCTTGACCTCCCGTGTCTTTCCTCCTTTCGCTTACACTTGGCTCTTTCAAATTCTCCCCCTCCTCCTCCTCTCTCCCCCTCTCATGGATTTATCACTCTTAATTATCTTAACTATCCCGCTTCATACTCGGCTTGTATCTAGCATATTTAATCTAGGATTCAGCAGGACTATTAGTTACACTCAACATGCAGAGGCTAATTGATTTAAGGAAGCAAGATTTGCTTGTTGGTGCTGATGGGTTGAACTAAAAGCTAATATAGGAGGATTGAGAGCTGGATGGATAGGAGTGAAATAAAATACTCCAGCTGCAGAGGGGAGTTTCTGCTGTCTTTGTAAACTTTGGATTTCTTTCACATGCTTTGATGTCCAAATCAGTTTGTTTCGGCTTTGCCCGAGCTCAGGGAGACGCAGTACAGTGCATGGAAATAAGGATTCAGAACTATTTTAATGGCTTGCAGTCTTTTCTGATACAAGTGGGAATTTTTCCCTTCCTCCTGATTTACATGGGATAACTGTGGTTAGGATAAATATTTTTGGTTGGTGGGGAAACAGAACAGCGAAACAGATGTCTGTTTAAATGTCATGTTTGTCGCCGAGGCTGTGCTGACATTTTAGTCCCAGACTTTCACCTCTCGGATTTGTTCGCTGTGAGTCATTAACAGAATCAGGTTGAGTCAGAGCTGTTGTTGTGAATAAATATGATCTAATTGATAGCTGACCTCTCACATTAACGAGCAAATGGGACCAAGACCAACGCACGCCAGTAAGGTTTAACTATGTTTGTGTGTATGGATCTAAATCATTGCATCCATGTTCTTTTTTTAGCTTCCTTCTGTGTGCGTGTGTGTGACTCCTACTGCATATGCAGTTAGGGCGGCTGGTGGCCACGGATATTGATAATGGCATTGGGGACACTCAGCTTCTTGTCTTATTAATCACACCAGGCTGAGCAGTGACCTTTCTCCGAGCCCACTGCTTTGGGCCGAGCCAGATCCCCTGCCTCTGGCGCCCCCCGGGAGTAGCAGGCTGACATCACTCACCCTGTGTCCGCTAATGTCAGCCCCGAGCCTGGCCGCAGAGGCTCACCGGCCCTGCCTGGTGCCCCGGACACAGCCCTGGATGACAGAGACATTGATCACTCAGGAAGCTCAGGTTGTCCGGGGGTGGCTGGGGTGTTTGTGTGTATATGTGTGTGTATGTGTTTTGATACAACACCAACTGAGACTGGTGAGCCTAATTAGACTTCACATCTGGGCCTAATGAGCAAATCAAGACCCATCATTGATCAAGGATCAACTGGCCTTGAGCTGTTCTCTGATTGGTTAAGAGCTGCACAAGCACTGTGAACTCCCGGGTTAAGTATTCTAGACACAGCTAATTATTTATTTGGAAGATTTAATGCAAATCTACATGATAACTGGAAACATTATGGATTGTGGATGTAAGCAATAAAATAAAAAAGAGAAAGATGAACTCAGTAATGCTACATCATCTTTACTGCTTAAATAATAGTGTCCATATTTCCATTTTATGGCATTAATTTGAATATGCACACAGAGGACCACTTTGTTTAAATAAAAGGAATTCAATGTAATCATGTAAAGTGCTGAACCACTAAAAAGAGACACTAAGGTTTGACAAATTAACAGCAAAATTTGATTGATTTGATACCCTATATCAAGGCTAATGTGGGTGCAATATGAAGTATTGTGCTGTATCATGATGATGCATTGTCAATATCAATTTTATGTTGTATCATAAGGTCTTTCAAGGATTCAGAGGTTTATATTTGTCATATATACAAGTCATATATGTCGTTAAATGCAATGTGGCGTGCTTCTAAGTTGTGCTAAAAGACTACTGTGAAAAATAAAGATTATGCAAATATGCAATATAATGCAAAGAAATATAGAATAAAATAAATAGTTATTAAAATTTGAGTTACATTATTGAGTTTATTAGATTGGATACTGAAGTTGGTTTGCTAGAAAATAGTGGAGAAAGTTTGGGGCTTCTATAAGGCTCCTTGGGTGTGTGTTTTGGTAGGGTTGCTAAACATATTCTAGTTGGATTATTTTTCAAGTAGAATTAGGAAATTATTGAATCCAAAGATGTGAACTACGTCACAATGGGTTGAATTGGGATAGCTGAGAACAGAGTTTATTTTTGGGAGTATTGTCATTTTAACTGCCATTATTCTTCCCATGATGGATATCGGTACGGTCATACAACTTTGAAGGTCAGCATTTATTATTTTAAGTAGTGGGGTAAAGATCAGATTAAATAACCTTGACATCTTGGGGAAATGTGGATGCTTAAACATGTAGTATTACAGTACCAGAGCACAGCGGGAGAGGTGGCTATTTGTAAATGAAGATTAAATTTAAAAAGTAGTCGCAACATAAACCACTGCAGAAATCACCATCAACACCAAAATTTGATCAACTTAACAACTAATAATTAATGTGTGAGTGTGTGTGTGTTTGTGTGTGTGAAATATCAAAGTTGGATCCAGTTGGGAACCGTCCCAATCCCTGCCAGATGTGACTCTAAAAAGCTCTTTTAGTGAGTTTGAACATAGCAGTTCTAACACAGGCGCTATTTATTTATTTTAGAATGTATCTCTGGTGTTAAATCCTCAGTGTTGCACATAAAACCTTGAAGCTTGATCCATGCGTACAAACAGACATTGTCAAAATATTAGTGTTAGAACTACCTATTTTCTAGTTTCTCTTATATTTCACTGACTTTATTTTTTTTTTTTTAGCAAATAGACACAGCGGAATCTTGTGTGTCATTGTCTGGTCAATATATTCTTTTGTACGTCTGGCAGCTGCAGCAGGGGAGCAGGAGACTGGGGCCTAAGGGATTCCCATAACATCCAGGAACATCCTGTATGGCTGATGCAGCACCTGTTGTCAGGATGGAAAAGGCATATGCACAAACACAAGCCGCAGTAACATGGGACAGATGTTGGCTGTGGGATCTAATATTTGGATGCACTGGGCCTCTATTAAATTCAGCACATTTAGGTTATTTCTTGGCGCCCTCTGTGTACTCTGCTAGTGCTATGTTCTTTGAAGAGTCCTTAAAAACTCTAAAAAGAATGTCATGGCAGGACTCATTGTTGTTAAGTTGTCAGTGATTGTTAAATTACCTTTAATTGTACTTGATGCTTTTAGCATTTCTCAGTATACAGATGTCTTGCCAGACATGAACGTAATGGGTGTGCCAGTCATGTTGCAGCGTTTCTGGCGCACAAGAGAAAGACATGGACTTGCGGATAAAGTCATCTTTTTGTTTCTACTTTTGTTGCATTCGTTATTTATGCGTTGATGTCAGAACTGGCAATATTGTCTAGAGGAAACTGTCCGACCAACTCGGCAAGAAGCAGAAACAAACCCAAAACCCCACACACACTAAAGAAGACATCAAAGTGTACGTTGATTAGGGTGCAGCAGCACAGGGGCACCAACATTAGGCAAAATAATTTAATTCAAATTATTCAAGGATAAAAGGGTAAGAAGGGTTATATTTGTGGAGCATGCTGTACTTGGGCTTTCCTCACAACTTTCAACAAACATATTTCATAACAACCGCAGTTGGCACCTTATTCTGATCCGGTAATGAGGACGATGTCTTTTTATTGTTGATTCGGTCCCCGGAGAACAAATGAGTTCTGTTCCGTAACAATGATTACCAAGTTTTTCACCCTGATGACTTTGCCTTGTTTTGTTAATACATTTTTCTGTGTGAATTTATGGCCTTCCTCGGCAAACAGTAAGCCGCAGACAAAGCTCCTCATCAGAGAAAGAGCGGATTGTCATCAGCTGATGAAAGACTTCATCACTAAAATGAATGCTTTTTTTATGCCGTATCACATGTGGCCCATCACATGTATATTTAAGTCTAAAAATGGGTATCGGCGAGTTTATTTGCAGCTCTCTTCCTTGTGGTATTATTCAGTCTTCTGACCTTTTGCTTTGTTTACTGTTTTCTTTCAGTCATGAAGCGCTAGCATCTTTAAAGCCTTCATATTGTGGTATTCTTTGTGTGTGTGTGTGTGTGTCCGTGCTTGTTTGCTCGCGCACGACTGCAGGCTTTTGTTCAGACAAAAAGCACACACAAACCCAAATGGGGCTATGTGTGTGTGCTCGTGTGGTCTGTTGTCTACTGGTGAGTGTTTAGAGAACAGATTTCTTTGACGTTGATGGCACCAAAGCAATACAGATTTGGCAATTAACCTTGATGTCACTGTAATTACCAAGTCACTTTAGTAAAATGAATTAATTTCCCAAAAGGACTCAGAAACAAAATTACCTCCTCTCTTCCTGAAGAGAGCCAATATGGCGTCTGATAATTAGGGAAGAAAAAGTGAGCCGCTGCCATATTCCTGTCTCTCATTGTGTGTATTCTGTGTAATCTGCCACGGGGGGAAAGCCACTGATCTGCCTGCTGCTCCCATAACTTCCTCTGAGTTCACGCTGTGGCGCCACTCACTTGTTCATTTTTCAGCCTGCCACGTGTTGAGTGGCGTGCTTTTTTCCTTCTTCCTCCAAGCTCTTCACCTTCTGTCCTCGTCGGCTCGTTTTTCAGACAACAGCCATGTTGCCCTGTGTGTGCCAGGCTTTTTGCTATGCGTAGCCGGGATGTGAGTTATGTGACACAACAAGTGGTAAGCGCTCTTGCCGTTCATCTTGGAGGATGCCGCGCACACATCAGGGAGAAGGAAAGCAGACTTTCCACGGCTCGCTTCCTGAGGTCTTAATCTCCAATCCCCCACTAAGGGCTGAGGTGTCTGTCAACCCTTTTATGCCGCTTCAATTAGTATGTAAATTTTTAATAAAATGTTTTTAGCTTGGTGGGATTTCTCAGGTGGTGCCAAATAAGCAATGGTTGCCTTTGCCAGACTGCAAATAAACAGAGGGTGGATTGAGGAAAATGTATAAAACATAAACTAATTGAAAGTATTGAGCTTTAGGTCCCTCACGTGAATCCCTTCATGCCTGGTCTCCAGTGGAGCATCAATCATATTAGAACATAATTATATGTATGACCTCAATAGATTTATAATTGATGTTTTGTTTAATATTTTAGATACATGAGATAACTATTAGATTATTTATTAAACATTATGAATTCATAACATTTTTTTTTTTTTTTTTAATATCTAGTGTGCACTGGGGAGGGGTGCTGAGAGCCCACCCACCCCCAACCTTTTCTGGACAGTGTGGGAAAATAACATTTTACCTTTTCAAATAATGTCTGATGAACAAGATTAAGAGGCCTGTGAGGCCGTATTTAACGCAGCGATGCCTTGAGCTAAATGCTAATGTCAGCATGCTCACAATGACAATGCTAACATGAGTCTAGCTCATGTTTAGCAGGTATAACTTTTACCATGTTCGCCATCTTAGCTTAGCGTGTTAACATTTGCTAATTAGCACTAAACGCAGGGTAGAGCAGAGGCTGATGGGAATGTCATTAGTTTTGCAGGAATTTGGTCATAAAGCAAAGTATTGGACAAATGAATATTTTGCCCTGATGGTGGTGCAAGATGAAAAGTTAAGAGGTCACCAAAGTTATTTCAGTTCAACCTGAGGGGACCATGAATTCATCTACCAAATTTCATAGCAATTCATCCAATAGTTGTAGAGACATTTCACTCAAGACCACAGCCTCATGGTGGAGGAAGAGTCAGACGAAACCACCAAAGACATTAGGATTCATCCTCTGAGGGACCATACATGGGCCAATTCATGGTAATTCATTAAATAGTTGTTGACATATTTCAGTCTTGACCAAAGTGGTGGACCCACCAGCTGACCATCAGACCTAAATTGCCATCCCTAGAGCCACGCCCTTAGTGTAGCTAAAAAATTCAACAATTCATCTTAAAGTGCGTGTGAATGCATCATTCTGTCACAGTTTAATTTAGAAAGAAATGTAAGGCTATTAGTATCCTGATGGGACTCTGTCATGCTGTCATTTAGCTAAAAGCTGACCTTTAAGATTTCCTGTGTTGTTAGAACTTTTTTTTGCAGTTTTGACCAAGTCAACAGCTGAGCTTGTGGCAGGTTTAAATATCCTCAATCATATCAATTGATCATATTGTTTAAATTCAGCTGCTGTAATTCTTTACAAAATGTGATTCTACATTTGTCAGTGTTTTGTTCTTTTATGTTCTAAACATTTGTAAGCCCGTCAATGAAAAATGTTCCTGTGCATGCTATGAAGAGTGAACAGGGAAGGGAAGCTACAAAGAGGGCATCACATGGAATGTCAAGGTTCATATTCACGTCAACTTCCAAAGTGATATGTTTGTCATTTTCGACATTAGCAGATTTAAACACGTGTGCATTTTGTGGATGTGCGCACACTGGAGAGCAGATGACAGGTGACAATAATAATCATGGCAACAGGTTCAATACAGCTGTTTTTTTAATGCAGATTTTCCTATTTTTTTCCTATCTGTGCCGTCTGTCAGGGCGCAAGCAAGTCTGTACCTTAAAGGGCCATAAACTCTGCTATTTTTAAGACTTAATGAACACTTGATTTTGTTTTTGGAGCATAGTGTTAGTTCAGGCAGAACGCTGAAGTTAGTAACATCCAATCACATACACGCGTACAGTGTGGCCATTATAACCTGACACTTCACATTATTATTCTACTAAGTTCATGAAAGAGTGTTCCTCCACCACCACAACCTCCAGATTTTTTGGTATTTTTGATTTAACTAACATTTTAAATTTCATGTATGTGTTTAATAAGGTTCCCCCAGCAGAATCCTCGTTGATACTCAGATTCTTTGAGAGCTCCTTCAAAGAGCAGAGCCTTGTCCGCCAAATCTAACTGTGTAACAGTTTGCTATCAATGGTCAAATCCTTGACATAGGTGTCTCTGGCTGAGCAGCTGTAATGGTCCTCTACTGCTAGATTTCTCATCACAGTCTTACAGTACATGTCATCAACTTAATTAAAACCAGGATTATAATTTCTTTTTCTTTTGCAACCAATTTGCTGTTGAGGCCGAAAGATGTTGTGACTTTCTGTCTTTTTTCCCACTAAGTTAATTTCCAGGTTTGCTGTCATGTGTCTCTGATACTATAATGATGTACCTGAACTTTGTCTGTTCCTACTGTCAGCGATGTTGACAGTGACTACCAGCCATTAACGTTAATACGCCAAACTAGCTGCTTCAGACCAGATACTAATACCATGTAATCTGTAGGATTCTCTGATGGTACATTTTCTGTTTACTCTATTAATCATGGGTTTATACAACATGGTTCTGAGAATTAGTCTTATAATCTTTTCTAAGAATGCGTCTTACAACAGCTTGTTTTCAGTATAATGAGCGAAACAAAGGGCTTGACTTTTGGTATCGTACGTTAAACATAATATGATAGTGGCCAGGACACAGCCAGTGGGAAGAGTTGAGTCAGTTAGGCATGAATACAAACCTTCAGCCTATATTTGAATAGAAGGAGAAAGAAAGCATGTTAAGCGAGTCTTGGCCAAAGTCATGGGCGATCCTTCCCCCAGATCCACATCATTAGCTAGCAGTGTTTCTCCTCTGGTTCTGAGTCACACTCGGATATGCTGCCTAACCCCGGTGGCATGGACTGACTAATTGCTCTTGAAATTGTCCAAAAAAGATGAATTGTCCTTATGTATGTGTGCGTGTGCATGTGGCAGCGTGCGAGGCCTTGTCGTATTCCTGCATGACTGTGGCCGAACTGGTCCTGACATGTCCAGTCATTTCTTATAGGTTCAGTTGCCAGCGAGCTGCATGCATCGTGTGTGTGTGTGTGTGTGTGTGTGTGTGTGGCCAGTGAAGAGTTCAGAGCATAGGGAGAGGTCAAAAGAGAGACAGATGTGAGAACAGGCTCTCTGACAAGAACCCCCATAACAACCCTCTGATGTCGATGCTGCCTTCCCTGTGTGACTCAGGTCACTTCACACTGTGGGAGTGTGTTCACGTACCTGAAGGTGTGTGTGTGTCTGTCTGTGTGCAGTGTCACTCAGAGGCTATGGAGAGTTCAGGGGACATCAGGCGTTGTTGAACAGAGACAGGGAGAGACAGTGAAACAGCAGGATAGGAGCCCACGTGAATCTGTTTACATGTGTGTGCATGTGCAGGTGGGGATGTGATTTCATGCGTGCACACACGTGCAAGACCAGACGTGAAAGCGAGGGTGTTTGGATAGGCATGAAAGGTCAGCAACCTCTGTGACATTATTACTTGAGAGCATTGGGTCCATGCACTTAAAACAGGAAGTTGCTGGCTCCTTACGTCTCGGGGACAAGGTCACATGCTCACATTTACATTCACGGGAGGGTTATTTATTCCACAGGGTCATGAAGTCAGCACATCAGCCATGTATTTTTATAGACTTTTGATCACATTGTTTACCTCGCACAGGGTTTGATTACGACAACATCCCCCTTAAAACATGAACTGCAACCTCCCTGCACTCAACTGACCCCAGTAAAATCAAGGGCAGATTCAAAGCTGTTAGCAGGCTTCTCATTTTTAGATTTTACATTTATTTTATGAGTAAGCCCAACTACAAAATGAATTGTTGGCTGGTAAACGTGCATTGTAAACCGGTGTCTGTACGCGTTAGACAGGAAAACTCCCTCTGTACTGCTTTGATTTTTAAAAAGTGTGTCAGGATTGCATGTTTTTGGTGTTCAAAAAGACCAACAGAGTGATGAGTCTGTCGGTCAATAAACAATCTTGTGTTAGCGGCATGCGCTCGTCATCATCTAGCCCACTGATTTACAATGCAAGACCACAATATAGACTCCAGAATCACATCACGAATGTGATAAGTGCATGTGCTAGGACCCAACGGATACTGCCATGCAGCAAAATATGTGACCTTTCCCCAGGATGGTGGAAATCGCTGGGTACATTTAACCAACATATAACCAACCATAACGTGTAAACCAACCTAAAACCACCATACAATACCAGCACAAAACCAACATAAAACTAACATAAAAAACAAACAAACAACCAAAATCAACATTTACGCTTTAAAAAGTCCTCATAATGTAGCACTTAGTCTACAAAGTGCTTTACAAAAGAAAGGCCAGGTCACATCAACCCCTAACGATAAAGTCATCCCCCTCGAGTGGACACGGAGAAACTTCAAATGAACCTTTTAATGGGGAACAAAATGGAACGAACATTGGAAAGCATCACAAGAGCAGACTCTCTTCCAGGGCTGGTGGCTGATAGCTGGGCAGCATGACTAAAAGAAGCTGAACACTGAGGTACACAAGTCCACTGATGTCTAGAGCTGTGCTCTGAAACACAAGCAGTTTACAGCTAGAACTGAAATTTTCTAATGTAAAGATAATGTTCTGTCACCCTGCCAGTGCTTACCTTATGCATATAAGGTACACAAACCTACACTGACTGACTAACTAACGCTAGCTGATCGCACATAATTGTCAGAATCCCTCAGTTATGCTTTTAAGAAGATCAAATACATATTTTAATAACTTTAATCAGGATCTTTGCACATTCAGGACTGAGCAGCAGCAGGTTTTGTCAGTCTGTGTAGTAATAACATTCGCTAGCAAATATTAGCTCAGCCTCCGAAGCAGAGACAGAGCCATCAACAGGGTCCATTTAGATGATATCTGACAGCTTCAATTGTCACTTACCAGCAGTTTGTCCTTATCTTTTGTTTAGATGAAGGAAACAGTTTTATGTCTAATATAATATGTCTAATATCATGTCTCATATCATTTTAATATTATTTTGTACAGTTGTCGTTGGAGCAGTACGTGACCCCCTAGAAAAATACTACTTGGCCCATTTTACCCCCTCCCAGATAATCCTGGCTTAAACACTGCTCACAACAAACCTTACCTGAAGATACTCTCTGCTGTGTGAAGATGGTATCGAGACAGCGTGTGAGATGGCATCAAACCCCATTTCCTTGTTTAAACCAGCATGATGTTAATTATTAATGAGAGTCGATGATAATGAATGTATTTCTTTCTCTTGATCGTGCTCCCTCTATTGAAGAACAAAGGCAGATTATGTTCACCATGCGTTGGTATAGTGCGTGCGTCATCACAGTCATTAGAACTTTTCAGTTCCTCCTTGTTTCTTATCTTATATACATTTACCATGCTGTTTACATAAGTTATCTTTACATGATATTTTAATACAAAGTCAATTTCAAATACAATTGAACTGGTGACACATTTGTTTCTACAGCGATGGCACAGTCTGAAGATGCAAAGAAACCCAGGAGCAATCACTAGCATGAAGGAACAGTGAAATACTGGTCTGAGTCTGCTGTTTATTTTCCAGCATTTTATGAACAACAAAGACATACAAAAGAGTCTTGCCTATTACGTCAGGGTTAGGAAGGGGACACAGAATCCGGCTAAACTGAACTCTGAAATCCAAGCAGACACGTACGAGCTAATTTAGAGCAGAAAAAGGATTTACACACGACAGAAAACCTCAGAGCTGAAATTCATTTAAAAAAAAGACCTCTTAGAATCTTTTATATCAATGTACAACCTAACTGAGACTGTACCTGTGTTCCAACATAGTTTTAATAAACAATGTACTATATATTAATAGTCATAGTATACTGTTTTTGCAGTTGAGGAGCTGCTAAAGTACACGCAGTAGGACACAAGCTCAACACAACTCTGTTTGAACCCCTTTTCACTTCCTGACTGATCAGGGTAAATCTTCACACTCACATGGTGACGCACATACTGTATGTGTTACCATGGTTACCAAATGATCTAGCATAATTATATATGCTGCCTATACAGATTGCTTATTAAATCACTTCCTTGACAGTTTATGGTCGGCAGGTGGTTTTGATAGCTTTAATTAGCTTTTTGAATTTATGCTAAAATGACATCTACTCTTACGAAACCTTGGGGTTGTTAAATTTTGCTTTCACACAACAAACAAACCGCATCAGAGTCCACTTGGAAGCGGACCGAGACCCACCTTTTCGGACAGTCTCGGCCCGGTTGTTAAGTCGGCACCATAGCGTGATTGAAAGCATTAACAGCAGCCCAAAGAACTGAACTAAACAAGCACCAGAGTTTGGACCGCATGAAACAGGTTAGGTGTGACAGCAACCCCAGCAACCCATTGGGTTTCAGTAGCTGTAGCATTGTCACTACACATAGAAGACATCAACATTAAAATCACCAAAATCTAACTAGATGTAAGAGGTGATTAAGATTCTAGTTGTTGTAGAGGCTTACAGGTCAGCTATCATCTTTTGATGTAACATTTGATTATGATTGGATAAGACAAAACACTGGTTTTCCCAATCGTTGGAAGGTTTGTTAATAATACACAGAGCAGTATGCTCACACACACACATGCACACACACACTGTCAGTTTAGTTCAAAGTAATAATAATCCTCCTAAGACTCACATCAGTTTGATTAACAAGGACAAATAGCAAATCTAAACAGTTCCCATGTGAACCAACATGTACCAAATGCATTGTTTCAAAGAGAAAAAGCACATGCATAATTAATTACTGTAAATAAAGGCTGTGACTCCAATTATATTTGCTAAAAAATAGATCAAATAGAAAATTAATTTTGTCAACTTGTCACACAGTTTGGCTTAAAAAAATTGGATAGTAGATAAATACAGGTACTAACTAAAACAAAGCTTCCCATCAAATAAATGACTTATTTATGTGTTTCTTTGTGTGTGTGTGTGTGTGTGTGTGTGTGTGCGCGCTCTGTGCTCTTGAGGGAGACAGATGGGACAGACCTCCACCACCCCACAGTACTTTCTCTCTGCATGAGTTCTCACCACAGTCTGTGGGTTGTCTTAGTGCCAGAGCATCACACACACACACACACACACACACACACACACACACACACACACACACACACACACACACACACACACACACGGGAGCTCATGTGACAACTGCTACTGTTTCATTAATCATCTGTATGTGTAAATTAGGCATGAAAAAAGAGTATTTGGAGCATAAAGCCTTGGACATACTGTCCTTTGCTGTGTTCTGTGCTAATAAATTGGATGATGGAGTGAAGTAAACGAGCTGCCGTCCTGGTGTGTTTTTGATCACAGCAGCCTCACTGAAGTTTAAATGACACCAGTGCACACATGTAGGTTATGTGTTTTATGTTTGTTCTTGAAAGTTCTTGAAAGAGTGTAAAATACATCACTGTAGTCTTAAGTGCTGTTTATATATATATATATATATATATATATATATATATATATATATATATATATATATAAAATGACAGATTGTTCCCTTGCATGTTAAATAAGATGATACTAACAAATTACTGTAACTCAAGTTTCAACTTTCTGTGCAAAAGAAACTGCAGATTTTATGTTTTGCCAGGAGGTCCACTTCTCACTTTCCCTCTTCTTTATTTCACTCTTTTACATATTCACGCTTTTCTCTCTTTCATGATCACACTCTGCGTTCTATTTCCATACGTTGCTTTCACTTTTAATGCCTACAATTATTTATCTGTGTTGGCAGTATAAAAAGACTTTTTGAAGGCTGTCTCTTTCCCCAAAGATGAACAATTCACCAAGCGGCTTATTAGAGCAATTCATCAAATCAGCGGGCAGTGCTGATTAAATCAACTTGGTAATAAATGGAATGATCTAAAGCCTTCTGACGTCCAGAGTCCTCGCAACCCACCTGCCCGATTAGGAGGCTATTTATCCTGTAGCTTTCCACAGTCTCGTACTTTAATTGGGGAAAAATGTGAATGTCATTCTGTTTGGCTGATGGCAGAAACCGCAGGTTCTTGATGAAGGATCACTGGGCAATACTTGATGAGAAAAAAAACCATCCTGTAACCCAGTGGCATCACCAGACCTATTTAGGGGGCTTTACGTTACTAAATTTATGGTATGTCCCTAAATATTTAATTTCCCCTCTTCTGACTGATTTATAATGCAAGACCACAATATAGACTCCAGAATCACATCACGAATGTGATAAGTGCATGTGCTATGACCCAACGGATACTGCCATGCAGCAAAATATGTGACCTTTCCCCAGGATGGTGGAAATCGCTGGGTACATTTAACCAACATATAACCAACCATAACGTGTAAACCAACCTAAAACCACCATACAATACCAGCACAAAACCAACATAAAACTAACAAAAAAAACAAACAAACAACCAAAATAAACATTTACGCTTTAAAAAGTCCTCATAATGTAGCACTTAGTCTACAAAGTGCTTTACAAAAGAAAGGCCAGGTCACATCAACCCCTAACGATAAAGTCATCCCCCTCGAGTGGACACGGAGAAACTTCAAATGAACCTTTTAATGGGGAACAAAATGGAACGAACATTGGAAAGCATCACAAGAGCAGACTCTCTTCCAGGGCTGGTGGCTGATAGCTGGGCAGCATGACTAAAAGAAGCTGAACACTGAGGTACACAAGTCCACTGATGTCTAGAGCTGTGCTCTGAAACACAAGCAGTTTACAGCTAGAACTGTAATTTTCTAATGTAAAGATAATGTTCTGTCACCCTGCCAGTGCTTACCTTATGCATATAAGGTACACAAACCTAAGCTTTCACAGTATGTTTTATGAGTTTACTTAGTGTGTTTGATAAAGGTCACACAATCTGGGCTTTGTCTATACCTTTACACGTGCCACATAGAGTAGATTCATTTCATACTGTTTAACACATAATCGAGCTCTAAACTGACTAAATTAGTAGCTACCTTCAGTTTGAATGTAGATGAGCCGGCCCATAGGGGAATGCTTATGCTAATGCACAGTTTTATGTGGTTATACTTGTGTGCACAATCATGTATTTGTGTGCCTGTGTGTGTTTAATGTTAACTGTGAGCGTGCTTGCTCATTCCCACCTTTGTGTGATTGTGTATCTGCATGCGGGGAGGTAAAAGTGGGGAGAATGTTGGCGAAAGCAACTCTCGGCAAGCATCAGATGGCTTGTGATGAATAGTCAATTAACTATAAACTTGTTCCAGGAATGACCAGTGAACGAGGGAGGAGAGGATGGCTGTTGGAGGGGAAAAAAAAAAGGCATCCATTATCTAGCAGCTAATTATCTAGCCACTGCCATTTCCATCCTCGAGATAGCTATGTGATTAAAGGGTTTGGTCAATCAAATAGATAACAGGGATTAGAACTGGGAGGACGGGAGAGAGAGAAAGAGGGAGAGCAACAAAATGAGCCAGAGGAGAGGTGGCTGCCTGAGGCTCAACTTTATCTTGTGTACAAGTGAAAAAACTGTACCCTTGCAATTTTTGTTTTTAAATCCCATCACTTTACTGTTATTTCCTGGAACAGTGTGCCTGTATTGAGTTGATCACCATGTACCAGTAGGCATACAAATAAACATGTCTGCTCTGCGGACATTTTGAACAGTGGAGTCAGCTGTTGACGTGGGTATAGTTTGATCATTTTTGATAGTGGTTTTCCATTAAGTGTTTCTTTAGAAAACCACTAAATAACACGTTCAGTCTTCAGAATATAGCCACATCGTATTAGCTTAGTTTCTATGCTTATTACTCAAAGTACAGATCACTGAATCAGCATGCGTTTGCAGGCATTTTTCCGTTATTTTAACAACAATACGATAATAAGGTGAGCCGCATTGCAACATAATTATTTCAACGCCATTTAAAATGTATGGCAGTGGTGGAAATGAAAAAAAGGTTTAGAAATGCAATTTATTTCCTTTTGATTACTGTCAAAATGTTGCAGTGTTGTGGGTGAATATGATGCAGTGAAGTACAGTCACAATCATTATTTTGCATGTATGACTGTAGGATTTACTCTGTCTGAGTCAGACGCTATCTGTATTTACAAAAACACAGCATATCAAAAAATAAAATAAAATGAAAGTTTTAAAAAGTCATTCTTACTCATTTTCCGAAAATCTGCAAAAGAAAATGCGAATTAATGCACATTTACATCCATTACTGTTGTGTGAATATTAGGAGTCAGGCGCATCGAGATAAACAGTTGGTGGCGCAAATTTTCCAGTCGAGTGCCATTAAAATAATGCAGAAGAAGAAGGCGCAATAAGATGACGTAAGATGACGCAGTCAAACCTCAAACTGTGGAAACCATGTAGAAAACATGATGGAAATATGTCATTTATGTTTGTTTAATGTATTAATTTGAGAAGGTTACAGTCTCCTCATCCCGCCACAGATCTAATGTTTTTGTCTGCTGCCATTTTTAGTCTCTTCCGTGGAGCAGAAGCTTGAGAGCCATTCAAGTCACATGCTTTGTGTACTGTACGTCATGATTTATACGCTAAGTCTGTTTCCATTGCACTTTGTCGCATTTTGTTTTTGCACCGACTTTTCCACCTCAGCCACAGCGGGAAAGCTTTTTTTGTGATATTTTGACCTTTTTTTGAATTTCAACTTTCGTTTCCAGTCAGGTTCTTTTATGCCCAAATTGAAACTGCGAATAAAAACAGGTGAATGGAAACGCACTTTATGATTTCAGAAAGATTGAGAAAGAGTGAACATGGTAAGAAAGAGCCCATATAGAGTATATAAACAGGGAGAGAATGAGAGGAAAAGCAACAAACTGCACACAGAGAGTGTGACAGTATGCACTGCAGGGGATGTGACTTGTTGCCTTTATGGGGCTCCTTTGTCTTTCTCTTTCCTCACACATTCACACACAGACATGCAATAGGTTCGAACAGCTTAATCACTGTGTGTGTATGTGTGTTTGTGTGTGAGATGGATCCTCTCTGATCACTCAGGGAGGCTGATTTAATCTCGGCTCAGCAGGGGCTTCCTGATTGGTTAATCCCCAGAGGGCTTCGTCCAATGGGGACACGAAAGGTCAGGTTGGAACTCAAATGATGTGACAACCAACCAAGACATCAGTTTCACGCCACAAACTCAGTCCCCTCCGCACATGTATTCACACACGCACATACGTACACAAAGTCTGTGTACATGTAAGGAACCACCCAGACAGACAGCATGAAATATTAATGAGCAGTATCGCACTTTACACACACACAAACAATAAAATGGTCTTTGCTGGAGGGACTACAATGGTGTGTTGAGGGGAGAAAGGAATGTGAATAATCTGCATGGGGGAAACACCCCCTTACACACAAACACACTCCTTTCCCCATAGGACATTAATAGAGACATTCAACTTCACTGTGGGCCTGGAGAGACAATTATGTTTATCTCATTTACAATTATATCCTGGCCAGAAAAATGAAATGCTGGGACACCTTTTGAAAACAGTTACACTGAGCAAAGTCACACATTGATCATACTCCAAATAGCGTTGGGAAACGGCTGCAGACATTTTTTCATATTTGTACCCAGATATCATGCGGCACAAAGCAAGTCAGTTTGTAAACTGAGAGACAAAGACAAAAGAAGAAAAAGAAGTCTCCCATTGGCGAGTGCACTTATCCTTCAAATTAGTATCCACTGCATGATTTATTTGTGTTTTGACTCATTGCTAGGCGCGTAAGAGTCAGCGACCGACACCAAAGCTTTATGTTGGTGAAAAGGGTGAATTCAAAGTGTCTAAATTAACATAGAGACGACGGTTCTCTCCTGAGCTTGCCTGCCTCGTGATTCTGGCTGACTAGATGGGAGTATTTGTGAAGAAAGTCCAACACAAAATGTAGAAGGGAAGCATGCCTCCTTTATGTAAGAAGGCGGAAAGGGTGTGCAGGTTAGGGAGGTGGATGAATGCGTAGCACACTGGACTTTCATGCAGTACAGCAGGGTCTGCATCCCGTCACAGACCTCCAATTTACGTCCAGCTTTGTCCACCCTCACTCTAACTCTAACCATACCATAACGTTAAGTGGTTTAGTTGCCTACTATACCTAAACCATTTGCCACAACCACAATCTTTTCCTCATTTTAAACCTGCAACAACTGATTTTTTTGTTCAATTGAACACAACAATGACATCACTTAAAAAAAGCTAATATGGCGAAGTTGTTAGAAAACAGTTGCTTATATACACATCTAGCAAATACAGAGCAACATTAGCATGAATTTGTAGTTGTATTTCTGGCCACCTGATGATTCCTACATTCACTTTAGTAAATCTTTTTATCGTAAAAAGCGAGAATTTTAAAAAACGTTGGCATTGGATGTAAAAAACAAAATAACAAGCTAAAACAAAACTTCATTGAACATAATCCTGGGTTTCGCCAAATCGTCCAGTATCCCTGTTCTTGTCTGGCAATAGACCTTTTGACTGTCATAGCAGGCAAAAGCACAGGTGGAACTGCTAACATTAACGATGGCTCTGTTCCATTAAGTGTCCCAGGAAGCCTCTCCAGTGAGCCGGCATGTACAATACCAAATCATGGAACTGGCTTACCTTAATGGAACACAGCCAATCCATTACACCTGTCTATAGGGTTGGATGTTGATATGAGTTGTGAAGGCATTGTATCTGTTATGCGCAGAGGATGAAAACCTTAAAAGCAGCACCTGTTTAATATACGGCAATGCAGCAAATTGTGATGCATATAGTGTTATATTTTTGTAATTGTTAACACCATAGTCTGTAGTGCTGTTATATTGCACAGATGTTTTTGTTTTTTTTGTCACTGTGTCCACTCCCTGTATATGCGTGGTTACAGTTTGCACGTGTATGTGTGTGGTTGCGTCAAGCCTTGGTAAAGTAATGGTGATCAGTGTGAGCTGGTCACTGGGATGTGAAGGACAACAGTTGACCACCCAGCTGCTGCTGCTTCTGTTTTTCATTACAGAGAAAAAGTGCAAGAGAGAGAGAACATTTTTTCTATGATTGCTCAGGCACACAATTTAAAACCATCACCAACAAACGCATGATAGATCTCGTGAAAAATAAAAAAGACCTGCTGCCTATTCAGGAGAGCAACTCGTTTATCGCTTTAATGGTCACTCCCTGCGCCACAGCTGTAGTCATTCTGTGCACTGCGCAGCTCAGATCTACCATTACTTTTTACAGTTACAATTCACAATGAAATGCAAATATCAGTGGAACATTAAAGCCTGTGTCCCTTTGCACTTTATGTGAGGACTTGGTAGTGAACTGTGTCAATATGTTTCTGCATCAATGTCACCAAGTCAAATTGCTGCGGTTATTGTACATGAAGATTAAGGTGATTCTTATTTTAGCTGCAGAATGTGGCAGACTGCCATCTCCTTAGGTACTTTCATTCAGCCACAGCCCTGTGATATCTGATAGTTCTCCCTCTACAAGTTTGTCATCTTTAAAATCAGAACATTAAGGAGATATTTTGACTTTCATTCAGCAATCATCATATTTAGCCGATTTCCATTGTTGTGATAATCTCAATAACTGTGTTCAGGCAATGTAAGACATTTATGCCACTCAAAAAAAAAATGAAGAGAGAGGCAGAGAGAGGAAAAATAGAAAACGTAAAGCAAATAGATGGCTGGGTGGGATGAATTTATAGACTGTACATCCTGAATGGATATTCACTAATTGAGACAAATGAACAACAGTAGAGAGGTGTGAGAGAGACGACAGTGAATTTATCTAGTCCATCTTGTGCCCTTTTACCTCACAGTTTTTTCTCTTTTTATTTAAATCCACATCCCGTTTTACTCATGCATGGCTTTCGTAGTCTGAATAACAATATAGAGTGCATCCCATCTCCCTGTTCTCATACCTTTAGAATCTATAAATCATGTATGGCAAACCGCATTGTTAAATGAGGTTATACAATGGAAGTCATTGTGAAATTTCCACTTCTTCCATTTATTCTGCATGTCACACACTAATACTACAGGGAGTTCTTTCTTAAGTATTATACAGTGCAAACAAAATTAGTTTATTTTAGCACAAAACTCAGTGTCTCTCAGCCAAGTAGTTACAAAGCCATTCCTTGTAATTTCTGACAGTGTGATAAATGCAGAAATTGATTTTTTTTCTAAGCACTGACTCTTGTGGATGGAGCCAAAATGCTGCAGTAGCCCAGCAAGCACAGTTTTGTTCCAAAATGAGATGAGATATTCACTTTCGGCAACAGAATGAAGAGTGGTCTGATCCTGCATGCACTTAATTATTTTATGCAACAATTTTATAACAGTTGGCTAAAAGTAATGGATAAAGGGTTTAAATTGTTGGCTAAAAGTAATGGAAAAATGGTTGAAATTCTTAGCTTAAAGTAATATATAAATGGTAGAAATAGTTAGCTAAAAGTATTGGATAAATGGTAGAAATAGATGGCTAAAGTTATCAATAGACAGTAAAATGTACCAAGTTGGGTGAGCATTCCCATGAAAGCCCAGTATTCATGTTAAATGATGATTTGACCTATCACTAGGCCCTGCCTCTTTCTCACTATCTGTAGACCTCCTCCACTGCCTTCGCCCTCGGACGAGCCTATCAATCTCCTGTTGCCTCCTTGACTTTACTACCTCTAAAGCTAACTTTTTACCTGCTCTCACAACCCCCAAACCTTTCCACGCCATATTCATAAATTCAGTCTTCCATCTTCTCTAACTTATTCTCGACTGTCCCTTTCAGCACTTCCAGTGCACCTATCAGATCTGAATTAACAGTTGCCCATATGCCCTTCTCACTAGCTCTAGGCCAATCCACTTTGGGTTTCTGCCCATTACTCCTTTCTTCCCTTGGCTGCCTTCTCTCACCGCTCCCCTGGCCCTGCCGTTCGATGCTACCTTCTGCTTCCTCCTCAGTGGCAGGGATGCTGATATCCTGCGAACTTTGGTTATTAGCGTGTAGCTGGACTTCACCTGACTGATTTGATTGACTTCTTAAGGGGTACAAATCAATGCGGGATCCATGGCCACTACCCTCTTCACCTGCTCCTAAGTACCTTTCTTTACCTTGGTTTAAAAGTATTGGATAAACAGCTAATAGCTATAAGTGCTGGATAAATGGTTGAAACGTCCAACCAACTTGACCAAACAGACCAAAAGAATGAGAATTCAACTGTATATAAAACAAAGATACGTATATGAAAACAACCACTATGTTTAAGGGAATAAAGCACTTAATTTGCCCTTTACACTTTCTTTTTACAACATAACACCAATCACGACTAAGCACAGATTTGATCCTCAAGCAATCCTCCTCATCTTTTCTTCCCTTTTACAGTGTCGGCCATGTTCAGTATGTGTAACATGCTGGTACACTGTGGTGATGTTCAGACTATGAACTCTGCTCCTGTGTAAAAGAAGTCCATGCAGTGACCTTGTCAGTGGCACAGTACATGTTGGTAAAACGCCCTGTGGGCTGCGTGACTGGGATGGAAACTCTGATCTGGGGTCAAAATAAGATGATGTGGGCCTTAAATTACTGTGGACTCTCTTACAGAGCAACAGAATCAAACCACTATTGGGGCATCATTATTAAATGGTCTTACCCTACGGCTCTGTAGTCATTTATAAGAAAGTTCTAGACTAGATGTAAGTTTGTTTCCTGGTGGTTATGTTGGGGTGCAGGTTTAGAAGCGTGCCAGGTTCAGCATCGGAGGAGTCTTGATATGACTCAAACCCCCAAGCATTCTGCCTGAACTTCACGCAAGTTCTAATTCAGATTGTTTATATAGAAAGGACAGAGCGCTGTTTTCAAATCTTAAGGGCATTTGCTACCACTCTTCGAATGGGAATATGGCTTTGGTTTTCAGTTTTGGAATATTTGGTCAATTGAACTGAAAAGGCTGAGATTGATCGACACAGATGGAGACTCATTTTAAAGTCTTTTCTTCTCCGAGAGATTATGCTGGAGGAGCATTTGAAGAAGGTCTTTCAGGAGGAGGCTGTGTATCCTTAGCTGACCATGAGACCATGAGTTTGCAGTTTTTCAGGCAGTTGTCAAAACCTTTGAGAAGTATTGGTTCTTTTTATTGAAATAACTTTGTCCTCACATCATCTTGTGCTTTTGAGTTCACACTGTGATTTAATCTGTTGTCTGCATTGCTAAATAATCTCACCCATGTACTTTAACAAGTACTTTCACAATAACGCCATATCATTTTCTAGCATGCTCTACAGTAATTTGTGCCTGTTGTTTGGACATCCATGCACACGCCTCTGGCTGTTGCCAAAGCTAGTCCTGGCCTATCGCGTGATTTGATTTTTGATCTGCATTGACAGACAATTATTCTGCACTCTGAGATGAGTGCTGAACTGTTTTGAAGAAGCGTTGTGATTGGTTAATGAGTCGGAAAGGGAAAGCTTCTTGATCTCATTTCCAGTGCTTAATTAACCTTGGAGTTGGAGATTTCCCTCGGTGCTGGGGACAAGGCAGGGTTACCTCACTCTGTCTCTCCATCTTTGTCTCTGTCTTGCTTCTCTCGGATGTATGACTCTCCCTCCCCGCAATGACAAAAGGATGCTGAGCTCTCCGTGTGTGTCCTTCTAGAGGCAACAACCCCCTTATTGACTGATTTATGAGTGCAAATATGCATATGCATTACTTTCGGGTGCCCAGATGCTCAAACGTGCACAAATATCTATGTCTCGTGCTCACATATATCTCCTTTTCTCTTTCTGTGTAACATTTAAGTCCAGAAGAAAATGATATAAATAGCATCACTGCGCGCGCCCCCCACCCCCCTCCCACTCTCCCCTCCTCTGACTCTCTCCCCGGGCCAGCCCAGTTCTGTGGCCCCGGGGGTATGAACCCAGTTCTGACAGAGTTGATCTCTGTTCCCCCGTCTCCCTCCCTCTGTCCGTCTGCACCCTTGGGCCCGCAGAGACTAGGCCAACACCCAGCCTCCACAGCCGGCTCCGCACCAGGCCAGTATGTCTTGTCTCCCGCCCTCCTTCCTGTCCTCTCTTATATTCTCCTGTCTCTTCTGCCCCCCTCCTTCCATCTGGCCCTCTGTACTCTATGTATCCTTTCCTCTCTAGTATTGCCAACCTATTCATCTTTCAGTTTCTATTCTCTTCTTCCTAAAATTGCTTTTTCCACTTTTCTCCTCTCTATCCATCCCCTTCCTCCTTTAAACCTAATATTTGAACCCTCTGTCTCCTAACCTCCTAACCCCTATACACTGAAAAAAGTATAACAATGTTATAGTGTTACTTCTCATTTGGAATCAATTAGGTTGCTAGTGGAGGACGAATACTAAGAAATCTTATGGGATTCAACCTAAAATTAGTAGTTTGTATAGTTTATATAGTAGCATCCTGGGGAAGGTGTGAAGGGAAACCTCCCAGCATGCAACAGACTCATGGACATAAGTCTAATTTTATGTGTCCCGGCATTGCTACTGGTGTTATTGTATTTTACATTGTGTTCTACAATGTTTCCACTGTTTCCATAATTCCACTGTTGCTAGTTATTAAGAATTAATGCGGTTAGACTGTGAGTGATGTGTGCACAATTGGATCCATTATTTTTGGTCCTGTTGATCCTACTACTAGCTAGTATCGATACCCAAAACAAGACTTAGTATCTGAAGAATCAATACTATAGGGATCAATCCGCCCCCCTTTATTAAAAAGTTTCAGTTAGACAAATAGAATGATGTTGATTCAACTTAAAAATATTATTTGAGAATTATTACTTTGTTTTTTGATTCAAGGTTAAACTTTTTTCAGTGTATTCCCTCTTCAATTCTTCTCCAGATTATTGCCAGATGTTGGTCAAGAGCTGGCATCGATCCCTCTCTCCACCCTTTCTTCTTGCGTCCCCTCTCTCCTTTCCCTTCTTTTTTTGAGCTCCACTCTTCTGCCAGGTGAGCCAGTGCCTCGTCGGCACCTGAGACCAGCTTCCCTCCCTCCTTCCCTACTCCATCCTCCTTGCTGTTACCTCCAGATTAATGCCAGGTAATTTCCTCCTCGCCGTGCACCTCTGCGTTCCTCCCCCTTCCTCTTCCAGGTGAGAGAGCCACTCTCTTTTTTTTTCAGCTACTTCAGTTGCTCTGTTCTCAGTTGTAACCCCCCTTTTGTTCTTTTTTATTCTGCCAAGTAAGCTTTCCTCATCCTCTCCCTTGTTCTGTCCTACCCCTTCATCCTTGCCCCCTTCCTCCATCTCTCCTTCCCACCCCTTCCCACCCCCTTCCCTTCCCTCATCCCTCTATCAGAGACACGGCCATATGGCCGGGTGCGGCCCAGGCCTGCACAGCTCTCAGCCTCGTTTAAATTCACAGCCTGCGGGTCATTCTGCCTCTGCTCTGGGACGACAGACTATGCCACGGAGGAAGGGCAGGTAAAAGCCCTGGCGATGAGAGGAGACGGGGAGGAGAAAATGCAGCAGGAGAAAATGCAGCCTGAAATTTTTAATTATAATTTAAAAAGAATGATTTTGCACAAATTCTGCGGGTTAAAATGAAGCAGAAGGTGGAGTCACATGGCTGAAACAGGTGGTAGTTTGACATTGAAATAATGAAGTGGCAAGTAAATGGGGGCGGACATTTGTATTAATTTGGATGACCCAGATTCAGTCGCTAATATATGAGAAAGTTTGGAATTGTGAGTGAAATTTTCATTTCCAGCAAATGGTTTTGTTTAACCATCACCAAAAACCGTATGCTAACATTAGATACATTTTTGATGCTTATGGGACTGTATGAAAATTATTTGGGTGGCAATTGGGGCTGAATCTTGTATTTTATGTCCCTAGCATTATTAATATTTTCCTTGACTTAGAAAAAAACTGCAATACGTTCCCCAAATACCTCAAAATAATATATTATAGCAAAGGTAACAAAATGGTGAAAATACAGCCACTCCCTAATTTTGAAAGAGGAGCTGCTGAAAAAACAGCACATTGTTAAATATCAAAACGTTCAACCATTACTACCTAGACCCATATCTATTTTGTTTTTCAAAACAGACAGTGCTGTAGCTATTTTATTTTTTATACAATAAATCTCCCAAGGGAAGGCAGGAATAATTTTCATACACTCCCTAATCTTAATTAAAGTTGTTGTAGTGCAGTGGTTGCAATACAAATCAAGGATTTGAAACTCTTTGTAAAATATGACATGAATGAAAACACTGGTCGCTGAAGAGAATAACAAGCAGAAACGATCCAAAGAGATCACTGCAGATGAGGGGAAACCAAGGATGGTACTTTAGGAGGAAAAACTAAAAGAAGAATCAGCACAAAGAAGAGGGATAACTGTAATGAGAGTAGTCGAGGAGGACAAAATGAGACAAAAACCAGAAGGAATAAAAGGAGAAGAGTTTGGAGGGAGCTCAGCAGCAGGTCGGAGAGGAGAGGTGAAGCCGAGAAGAACACGCACAGGAGAGGAGGAGCGGAGCGAAACAGCGGGCATTAAAAGAGAAGAGGTGTGAAATTGAAACCAATAAATCCAGAACAGATTCCTACAGTTGTGGGAGCCACAGCGGCCTTAACACATGCCCTCACTAGTGTTTTCTTTTTAATTTGAGCCGAGCCTATTGTTGTCTGAGTAGACTTCAGCTTGCCAGACATTTCGTGTTCAATGACACTGGGCCCGACACCTGAACAGAACTGTGCACCAATTTTAAATCGACATTGTATTGTCCTTGAAAATAAGAAAAAGGGGGCTAAACATGTTGAGGTGCTGACCATTGAAATCCAGCCTCTAAATTCTTATTTCCTGCAATTCTATAATGATCATCCCTTTGTTTTCTCTTATCTTATTGTTTCTAGCATCTCATTTGTTGGATCTTTGTTTCCAGCATACTGTCATTATTACATTTCCAATGCTATTGATAGTCATGTTCCAAAAACAAATACAAAATAATATCACAGTACTTTCATAGTGCTGTTTGTGTTTTGTTTTGTCTGTGGTCTGTTTGGCCATTAAACATTGACGTCTGTGCCTCATAATCTTTCTGGACCAGTTAGCCAATTAGACCAATTAAACTAATTATGGTTAATAACAATCTTTATAATTTGAATTCACTACATTAAAATACAGTAAAAGTCTGGTTTGAACCTAGATCACAGCTATATAGTCCTGACATCCTGTAGCCTCACATATCTTTAAACAAAACTCAAAACTTTTACATAAGAAATTGTCTTTCTTTAATCTCACCCATAAAATCCAAGTGCATGATTGCGTGTGTCTCAGTGTTAAGTATGGCTCATAAAAAAATCTTACGCTGCGGCCTGTCATTACTAGCTGACACCACTGGTTATTAAGTCTTCTGTAATTCAACCTATCAATCATTTTATGAGAAAAAATGTCTTTTTTTTTTTTTTTTTGGATGCAATTCTGCTAAAAATGCTTAATATTCATGCACATACAGTACAGTACCATGTGTTAATAGAGTAAAAGCTTTGAGGGAGCCTGTCACATCTGTTACATGCAGTATTTAGCCATAAAACTATATATTTTGAGATCTGTGTTAATGGTCCGTATGGTATTATATACTGTAGCACTCGGTACAAATAGCTATCATGATAAACAAAAACAAGAATATGCATCTGTTAGAATAAGACTTTAATGGAGTTGCTTTATATCTTGACAATGCAGAGGATTTATTCTGGGGAACATTGTAAGTGGGAATGCTTTTTCAGCTGCTTGAAAATGTCATCACTTTGGCAACGTCAGTTTTTCGATTTAAACCCTCTCAGATGATGTATGAATGCAGCGCGGCAACATGGCACACGCTAATTGACTGAGGCATATTGTGTGGATATTTTCTCCACTCATCCACTCAAGATCTTAAATACCAATCCCCGACACAACCCCCCCCCACCTCCCGTCCCCTTGTCTCTCTGTATAGTGTCAGCAAAGTACGGCGCTAAGATTCTTATAGACTTTAGCTCTGCCAAATATGCTTGTTAATATTCCCCATCTGGAGATCTCTTAAAAAATCTGATAAATGATGGCCGGGCCCACCGCTGACAGTGGGCTCTGGCCAGCATACATCAGAGTCCAAAGCCCCCCTCCTGCTTTATAGAGGGCTATTAGAACGAGCTCCCAGGCAACAAACCATACATAGCAAATGTGCCTCTTTAGTAATATGATAATTTATAAAAGGCACAGAGTGAGACTGAGTGAATATTCTGCAGAATTCCCCCATATACTTTGCACTTAATAGATGGTCTGTGTTATGTCTACTCTCCTCAGGACTGCACCAAATGTGGGAACTCCTGGGGATGATGGAGTGAAGGCCAACCTCGGCCTGACAGCTTTTAATAACTAATGAAAATACTGGAGGGTAAATTTGCAAAGAGAGGATTAGGGAGCTTCTAGCGTACGGGAGGGGAAGGCGAGACAAAAAGAGAAGAAGAGACCGATTGAGAGAGGAATAAAAAAAAAAAAGAGAGAAGTAGTGATTTAGCTTTTACGTGCGTATTGAACCTTGGTGAAGCATGGATGTGCTGCAAGCAAGCACACCGCCATGTTCCCAGCATGCATCACTCTAGGAGCCGATTGATCACTGCTATTTGGGTTGAGTCGCATCTCGCTCCTTTCATATCAACACCAATCTTTGTCTTCCCTTGCTGCCTCTTTCTCTTGCTCTGTTAGCACAGGCTCCCCGCTGAGCTTCATATCTGAATGGAAAAGAAACACACACACACACGAGCCTCCTAGATCAAACCCTCTGAAAACATTGATTAGGTTAAAACACAGAAAAGCCTTGGTGGGACTGTACCTTCTTTCATCTTTGATGCCATGCTTCACTCATCAGAGGCTACTGATGAAGACAGTCTGCCTGTGTGTGTGTGTGTGTGTGTGTGTGCACCCATGTAAGCATGTGCACATTTATTTCTCTGCAACCACAAAGGATGAACAGTCTGTGTGTAGTTGGTTTACATGCATAACATCTTTCATGTAAGCAGAGACAAGAGTAGAGGAAACTTGCTTTGCTTTGTAGAACTAATCAGCCCTGTGGCAGGCAGATAAAAGGTTAAACATTTTTTGTTTTTAATTTTGGGAGAACTTGCTCTTTTCATTGCCTTGTGTCATGCTATTGTAGTAATGCATAAAGACATATCATCTTTAAAGTTTTGACATAACCTTTAGTAACCTACAAACTGGATGGGTGTTTCAACTGTTCAAAGCTTATTGGCTGACGGTGGCAGATTTAACAATTACAATATACTGTGTGTATATTTTCTTCCACAGTGAAATGTCCCCTTTAACATCAACAGATTCCAATCCTGTGTGCACTCTGTTGCAAAATCATCAAAAATAGGAAGCAGAGTCAGCAAAGTAGGTGACTACTTTCTCTGTAGAATTTACATCATGGCCTTTAAACAGGCATAATTTTGCAGACGTTACGTTTTTGTCATTGTTACACAGAGATCTGCATCTTTCAGCTACAGAGAAATCCACTGACTTAGTGCCATCTGCAGTAAGAGGCTCATTTATTCAAAACCTCCGACATCTTGATCCAACTGGGATCCCGAAAGGACATATTGACTAAAAACTGAAATAGAGACGCAAGATGATACTATATTAAGTGTTGATCACTGAGGGAGTTCCCAGTGTATCTGTTATACACACACAAGCACACATACCTGGGTACAGCAGTCTTGAAGACAGACTAGCACAAAACATTGGCAGCTTTAAGCTGTAAATAATCACAGCAGCAAAAAAAATACTACCAAAATACTGTCACCAAAGCTTTAGACTTTGGATATTCAGTTGGTTTAATTAATTAATTGGCATTTATTTTTACCAGCTAATCTCTAGCTAAATGCAAAGTGCAGCATATTTTGTTTTGCACTGGGGAAGGCAATGACACTCGGCTGGTATGTCCACCACTGTGGTCCAGACTGAAATATTTCCACAACTATTGGATCCACAGGTGTGAAATTTAGTACAGATATTCATGGTGCCCAGAGGATGAATCCTAGGGACATTGGTGATCACCTGACTTTTCATGTGGGGCCACCAGCAGGTCAACATTTTTAATCAGTGCAATTTCTCTACATCTTCACGGCAAACTGCGGCACAGACATTCATGTTCCACACAGGATGATTTGTAATAACTTTGGTGATCCCTTAAAGGGGAATTCCACCCATTTTACACATCCAAGTCTGTTTACAGGTCTTAGGGAGTACCTACTGCATATGTGGAAAAAAAGTTATATAAAGTCTTTTGTGGCTCCAGAGGGAGTCTGAAGTCGGTTCTGCTGAAGACTACAAGTTTGAAAATCTGGGGGTGTGGAGTTAGAAAGAAGTGAGCTTACAAGACTTCTCAAGCCCGCTCCTCATCTGTGTTTGAGCTATCGGCAGTCAAGTTGCATTGTGGATAATGCAGGCGCCAGATTTTGACAAGCATGGAATAAAAAAAGATGATACCTCTGGTTCTAATACGTCGATGTTGATCCTTTTATATCCTTTATTTTTAAACTGTCCATTGTGAGTTCAGCAATGTTAAAGGAGCTCAATGCTAAATCGTTGGATTACTCTTTTAACTTTTCATGCAGTTCCAGCAGCAGGTCAGACTTTCACTGTGTCCAATACTTTGGTGTACACCTGCAAAACAAATGACATTCCTGTCAGCCTCAACTGTACGTTATGTTTAGAGCTAATTAGGTAATTGTAGCATGCTAACGTGCTAAGCTAAGATGGTGAACACTATATATATGTACAGTATACTGTATATGATGTGTCTGTATTTATTACTGTGAAAATGCTTTTTTTTGCTTTTGGGCAGTAACTGTTGAATTCATCACTTTTTACCTTGAGCACACAATAGCTTTTAAGGGTTTTAAAAGTAAATTCACTGATTTGCTTTTAACTCGTGCCATTCTATCATCTACATCTACCTGTCTTTTTTTCAATGACTGAAATGAGCAACTTAGCTCCAAGGTTTTTCTTTTTTTTTTTTTTTTTTTTTGTTATAACATTTTGCTTGTCCTGCTAAGATCGCACCCCTAACATCATAATAGAGAATGCGTGGGTTGCCGGCTTGCACAGGTATGAACACACATACCACTGTACACCACTGTTTACTGTTGTACAAGCTCATCAAGAGGTTATGCAGACTTCCCTCACATGCTGCCGTTGCTTGGTACTGTCTGCGCTGGGCTGCGTTGCTCCTGGGGGATGAGACAGACCCAGAAAGGCATTATCACCTTTCTGCCAAAGCATAAGAATTCAATGAATTATTTACGTTACACCAGGCGGGCCCCTAGACAGCTCCGAGACTGAACAACACAGGATTCAGTTAGGGGACCTTGAGGCCAGGGGCCAGCTGAGGAACCGGGGGGAATCAGCGGGGATCCCGAGGTAACGAGCAAGGGGAAATTAAATGACAAAAAACAGAAAGGAGGCGTAGGATCAGGGGAATGGAGCGCACATTCAAACACAGATTTGCTGAACGTGTGTATGCTCATGCAAGCATTTACCACGGAAATCACACACACACACACGCTCAGATAAAGCCACACAGGAATACACATTCACAAGACCCTCATCACTGATTCACGCACGTTTCCTGTAAACATACACACCTAACACACATAAACAGATATCTAAGAATACATATAATAAGTTGCTGGATTCCTCACACACTCATGCACACGCACACCCCAACTATCATCAATCTCAGGCTTCAGAGCCGTTCCCCCCTTGAGTCCATGGCTCTGTTTTTGGCTCTGTCTCCATGCAGGTAGGAGGTCTCCTGATACTCACCACTGGGTTAGCTCACTACACATTAATGCAACACACTCCCCCATTAAGAACCCTATATGTGCCTCTGTTCCTTTTCATCAGCACCACAGAGTCCACCTATAAAACGGGATCCAATCTCTGCATGTACAAGTACACCTAAAAGACTGATGGTGAATCACAGTTCGAGCCGGCGTATCTTTTATTATTATTTTTTGAATAAGACAGATGTATTGTTTGTGACTGCGCTGTGTTTTCATCTAAATGCAGACCGATTCAGAAGCCAGTGGAAGCATATTCCATGTTCCAGGACCACACTTGATACCCCTGTGGGATTTTTCAAGGGGTTTCTATTTCTTTCCGTGCAGGGCTTTACACCGCTGGCCTATCTTCAAAGCTCTCACAGCCAAAACAAACACCAGGAATTCAAATAGGGGGTGGGAGGGTTGCACCACTTCCTTTCAAAGCAAAATAGAGAGAATCATGTGATAACCCACATTTGTTTTTTTGTTTTTTTTCAAGCCACTCTCGAAAACAAGGTGACCTGCGTTGTTTGCTCGCAGTTGTAAATGAAATCGGGACATGAAACGGCATCCAGATGTTTGCGAGAGATGCACATTGAAGTCTACATTGTGCCAAATTAATTAAGTAATTAAGTGTAGAAAAAAAAAAACAATTTCAAAATTGACTCGGTGCCAAGTTCATCAGGCGGCTAAATGAGCGACATTTCTGCATCCTCAGATTCATTACAGACGAGTCTGTCCACAACATGTAGTAACAGAAACACAGACTGAGAAAGCTTAATGAGGCTAGTGAATAAATACCTTAAAGTATATGTAGTTTATGGTAATTGTACTTTTCTCAAGTATTTTATTATGCTACTTCACTCAATTTCAGAGGAAAATATTGTCCTTTTTACTCCACTACATGTATTTAACAGCTATAGTTACTAATTACATTCCAAAACATATGATGAACTCCTAAAATATGATGCATTATTCCAGATGAAAGGTCCTGCATAGCCACATAGGTGTTTTGTGGCTGATTAGACCACTGCTGTCGCTTTCTAATGAAGGTATAAAATGCCCCAAATAATACTAGTAATAATTAAAAAGAGTGAGAGATGTCAATCAAGCCCCGTTTGTGCACAGCCTCACAGTACTGAGAGGAGGGCTAATAAGGCAGCGGAAGAGAAAATCCAATCCACATCCAATACATGTGCAGTGTCTTTGACCTACTCAACACTTAGAACATAGTGCAAACGAGTTCCGCTTCAGCCAGCTACATTACTGTAAAATGCTGCTTACATTATATTTCATCAAAAATAATAATCCACTAAAGTAATGTATTTAATATGGAGCCCCCGAGGCCCTAAGATTTTATTTGTTTTGTTTTTTCATCTTGTTGCACAACATAACATAATATGTGGTGTGCATTTGTTTCTTGTACAACATAATAACTTCTGCACATAAGATATAAAAATACTAATGCTTCTGTACTTTTACTCAAGCAGAATTATGAATGCAGGACTTGAGTATTTTAACATATTATGGTATTGCAACTTTTACTCAAGTTAAGGGTCTAATGACTTCTTCCTCCCCTGGGTTCAAAGGTATTCCAGAAACATTTATTACTGCAGGTTTATTTTTGTATATATTAAGTTGCAGATATGAAGCACACAAAGAATTAACATGTAAGTGTTACCAAATTGTTCAGAATGACTTGTGTAATCATGCCGGCTTCAGACTTAAAATGGCACAGTTCTGTGCAGCAGGTGGCCTCATTTGTGTTGTGGCAGCATTTGTTTTTAAGGCAAAAAATTCTATTTTTAAAAATAAGAGTAGCATGTTAAATGAAGTATGTTGCTAAATTCACCACCCAGGGCCATTTAGGTAGCACATTATACCACTAGATATGTTTTTCTTGTCGTAATCTCAGCATGTTTAATGCTGTTTTATGCTGTCGTTTTTTACTGAACAAACAGAAATCAAAGAAAGTTTTTGTTTCCTGAATGCGTGATGTGAGTAAAAATATGTGATTTAAATTCCTATATATTTATATTTCCCTATCTGACTTGTCATATGGGGAAATTTCCTTTTATAGATCTGCTTTTCAGTAACGAGAGTGTGTCAACTGAGCTTCTTTTATCTTTTTGGTAACACTTGTGTTTAAGTGCAAACAACTTAATTAATACCGACGGTGACTCTTTTCACTACCCAGCCTCCACAGGCAGGTCATGGAAGAGGTAAACACTCCAGCAGGGCAGGTGTTTGCCAACCTGAACACCTGAACCCCAGAACACTCGACTCAAAGGCTGCTCTCCTACTCACTGCGCCACTGCGATTTATTATTATTATTATTTTTTTATTTTCTCTTACCTTCAGAGTAAAACAGGGTCCAGAGGAAATGGGGCCGGTGAGTAGTAAAGGGTGTAGTACAAGCTTGGCACTTTGTTCTCCACAGCTGAGGCTTCGTCCTGCTTTCAGTAGACTATTCCCAGATCAGGTCCGCCTTCTTCGCTGCACTTTCCTGTCCAACTAAGGACAGGAAGAAACTTTTCTTTCCCATTAACTTTTTTAGTATAATGTATATGCTGCAAGATAATTATTACGTGGGTATTTGTAATGTGAAAGTAAAACTGATATAATTAACTTATGCAATATGTAAGTTATAATTACCAAGTAGTTCAAACAGATTTCATGTTGTAGTGTGGACAAATTGAGCCAAATGTTCAGAGTCAGTCCCGTCAAATAGATGATTTATCTTAACTAGAATCTTCCAGGGTCTTTATTTGATTTCCTCACAGTTATGTCACGGACTAAAAGGGCCATTTTTTCTTTGCAAATGACTTTTTATGATGTTCTAGTTCACATTTTACATTGAAATTGTTGTTGCCTTGATGTTTTTAAGTGCTTCCTGTGGCAAACTTTGTTAAAAGGTTTAGGTTTATTCCACAAACTGAATTTCAGCTTGGTTTTATTCATTTTTATTCACTATTCACAAATTTGATATACTCATGAAAGAGCAATCAGAATCTGCTTTGAGCCACATATCAGAGGCTGTCTATGGTGCCCTGGAAGGGAAGTCAAGCAAGGACGTTTGATGCTATCACTTTTTGCAGAATTTTGTCAATTCTGGTCACTGGTTAACCAGCTGTACTGTTATCATGTAGGTCTGTTAATTAGTACTAACAAAACGGTTATTTTCCAACTAAATATATCACTCTTTCACAAAGATTTCTCCTTATCTAATGATAAATGTGTAGCATGTAAGCAAACTCCCAATTTGATCTGAAATAATGTATCAGTAGTGGTAACTCTTTATTTTAACCCCCTAGTTCGCATTTATAAAAAGTATATAAATAATTCATAAATGGTTTAGAACACACTATAAGTATAAATACTTCTTCACACTCCATGACAACTGAGCAAAGTCCATCCGCTGATGAAGGCCATGAGATGCAACTGAAAGCCCTAGAAAAAAATAATCTAGTAAGTGGACCTTGAGTTGAGAAATTTTGGTTATACTATTATGAACCTTCGTGAGTTTTGAACACATTTATAAACAGTTTTAAATCTGCCTGTGAATAATCTGTACATGTATATAAAAAGTTAATTAATAACACACTAAAAGGATTTGTTCACCTGTGTAATCACATATCATTAAATTTAGATTACAGCAATTTTATACTGTTTTATCAATCATTCATTAACTTTATACAACAGTTATGGATGCTTCATAGTTTAAGTTAGATTTGCTGCAAAATGAGACGTCTTATTTTTGAGGAAGAAGCCTAAAAAGAGTCAAACCCACACTGCAGTCACTGATTTCACACATTAGTTGTAAATAGTTTTAATATGTTAGGGGCTCAATCTGAAATTATATTATAGGCAGCTTTAAATATAATCACAAAGATTGAGTTATATAAAATGACTTTGTGTCATCAAAAGCACAGTACAGCGAAGTTGTGTACTTAATATTTCTATGTACATATCTATCTTTACAAACTACATCAGACACACAGGCACTTAAAGTGTTACATTCACATCAACAGAAATATATTTACAAAAGCTATTGTACTGGACTGACTAGTAGAAAAAGGCAGAGGTAAATTATATGCATATTGCATATTAAAACTGTTGAATACATACTGGCATACAAACATGTTTCTTTATACATTTCTTTGCACTTTATCATTTTCATAACCCTCACCCTAAAATCAATTTCTAAGTGTGGCCAGTAAAACTGGGGCTGGTAAGCAGGGAGAGGGAGCGAGTAGTACAAGCTATGCATTTTGTTCGCTACAGCTGAGTCTCCGTCCTGCTTTCGGGCTATTCCCAGGCCAGGCCTGCCTACTGTGCTGCACTCCCCTGCCTGACTATGATTTGTGGAGCCCACTGGGGAAGAAGCTAGCTCTCCCATAGGTTAAAATCTGCAAACAATGAGTCCTGTGTCCGTGACGGATGGCCTACATCCCTCCCCATTTGTCTGCACTTTATCCCCATCTCAGAATCAATTGTTAAACCCCAAAGTTTGCTTAACATGCACTCCCTGCTATATGGAAGGGAAAAAAAGCGAGGAGGAGGGTGCAGAAAATAGAGGCGAGAGTGAGAAAGGGAAAGAGAAAGAGATCAATGTTGTCCCAAAGTAGAAGAGTGGATGAGAGGGACTTTCAGTATGACTTTCAGGGTCCTAATTAGGGACAGGACAGCGAGCTACCTCTCTCTGTGACATTTAGCTGGACATACTTGATAAATGTCACACTGCTGGATACAGCCACGACAAATGGATGCATCAACAACGGCTTAATAACCTTTACTGATAGTCCTGCCAGGAATTCAAATTCTTTATCAGCTCTCCCTTGCATCCCTAAAACACTGGGCCCTAATAATCAACATTGTGTGTAGAGTATGGGGGTGGATGCGTGTGTTTGCTTGTGTGTGTTAAGCCAAATTAAGTGTACCAGGAGGCTGTCGCCATGTACCCTTGTGCTGCATCAGTGTGTATGGCTGTGTGCTCGTACAGAGTTGTGTGTGAGTGCCAAATTATCTTGGCCAAGTATCTTGGCCAGGGTAGCGGTAGCGAGAGGGAGACCTTTGTAAGCAATCAGAGAAAATGGAGAGCTGTAGACCTCCCTCGTATCTTTCTAAACTTGCATCTTTTCTAGACATGGAGAGGCCAACTGAATTAATCAGCTCCCAAGACAGTAACAATCGGAAAAAGAAGAAGCAGAAGATTGAGCCATTTCTCAGTAATAAGATCATTCAGGAATCAAATGTCATAAACGTCATGTGTACAAAATTCATAATAAAATAATTACAACATTGCTGAAGTGGGACAAACAATGCTACTTGGGACAGAGTCTCGGAAAGCAAAGTCCTCAGAGGTTTTTAAGACTTATTACCAACGAGCCTGTCAGAGCTTTCACTCTATTTGCTTCATTTTTAATGAAGAACACAGTCAAACTTTAGACTCCGGCATGTCACTTCTTACCGGATCTGTTTTGGTCCCATTTGGAACTTGTAATTGGCCTCTGATTAGAAGTGACATCCCAGCAAGTAGCTGGGAGATTTGATAAGTGCTGAGTGTTTATGTGAAGCCCAGGATAGTTGCGAGTCAACTGACAACGACGTGACATATTTAGGGCAAAACACAAATAAGGTGCCGTTGGTCTTTTGGTCCATTGTCTTTTTGGTCCACAAACTTCCGTAATAAGAACTCGGCAGCTTTTATACCATTAGCACTTTCTTTTTCCTCACTTTTCCTTTCTGATACTTTTGCTTAGGCCAGTGATTATTTTTAAAAGAACAACAAACCCCAAATGGACATGCTAAGGCTGTTGAAGGCAAAGCTCTTCTTTTCTTTTGAAGTCTGTCTTTGATATGGAGAATACGTACATAGATTTATATTTATGGTTTTCTCTGCATATGAAATAAAAACATTTATCTGATTAAATTAACTGTCTAAATATATACTCCTTGGTTTTTTTTCAGAGGTTCTTTTATCTGTGCACTGTGCTCTCCCTGGACCTAAGCTCCTGAGTGATTATGCCTGGTGTGTGTATGTGTGTATTACTGCTTCGCAACATGCGTGAACTCCATGTACAGTATGTGCGTGTTAGCATGCCTTAAGTGCATGTTGTGTATACCTGCATATGCATGTATGTGCGTGCATGTGTGTAGTATGTTCCAAGCCGTGCAGCCTTAGCTGCTGCGTGGTGGCTAATTGCCTCTCCTGAGGAATAATTAGGTGACAAAAGCAAACGTAATGGTGCCTCGGCTGCAGAAAAAGATATATGTTATGTCTTGTGTGTGGTTCAGCGTGCACTGCCATTTGTTTGCCGGTGGTAAGGATAGGAGGAGAGGACGCAGCAGAGGCCGTACATTTGGAGGCCAAAACCTGGAGAAACAAAGATGGTGCAACAATTAATTACGGCTAATTAGATGTATCCGTTATATTTACTGGGCCAACGATAAATCAAATGGTCAAGCTATTTTTGTCCTAAAAGACTTGTAACTAACGCCCAGCAAGCGTGTACACGCGTGTGTGTGTGTGTGTGTGTGTGTGTGTGTGTGAATATGCTGATGAGGGTATGTTTGTGTTTATGTACCTGTGTGTGTGTGTGTAAACTGCTATTTACTGTTTGCTTTCCAGGTGTTCAGAGCTGGGTCGCTGCGGACTCCCTCCTCTTAGATTAATAATCCATTAGTAATCCATTTCACTAATGAGCACTCAGCGGAGAGTCGGGACCGAGGGGGACACGGAGACGGTCAAGGGAAGCCAAGTGCATAATTAATGTCTCAGCCAATCAGATGTGCTATTACAGTCGCTCCCTGCTGGAGTGAGATGTCACCTGTCCAATAAAATGTGTGTTTAATCTTTTCTGTTGAATGAAAATATTAGAGATGAAATATTCTAATTGCTGAAAGGATGAAAGTAAGACTTTCAATAAAATTCCTGTAAAGAGGCAGAAACAAAAATATCTGAACAGGATGATTTCCCTTTAAAGTCAAATTGAAGTTTGAATTCCACACTTTTAGTGTAAGGAAATATAAACTAAAATGATACTGCAGTTGTATTTTTCTAAAGAAAATAAACAATTTTTGGAAAAATGTATGTAAAGAGTGTCTAAGCTTCAGGCCTCCGGGGGAGTGTGTGTGTGTGTGTTCCAATGGCAGCATGGTAGCCTATGAATGTTGATATGGTACAGGGTTACCTTTTTCAACAAGCCCAGATAGCGTTGGTTATGTATCGTTAGCGATTGTACCGTTACAACATTAAAATTTAGGATGACACATCCTTCCAGTCAATAAATATGCTAACTGGCTTCCATTCAGAACGTATGCTAACTAGCTTCCACTTGGAAAGTGGAAAGTTGGAAAGGAGGGGGTCGAGCTAGCGTTAGCTGTCTCTTTTTCATGGGTTCCAGCAAAAAAAAAAACCACACTGTGAAAACTCACAGCAACAGCTTGTCCTGTGACGTCGGCACTCCGTACGATAATATGTGATTCGAATCACAACACAGAGTAACTAACGTGTGGAGTCCAGGCGGAGTCACGGAGTAACATACGACGTGCTCAAATCACAGATGGGACTAACAGGAAGAAGCAACCCTAGCCCCCAGCTGGTTTACTGCCTGTGTGGCCGTTGAAACTGAAAATTAGTTCATAATATAAAATAGTTCATAATATGAACTATTTAGTGCCTGCCTGCACAGATATTGAACTAGAAAATGACTCCCCCAGGGGAACACTAATGTGTGATGTAATGTGCTAATTTAATAGAAAATAAAAATAATCTTTATTTTAGTTTGACTGAAAATCAGTGTGAAAGGAGTGAATTTAGAGGTGACTTTTTAATGATTCTCAGGCTCAGCTCCTCCACTCAAGGTACGCAGCCTTGATAAGTATGTGGCTGTCACGCCGTGATGGGCAAAGCGCTGTTGTGTGCTTTTTAATATAGTTCCGGTGGGGTTTGTGGCACCTAAAAGCTGTTACAAGGTCTGGCACATCAAAATGAGCTGGTAAACACAGAAGATTCCTCACAGCCACCGCCAATCCAGCACGACTACACCAATCTAGATCCTGTGTTTCAAGCCTAAACAGAAGATTTCCCCAGCGCTTCACCTGGCTTCCCCACAGATCTTCCCTCTCCTGTTTAGCAGTCAGAACATGATGGAGCCTGACAAAAGAGGTCGTTAAAAATTGAACACCGTAAGTGGGAAAATGTGGTAGGCGGGCCTATTGTTACCTCCACCCACATGCATGGGTGAAATCTGACACCCTCTTCTCCTCTCACTCCCTCTACATCTCCTCTCTCCTTTTTCTCCTCGCCCTCCCTGGGGGAAGCCCTGTATCCCATTCATTCGATTGCCCTACATGATGGATGTGCAGTGTGAGGAATGGGCCGTCCCGGGGGCCGTGGCGTCGTTTCTGGGTTAAACAGCATCCTATATCAAACCCATCTATACCTTCACAAGCAGGAAGCCTGTTTACTGGGGCGGGAAAGCACAGCAATCCATTTCTTGTCAGGGTGTCTCGCGGATGCAACAAAATCTTGGACAGCCGCAGCTTTGGGGAGTGTTGTAAGACGGAGGCGGTGATAAATATGTACTGTGGTTTGGGGAGCTTCGAAGCTTAGGAGCAACACACACGCTTGGAATGTCACTGCTAGCATAATTTTACTTAACCTCAAATTAATAAGATAATTCTGTCAAACTATAGGACTGTGGTCAGTGTCAGATATCAGTCAGTGAGTGTTCAAGATCAGATTTTAAAATTTAATTTGACTTAATTAGCATTTTATATATATTAAGTTAAGGCGCTAAATCTGGCAATTAAAGGACTATACTTGTGTTTTTGCAAGTTTTAGCTTCTTTACTCCAAATCGTGCACATTTTTGCAAACTATTTTGAAATGCATGCTTTTGACCTCATGCAGCCTTCTAATTTTTTTATTCATTACATTTTCGCTTTTGTCTCTTTAATGAAAAAGAAAAACTAGGACAGCACTGATGTTCATGGAGGAAAGCCTCTCATTTTTCCCCCCCAGTCCCTAACGCTTTATGTTATATTGTAAAATTGTTTGAATATTTGGCTAAATGCAGGTGCATTGTGGTGACAAGCAGCAGATATCCACCTGCACAATGTGATACAGTCTCACTTCCTGGACAGGAAGTTAAGAGAATTCAGTTAAGATGTTTCACTTATTGTAAAAAAAAAAAAAAAAAAAAAAAAATGAGGTTTTGGGTTTTAATCTAAGACAGAAATGGATTAATAATATGGACATTTTTTTTTTTTAAGTATAGTAAAGGGGCTAAAACATGCAGAACATGTATCTGTCTATGGTTGTGTAATTCTTGTGTGTTCTAATTGATAAGCCATCTGCAATTCCACTAGGAGCCATGTCATCATTTGAAAAATAAAACCAATTGTCTAGTGAGATGACTGTTGATGGTTCCCTCAATTGAAACCCCGCTAATTAAATGAGAGAAGAATACATTCCCTGTAGCCCAGTGGCTCAATGCTATGAACATTTTCATACATTTTCAATAACTTATCTAAACCAAAATGGAAATCAAGTCATGCCTTGTTAAGTATATATTATTTTTCTAAGATCTTATTTTCAAATCTTTTGATATCCTGCAGCAGCCTGGGAAATAAACTTAGGAATCAGTCCTTTCAAAATCTTCCCAACAATGGCAGCCCAGGGATCCACTTTATATAAAAAGGTAGCGTATAATATTATTTGAATACTTGAGATAATTCAGTACACACCATGAGTGCTGCCTGTATATATCTGCCTCCCTTTGAAAGTCTCAGCTGCTGTTTTCTATGTGCATGTGCATCCTGGAGGATTCACATGTGCATGTGTGTACTTGCATGTGTGCCCATGTGTTTATGTGACTCACTGTGTCAGGCTTCCTAGAGATAAGACTGCAGTGCCTGGCCCTCTGCTGCCTTCACCCCAGGCAAACAGTGATTAGAGGAATCTCTCATTCTCTGCAGGGCACCCCTCTGCAGTCACAGCCAGCAGCGTGACACCCTTGATGTTCACACCGAGGTACAAAGGACCGGTGGGTAGGTGATTTTTATCTTGCTTTAAAATAAGATTTTGAGCAAGTCCTTGGCTGCTAGAAAAGTATTATGAATATAAATTTGCCATTAAGACCATCTTTGGAGTGATAGGAAGAAAGAATGATAATCAAAAGCTCTGCAGATTCACTTCATAAATAGCCTCCATCCTCCATCCATTCTCTCTTTTGCGTCTTTTCAATTTACCATGGGTCTGGTCTTTTTTATCCAGCCAATAGAGAGGAAGACCTGAGAAGTTAAGATGATATTTCACTCCATATAGTGCGTTAAATCCAAGCTAATGCGGTGTGGGCTCACCTGTGCGCTGTGGGAAGATCAGGAGTCAATTAGTGGGATTGGTGGGCAGTCTCGGCCAAGCAGTCTGAGCCGGTGACAGTTTGTGGTGGACCACCACACCGCAGGAGCCAGGTGAGGAGCAGGGGAGCCTAAATGAAATGCTAATACAGGCCACATAAGTCAGGGCTCTCTAATTGGAACACAGCTGCTGCAGGGACCGAGTATCCCATGAAGCGCTGCAGAAGCAGAGGAACCAGTGGGTCACCGTGATCAGGTCAGGCTCTCTCTCTGTGTGCAGCTCAAAATACTCGGCCTAAAATGGCTGGTGGAATCCACAGGAAGGGAAACACTTTAAAGAACAAAGAAATGTACAGTAAATGTTGCTTGGCATGGCATCTATATCATAATTTATCAGATTAAATGTCTCAATTTTTTAACCTTTCAAACTAACAGTTAAAGAAAAGTTTGACATTTTCAACATAGTTTTATTTGCTTTCTTGCTGAGAGTTCATATCCATCTGTTCAGTGTTAAGCACACAGCCAGGAGACTGACTCTGGCTAAAGGTAAAAATAATCTGTCTACCAGCACCTCTAAAGCATAAACATTGCTGTAAATATGCCAAAGGTTATTTTTCATTTGTAATTTTATCTGTGATCAACACATTAGATAGCGCTTGTTTTTTCCCCCATAAAATATCGCAGTGTAACTAAAATTTTCTAGAGTCTTCTTAACATTATGTACTTGGCCAAGAGTCTGCTGTATAACCTCCGTAAAACCACAACCTTTGTTCCGAGCAAGGCTAGCTTTTCCCCCCTGTGCTGTCTTTAGCTTAAGTCTTTGAGCGAACCATCTCCTAGCTGTAGCTCCATATTGAACTGACAGATATGATCTCCCAGCAACACAGTGTATTTCCCAAAATGTCTAACTATTCCATTAACTGTTCGTTTGTGAGGTAAAAAAATAGAAGCACTAATCAATATCTTGATTTTTTTGACATTTAATTGAGATATTATGATACAGGCATCGTGCTGAAAATGTCTTTTTCTTGTTTCTGAGGATTTCACTATCAATCTTAGGCAAAGTGTTTTTAATTAGTGAGCCTTTGATGTACTGGGCATTAACTTTAGACAGAGCCAGGCTAGCTGTTTCCCTCTGTTTCCAGTCTTTGTGCTAAGCTAAGCTAACTGTCTGCTGGTTGTAGCTTCATATTTAGCTTGAGTGGTATCAATCTTCTCATGTTACTCTCGACAAGCGAGTACACATATTTCCCAAAATGTCTGTAGTGTTTAAGCTCAAAAATGACAAAGGTGATTAGCAACAATTTATGGGGAGCAATTTGGCTCATGGTGATGTGCCAACACAGAGACAGATGTGCTTTTAGAAACCTTCAGTGACTTTCAAAAGATTTATACAAAAAGAGAAAAAAACCCCACTGCTTTCCTTTTAGGCTCTGACTCGGCAGCATGTGCTCCAATCTTTATTCTGTTTTACTCTGAGGAGATATTCTTGGGAGAGAGGATGTTACTGAATCACAAGCCAAGCTTGAGCATTTTGACAGCTTCTTAAACCTTTTCTAAGATTTTCAAGCTTCTTTTTCATTACAGTTGCCGATGTCATTGCAGCATGGCATCACACAAGTTCAGATGAACACGTGATTAGCTGTGCGCTGTATTTCAGCTTTTCAAACAGGGCACGACATAAGTCAAGCTGAGAGGGAGAAACAAAAACATACGCAGTGGGAGGAACAGAGAAATAAAGAAAAATACAGACTTGGAGAGAAGTGGAAAATCCAATAGTCAGTCATCTCTCACTGCATTTCATGTCCAACAGACTCTGTCCAGGAGCTGTCTTCTTCATGTTTCAAGGCCTCCTCCCTTCTCTTCAAATGGAAAGGGGAATTTGCCTTAGAATAATGTATGAGCTCATCGTGGGCGATGGACAGGAGGCTCCTGCCTCAGAAGTCTGCCTACCTTATAGACGGCAAGGCGATTGACATGAACCACCCAAGAGGGAACCTCAGGTGGCGAGGTGTTGCGCGAACCTTTAAAGCCGTTGCCTGTAATAATGAGTTCCTACAGTCACATAGGCTCAGACACAGACGCAGAGAAAATTAATTTTTTGGATCTAAAATTTCAAATGAAAGCTTGAATTGTTGGTTTGCTCTGTTAAAAATCAATACTGCGCTCCTATTTTCTACGACACTACTTTTCTTCAGAGACATCACACCAGCCATACGAAGCCTGGAGTGAGACTAATGTGGAAGCACCAGCACGCCTACAAGACTCACAGTTGCCTTCTGCCTTGAGCTATCCCTACTGATTCAAATTCAGTCTCCTGAGGGGAAGAGCTGCTGATCGGTTTTGCCAACATTCATCCCTGAAATTCTTAAACACAACAATGTCCCTTTGCTTTTCTTGTAACAACAAAAAAACTCAATTGTGAAGCGACGCTCGAATGGAACAACTGTAATGTGTTTCACAGAGAAGCTGTCATGCCTCTTGCTCGTCATCTCTATCTTACGTTTACAGCGTGAGTCGTCCTACACAAACTGTCCCTCACTGTCATTTTTCTCTCAACTCAATAATTTCAGTGTCTTCTCCGCTGTCAGTGTTTATCAGCCACTTACAGCCCCTAGATGCACCCTGCCTGGACACCTCTGGACGTGGGACACAAAAACACGCGGAGGGACTGACAGATAGAAAACTGATTCTTTACAAGTGAGGTCAGAGGACTGTATCCAAACCATCTGGCAGAGTACACTAATATCCCCATGCTGAGGAGCGTGGTGCTATTGAGCGCGACCATGCGCATCGGTCTCACTCCACTGCACTCAATGAGCCAAACCCATGGAATTGATGGGCAATGGGAGGGAAATAGGAGAAAGGAGGAGAGAGAGGAGGAGAGCGAATGATGTGCCGCACTCGCTAATGCACGTTATTCCATCACATAAACATCAAGATTCTTTGAAATAGAGGGGGTGTGAGATCTGGCTTTGTTGGCTAATTCGCAGCCCTGGATGGCAAATGTGTCAGCTGGAGCTCTTTCTTCTACCTGCAAGAGCTTGTTCATTATAACAACAGCCCACTGAATTACTACACTCCTCTCCCTGGCCACACAAGCCTCCTACCTCTTTTTAAAAAAATTTTTTTTAAAGGTATTGTCTGCCCCCTCTTCCAGCTTTGAAAACCATACAAGTCTGTTGTGTTGTATCATCAGCCTCCAGTGACATTTGATGGACTGTTGGATTAAAGCGTCTGCAAGTGTCTGGAGGGAGAAAATAGCACCGACAGGAGTGGGAAGTCAGTGTACCCAGTCTTGATGCGATGTTCTCTTTCCTGCCACATTATCTAGTCCGCCTGACTTACATGCAGTAAAAATGCAGCGCTGCAGCTTTCATTAGTGCACCGAGCAAAGATTATGGCTCAATGCAGGGCTATGAATTATGCATGGCCTATGCACTGTGGTACGGCATGCACCCCCTCCACCCCCCAATTACCCTGTTCATCCTAACATGAGGAACACACCCACAGAGTATTGCTCAAGTACACACACAGTGAATGCATAAACATTCAAATTAGCGGAACACGTTGGCTTGCAAATACACACACGGAGCGAACGAGTGAGAAGACATGTTTTAGGCCTGAATGGTGCAATCAAGGCGGCCGCTGATTCACTCTCACAGGCCCTTCCTGCTCAGTCATACTGTGAACTCTCACTCTTACTTTACCCCCTGCACCTTTTTGATGACGTAAACCTTCACTCTTCCTTGAGTCATTTCTGTAGACTTTGCTCAGGTAGAAAAATCCACGGATGTGTCACTTGGACTGCAGTGGTAGGGCAAGGTTAGCAGACTGCACAGCCTCGCTTGACTTTGCTTGCACATACAGAGGATTTGCAGTTTCATCACCAGTCTAAATGTGCTTGACACATTAGATGTGTAAACAACAACAACAGCAAAAATATATACACCTCAGATAGTGTTGTAATGTGGATGTAAATCAAGTCACTAACATAAGTGAAAGAAAAAAAGTTGGATAATGGAGATTTTTCCAAGTTCAGGTTGCAACACAGGGATTAGCTCCTTAGGTCATACCATCTCTCCACAGCACTGAATTGTAGCTACCTAGAGTGTTTTAAAATAAAGTTTGTAAAGATAGGTTTTCAACTCTTCAAGGATTACATGGAGGAGATAGGATTAGAACGATTAACATTTGCTTTCCATTTAATTCCCATCTTGTTCCAAGTTTTGTTTCTTGCACATTTACATATTTTTTTGTTTAACTGTGACTAAAGCCTTTCCTGAACTTTCCTGAAGAGCTATAAAATATTGTTTGGCACAAGAGTATGATCTGAAAGGTTGTCCAAATTCTGTTGAATACAGTGCTTCGAGCAAATGGCAGGATATTTACTGTGGCTGTTTAATGACATTTAGATCTCCACAGCAGATGGTGGACATGACAGGACCAGCAATAATAGGGAAATCCAATTCAAAGACAACACAGGCCATAACTGTGATGAAGTTACACATGGCGAATAATGCAGGAGAAGGAAGATAGAAGATTTAAACAGTAATAAACAGAAAAGAGGCGCCATGTTTGTCCCCTTAACCAAACAAAGTGATGATGAGTTTCATGCAACAGATGAGGGAGGAGGCTGATGATGAGGAGGAGGTTCACTTCTCCTATTAATGAAAGTGTGCCAGGTGATCATCTTATATGAGTGACCTCTTTCGTTAAACATGCCCCACACAAAATAATCCACCACTGGGAGACTAAACTGAATAAAACCATAATCCTAAAATGATGCTTAAATACCTGTATGAACCTTTCAGGTTAATAGGCCGAGAGGATAATCAGCAATCACATTTAGCGTGTATAGAAACCGTCGTGACTCTGTCATGTCATGGCTTTACCTAAACCCTCACCAGGCACTGATTCGGTTAAAACAATGGCAGTGGCAATGATTCATTAGTTACAGGTGAAGCTACACTAAACATGGACATTTTCCACATTGAAATCTACATGCAAGAAAAAGAACCCTGCAATGTAACTCGAATTTTAGCAGTTAAAGTGGCTATAATCAATGTGTTTATAATAACGTTGAATCACATGGCTACTTGTATATAAAAGAGGTTGCTCGTAATGATGCAACAGAAAATTACTGTATCACCCGACTCTTCTATCAGTTTCCATCAGCTCTGCGGAGCATTTTAGCCTCTTTCAGCTCATTGTTTTGATTTTCCAGCCTGTAGGTTTACTCTCATCGGCGCCCTCTTTGGCCGCCGCAGGCAGCTGTTTCCAGCTAAAATGCCAGGAAAAAAAACATCTGTACACCACCTGTCCAGCACCAAATGGCAGACATAGTTAGCGACTAGCTGGTGAACATAGTGGAGCGTTTAGCAGCTAGTTATTTCCCTAAAAGGATAGTAATTATTGGACTCACATTTATCAATTATAAATGTATGTAATGAAAATGAATGAATGTAATGTTGCTCCTTATCTTGCTGGATGTGTAGGCTAAATTTGCTAACAAGTTCGCCAAATCAACTTAAAAGGTGATGAAATGTCAGTGTTGTGTTTACAGCTTGTTGGTTTATTCATTCCTTAATTCTTAAAGCATATTATGGAACACAAGAGTCCAAATTTAACTTTATACCTCATCTCATATTAGCATCTTTGTGTCTGTTTGCGTAATTGCAATTGTAATCTGAGTTCGTGCTCATTTTGTGACTATGATAGCCAGACAGCTGATCCGGTCAATAGCACAAATTTGGAGTGACCGTGTCTATTAAGTGTGGTTAAGATGGTAGAGATGCGTGTTTAAAACTCTGTTCATAAAAGCATTCATAAAGAGGCTCTTCACTATCATCACCTGATAGACGCCTGTATTGTTACACAACAGTAAGAAAAAAAAGAATGTGTAAAGGTGTAAAGCACTCCAAATTCACAGAAAATAGCGTTTTTAAAGAAAGCTGTCATTATAGAATAGCACCCTCTATTACCTCGCTCTTGAGTCTTCCTGTGCAAGCATTGTTTATGCAAGCAGGCATGGTTTTGAATGATAAGTGCTTCCTTTAATCAGTCTCTCCGTAAACCATCAGAGAGTTGTTTACCCCGCCTTTTAAGCCCTTGATACTAAATCAAAAGCCGGTTGTATTTTTTCCAGGCGACTCCTGCAAAGCGCTTGCTCTTTGTCCATCAGTCTTGTCATTGCTCACTAACAACCCTGAGCATGTACATATTCCTCTCTAGCAATTGTAAAAAAAAAAACACACACTCACGCATACAGAACTCACATGAGCCTGCTTGGATAACCTAAAGGCTTCAGGCCGCCTGAAATACTGCTGCCACCATCGTTTTCCCCGTCACATATCAACCGGATCTTCAGAAAGCCATGACAGCCTTCCTCAAATTTATTACTCGGTCTGTTTACATTGCAGTTTTCTCATTTTCAGCAAATTCCACTGTGTTTTATGCTCGCAGTTATGAGGTGGCGATAAAGAATAAAGTGAAGGGAAGTGAGGGGAAGAGTGAAGAAACAACAACATTACTTCAAATTTTTCCCACCATTTCCTCTGTCGTGTCCCATTGACCCCTGGGCGTTTGGCAGGCTGGCTGGTGTTGATTTTAGCCCACAATCAATTCATTTTAATCACAATGGGCAGCGCAGCGAGTGTGTGTGTGTGTGTGTGTGTGGGGGGGGGGTGCTAATTGATTGGCAGGTATTTGCATATACAGTATGCAACAAAATGTCACGACCGGCCTTGGTGGTGACCTGTGTGGGCTGTTGGCAAAACAAACTGATGAGAGTAATTTATCATGCGGCTTGTGCTTTGCTGAGCAGGGGCTGCCGCACCCACTATTGTTAGCGTTGCCACTCACCTGTCACGCCACTGTGGGCACGAGGAGAGGAGAGACGAGAGGGAGTAGACAGGAGAGGAGAGAGGGGGAGGAGCTGAGGATGGAGACGTAAAAGGCAGAGAGGGGAGAGATGATGTGCCGAGGGGAGAGGCAGATGAGGACGATACTGTCGGTGAAATGTCAGACATTCACTGCTGCTGCCGATTAGTAGATATAGCATGCATGGATACTCCACACTAACCAATATACCATGCAGATATGTTGTTATGTTACAGATATGTGACTGGTTAAATGCAAGGATATATGGATGGATGGATGCAGGGCCACACGATTCTGGTGAAAATGAGAATGATCATTTTTTCCACTGAGAACTGAGTTCAAGATTTTCTTTTATGATTCTAAGAGACGCCATTTAATGAAAAAATATTCAACCCATATTGTCTTGTGTTACAGATATGTGGCGGACAGAACAAACAATATGCCCATTACACTAAAATAAAGAATAATTGACTAAGTCTCTTGTCTGCACATTTTGAATAAATGTTTTCCTATGTGCATGTAATAAAACAAAATGTAACTAATACACAGCTTACCTATAGCCAGATATAACCTGTGCTCATGGGAGAAGTTTGCTGTCAGGAAGTCAAATGACGTAATATAAAGAGCAACAAAGTCCGTGTAGCGAGGAGGTCGGGGTGGATGAATGGGTCTGTCACCGGACTTTCATCCAGGAGAGCGCTGTTTGTGTCCTGTGTGAAAGTTGACTTATTATTTGAACCCAAACCATGATCTTTTCTTAAACCTAACCAAGTAGTTTTGGTGCCTAAACCTAACCAAACTGAGACCGTTTCGCAATGTTAACCACATGTTAGAAAGGCTTTCTGGCAGTACTACGGTCTCAGTTTGGTTAGGTTTAGGCACCTGCTTGGTTTGACGCAGCGTATCTCCCCGCTAACTCAAACACGGCAGAATCATTGTCGCATAAAAATGGGATTTTGTAATCCAAACCGTTAATACCATAGACTGTATATAAAGATGGATGACGCATCTCCACTTCCTCCCACTGTATAAAAATGAAGCCAAAAAATCCCGGATCCTGCCATCTTGTGCTAGTGACGTCATTTGGAGCTAGAGTCTGCGCAGTAGTAGTCTCGAGGTCCCACCCATACACCCGCCTGAACTAATCGCGAGCAAACCACAAGTTGTCAATCATTGCCTCGCCCCTTTTTTATAGCATCAAATAACGAATTAAAACCAAACTTATCAGAAAAATGAACACTTGAACAAACATCAGTGTGATAAGAACTACCTAAAATGACAGAAACCATCTCTGGGAAAATTTTATTGGACGTGTGATTTTTCTGTTTGGCCCATGTCCCATCCGCTAACATGGAGGGGGCAGGGTTTATGGCCACCAGGGGGCGATCGAGATGTTTTGGCTTCACTTTTGGGGAGCTGTCATGTCGTCCATCTTTATCCATCTTTATATACAGTCTAGGGTTAATACTGTTAATTGTGAAGCTCTGTTCTGCACCAAAATTGTACCTGCATATCAAAGTAGTGTTCTGGCACTGTAGCTCAATATGTAAAGCCACATTGACAGGGTTAAGGCTTTGATTGCCTTTAGCACAATCATGTCCAGCAGGCCCTAAATATTGGTTGCCCTGCTGAACTGAAAACCAATGGGATGAGAACATTTTGTCCCCTAGATGTTTTTTTTTATCTCCATCTCTATAGGTATAGGTGAATGTGGATCAATAAAACTGTTGGAAGTTCTGCTGCGAAATAACCGAGCAGCTGAGGCTGGGTGGCTGCATCATTACTCTCACTGTTATTACAACTGTACGGAGTCTGCAGAAATCCTCCTGTGTACAGACTGTACTTACAAGGTAAACATTTGGTCATCATCACCATAATTATGCCCAAGTACAAGTCCCCATGCACAGCCTGAGCAGAAATATAGTTAGGGGGCTAAAGGGAGCCAATGCAACTCATTAATAGTGTGCCAGGCTCACCGTGATAACATTGGATCCAATTCCTGAGAGAGGTTTTATTTTTTGACCAATTAGCTGCCTGAACAACCTATTGGCCATGAAGTGATCTCTGCAGGGACTTTATCAGACCATGCTCTATTAAATCAGCTCTCTGGCTGAGCAGTTATGTACCATCACAGTGCTTAGAATGGCTGGCCCTGATTGATGTCACTGCCAAATGCCAAGTAATAACGGCTGTTATTGTACGTCTTGATGCTATTGTTTCCTTATGGATGCATCCATCGCTTTGTGTGTGTGTGTGTGTGTGTGTGTGTGGGCATGTATGTGCACTTTCGGATACAGACCTAATGGGTGATTTTTGTGTGTGTGCATGCGTGTGTGTGATAGACCATTTTCATCTGTATGGCTGGTTGGAAAGATTATCATAATGCTCAAGGGTGGAAGCTGTTCTGAATCTGAAATACAGTGTTAGAGTATTCACAGTATGTCTCCAGGTGGGTCAAAAGGCCTGGCAATAGGTGCTGTATAATTTAGGCATGTGGGAAGTAATCATAATGACTTTGTAAACTCTACATGAATGCATCCACTGATGCGTCTGACTAACTCCAGGTTTGGGGAATTATTTTATGAAGCATAATAATTGATGAGAACGTATGACTGCCGTGGATTGAGGTTTTGTACACTGATTTAATTTTCATCTAGTTCATCTAGCTCTGTTAGTTTTGGGTCACCTGCATAATTAGTGGGTGTTTACACTGAAAACAGCACCACATTAAAAAACAAGGGACTATGCTTGTGTGGTTTTGTTGCTGCAGGTAACACAGAGATGATAAAAGAAGGTCCAGGAAGACCAGTTTGAGTAAAACATACTCGAATACTTATGCAGTTTATAATACAATGAGACATGGTTTTACACTTGTTTTTTTATTTTTTATTTGTTCAGGTAACTTTTCAATTATACATTTTGTAGCATTAAGTCTGACACTGTGCCTACTGTTACCATTTTTACTATTCCTTACCTTATGAATGTCTATATAACCCAGGGGTGTGGGGAAACATTTTAACATCAGTCTCTATTTAAAAACTTAACTCAGTTTAGCATGCTTAGTTTCTGTGGTGGCTGCATACAATCATTAGCTAGTACTTGTAAAGTCAATTGTATTTATGTATATGTTATTATCTACAGTATATTACAATTTTGCCTCAAGTGCTTGTGATTCTTCACAAATTATACACTGAGGCCATGTTAACCTGAGAGCCAAAGTAATCATATTTCCTACGTTTTGGTTTAGCTCCTGTAGTTTCATGCTGCTATGCTCTTATAAATATATCAAAATACTTCAAATTACTTCATTTTGCGACTTCAAGTACCTTAAATTGCCACAATGAGCTACACCCACTGCTGCTGATGCTACTGTTGGTCAGCAGCCTGAACTACAATAACTAACTTCCTGTTTTTCCACCAGCATGCACCGGTGCACTTCATGTCTCTCAACCCTGCCCCCCCCCCCAACTCTCCGGCACCCCCCTTAGGGAGTCACACCTCACAGTTTGAAAACTTCTGGTCTGAAGGTGCTTTCAGACAGGGAGCTAGGAGAGGGAGGGCGGCTGCCCCTCTCGAGAACGCACGCGGGTCTTCACCGTTGCATTCTGACTTTATGATGGTTCAGCTGCCGCGGCTCGCTGTGTGACCATGGCAACCACAGAAACTACAGAGAGGAAAACAATACAGGAGCTAATTTTACTGTGTCTGAGTTACACCTCTTCACCAGCAGAGAACAGACAGATGAATGAAGACAAACAGTGCTGGAGATACATCAGATTCAAAGTCTTATTATCCAGTCTGGGACAATAAACAACATGATGATCCTAGTTAGCAAAACTTGCTGTATGAATTGTGTCATTTTGCTAACCAATTTCTCTATTTTAAGATACAACCTGCTCTATTTAGCTGCATAATGAGATTATACTAGGTGGATAGTGGATAGCAGCAGCCTGTGATGTACAGGCTGGTAGGATCAAAAGTCTGAAGACACCTTTAATGGTGTTTCACAACCTCCTCCACACTGCCAGGAAGTCTGATGGAAAAAGCCTTTATTTATGTATTATTTAGTTTACTCAAAACTAGTCAAATTTAAACATATTGAATCTAAAAGATACTAGAATCAGCTTATAAAATACCCAGCACATGTAGGTTTTTCATTATAAAATGTAACCTCCCCCAAATTACTAAAACCCATGAACATATTCACAGTGCAGCACTGAAAAGTAATCTACCAGGAATTAGTGTGTTTTCTGAAGCAGTGCTGTTGTCGGTCCATGCCTTAATGCAGCACTCCTCTCATTTTGTGTTCATGTACCTATGCTCATATTTTGGTCTGTGTTGCATTTCTGGTTTTCTGCCTCTGTCTCAGCTCTTTGGTCATAATCCAAAGGCAAGACCAAAGCCAGCCCTTCTGGCTCTACAGACAACAAGCCAGCCTTGATCCTTCCATATGAAACACCATGAGAGGTGGCTGGCAGTAGAGGGGGTTGGATGGGGTAAACATGTTGACCCCGAAACACAAATCACATTCAGGAGTGAGCAATACAGAGTCTCTATATAACACACCTCAAATAGAGTCTTCTTGTCTGCATTTTCATCACCTACGCCCTTTCTGTGGTTTGTGTCATGTATAAGGTTGGGCTTGGCGCTCGTAAGGGCAGGCAGTTCTAAACTGCTATCATTGTTGTGTTGGCAGTGTGAAGGCACACTGATCCCTCTGAGCAGGGTGATAAAAATCTGTCACAGTCCCCTGCATGGAGGAGCCCATTGTTTTGGGGATTAGGGAGGATTAAGGGCGGATGCTGGCGACCGAGGGGTTTGAGCATTGCGACCCTTTCACTAATCATTATGAGACAGCTACAGAGCACTCAAACTCTTAAAGCCCAAGATCGCATTGGATTATCAATTATTCACGGCTGACAGGAGCAGCATAAGTATGAAAGGGGGGGAGAGAGTATGGGAATGTGGCGACAATTGGAAAGATCCCTGAGCGAGGTGCAATGAGTGTCTAGAAATGAAATTTATGAATGACTCATAAATGGGGCTCTTAGTTTGCTCATATTAGCAACCAGTGTGTCATTATTTTAAGCTTTTAATCTGATCAGCATGCATATGAGTTATAAAACAAAAATGCTCATTGAAGCAACCCTCCTAAAGGGTCAGCATGCTTTCATGCTCGGCTGTAAGTTGTGCCAGGGTGCGGTCAAATAGTCCCTTTGGGTGAAGTGAGGAGGGAAATAACTGAGTGAACTGACCAGGAAGTATCTCAAAGGCAGCTGGTTGAATACTCTAAATGATTAGGAAATGATTAATTAAATTAAATGATTAATCAATATTTCTATGTGGTATGTGAAAGGAGTAGTGACAATCCCACAGAGAATTATCACCTGACTCAGCAGCTCTAAGGCACGTTTTAGCATCTTTCAGCTCATTGTTTTGGTTTTACGGGCCACAACTTTACTGTTTTGATTCACTCTCACCGTTCTCATTAATTTCTTTGCAACAGCAGAGAAAAAGCTCTGATAAACCCACTGTACACTACCCACCCAGCACCAAACGACAGACAGACAAAGTTGGTGACTAGCTGGTGAACATATTGGAGCATTTAGCAGCTAAAGAGAGAAAAACTTCTGGTTTTTCTCATTAGCTGGTGGAGACAAAACCAGAGCTAAGAGGAGAGGGAATATTGGACCTACATTCATTGAAGAGCCTGAAACGCAACTCCAAATGAATACTAAAGTTACTCCATGTCTGCTGGATGAGAAAATAGGCAACTGTTTGCTAACACGTTCGCTGTAACAACTTTAACACGTGAGAATATATCAATGTTGCATTTCCTTATTGTACTGCTCGTTCCCAAAGTGCTTTAATTTCTTGTTTGTTTAACTGGAGTAGAACATCTGTATATTTATATTTTATATCTATATTCCATATTTTAAAAGCCAAGACTGGCTGAATATGATAATGAATCAAGACTAAGAGTCTACAGCCATGCTAGCAGCTCTGTGGGCTTTGTGCTAAACGCTAATGTCAGCATGCTAACATGTTCACAGTCCCAATGTTAACATGCTGATGTTTAGTAGGTATAACGTTAACAAGTTCATCATCTACGTTTAGCATGCTAACATGTGCTAATTAGCACTAAGCCCAAAGTACAGATAAGGCTGGTGGGAATGTCATTAGTTTTTCAGTGTCTATCAGCAATGGCAGGTGGATGACAGGGGTTGTCGATCACAATCAGTTCAACACAATGGACTCAGATGTGAATGCAGCACAGTGAAATCTAAATTCATGCTTTTGCTCTTTTTTTTTTTTTTTTTTTTTTGATGGGTGGGTGGAAGACTTTGAATAGCATGCTACAGCCTCCTCCCTTGTGATTATCGCTTTTCATTCCGTCATTGAGGCATTGCAGGCAAAAGAAGACATGAGCCACGACTGCTGGTTAGCGTGGCACACTAACAGTTGGCTAACGGTGCCTCGGCAGAGCTTAGAGCCTCAGATGTCAGCACACTGTGAACTTCAGTGCAGTGTTGTACAGTACAGTCAGCAGGGTCTCACAGGACAGGAGACATATGGCTAATTTAAAAAGGCTACATGCAACTGTTTCAGTCGAAAGAATCAGGTTGGTTCCTACTAGGTACCATAGATCTCTTAACTCACTTGACATTTCTGTTCAGTTTTTTAAAGCACACTTGTTTCAAAGCACAGGCAATAACGCATATCAAATTAGTTGTTTCAGCTTAAAGTCTTCAATTTCTGATTTACAGATCCTCCTCCTGTAGGAGACATGAAATGCCAGGGGACACACACATGTTTGTATTGCTGTCTATATATTCCCCTCCAAATACTTTGTTACCAGCAGGAAGCTACAATCATCATGTTCGTCTGGAGATGTGAAGTGATGCAAAATTAATGTTGTAATTGTTTCACTTCAATTTCAAGAAACTTAAGTTAATTATTAATCTTAGAAAAAAACATATTTTTCCCACAATTATAGTCTGTATAGTCATGTAACAGGATCTCTTTAAGGAATTTACCTTAAACAAACTACTTTTTACTCTCACAGTTCTGGCAGCAAAGGCATGATAGTTGCACAATGTGTTGGCAAACACTAAGAAATCTAATTGAATGCAACACTGATAACTCTAAGGAAAATAAATTAAAGGCAACAAGCAAAATAATGTAGCTGTTAAAAGATTGTTTTACTTATTTTATTAAACTACAGAGATACAATCTGCAAAATAAAAGCCCACATCATTACAAGTGGGAAACATCACTTGAATTTATGGAGCCATAAATATGTGTGTCTTGCCGCTTCACACCTCCTGGCCAGCGGTGCTATTTTTCTCTTCATTGGCGGAGCCATTTTCATCATGTGTCGCTGTGACTGACATGGCTGTTAAAAAGGTAAGAGATGAGTAATGCGACTAAGGAGATAATGATTAAACACAACACCCATGTGTTTAAATTCCACTTCACCAGTCCTTTTGTGCATGCACGCCTGCTGTAGTACATTACAGGTAATAGCTACTTAGATGCATCAATTTTAAAATAGAGCCCGCTGTTCTTACAAAAACCTAAGGCTCTTTAGATGCACCTTCCCCTCTAGTTCGAGGGCACCGAGTCCTTCAATAGGTGTCGGCGTGCCATGGCCCCCCCAGCAGGCGTGCTGTGAGTTGTGTTGTTGGGGGGGGGGTCATGTCCTCCTTTCAGTCTCTGTCTCCCGTCGTCCTCCCTAAGAGAATTCCCCCTCCTACTTGTGTGAAGCTGTTAGTGTGCTAATCGCTTCAGCCCCACTCCATTATCAAGGTGCAGTGTTCCTGGAGTAAGTACAGTCCCTCACTTCTCACCTGGTCTTTTGGGGACAGTTTGAAGAAGTTGATGAGGGCTGCAGGAAAGTATAGAAGACTTGTGACCGCCATAAGGCATAGACAGCAACCTGCTGAATCATCCATGCTGTGCATATAAACAGCGGCAGCCTACTAATCATTTTAATAAGAATAATAAGTTTTGTTCAGTCTCAGTGGAATAAAGATAGTGTAGCAGCGGTTTGCTCTATGCTCTGTGGATGGCAACATTCATGGTGCCGAGAGGATGAATCCCAATGATCTTATCCTAGGCTTATCCTCTAGCACCTCCAACATGAGGTGGTCGTCTGTGGGTTTATTGGATGGATTGCCTTGACATTTGTTACAGACATTCTTGTTTCCCTCAGGATGAATTGTAATGACTTTGGTGATCCAGTAACTTTTCATATAGCGCCATCATCAGCTTATAATTTGAATTTCTCCTAATATCTGCAAAACTAATGACAATCACCTCGACACAGAGACAAAAACAAAAACAAAACAGCATATAAAAGAAACCACCACGCAAACGTATCCAAGCAACTCGCGTGCACATTCGCCTACGTGCCCACTTGATACCCACTTGATTTGATTAACTAAAGCCTTACATTAACTTCAGATAAACTTTTGAATATATTTTCTGAGTACTGTGAATTTTGTCCCCATTCTTCTCTATTGGAAGTATGTTAGGAAGGAATCTTTTAATCGCCAGGAAGAATGAATACAACAAGCAAAAGCTGTTTCAATATATATATGGGCATGTGAGTATTGTTTTAAGACGGACTGTGGCCCTGTCCTTTAACACTCTTTTCTCCTCTACTTGTACCATATTGCATGTAAGGGCAGATTAATTAAAAAAGCAAAGAAAGGGGCTGCTTAACTTGGACTCGCTTCAGATAGAAAAGCCCAGTTGACCTGCTTACTCTCCTCTCTCTGATTGCATATATGAAAATACCATAAATGACATTTAAAGAGCATGACCCAGCTCAACTCTGCTTCATTTTTCCCAAATGGAATTACAGACATATAACCAGTAAAGCTGAAAGCAATCGGAAGTCAAAGGCAGGATAGGCATGAAAATTGTCTTACATATAGGCCTGAGTTTTCCTATACTGCTGCCAGTCTCCAGCAGAGAGGATGTGCTGATGATGATAGTAATAATGATATTGGATCTCTGTTCTGTTATTTTGTCAAATGAATACTCTGAACCCCGTGGTGTTTTCCCATCAAATTAAGCTGAAAAACATATATATCGCACTGAATGAGCAGTTAACTACCAAACATCCAGAGGACGGAGAGCTTGTGGCATTTGCACAAACCCGCCACGACACAGCTGAGTGAATTAAAGTCTGATATGAAATTCCCTGCATGGCAAAACAAGACAGAGAAACGTATATGGAATTACTAAGATTACCGAAGCAAAGAGGAACACTGACTGCCTGTCACTCTTGCCGAAGACAGAAAACAGCCATTAAAGACGGGCTGATGGGCCGTTCTCTTCCATAAGCCATTACAGAGACAAAACGCAGAGATTCACTTCAGTGCAGTGACACAAGACTTCTGTGATGCTGTCGAAATGACGAGATGATGCGAAGACGTGCTTTAGAAGTAATTATGGTGGTTTGACAATGCTGAAATAGAGTTGTCAAGCTCCTGACCCCATTTTGGCTTGAAATTTCTTAACAAACTTTAATTGTTTGGAAACACTGAAGAATAACAATGTGATTTCAAACGCTCTTCCCTTGCTCATGGGGGCTATTGACAGTGGTTGGAGCTTGAATTTACAGACTTCTATTGAAGTAAAAGACTCATGCTGTAGCTCCAGGTCTGCTTTCATTGAGCTACTCCTTCCATTTTCACTTTCATGTTGCTCTCTTGTGTAAAGTAACATTGGGTCATAAAAATGTGTGTAGGTCTGTGTGCGTTGGTGTGTGCCAGCACAGACTTGTGCAGCCGTGTATGTGATCCTCAGTGTCTGTACCTGCAAATATCTAAATATCTCATCTCCCCACCATGTGCAATTCCATCGCAAAGGAGTAAAAACTAAATCTATGTAACCGTGTTGCTCAAAGAAACAATCAAATCAGCTACAGAGGTTTTGCAGTGAGACGTTGAAACCTGCACTATTCACAAAAGGTTGTAACTTAATGAGATCCAATTAGAACAATGCCTAATCAGGTCACCAATACAAAATGAGTGTCTGTTATCAGATGACTGCATGAATGATAGCAGATTTGATTAAGGGTCTCAGTGCTCTCAGTTAGCTTTCCTTAGCAGGAAGCTTCTATGACCCTTTAGTTAAATCTTTATTCATATGCGTGCAGTCACCTGACAGCTGAAACAAAAAGACGCGTCACAGACAACACCGGAAATGTGTGATCGGTAGTGACCGAGGAGGGGTTGTGCTGATTTTTCAATTTAACTAATTCAACTACATTTTATATTATACTTACTGTAAATGTTATTTCCATAAAATGTGTTTTAAAGCCTTCTTCACACTGCCAGGAATAACATTTTGGTGTGGAAAATATCAGTCTTTTTTTTGTTTCTTTTTTGACCTAAAGTTTGTACATTCAAATATATTGAGTTTTAGAATACTGTAATCAGCCTGAAAGCAGCCCGCACAGGTTCTTAAAACCCTCAGATTCCCTGAAAACAATACAAATGACAGTGTCCTTAATAGTAGCTATGGACACTCCTCTCTCTACCAAGACTGTACAAAACATTATATATTAATTGATTATATATATATATATATATATATGTATATTCTAAGGCTTAATTGATGATTTATCAAGATGTTGATTATTTAAAAATCCCTTTCAGTATATTATTCAGTGTATAAATATTCAGTGGTAGTCATTCATCAGATTAAAAGCACAAATTCAACAGAAATGTGTTTTTGCTGCTGTATTGATCTCCCAACCTGCCTGCAGTTCTGGGATCAGATGGATAAAAGTCTGTGCATATTCAACTCTGTTATACAAATATAGGCAAACGGCAGAAATATACATACACACTCTTTGCAAGTTAATCAATAAAGTGTCACTAATGTATCATACATGCATACATAAAGCCTCACTCATTAAATTAGCATCTTGTCACATTAACAAGAATGACACCAGCTATGATATCAGTAAATATTGATTATTATTCATTAATCTGGCGCAATTAATTTTGGCCAAAGTGGGCGGAGTGTCTGCAGTGGTGGCTCGAGCCTCTATATCCAATAGGATGTAAGGCAGAGGGGGTGGCCCACGGCTCGGATGTCCTCCATCTGCAGGTCCCTGTGGCTCCGTGGCAGAGGGCGACATGATGGCGGGACGGGGCAGCAGTTATTCTCACTTCTGTTGGTTTATTTTATTTCATACGCACAAGTCAAAATGTAAGTTTAAGCTGTAATTCACTCGATAAAGACATCTTCCTGGGAACTTATTCAGCATAAATTGATGCTAAGTATGAGTGCTGCTCTTAGAGAGCCTACCTGTGTATTACTCCACCCCGTCTGGGCTTTGGCTTCTCTGCCTTCTCTGTCTTTTCACATTCAGTCTTTTCTACCTCTTGTGGGACGTTGGGCTCAGGGTCTTCTCTGTTTATGCTCCCTAAGTGTCTTTTTGTCCCTGCACTTTAGGTTTTTCCAAAAGTTCAAATGTTTAAATCTCTTGAATCTTAAAACCTAATCATTAATCGTCAGTAAAGGTAAAAGTGATGAGACACCTACCAGATGTCCTCCTCTGAGGAGACATTGTCCCATCGTCTTTTTGGTGGCTTCACCTGGGCGTCAGTGGACTTCCCACTGATGGTCTCAGGGAGCCTGGACAGAATGACTTTTGTGGTTTTTTGGGGACCCTTGTTGCGGGCTGCACATAGAGTTGGACACTGCTGTCCACTTATGGACAGTCTGGCCATGGCAGCCACAAATTCTTCAATAGGATCACTCTTATCATCGTGACAATTCTAAAAAAGAGAAACAGAAATATTATCACCACATAAAATATGTAGATAAGTAAAATTAAGTAAATATTAACCAAAAACTAACAAACCCACACTGTCACCGACACAGAAATATCAAAATTCCTTTCCAAATGCCATTGCACATTATTTACAACAGACAATAAAATACATATAAATGAATTATATTGATAACCATGAAAAAATAAGTGGTGAAGGATGTGAGGCAACTATTTAAGTATCTGCTATGGCTTATGACAATACATGTAAACTAAGTTGGCTCTAACAATGGATTTATATAATTGTTACATGTCAAGCAACAGTTTAGGATTACTTTCTTTTTAGATGAGACTTTGCATTTTTTATTACGAACAAATCAACCAGTTGAATCGACTTACTTTGTTGTCACTTGAGTTGCTCTGGTCAGTTTCAGACATGTTTGTTCAAAACTCTGATGATTCAGATGAATGAAGTTTTTCTTAAGGTTTTTCGAGAGCTCTCTCTGGTGTGGACACACAGGTTGAGCATTCGGAAATAGTGAACAAACACAGTTCTGATTTTCTGTGACGGTGGATTGATTCTAGAACTGTTAAGGTGTCATAACATGGAACCTGGATGGAGCTCCTCCAAACAGCAGACTCAATTTAATTAAAGCAAAAAAGAGTGAAAACAATATAACAACAAATTAATATGTGAATTAACAAACAATAGAGCTGTTTCAACCCTTTTAGAATTACATGGCTAACATACTTATCATTACCTAGCTAGTTTTCAGTAAGTAATATTGCTAACCACTGCCAGTCACTGCCAAATTGGGCTACTTTTTATTTAATTGGGCTGATAAAAATGGTTTTGGTTGGCTTGTGATAATTTGAGCTACTTTTTGTACCTTTTGTGCAGTTTCCCTTATGTTATAACTACATTCCAGTGAATCAGGCTTAGTGACTGATAACTGATGCTAGACGTATCTGTTTATACGTCTGTGAAGGCTTTTTACGTTTAAGGTAACATTGCCTTAAAAAACATGGTGGATATCATTTTTTTATATACCACAGTCAACAGCTGTGTTAAAGTAAGTCCATGTACCTTCGTCTTCCAAATGAAAAGTGGAAGACGAAGCATGTTTCTTATATTACAGGTCTATGGGAGACCACTGAGTGCATGTGCAAATGAAATAAAATCAAATCGGATTGGTGACCTCATCTAAAAACAACATAGACACAATGAAAAATGTTCATAGTCCTGTAAATAGTTTAACATTTTATCGTGTAAAAACGCTTTTTATAACTCACCAATACTGACAGGGAGGAGGGCAAAAACTGCTGTCGTAAAATGACCATATGATATCAATAACACTGACGCTGCCAAAGTACCTTAAAGACCTAATATTACCCCCTAATAAATATGTTGCTTTATAGCCCTAAAATGAAAAAGAATTAGGATGTCTATAAGAACAGCACTGCAATCACGTTGGCCAAGAACCAGTCAGGACCAACTGATTTAGAGCATCTTCCAGTACATACTGTAAGCACATGCAGATGTAAGACAACACAACAGTGTAACAGATTTACATTTTTGGCAGGTAAGGGGAATTAAGAGTCTTTAAAACACAGGCCAAAGCCACAGAAAAGACCATTTAAACAGTCTGATGGTATATTTGAGTTAATGTCGCAGTAGCTCTTTGGTCTTAGCCTGTACGCCTTATTCTAACACACAGCATTTCCAGTGAGTAAAGTTTGGAGCAGCAGTAATAAATAACTCAAACAAAGAAGCAGGCAGCAGCTTCAGTGAAGATACTATCTACACTAAGTGAAGTGAAGTCAGCAGTGTTGCTTTGGGGTAAAATAAGTGCCTCTCTTTCAGCTCTATTTTACCTCAAAAGCAATGATCGACTGTACCTAAACACAGTAAATAACAGTCAAAGATGGCTGCTTTGTCCTAAAATCAAGCAGAGTTTGGGCTGTTAAGTTTTTTCATTGGCTCTTTATACAAGAGATCCATCAGGCAGCTCTTATTGTTTTTATTTTATGTTTCTATTGTTTTGTTTTCCCCAATATTCCTTCGTATCGTTGGTATTTATTCGATGAAAATTAAAATGTCAGTTCAGCAATAGGTTTTCTGCTACTTTTTTGCCATTAGTGTATGTTGCCTTCCTATCGTACAGTGGTACATATTACAGTGACAATTGATTACAGTTGAAAGACCAAATAAAGAAGCCACCCTCATCTTGAAATTTAATATTGTGTATATTGAAAAGCTGTAGGTGGCTTTACCGAGTCTGCAGCGGTGATAAATCCTGTGCTGGTGCCACTGACAAATGTTGTGTTGAGCCTATAAAAGAATCCAAATTTGATTATATCACTGACTCTGAGTAATACGGCTTATACTGGCTGCAGTCTTGCAGTAATCAGTAATACAAGCCAAGTATTAGAAGAGGTTTTCAAACAAATCTATTCTCCTCAGAAGAAGAGCGGACACAGTGACATTATTTACAACAGAGACACCATGCTAGATGTTTTAAATAACAGGACAACTGAATGACTCTAATAACCAAATAAAAAGCAGACTGTTATCTCGTGTTACATTGAAGGATGGGGCTCATGCACCTCCACTATTATGCCTGGGCTCCATGTCATCAATCCTGCCTGCAGCACTAAATCCTGGCCAGGATCTATGAACCCCTATTGGTATTGGATTTCAGGACAGCTATGAAACCCTCAGTCAAAGCTTTAAAACATCATCTTTGTCTTAATCCACTGATCGATAGGTCTGACAGGTTGAAATAACACAATAAAGTAGATTTAGTGGTCTAGCAATGTGGGGACATTTCATACTTCAGATTAAAGGCTGGTGCACCGTGCTCTGAAAGAAGAGGTAAAACACTGTCTCTGCTGTCGAGAACATCCTGAATGAGTCTGTTTCAGGCAGCCATCCTTGAAAAATAGGATACAGAATTATTTATAAAATACCAACAAAGAAGAAAAATATGAAATGTTTTATGCCTATTAAGATGATAATTTTATAATATAATTTTTCAGAAGTGGATACATTGTTTCTATTATACTGCATATATAAAGCTACGAAATGTGCAAATATGTGACACAGCAAAGATGGGATAATGGGATCCCACACAACCAAATTTTTTTCAATAATATTTCCCCATTTGTCCTGACTGTAATTATATTTACAGAAAAGGTGCTCCATCATGTCTTGCCACATGGTACATTTGCATTACAAATGTGTTTTGGGGGGTCATTATTATAGGGACAGCACTAATAAATAAAGCTGTATAAGATTTCTTTCATATGATTTGTAATTGCGTACTTAAGCTGATTAATGTTGGCACATTTTCTGTTAATATGGGCTTTATGTTGGAACCTGTCAAGAAAAAAGCAAGTTGAGAATCTTGCTCTGGTGATAATTTTAAAGGAGTGCCTCTTTTATGTGCAAGGTTAGGTTAAGAGTATATTTTTAAGGTCACACCGGAGTGGCACTTGATCAGGGGTTGGTTGATCAGAGAGAAAATTGCTCCAACCAAATGGCCCCATCTGGTGTGGCATTCAGAAATGAAGCACAGAAGTGGCCACTTTGGTAAATGCATGTAATCATTGTTGTTAAAAATGACGGCAGTTTGTCCCTTTTCTTTCTCCTTTAGAAATAATGTTATTGGTGCTTATGAGAGTCAGTCTTACATGATCCACCAGGTCCAACCGGCCTCGGAGCAGCAAAACCAAACATAGAAAATAGAAATTATTTCAGCATAATTTTCCCAAAAATAAATGAATGGGGAAAAAATCTGTTATTATTTTTTGAAAATACACTTTAATTCGCTTTTCTTAAATAATTGCAGGTGGATAAACTAATCTAAAGCAATTTTCATAGTCAGTCAGAGAAACAGCAACTGCAAACATAACTTTTGTTTGTTTCCGAAAAAAGAAAGTACCTAAAATAATAATAATCTATAGACCAACTGTGTAGATATTCAGAAAACATGTTCAGTAGCTTAGCCTTTAGCTGCCTATAACATCTAATGTCACCCATACTGGATTCTACATAAATATGAAATACACTTATTACACTTATTAATACATATATTCTCCAAAGAAGTATGATAAAGATGTGCAACAAGCAGGACATCCCGCAGTTAAAAAATACAAACCTGCCAACGTCAATGTCAATATACACTTATCTGTACTAGAGATTTGATATTGTACATACATAGCTATATGTCACTTTTCACACGTATGTACATGCAACTCACCAAGAAGCAACTGATGATCCTTACCGTTAACCTTGTTTATATTTTTGGCATTATGTATATTTTGGATTTTGTGGATATATTTGCACTCTTTATATTTGCATTCTTTGTACCACAACTGCTGCACGACAATTTCCCTCGGGATAAATAAAGTTCTGTCTTATCTTATCTTATCTTATGCTCTCTGATAAGCAAACTATGTAATTGTGACACCGCCTGCAAATGACCCCAACATTTTTGGCATTTCTGCACTGGTATTTCCTGTCATTTAGATATGCTATATCTATTACAACATGCCCACATTGAACATCATAACGGCCTGGTTGGTTTATTAGTCGGGCTCTAATCACCACTAAAACACTCAAAAAAAAAAAAAAAAAGACAAACAAATATGTGTTACAGTCCAAAGAATTATAAATTCCGTAGAGCACTACATTACCTCATGTCTTGTCATTTCGAGTTGTTTCATTTTCAGTAACATCTGCTAACACATTTCGGTGTAAATCCTTGCTTGGAGCGTGTTGGAAAAAAATATTGTGGGTCAAAAGACACAGGTTTTAACCCGTGTGTATTACATCATCATCTTGGAGGCCAGAGTAAGCTACCTTCCACCTCATTACCCTGAAGCCTGATTTACTGCAAGAGCTCACTTAATATTACTTTAACTTAAACTGCAACATTTCTGTTACATTCGTTACAAATAAATCAAAAAGGTTAGGTGATGCAACTTTATGTCTACTTGCTACATTGTTATTGGAACCTCCTCGAGGCACATGGGGTTTGAGCAGCAACACTACAAGAAAGTCAAAGGGCTTTAAGACACTTAAACTGATATTCTGGCTTAATCCTACACAATCCCACAAACAATATTCTTGAGTGTCATCCAAGCCTTTCCTCTCTGACAGAAAGCATAAGAGATTATCTGAGGAGGTAGTCTGCTGCTATTAGTAACAAGCTGTCTGTCATCTGTGTCTGCTTGATCAATTCAACATATACATTCCAGGCGATGTGATGTTGACACATAATCTCACGTAGATGTAAGTCAGGAAGACTGATTGAGACTGGAACCCAATACATTTTTTTTCTTCATATAAATCACACTGCATGACAAGCTGCCACCGCTGATAAAGGCCCATTTAAATGTATAGAGGGGCGTCATGTTAAAATGTGTCGCCGGGAGGTTAGGGAAGTTACTCTATCAGGAGGGTTCCCCCGGGGGCAGTAAGAAGCTGAACCACTGAGTGCTCACCCCATGAAACCTATTGTTAGTCTAATGAACAGACAGGATTTGATTAAAACATTTCAAACATCATTTGGCCCACAATGCGGTGCCGAGAGGCTCCCCCACCGAGCACACTTAACACCCTGACGATCTGAGGCGGGAGGCCTCTTACTCCCGCTCAAAGGTGAGCCCACAAATCACTGTAATGCATTCAGCAGGGGTCTCTCTCGCCGCCTCTGTTTCCCGCTCCCCTTCCCTTTGCCACTCGCAACGTTCGTCGTTAAAAATTCATTAGACGCTGTTTGTATTGCTTCCTCAAGGATGTCACCCTTGAAGGCCGACTGTGTAGGAAAAGGCAGCTTCCGCGGGCCGGAGGGGATTGATGGAGCTCCTAGTGTGTGCTGAGGTACTCTCCGTGGCTTTGATGTATGCATCAGATCACAGTGTTACAGACATGCTTGGAGTTTGAATGAGACACGCAAGTGGCTTAGTGCATGACCACAGACTGTGACCCCTGCGAGTTAAAGTGCTGTTGGAGCTCGTACACCCAAAGAGCACTTGTGGAATGTCTGAATAGCCATATTTTATGAATTACTTACTTGCTGCTGTTGTGGCATGCTGTGCTGTATGCATTGTTAATATGTGCAGTAAATCGGGGAACTTTTGGGATAAAAGTGCAACAACAAAGTAATGGAATAGATTAAGATACGATTTAAGTATTTTTAGGAATAACCATTCAGTAGTTTGGTAAAATAAAAAAATCTTGACTAAGTTTCTAGAAGTTTTTCCGAAGCTTTCAATCGCCTCTTGCAGGCTTCCTCGGCGGGATGTAGTTTGAATGAATAAACTTGTATGCTCAACCATACAGTATATTGTAGATTCAACTTTATTGTCATTGCACAGAGTACACGTACTGAGACAACGAAATGCAGTTTAGCATCTAACCAAAAGTGCAAAAAGCAGTAAAGTGCAGAGTAATATATATACAGTATGAACATGTGCAGCAGTTACAGTAGGCAAATATTAAATATTAACATATATATCATATGAAGGGATTATAGCAGTCTGATTACAAACTATAACTGTAATTTGACATGTGATTAGAATAAAATACATTTTGCATACATCAGACTTCATGAGAAATATTGAACTCCTGAGACTGCTGCAGTGTCATTTTACAGATTTATTTTAATTAAATAAATAGCAGATAATTGATGCTTATTATTTCATAAATACGTAATCTAATGTTGACAAGAACAATCTCAGCACAACCTCAAGTCAGTAGCTGTTCTGGAGCTTTTGATTTTATGAAATGACCTTCCTCAGCAGATGGATTTGTCTAGTTGTCATGGAAATGTAGATTTCAAAGGTCAAGAATATGAACTTTTTAATCTCAATATTCGAATGATTTAAAACCAAAATAAATGGAAGACAGTAGATTTGAATGTTGGAATTTTGTACAAAATGTACAGGTAACATTCTAATGTAAGCCTGGTGTGAACAATATGCTGTATGATACAATAAGTAAACTTGCTAATTGTTCATATGCAGATCCAGTTTCATAGTTTTAGAATCATGTCTTACAACAAACATTTTGTTCCACTACCACTGATTCAAGCTGACGTTTGATGGACGTGAAAAGTTGCCCCACCTGAACTGTAGTGTGCGTTATTTGTCAGTGAGCGCTGCGAGAGTCTTCACATGCTTGCTGTAATGCTAACAAAACAGAATGTAGTTTGAGCCATAGTCATTTAAATGAGCACCAGCGTTTGGTGAATATTTTTAACCATATATAATTCTATGTTGGTCCAAATGAAATGCAATGATGACTGTAAAATATTAACAATGGTGTGATGAAGTGTGATTTTAAAGTACAATATTCTTATTTTGAGAAGCTAAATCCACTTGCTTCTCACTTTCCCTCCCTCCCTTTCCTTCTTTCTTTTAATGCTAACCCCCCCCCCCCCCCAGCAGATAATTTATTCAAGGCTCAGCATTTAGCAGGCCTAATCCTCTCTGCTGATGCTTTTAGGTGCACATACTGTACAGTAATTGTATAAAAGAGTAAAAGTGGGGTTTCAGGCACTCTGATAATCACCTACTCTTTGCCAAGAGCACGGCAAAGGTAGTGAGGAAAATGGAGGGGGAGAAAAAAAGAGGAGAGAAGCCAAAAAACCTTGACACAGGAGAATCAGCTGTCTACTGGACCGGTGAGCCGGGTCAGCCTGATAGGAGCTTGGATGGCATGGTCGGTGCACTCAGACTCAGCCCTGTCCTGCAGCTCCGGTGCAGGTCCCCGGCCATAATGGAATCTGACAGGATGTAAATGAGTTTTTAAAAGAGCTGGTGAAAGCTGGTCATTTTTCTCATTTAGTGGTCCTGTGTGTTGGCCAGGTCCCCAGCTGTCACCCTGCATCCCTGCCTTTCCGGGGACACGGAGGGGCACTCAGCGTACAGTAGCAAACCTTGATTACTAATGCCATATAGGGTGGAAGATGCATTTTACACTCTTTATGTCATTTTCTTTCTTTTTCTTTTGTATTGAGTAGAAAGCCACTCAAAAAACGTCATATGAATGGATTATAAACCAGATGTTATTTAACACTGTTAATAAAAGAATATATTGTTACAATATTTTTTTCATATAACCAACATAAAACCATTTATCCAATACTTTTAATCTAACTATATAAACTGTTTATGCATATGTTTAGCTAACTATTTCAACTCTTTGTTCATTTATTTTTGCTAATTAAATAAACTGTTTATCCCAACTTTTAGCAAACTATTCCAATTATTTCTTTATTACGTTTAGCTAAGTATATAAACAGTTTATCAATACTTTTGGCTAACTATTCCAACTGTTTATTCATCACTTTTAGCTCACTTTTTCAACCTCTTTGCTCACTTGCTAACTAATGTTAGTTTTCAATTGCAACATGTAGTGTTAATGTGTTACAACTGACTTGGGATGGTCAGCTGTACATTTAAAAAAAACAAAAACAAATTGTACTTCTATTTGGCAGATTTCTATTTTTCTCCCTAAGACAAATGTGTGGATTTTTTTAGTTGAGTTTGGTTGAGTTGAAGCTAATTAGTTGAGATTTCCATGCAGGCTATCTCCTGGCAACTGCAAAAGAAGCCCCTCAGGTAAAAGTACCCCTGGTTGGAAATGTCTGGCATAGAGGATTTTGTTGTGAGGCTTCAGAGCTTCAAAATTAGTTCCTGTCGTGTTTAGAGGAAAATAAACACTAGCTCTTAAGATGATTACAGGAGTCCTCATTATAATGGAGGTTTATGATCGCAAATAACCTCAATATAACACGCTGTTAGGATTATTATGTTTCTGCCATTAATTGTGTAACAATAAAACTATCAAAAGCAAATACACAACTCCTGCATGGTCTTAACAGTTATACATGGTGCAGTCACCTCACCCAGATGCTCTCAGGGCGGCTCAGCAGTACCAGTGCAGCATTAATGAGCAGCGATAATGACTAAAGGCAGTTAGTTAGAGTTAAATGGAGCTTGAACACCCAGCTGACAATGAACCATCTACCACAGAGAGGTTGATCAGGGGGAGTAAAGGCAGAGAGCTCAGGCTCGGAGCTCTGGAGCTTAACCTGAGACTTCACGCGTCAAACTCCACACAGCAGCAAGGCGCTCAGTGGAGCAAAAGGTGAGGACAACACTACTGCTGGATATATACACTAATTAAGGTTCTGATGCCAGACTTGTGTCAGGCTTGGTTTTAGGTGTTCTTGTTAGTAAACCACCGAATTACAGTATATTCATTTCATGTTTGATAAAAGGTATTTAGATTATGATAATGATCAGCATTTGCAGCATACGTAACATTCTTGCTGTAGATTGGGCATCCGAAGACAAATTGTGACTGGTTTTATCTGACTTTTTATTCACAAAAATTAGTTATTCATACAACACTATTTTTTGTCAAGTTATTAACATTTTGGTAGGTTTATTTTTAGTTTTATGTATTGATGGCCCTATATTTTGAAAAAAGAAAAGGTTCTCTCTCCAAAGTCATTCTTTAACTTCATTCTCTCAAAAACCCCATTTTAAAATGTGTGAATGTGAATTTTGATATTGTATATTTAGAGTATAGGATGCTTGTTATTTCGACCACAAAAAAAAAAAAAAAGGATTTTACTGCATGTCAGTTTTGATATTTAGGATGTGAAAACTTTGAACCCCAATATCTCAAAACTAACATCACAGATAGAACCTCATAATTTCAGGGTAAGGAAATTGAGTGTGAGCATGTGTATATTAAAAAGAAAAACATGCTCATAAAATCTAAATTAAGAAGTTGAACCTGCAATAACTGACTTTTTGGCCACTTGGGGGCAAAGCTGTGAACACAGCACCTTTTAAAGTTGATGTATGCAGAACTTGTCAGCAAACAGTATTTACACATCCAGCAGTTACAGAGCAACATTAGCACTGATTTGGAGAATGGGTGTCTTCACTAACTCCTGAGCAAAATAACTGGCTCTGCTAAATGTTGCACTGTGTTCACAAACTAGCATTGTCTGTCTGCTGATTGGTGTTGGGCGAGTAGCTTAAAGTGGGTTTATCAGGGCTTTTTTGCTGAAAACAGCTGCCTGCTGTGGCTGGACACTGATGAGAGCGGTGGGAGTGAACCTAAACAGTAAAGTTGCTCGTTGCAAAACCAAGGCAAAGCAATAACCTGAAAGTGTTAAATGCTCTGTAGAGTTGAGGAGAACTGCAGAGTTTGGTAATTATCCGTGGGATTGTCACTACGAATTACCCTTTTCTCATAATCGTATTATTTGGTTCATTGTTAATAAAAAATATTGATTATAGCAACTTTAAAGCAGAAATGTTATTGTTAATCATAAAGTAAAAACAAGACTAAGAACAAAATGAAAACAACACAGGTGAAACCTCCATTTCCAAGAAATGATGGATAAACCCTGTCTTAAAACCACATGACTCTGGTTTAGTCATTTGTTCTTATGTAGCCAGCGTGTCACCCACTGAGGTAATGCTTTGTCTCTCGTTGCCCTAACCTTGACAGATTATTGGCCGCGCTGAGAAAACCCGGACCGTTTTATAGGTTGAAAATATTGGCAGTGTGAAGGCATCCTTGTGAGGTAAGCAGCTGTGCTGGCCATATTGTATATCGATCCACCTTGTGCCGTGATGGCTGCACTTAATTAGATTTATATTGTAAACAAAGACTCTCAGTATGAAATTTGAATTAGCAGGTAAATGTTATCCATCAAAGCAAATAATAATATTTTGTGCAGTGTGATGCAGTATTGGTATTTGGGGAGATTTATCTGGGCTGTAAATGGAGGGAGAATCTTTTCCCCTTAGGGTTTACTGCAGGCTGTAGAGCTGCATGCAGCCTGTGTACTCTGTTCCTCGTCTCTGCAGGCTGTGCTCAGTGACAGACACATCGACCGACAAATAAACAGAAACATGCAGGAGTGCAAACACACAGGCGTGCTCTCCCTAGAAGAAGAGAAATATGCAGATACATGAGGCTTTGAAGCTAAAAAAAAAAAAGGTGAAAAAAACCCCACCTAAGGCACCAATCTGCTCACTCCATAATAGTTGCCCCAATCGGACTCCCCAATCGGACTCCCCAATTGTGTTGTCACACTCTGCAGGGCTCCTTTTTGACTGTACCTGCTTATAGTCATGGCTCCAGGAAACCCCACATTGTCCTGTCCTAATCAAATTAAAACATGTAGAGGCATGACTCCTAACGCTGTCAGAAAAACCTCAAGGATATGGAGCAGATTATTGGAATTCAATCTGATGTAATTAAACACTCCTCCCCCCCTCCCCCGTCCAACAATCAGTCTCATACGGAGAGAGAGATAGAAAAGAAATAAAACCCCTCGCTTACTTTGAGGTCTCATTTCCGGCTCCAGATATTCCTCTGTACACAGAGTCATAGAGGGCGGCGCACAGGCTGATCCAGCTAGATCGCTGTGTTAGCTCTCGGAGTAAAAGTCAAGTGTGGGTGCAGCATAATGGTTTAAACTGGGATTTAGCGAGGGAAGCTGGGGTTAAGACCTTTGCTTCCCAGTGTTTATCTTGGAATCAAAAGACTTTGTTTCCTGCATGAAGTCAGAAGGGATTCAGGTGGATTTCTGCTTCTTGTTGAGGAGGTTCATACATATTCCCATTGGTGTGATGTAGGATATAACAAATACTTACACACTTGCATACTTATACACCTGCTAGTGCCTATAGTCACTTTTTTTCCTATGTGCAGTGTGTATACTTACCTCTGAAGAACCACTGATGTGTATATCCGCTCCAACATCGCTTCATGATAGAGATATTGTGCACAAAGTCGTTTGGTCCTCAGTGTTTGTGATGCCTGCCAGGTCAGAGAGAGGGAACAGGCAACTTCCACGTAGCCTGACAACAGGCAGTTTTACACACTGCATTACACATTGTACTCAAAAGTGATGTTACCATCCTGGCCCCATACTGTAATTAGTATGTACTGCAAGCCTACAAGTACATAGTTAACCCCATTCAGACCCCATGTCCACTGTGTTGGACATCACGTTTACTGGTTTCATTCTATGAAAATGCCCACATTCAATGTTCATCCTAGTCTACTTAAGGATTAAAGGAGCATAAACAGGATGCTGATGACATTAACCTACTGTACTGTAGGAAAAAAAAATAGATTTATCAATTTCTTTCCAGCTAATGTACTTATTATGTTATAATGGTTTAGCTTAACAAAAATACACATTCTTTTGTTTTTTTTATGGAGAGCCATTTTTTTCCATTAATGGTATTTCCATTGTTTTAAAAGGCAAGGATTTTAAAATCCTTTAAAGATCCCCTGCACACATGTTGTAAGACATATAAAAATACTGTTTTACATAAGAATTTGTCTCTGATATGTTTTTCCACAAAAAAGTTAAATTACCTAGTTAACAGTTATTCAAATTAAATCTCCTCCTTCTCCCTCATTAAAAAAATTCAGACTATATGAATATGCAAACACTTCATTTCAGAAGGTCAACATCTGGACACAAGACAAATCCCTTTTACTAAAACGCTTGTATCAAGTTTCCACATCACACTTGTGTATGTTGCATACTGGACATCACAACATACTAGTTGTGATGTCAAAATCCTAAAAAATTAGATTAAAGGTGTGCACAGAGAGACTTTCCTCCTTCAGCAGATGAATGTGAAACTGCACGTCCATCATTCTGGACAGTGAAGCTCAAACAATAAGCAATGCACATTTTGGAGTGGAGGGGTGCTTTAACTTTCAGCAGTACTGCAGTACATTATTGCACTAACTTGTCTGCACTTTTTTAAAAGTGTGATTTGAGTAAATGTACCTCCTTTCCTTGTTACTGCTGCACCACTGTGCATTCTGTTTGTTTGTTTGCATCCACCAGTTTGGGAGGATCCATGTATGATCAGACTCATATGTATTATTATAATTATTTGTCATGCTGTCCAGTGCAGACTACGTATCTCCAAATTTGTTGATACTGAATTTTTCAGATAAATTTAAGTTTTCAATTTTACTTTATGGGACTATTTAAAAAATGCATTGTCACAAAGCAGAGAATAGAGTTGTTCTTCTTAGCTCATGTAAAGCTGATATTTTGGAGATATTGGTTTCACAGTACAGCAAAGATTTTACTGGCTAACTTACTTAATTACTTACTTATTTCCTTTTTTAGTGGAGCACTTGTAGACACTGTATGGACGTTACTGTGTTGTACAGTATCTGAGAAATGTAGCTATATCACAGGAAGTGGATTTAAACATTAATAAAATGCAAGTTAAAAAACAAATTTACATTGTATCACGTTGCAGCTAAATTGCTGTTTTTTAAGCAGCACTGAAAACAAAGGAATAATGAGCCATACTCAACTATGGAGCCTACACTGTAGTGAGACAGTCATTATTATTGCAACTGTCATCCACTGAAGTCAACTCAATAGCCCTTGAAAACTGTATTGGAAAACCACATGACGGCATTCATCATTGTACAAAACAGTTATGTTCAATGCATAATTGCATGATTATATGGATTAATGCCTTCAACTGACATTTTCTTTCACTATTGTGACCTGTTATTGTGTGTCAGTCATGATTGAAGCTGTTTTCATAGTTTAATCACTTATTATAACTGATGGAATTTGTCTATTTGACAATTATTAATTGTCAACTGTATTTTAGTTTTATAATTGACATTTCTATGTTTCCAATGTCACCAAAGCAGTCAAAAGACTGCCTCTCCTGAGGGTTTTTCTGTATTTTTTCATTTTTATTGTGCTGGGTCAGAAACAACTGCTGATGCAGACCTGTAAAAGCACACTGAGGCATTTTTGTGGTATTGGGCTATATAAATAAACTTGCCTTGACTTACCTTGAAAGACATATTTTCTTGATACCTTGTACAAAAATTTTCTCTCATGATTTTTTAAACATTCTTTTCCCTCGGAAATATTTAGTGTGCATGTACACTCTTTTGTGCTCAAGTCCCCCGTGGCCCACAACAGGATGAGCCGTTTAACCCTCTAATGGTCTTCTCTACTGTTAGAGCACATTTTGAGTTTGTCATACCTTGTTGAAAAATTAGTTGTACTCAACCTAACTGAGCCATCTCTACCACTATGTTAGGCTCAGACCCAGAAAACAAACCTTTTTAGGTGGCTTTTTTTCAGGAAGATAGAATTACAAAAATCCCTCCTGGCATGTGGCCTGTTTATGTTTTTTGGTGTAGTTTAGTTTCAGAAGGATTACAGAACAGAATACCCCTCAAAAAGTCTGATAACTTTGTAATCATTTTTTAAAAACATGCTCTACTAATTGGTTGAGATGTCCATTAATAGTAAAGGTGCTATTAACAATTACTTTTTGCAAAGCTGAATATTACCATAGAATATAACATTGTCTGATTATAAACTGTTGCCAGTACTATAAATACAATCTTATTCCATTGTATTTTTGTTGACTTTATTATATCAGTATGATTGATGAACATTTTTTTGACAGTAGAGTAACTAATTATGTGAATCTAGGGTGATACTGCCGATACAGTTAACAGTGATTAAACAAAGAAAAATTTAAATGCACAGTAAGAGTTCTGGACTTTTACCAACTTTTACCACTGGGTGCAACTTCTGCCCACAGAGTGTGTCCAGATTTAAGTGAAACAGGAAATACTTTTGGATAAGTTTGGATACAAGTCAGCTATGCTTTGTAGAAAAAACACAAAAAGAGGATCCATTGCCCAAACACCAACATGCTTCATATGTAAAATGTTGGGTTATTGGGGTTTAGACATGGCTCTTGTCCAGAAAAAAAAAAGGATTTTATTTCACTTTAATGAAGACAAATGTATGCAGGTTGTTGAAAGTGCACTTTTGCTGTAAATGGACATCGCAACGGTTTGGTGGGGGCTCAAAATAAAATAAAAAACCGATGTGGTTGGTTGGGAAAAAAAAACTTTTGCTTTTAACCGGGTAATGGAAGTATTAAAATGTTAAAGAATGGGTGTATTGTACTTTTCCAGCAACCTCTGGCTTCTGGCTACTGAAACCTGGCATCTGCCCAGTACCTTTCAGTCACTGGTGCAGCTAAGGAATAAGGACCTTGATGCCTTTCCCCACATACATTTTACCATTGAGCTTCTTAGGACTTCAAGCCAGAAATGATCTGGTCATAAACCCACCTGATCACCTGGGAAAGAAAAGGAAACTTTCACTTTCAGTCACTTTCTTTGTGACAGAACACATTAAAAGTACGACCAGAATAAGATCATTTGGAATTTTTACTTTGATGACTTTGAACACCAAGACCATCTAAATTTGCAGGGGACGTTTCTTTTCATGTATTTAATTTATTCTTAAAATATTTCATGATAAAAAATGTATGTAAATGACTCTTAATACTTCTGCGACGCTTCCTTGGCTTTCTCTTTCTCTCTCTCTCTCTCCTCATTGTGTTCATTGCCGTCAGAGAGAGGCCAGATTTGTGCGAACAAACACAAGCACAAAAATAAATTAAGAGATCAAAACCCATAGAGAGGAAATGAGTCAGTATTCCACACCGTGTACAATACAATATCATAGCAAATTAGCAGATTTCAATGGCTTCCACTGACTACCATAGATTTACAATGTTCAGTTGGCTGCAGACCAGTCCTCAATAAATTGTGTCACTTTCCTTTTTTTTCATCAATGGTTCTGATAGACAGTGACTTGTAGATGACCATGAAAAGAAAGCGGCTACTGAGGTGTGAACAGAAAACCTGGGACTACGAGCCAGCAGTAATGAGAACAACAGCGTTTGTTCACATCCTACTAAACTGCCATTGTGACCACATTTTAAGTCCAATAAGCTTCTCTACAAAGGTACAACATATAAAACTGTTAAATATATAACTTTTTAGGGCCTTTCAAAATACATTTAATGACATTTCTTTACTCCTTCTTTTCAGACTCAACAGCATTTATACTCTCTGTATATATTCATCATCTCTCTGATATGATTTGCACTCTTTATCCGTGACCAACACGACAAAATCCTGCAAGCTGTCCCCAACCGTAGCTACTGAAAAATGCAAATCAGATTTTTTTTTTTTTTGATACACAGTTATACGTATGTAGTACCTATATCTCCAGTTCCAAAATACAGTGGTGGGCTTAGTCTGAGAAAAAAAAACGTCTGGAAAGTTTTAAAAGTACTCCTCTGATTGTGTACGGTACATATGCCACCAGACGCAAGGTTCGGTGTGCATCCACTTGTGCACCGTGTCTCTGTGGTGGGGAGCAGTCGTTGGTCGGTGGCGACACAGACAGCAAGTTCACAAAGTCTCTGTGTGTCTTTGCCAGATGGTCCACTCTGTCATAATGATCGTATTTGTTGTTTTGCTCTTTGGTCTATAAAAATATGGGAGGTTTACTCCAGCAGAAGGCCTATTCACAGCGGAGCGCGCTCATTTCCGTTTTTACGGCCTCGCGAGGGGGTCCGAGAAGCAACAGGGTCTGGTCTGTAATGATCCTGTCTTTGCTCTGGAGCTTCTGCTCCAGAGGCTAGGGTGTGATGTGGGAAAATCCCTTATTCAAAGCAGTCAGCAGTTTCAAACTTCTGATGAGGCAAAAACCATTCATGGGGTTTTAAGGTGTCCGTTCCTCCGTGGCACGAGCGGACGCTGCACTTCACAGAGCAGGCAGATAGAGTGGAGAGGAGGTGGACGCAACATTTTGACCCAACGACAGATAGCAGGAGTGAGCAGTCACAAACCCGGAGGAGCCGGTCACAGGAAATAGAAAGTGTTTTACAGCGGGTTGTTTGTCCAGTGTCCAGGGGAGAGCTTGCTCCCTCAAACAGTCACTCCCTGGTTTTCCCGTCTCTGGCTGTGTTATGAGACCTGTGAATCAACAAGAACAGAGCAAACATGAGATGATTGTTTCAGCACACAGTCACTGTCTCTGCCTTCTCAGCTCCTGAAAGAAGTTAAATCACCTCTGAAGTGTGTTTACGCAAAAAGGCATTTAAATAATCCAACTTTTTTTGCATTTTCTTTGTACTGCCTGTATATTGAGCACTTAAGTGTTTTGAAATAGACCATATGAATGAAAATATACTCATGTCCTGTCATCTTATATGCAGCAGCACAGAAGGTCTTTTGTTTGACAATTCAGAAATTTGACATTTATGTAAGTCTATGGAAGGAACTATTGTCTTTGCAGTATAAATGCTCCTGCTCTTTCTCATAAGTATTCTGCCCTCTTCTTTCAACGTTTCGGGAAACAAGCATATTTGCTCTCTTGTTGAGCATTAGATAACAAGATTAATACCACTCTAATGTCCCTATGCTAAATATGAAGCTATAGCCAGCAGACAGGTTATATCTTGTTTTTCGTAGAAAAACCAAAGTGCAGCCTCTAACTGTTTCCTCCTGTTGCCAGTCTTTATGCTAAGCTAACCGGCTGCTGGCTGTAGCTTCATATTTAACAGACAGATATCATAATAGTATCTAGTCTTCTCATGTAAGAAAGCAAATCTTTCCCAAAATGTTGAACCATTCTTTTAAAAGAAAAAGTGGTACTTTTTAGAGGAGAATTGCTTTAATTGTGTGTTGCTATAAACACTGTGTATACCTAATGCTCCTTACCAAATTGAGGTGTTAATTACAGCACTCTGATAGCATCGTAAGAGGAAAAATAAAAACTCAACAGCTTACTCTCAGTCAAATCAAGTGTTTTCCCAGTCAAATATTTAGAAGTCTTCAGCGAGTGTAACCCAATAACAAAGCTAGTCTCACAGTGCAGAGACTGAGAAACAATTAATCCACCACAGAAAGACAAATCTGGAAGCTTCTTCACCATCTGGCCCCCGCCAGTCACACAGCCAACTTGATAGAGGCGCCGATGCCTTACAAGACTGCCGCATTGCCACTGAAGCTTAATTCATAATAATGAACTCCTGATGATTTCACAGGGTGCAAATTGCCATGAAAAGGGCAGGTGTTGGATGGAGTACTAGCATGTATCACAGATGACAATGTCTGATGCTCTGGGAATAATAAACATCTCAATGAGCTCGGGGGTTTAATAGAGATAATGTCATGGTTTTGTTGGAGCTGGGCATGAATGACCCAGAGGCATAACAGCTTAAAGCAGGGGCATGACTGTGCTAACTGCTTGACTGTGACCGCTGCCCAAACAGGTGTTTAATCCCAGGGAAAGCACAGTTTCCTGTGTCAGCGCCTCCTAGTGGGCACACTGAGATTACAGTGGCACTGAATGGTCAGGAAGCCTCGGATAAAATGGAAGGAGGGTAGAATCACTGCATAGAAACATTGTTGTAGAAATCTCAAGAGGAATGGAATGCAAATTAATTTAAATAAACGCCAGGAATGGAGACGGTCTTGTTTTATGTAAGCTACCACATAGTCTGTGTCTACCATGGTAATTTTCTTATATTCGCTCCCTGGTCCTCTCCCTTTTTCTCACACCCACACTGTGGCAAATGGTTCCCCATAAATCTCACACACAAATCTCATCTCAGAGAAACGCAAGCCTTCTATTAAAAAGAGGAACGAATGTCAGATGAATATGAGATGAATTCGCCCTATGAATAAAATTCACAGGCCCTAGGTGATTATTACCTCGGGTTTATCAGGAAACGACCATATTACTCTATTTTATATCTTATAACAGCGAGAGAATATTTTACATTCTTTTGCCGGAGGAATGCAGAGTTGAGGGAAATGTGATGCAGAGCCTGTCTGGCTATTGAACACACGGAGAAACTTTGAGTACAGTGGGGTCTGGCTGTTCAAACAAGAAACAGAAAGAGAATTAGGCGAATTCGAGTGAGACTGATAACCGCGGCAGGTGTCATAGTAACAGAAGGGAAGGTCATGGGCAGAATCCATCTGTGTTAATATGTAATTCGTGCAGACTTCTCTTGTTACGGAGCAAGCAGGCAATCCACTCAATACATATTGATATGTACCCAGCAGAATTCACTCGAGGACAAGGAAAATATTTGATTTCAGGGACGATACATAGAGTTTCCTGTCTCTGGGCAAAGCTGAAATGCTTTGATGTATAAATTGGAATGTGCATGCATTTGTGCTGTGCATTTAAGTGAAAGTGCATGTGGCCACATCTGCTGGAGCTAAAGAAAAGTATACACAATACATATGGAGTCGCTCTCCAGCTGGGAGTTCGAGGATTTAAAGCAAACGTGCCCGAACATGTGGCCCCAGCTTGACATTTCCTCTCTGTGTGAACTCTTGCTTACTCCCTTCGAAATGTCACAGCGCGGTGACCCACGGTGAACGTGTGAATGGGCACGCATGAAAGAAAATTGATCTACCTTGCCTCTCCAAACTCTTTATCGAGACTCCGATAGATGTGAATAATGCAAAATCTCAGGGGGAGGCAGTTGATTGAGCTCTTAACTCCTTACTGTCCAAAAGGCCTCTTAGATCTGCTTGGGTTTGGCAGGCTAGCAGTTCCAGAGTCCAGATTAAGATCAAAGGGTGATTGGGGGTTTGCTATACTGGCACCTCAGCTTTGGAACAGTCCTCCAGTTAGTATTCGATCTGCTGACACCGTTTCTGCTTTTAAATCCTGTCTTAAGACACATTTTTACATTTTGACTTGCCTTTTCGCCTGACAGCTAGTCTTATATGTACACATAATACAGCCCCGTTGTGCAACCACTTGATTTTAAGTTTATTTTTAAGAATTTTCAATTGTTCTACCTTTTGGATGATTTATTTGTAAATCTCTTTTCTTTTTACTGTCTTTTAATTTTAATTGTGTGCTTGTATTTTGCTGCTCTTGTGTTTTTCTTTTATATTTGTGAAAGTTTTTTTATGCTGTCTATGGAAAGCACTTTGTGCCCCTATCTTGAAAACTGCTATACAATTAACATTGTTATTATTATGATTCATTGATATATGATTGAATATATGATTGTTTTGTTTGTTGTTGTTTTTTTTAATTGTAGATCACCAAGCACATAGGAAAATCCACTCTGGGAACATGAGTTAGTCAGCAGAGACAGGGAAAAAAAAGACAAGATGAAAAAATAACAAAATAATAAAAAACATAAAATACAATAAAGAATACAAAAAAGGGGAAAAGAAGAAAGAATAATAATACCTAAAAAAAAAAAGGAGGAGGCTGGAGGCTTTGCCACACTCTGAAGAAGGCAAGGTGGTGCCGAAACATCATCTCGCTGTTTAATGTCAAGTCTTGTGCAGTTGAGCACGCTTGCCATTGGATCGGAGCACACATGCTGCACACAATAGCCCGCTGGATGAATATTCATAAGTGCACTTTAGGTTAGGAATGATCCACAGGTTAATAAGGCAAGGGAAATCGCTCATTACATGCTGTGAAGTTGGATAATGCCTGAAGCAGATGCCGAGATCAAAACACATGAACATGTATGCGTGGGCCTCCAGACACTAGCCCCCATTCCACATTAAGAGAGAGTTCAAAGCTATCTGGGGTGTTATGTCATTATCAACTCTTTTATACCGCATTTCTTCTGAACATCAAAGCAAACACAGTTCACTATCTGCATTCTACAATGTGATCAGAACTTTAATGCTCAAGAGGGAACATTAGATCAGATTTAACACCACGCTCCTACAACGGTGGCTTCAGAAAGGAATAACAAAATGTCACTGATCTGTTTTAGATACAAACAACATATCCCTCAATACGCTGTAATGTATAGATTATATCTGTTCATACAATGTAAGTTACTGTATTGCATGCCACTGGATGAGATCATATGATTGCAGGCGATATGGTATTGTCTTCTTTTATACAGTGCATTATGGGATCAAATGTTTAAATCCAATCATAGATAGCCTTCTCCGTTAATGACAGGACAATAATCTTCTATATGATGCACAGTGAGAGGATCCGAGTTCACAGCATGCATTCCACCCTGGGCCTATTTATAGTTTCAAATCTACTGAAGACTTGCTGTTTGGACTGAAAAGCAGCAGGATCAGAATTTTTTGTCAAAGCGAATCATAACATGGGCCATAAACGCTGACAATATTGACAGACACAAGAGCCTGGTTTTCAGAAACTCTATGAGACTGGGCATTTTTATGACTTTGGCCTCATCCCTTTTATTGCACTGTACGTTACATTTACGACATGGCTACTCTCTATTTCCCAATCACATGCATTAATATCAGAGTCTGTCTGGTGCCTGGTTTTATTTGAGCGCGCAGACGCCATCTGACACGATACTTTAAAGACAATATACAAGGCATACCAATAAAGCAGAGCAAAAACAAGCTGAAAATAAACCAATGGGTTTTACTGGTACTGCCGCACACATGGATTTTCTGTGGCTAAACACACACGAGGAATTCGGTGAGCTTATGGAAAAATGAGTAAGCCAAATAAAGACATCAAACAAGCAGATGGTTGTTTAAATTGTATCTGGATTTATGTGTGTGCTTTCATGTGTGTCCATGCTTCCTGTTGTTTGCATGTTGTGCTAAAGCTGGAGGATGATGTGTTCGTGGTCTAATAAAACTATAATATTGGTTGAAATGATTTCCATTGGATTCAGAAAAGAAGTAGTACCAGAAGGACGGAACTCAATTACCCACTTTATCCACTATCAATTTTCCTTATGTGTGGGCGCTGATGAATTGTATATGAACAGTAGCTACTGGCTCATATTCCCTACTGGGACATATTGTCACTTGTATTATTTTTTAAATCAATACACATTAAGATAGACATTTGACTATGAATCACAAAAAGGAAAAAAAAGATATGACTGATCTCCCTTTTTAGGCTCTGTGCAAAACTAGCATCATTATAAGAACTTTAGTCACAAATGAAAGGATTTCTTGAGGGAAGGAGACTCAAATTCAGGGGCCTTCTGTTGTACCTTGCTGCCTCCATGAGGCCCTTGGTGCTCTGTAGCTGCTTGTGTTGCTTCCTGCCATTGTGGGACCAGGGTTTGGGTGAAGTTGTTGTGGTGTTGTTGTTGTTGTTGGTGGTGGTGGTGGTAGAGTGGTGTTGGTAGATGGTTTTTGGCTGTCTGTCAAGGGGTCATCAATGCTCTCCATAGTGCAAGAGTGTCGAGGGGGACTCTTGTCGCGTCATAGAGCCTGAGGGGAGAGAGGGGAAAGGGGGACGGGGAGGAGGAGGAGAGGGGAAGGTGGTATGGTTATCAAGCTCATGATGAGGATGCAGTGTTTTATTTTTAAGTTTCGTTTTTCCAGATTTAGACACAGTCACACCACCATCACCACCGCCGCCAACATTATCAATTTGTCTCACTGAGGTGTCTTGAAAACGTGCCTGCTTGGCAATGTACAAACCTGATGAGCTGTTCCGTGCTTGTGTTGTCACAAGGAAACCGCTCTGTCCATATAGCGTTAAATAAAGAAGTGTGGGGGTAAAACAACATCAATAATGTTTTTAGATGTAGGGATGGTAATGTCGGTCGGTCTGTCCACCACTTTGGTCCAGACTAAAATATCTCAACAACTATTGGATGGATTGGCACGACATTTTGTACAGACATTCATGGTTCCCAGATGATGCAACCTAATGACTTTGGTGATTCTCCTTTTGCGCCATCGTCAGGTAAAATTTTGAATTTGTCTAATAATGACCAAATACCTGCAAAATGACATCCCCATCAGCCTCAGCTGTACGTGTGCTAATCAGCAAATATTAGAATGCTAACATGCTAAACTAAGATGATCAACATGGTAAACATTATACCTGCTAAACATCAGCATGTTAGCGCTGTCAGTGTGAGCAGGTTAGCATGCTGATAGTCACATATAGCTCAAAGCATCAATGTGCACAAGTACAGCCTCTCAGTGCTCACACTCTTGCTATGTCATTAATTAGCATCACTGTCCAGAGGAAACCACGTATCTCCAAAATTTGGGATTTTGAATTTTTCAGCTATAAAGATATAAGTGTTACTTGACAAAATTTTCATACTTACAAAGCTAAATAAACCATTTAAAATTAAATCTGGATTATCTGCATTGTCACAAGGCTGAAAATAGTCCTGTTTTTCTTAGCTTCTCTAAAATCGCCATTTTGGAGATGCATGGTTTTCAGCAGCAACAATACAGGTAGGGCCGCTTTCATTGGCTAGTTGAGGTTTGGGGTTAAGCAACACTTCTCACTTAGCAGATCAATCGCATAAGCTGGCTTCTGTTGATAAGAACCTAAAAAGACAGACTCTTGTTATTGCTAAAAGTCCCAATATCTTTCCTAGCTTCCCAAAATGGAGGACTTTCCAAGCTGAGACGATGTGCTGACTTGGCTCCCTCTAGAAGGAAGCTGGCAGACAGAGCTAATGGTTAGCAGCAACAGGGTCTCTTTTTCTTTCTCCCTCTCTCTCGGCCTGTCTGGGGTGGCCGAGCAGCTGTCTTCTTAGTGGTGATTCTGTTCAACCCACTGTTGGATGTGCCTGGAGGGCCCAGAGGGATCAATTACCAAGTCCGGTGCCGACCCAGAACACTGGGGGGGGGGGGGGGGGCTTTGGGGGATCCCATCAAGCCCAGCCTGAGCCGGATCCACAGAGAGACGGAGAGGAAGAAACAGAAAGGACTTGATGGGAGGGGGGGGGGGGGCCCTCAGCTCTTGCTTACAAACCCCAATCGAAAGAGCTTTTTCATACTCTGCCGAACACATGCTGTCACTGGCAGATGTATAAATGCGTAAATACTCTAGAAGCTTACAGGGAGACACAGACTGGCCTGGGGATTGTCATGTGTAAACTGCCCCCTTTGAAGAAGATGGCTGTCTGTGTGAGGGTGAAAACAGCCTTCATCGCCAACGCACATACAGTATGTCTGTATGTAGAGTCTTACCCTCTCTCACATATATGAAATATGCATATGGATACACATGAGCTCATATTATCAAACATTACACTCATGCTCAAACATGCTTCCTTATTCTTTCTTTACTTGCAGAGTCACCAGTATGGATTGTTCATTCTCTCAACATTTCCATACAAATCCCCTTCTACATCCTCATCTTTTTCTTTCTTTCTTTCTTTCTCTCTTCTCTTTACTTCTCTACTCCTCTTCTCCTCTCTTCTCTCCTCTGAAAAAATCTTGATTACAGTAATCACAGTCTTTCTCTCAGTAGGTGCCACTTGTGCTCATAGTACTCTGTTCACAGCCTAAATACCCCAATCAGCACCGACCTAATGGAACGTATGATTAAGACTTAGTTTGACATTTAAGGATTTTTTTTTGTGTGTGTGTGTGTCATTTCAGTTGTTTCGGGAGTGTTGTCTACATTTTAAGTCACTGTTTCCTGCAATGTCTGAAAATGATGGTGTGTTGTATCATTACATGTGAAAAGTACAGCACTCAACAAGACAAGCAGATGCATTTGATGGAATTTCAGTATAACAATTGCTCTTATTTAGTGAGTTGCTGTGTAGAAATCATTTGAAAATACTGGCTAAAGCATGTGTAATCTATTGGATGCTATGTAAACAGCATGGCAGCCGTAAAATAAAATCTCTTGACAGTTTCTTCCTGCAGTTGGATTTCATGCAATTATAACTTAGTGAGAGAAAAAACTACTTTTGAAAGGAATGTCCTTTCCTGCTAACTTAACAGGCACTTTAAGGCTTCACAACAAGAGCCACTGCTTGATGTGCACCAACTGAAAATGACTTAAATAATGTTTTACGATGCTGTACGTCTGACTGGCTCTTTCCTTCTCTCACACTGCTATTCTGTCTCTGTTTTGAATTCCGTCTTATCAGGCCGTCACAAAAGCCGCGATAACCTGAGGTGATTTCGCTTTTCTCCTCTAATGGTGCAGTCACTCTCCCCCTTTTCTCGCCGAGCTCCCCGCGTCGGCACATGCAGGGACAGAAGCTCCTTGCGCCGTTTCATCTGCCAGTCTAAAATGGTGGAGGGCACGACGCAGAGCATCCTCCTCTCTGGAGGGAGACAGCAGTAAGCCTTTCACTGAAAGAAGGAGGTATAGGAGATGACTGCTGAGACTACATATCGCTTTGCCAAGAGAGAGCGCTTTGGAAAGACAGCAAAGGCAGCATTTGACTGTGGCAACTGTGTGATAAAATGTAAATTCAAATCATTTAGCATCATGGAGGGAGGGGAGTATATTAGGAGTGGGAAATCAACCCCTGGTTGCTGCGTAAAAGTATTTCTTTATCTGGTGATTTCTTGCAGATGAGCTTTCCAAGAACCATGGCATATCGTGTTGTCAGGACGCTGTGACTATTACCCAAACACTAACATGTATTAGTTTATCCAGCATGTAAATATTGTTATTGCACTGTAGGTTAGAAAACGGCACAGAATCTCACTTTTTTTTTAAATCTCATTTTCTTTGCAGTACAAATTATTTTGGGTACCATAGAAATCTAAAGGTATATGTCATATGAATCTACTTTCAAGTGCTTTTTACACCCACTTTATAATCAATTGTGCATTCAGTCCAAATCATCTTACTGTCAGGGGGATGGTTTGTTCTCCATCCTCTAAAAGACAATCTCCTCTACCTGCCCCTCCTTTAGTTACCTTTGCTACACCTGTCAAGCTCTTGTTCTGTGGCAGATTTGCCACTGGAAATTTGTAGTAATTTTTGAAACAATGGGTATTTGATTTTTCACATAAGTAAACAAAAGCAGGCTTCTCATTTCTATCCGACAACTGAATTCTGTTTGCTGAAATGAGGACTTATAGCTAGCAGATTTAATCAGCTGAGTTTTAGCTTAAGCTACTGCTAATGCTAATCTCTTGTGAGTTTTCAACCTCGTAAAATATTTTGAAATATGCTATATGACTATTATACAGTATGATATAATGTTAAATGGCTGAGGCTATATAAAGCTACATGTCCCAGGCAAAAAGTCAGCATCCTCACTAGCTGGTGATCCATGTAGAAGCCTAGTATTACAAATAAAAATGTAATTAAAATGTTATTAGTTCTAACATAACCCTTGGATGGTTTGAAAGCTTAGTATAGAAAAACAAATTTGGATAAGCAACACAGTGGCTAGATTTATGCTTTAGTGTATTAACAACAATGTATGCTTCATTTCTAAGAGAAAATGTTTTGAGGATGAGGAGTAACATGAGTCTGGCATACATACATAACGCTATCTAACACAAACTAAATGGAGAGGACAGATATTGTCCTATCGCTATTGTTACTTCAAACTATTTTTCTTACTAAAAAGAGTTTTCTAAGATAATCTGTAACCCCACTAAATAATGTAGTTAGCTAATGCAATACCCCTTGCATTTAGAAATAACTGCTGTAGATAGTAAGCTAGTTAGCCGAGCATGCTATGGCTACGTTAGAGCAGATAAACACAGTTTAATCCCTTCCTTACATTTCTGCTCTTGTGTTTTTGTTTTGGAAAGGCTTAAAAAACACTTCAACATATGGAGAAATCCAAAGCTTGACAGGCCTGCCAGGTCTAGGTACAGCTGCTAAGCTATGATTGGACAATTGCTATTCAGGGGCGGGGTTTAGTGAACAGTCAATTGCCAGAACACTTGAACGTTACACGGTTACATCAGTTATGTTTTGACAGATCTTTCCGGGCAGTATTTCTGCAAGTGATTATTTATCATTTTTATGTCCATACGGGTCGCCACAGGGCGCACATTTTGGCAGACATCCAGTTTTATGTACTCTGATAAAACAGAAAGAAAATAAAGTGGTTACTGATGGACATGCAGTTGAGTGTCCATGTGCATTTTATTGTTTCATTAATAGAGTTAAGTGAACCCAAGGAGCTCATTTATAGTCTTAGAGCTTGATATGGTTCATCTGACGAATTCCATTTTCTGTTAGGTCAATTCTTTAGAGGAGAAACTTGTCACTGTATCAGCGAGACTCTTTGATACTGAAATAAATTATGTGCTATAGCGTCACAAGTGCACCTCTATTTGATATGTGTCCTTTTCAGCTGCTGTTTTTGTGCGCTGCTAATAAAAGTAACCTCGCTCAAAACGTCACTGTCAACAATAAGCAAAGTACATATCAATCTTCATATGTTTCTTCTGGAGCCGGCCGTAGAAAAATCCATATTGTGTTTTTATTGACAGGAACAACATGTACTCTTCAAAGCAGGGTCAGACAAAGATAAATGTATGGAGAGGGGGGACAGAGAGGAGGAGAGAAAAAAAAGTGAGAGACAGATAGGAAGGGAGGGAGAAAATGTGGGGAAAAAAAGATAGCGAATGAAGGTGAAAAGAGAAAAAGAGTCAGGCAGAGAGAAAACAAGTATGCGAGGAAGTTATTTTTAAACAGAGGCACATCAAATGGTGGCCGCTGAGATGAGTGACACTCTTTAAGATGAGGGAAAACTCACAGCATACATTGAATCTGCCTTGCCACCCATACTGAGCCGTGCTGCCGACTAAAGGTAGAGAGGAGGTCAGTGGTGTCATCCTGAACAACAATCCACCTCTGTTTGACAAAGAAAACACAAAACTCTCAAACATTTGACCAATACACGCACACCGCCTCCTGACATTTGTCCAAAATAGCCCTTTATGGGGCTATGGGGCTGAGTCAGATTGACTTGGCTTAGTCAAATGCCCCGAGGGACATGTCTGTTTGTCTGCATTGATGTTTTCGCACAAACACCTGACAGACAGGTCGGACATGCTCACTGGACTGTGCACAGCCAACAGTCATCCTTAGGCAATATTGGGGCGGCTGCAGTTTGGGTTTAACCTTGAAAAGCCCTAGGGAAGGGGCCATTTGTTCAAAGTTAACCAGAGGGAGGCTGAGAAGTAAATTGTTTGTTTTGTTTTTGCCTGTGATTCTCCCTTGGGTGTGCAGATAACAAGAGGTTTATGTAACTTCTGCTTTGGAGAATCGGCCTTTAATGCATTTTAGGCAATTTTAACCAATTGCGAGGTTAAAGGGAGTGGTCACGTTAGGCCTGTTCATCCATCACATAAATGAATAATTTTGGGAGAATTTTAAACAATGACCTGCTTGAGTCTGCTTGTTGCCAGTTATTAGAATCCTTGACAGTGAAAGCTGCTTAAACACGCACACACACACACACACTGGCACAGATGAGTGCACATAGCTGTCCGGCCATTTGACTAGCTGTCACCAAGCTTAAAGTAGCCAATGAAGCAAGCAAGAAATACCTGTCACGTCCCGCATATTGTCAGCGTAAGCCGCTGAGAGGTACATTGACTGACACCCTAAGCAGGATATGAAATGTACAAGTAGGGCAAAGCGTACAGGGCCACCCCCTTTGCAGGAAAGCAGGGACACATATGAATATGCAAACAGTTGAAAACATACACTCACATCAGTAAGAGCATGTTAACGTACACGTAAGAATGCACATGCATCGGCTCTATTAGCCTTCAAACACACCGTGACCACCGCATTTGCATACTCAACCCCCTCCAACACACACACACACTAGCTCTTAGTATATCTGTCAAATATAATAAATGGATCCAGCTACATGTTACCTATGCTATGAGTGTGTGTGTGTGTGGGCCTGCCCAGATAACAAATTACATTGTAGGTGGAACATGTAACGGCTGTCACCTCAGTCTCCACAACCAGGTATATCCAGGTATGGTGTCAGGCCGCTGTGTGACACACAGTAAGAGCACAGGGCCAGCAGCTGACTGATAACAAACCATATCGTCCGGGTTCAGCATTCAGTATGTGTATCTGCTATGTATGTGTGTTTGTCTTTCAGCAGGAATGCATAAACAAGTTAGTCAGCTGACGACTAAATCATGACAGATGCATTAATGATGCCCCACCGGTCCTCAGTGTTCACCCATTGACATTCACGCATAGGGCAGCTGTGTTGTGTGTGTGTGTTGTGTAACACGTTTCTCAAATGAGACCTTTAATTGCTATAGTATAGACAGTATATGCGCATACAGGTGCGAGAGCAACAGTGTTTACATCTCTTGTAAAGGGAGCGGTGGGGTGAAAGCAGTGGGCGGTAGGAAGGTGTGTGTGTGTTGGAGTTGGGGGTGAAGTGGAGAGGAGAAGGCTTGGAGAGCTGGAGATAGGGTATGAAGGACGGGCGGGTGAATGAATGGGCGGCATCTTAGCGAATACAAGCGGTGGCTCTCCATCTGCTGCCATCATTAACAATAAGAGCGTCCCTAATTCAAGCTAATTGCTGGCGATGAGGAAGTAAACAAACCGCGTACAGTTTGTGGAGATGAGCTGAAGACGAGGAGGGCGGGAGAGAAACCTTTTCAGAAACATGGTGAAGTGAATGCTTAATTGGTTTTCTGCTGTTATCGATGTACTTGTGGCTGACTGTGTGCAAGCTGGCCTAAAGTACAGCAATATGGCAACAGTTGGAAATGCTGCTCAAAGGTTTAATCAAGGACTTGAATAGCCATGTAAATTCAGAGTATTTCAACATAGTGCAGTTTACTGAAGCAAGACTACATAATTTTTGCTAAGTAGCAAGGATGGTGCACTCAATGGTCTTGTGACCGAAGATTCTCCTGAGTAGGTTGTTTAAAGCTGCACTAGCCAATATTTTTATATTAACAATGGGTCAAACGACCATGTGTAATGTGAAAGGGTGTCACTCTTAGTGATAAACCATCTTCTGACTCTGTAGTTACCTTTAGTTCAGTTCAATGGAGAATTTTAGTGCCTTTCAGCTAATTGTTTTGGTTTTACAGCCCACAACTTTACTGGTTTGATTCAGTCTCACCACTCTCGTCGGCATTTTTTCTGGCAGCAGCAGGCAGCTGTTTTAAGTGAAAAAAAAACACATATGCTACCTGCCCATTACGAAACGGCAAACAAACACAGTTAGCATTGAGCTGGTGATTATAGTAAAACATTTAGCAGCTAAAGAGCTGAATTTATCCCTATAGGATGTGGTGGAGACCAAAACAGAGCTAAAAGAGGAGTGAATATTAGACTTACATCCATTGGATGGCCAGAAACAATATTGTGTTTGCTAGCTTGTTTGCCATATCAACTTTAAAAGGTGATAATAAGTCAAGTGTTGTGTTTACAGCCTGTTCTGCTGACCTCAAGTGGCCAAAAAACCCCAAACAAAACAAAACAATTACGACTGCTTTGTTTAAAGACATCATCATCATGAGGTGACCTGGCTGCGAGTGACAGGGATGGGACCACAAGCAGGAATAATCTTAGTAGAGAAGAGTCAGAAAGTCATCAATTTGACTCAGTGATGTCAGCACAGCAATATCTAGATACATTTTGCTAGCATTAGCTAACATTACCCCCCATAAGCTGCTGGTTAGAACAAGTACAGCTGTAGCAGCAATAATTTGAACTATTTATTTTGGGGGAGGCAGACTGTGCTTCTTACATCTTTCAAAAGGGACATAATCTCGCTTTAAGCAGTTTGAACAATAAATACAACTAACAGTATATATAGGATTTATATTATTTTTGCATGTATTTATTGGAACTGTAAGATAGCAATTCAAATTTTAATTGTTTCACTTTCCAAGCCCAATATTTTGCAGTCTCTAATTATACACTGTCACGTCAGGCAGTTTGTGGATGAAAATGTTTTAAACCAAATAAGTAAGCTACAAAAATCAGTGGCAACAAACAGTGCTTTTTACTGTATATATGTCTGTACATGAGGCAATGCTCAAAAGTGTTTTATTATTCTGTACAATGATTCAGCTAGTTAAAATGGTCTCTAAACAATAATATTTGTCGTTTAACCATTATTGTTTAGTTTACAGAAATTACATTAAATGTGTCATTAGTTTTGATTTACACCACAATTGATTTTCTATGCAAATATGCTCTATGCTTACAGTCATGCTGTTCTCTGTGGCACTAGTGCAGTATGTACACACATTTTGCACACACCTACTGGTTTGTGAGTGGATTGTGTAACCTGGGTGGGCTAAAAGAGAGCCTGGACTCACCGTGGTGGTTTTGACTCGGCCTCCAGGCTGTGTACAAGTCCAGCCAGATTTATTGACTAACAGGTCACAGCCTTCATCCTCCAAACATGGCACCATCTCACACCACTGCTTTTTCCGAACAATGCCAGCTGCAGAGAAGACAGAAAGAGAAAGAACGATCAGAGAGGTGAGGAAAAATAGGAGGAATGAACAGATGAAGAGAAATGATGAGGGAGGGAGGATGCAGAGATGTAACGATTAAAATAGAGGAGAGTGCGTTGAGGGATGACAGATGGAGTAAGACAGATACGGGTGAAGATTTAACACGATGGAAAATGATGGAAAACGGGAGATTTGAAAAAATATTGAAATACATATAAATTGAGTGAAAAAGATGGAGGAAAGATGGAGAGATGTAGAGGGGTGGATTGGAAGAGAGATGAGATATCATATGCAGGTAGATGAAGAGCAATGGAGTAAAGAGACAATTGAGAGATATGAGAGCAGGGGATGACAGTGAGAGATGGGGGGGAAAGATGGAGAGAATCAGACAGGTGGAGGAAGATGGAGAGAGCTGTGATCAGTCAGGTAAATAAAATCAAACATCTCAAATGATTCTGCAACATTTCAAACCGGATGAAATATTTTGTAAGCCGTGTACATAAGCTTCCACCACAAGTTTTAAAACTTGGTGACATTTAATGCATTCCACAAGACTTTGTTTTAACATCGTGTTGTAATTTGTACTTTTTTGAATACTAACGTCTCAACTTGCTCTGCTGTATTTCAGTTTTAGACTTCAGTTAGTGAGTTTCTACATTTCCCAGAAAAGCCCCGGGCTTGAGCATATTACACTCACTTGTACTGTAGGCTTCACTTACAGACTGAGCCATAATAACGATGATAAATATAGTGACAATTAAATGTGAGTTTTTCCAGTTTGAGGAAAGCAGCTGCAATGCAATCTTTCAATTCAACAACATTTTTCAGGCTTCTTACGTTGGATAATCTGTACCACTTTTTGTCTTTGTGCTTTTTTGCCCCAACGTTTTGTCCCATAAGTGTCAGTACTATTGCCAACCTCTGTTGTTGGTATGTGGAGGATGCACACTGCCATGTGATTCCTACTGTACACCTGAGCCTGAGCTTCTTTTCACCCAGCAGGAAGGAGTTTGTTCTCTGAGCTTTACTCTGTCCTGACCTATAAGATCCTTGCCCCACTAAAAAAATAATTTGAACCAATCAGTAGGACACCTTACTGCTGTGAATGCTGCCAGTTTGTTTGATGCAATTATTGGAGCACATGGCCAAGCGAAATATCTGGCTTTGTGATTGTTGAGTGTAAAACTCTTGACCAAAAACTGACATTTCTGTTAGTCTACTTACTGTATCTGAAATCAGTTATCAAATATTACATAAAACCTAATGCCATTTTCATAGCTACATTGTCTTAGTTTGGCTAGCTGTCCACAGTAATGAGAAAAATGATTGCACCAAACGAAATGGGTCAAGGCATGTAGGAAAAACATCTTTAAAACTCTGATTAAATTATTTAGTGTGTTTTATCCATTAGTTAAAACTTTTATAGTGGTGTAGTGCCTTGCTGAATTGACCATTGTTGAGATAGGAGCATGTTTCTCATTCATTTTGCCTGCCCAATGTTTTAACTTCCAGTGACAACCACTAGCCTCTAGACCAGTGATTCCCAACCAGGGGCAATCATACCCCAGCAGTTGCCATGGGCTACATGGATTTGGTTTTAAAAAAAAAGTACATATTCATATCCACAAATTTGTATTGTAAGATATATGTAAGAGTAAAAATTAACAAATGGGAGCAGAGATGTTGACATAGAAAGCTAAAAATAAGGGATAAATGTTTGAAACAGCCAGCTTCTGCCATTCCATGTGGTATTAATAGTACTGCAAACTTGACCAAATCTACCGTAACAAACAATATCCACTTTTATATAATTAATAGTGGCAAATACAGTATCACTGCATTTAAGATCCCTTCAAATGAACTACTTCTGGAACATGACAGGTGGTGTCAATGAAGGGGTGCTTATACTCATCTGACAGGGTGTAAGTCAGACAAAATAAAATTTTTGGGAACCACTACACTAGACTGTCGCCATGTTACAGTCCTACTAAGATGTCAGCAATTATTTCAGTATTCTCTAGCAGTCAAGTAGTGAAGGAAAATCTGACATAATATATGCAGTTAGCTGTTTCTGTGAGAGGCGATGAGGCCGAATGAATCATCAATGCGCATTAGAAAAAAGACGTCGAAGGATCACAAATTTAAATCAAACCTGTGACTTTTAAAATAGAGCCTCTATGATAACATATCAGCACTAGACTACATAATAACAGCCAGACTGAAGGCGCAATTCAAAATCTAAAAACAATCTTCTTGCCGCTTCCAAGACATTTAAGGTACCCTGTTGAGATTTATTATTTTTGTAAACAAATATTATTTTGCTCTACACAAACTCAACAGAGTTTATGGTAAAAAGACAGAAAGAAAAAGTGAAAGTGATTTAGAGGGTCATTATGTACGTGGTGTAATGAGGTGCTTTTTGGTGTAATAAGAAACCCCTCTAAAGATAAGGTGCCTAATCGCAGCCCTGCGTCTCGGTTTGGCTGAAATCAGATATTGCATTAAAAAAAAGGACTTAAGGATAAAAACTAAGCAACACATGTCCACCTGAATATGTAAATCAGAAAGACAGAAAAGGGAAAGAGATGAACTGAGATAGAAGCGGAGAGGATGAAGAAGTAAAGGATAAGCATATCTAGATAACATTCTTGACCATTACAGAACATGGGCAAGATAAAGGAAGACGGATACATAGATTTATGTTCATATTCGTATGCATTTATGGATGGAGAATAGAATTCTTTAATGGATAACAGTGAAACCCAGAATGAATTACAGGGCATACATACATCATATTCTTTTGTCATGGCGTTCATGGCATGCTGGCTCTCTTATAAAACATACGGGAATAGTGCTCTATAAATTTGCTCTAAGGGCACCTTCAGTAGCTGTCATAACCTTGCATGTAGATCATCAGTGAGCAGTGTACCCAATGCTAATATCTGTTCACCATAAACAATGTCTATATATCAATCAATCCATAAAATATGTATACCTTCTCAAGCACTACATGGCTAAATAATGAAAGTACTATGAACACTGTGTCAGCACAGTAACAGTGAGCTTGAAATTGACACCATTGTAAAGTAGTATTATTGTTGAGTGCATTTTGCTGACATGCTGCTTGAAGTTGAATTGCTTGGTGCTACTGTAGTTCGCCTCAAGGCTAGCTACACAAAAACAATCTAAAACATGTGTGAATATTTTCCACTTCAGGGACAAAGTTACATGTGGGGAACAATGCAATTTCAAATAGCTCAAACATCTGAAAACTATTAAGTGTTGTCAGCAATGAGTTTTTCTTCTAGATCAGCCCTGCTACCTACACAAGTTAGACATAGCACTCTGTCAAGCATACATAACCCCATTCCCAAGCCCGTCCATTTCTGGATATCCAGAAATACTAAGCACTTGTTTGTCCTGAATGTCAGCCCCTATATGGTCCTTTGGATTAGGGCGTTTGTTATGCCCCCATCGAGTGTGTAAGGGGTTCTGTATGCTTCGAAACAAACAGCGCTTGAAACCCCCCCCCCCCTCGCATCTTTGTGACATTGGAATCGGAGAGTTGCATCTGACAATTCTTCTGACTTTCCCAAACCAACAATCTGAAAGCGTGCCCACTTCATGCAACTATTGGCCAGGTGGCTGATTGTGGCCATTCGAAGCTGTAAAAATGTTTGCTATCAGATGTGGTTAGACAACACTTCTAATGAACTACTTTCTTTCAAGCATACCCTGGCCTTTACACCTTTCCCTGACTAGCTTGTCCCTACAGGTGTTCCTCAGGGATGCGTTCTATCTCCACTGCTTTTCTCCATACATATAAATGACACTGTAACAGCAGTGATCTCCGCCTCATTATATATGCTGAAGATATTATCCTGGTTGTCAGCGGGGAGCAAAAAGGACCTCCTACTGTCAAGACATAATCACCCTTCTTAGACCCCAAAGGTCACAAGGAGCTGTGTCAAGAAGACAAAATCATCTACCTACAGTACAAGCCAATCAGCATAGAAGGGCAGGGAAGGGAGCTGGTAACTAGCAATAGTAACTGAGAACCTACCTTCCAAGACTCCAACTGCAGCACCAATCTACAGTCAAAAAAGCAATCCAATTTTTCGGTGACTTCATCCATCCTCTGAATTAGCATACCAAATGTTGCCTTCAAGCCACACACTTCAAGTTTATTCCATTTACTGAGACTACTTTCAAAAAGTGTCTTTTAAGAACTACCCCCAACACACACGCACGCTATGACTCCCCTAACCCTCGTCTTTTCCTTTTTAAAGAACCCATTTTATCTTTTTTATTTCGATTTTTTATTTTATCACATATTTATTTATTATTTGTATTGTGTCTTTTGTGTGGTCTGTCCTGATGTGTTGTGAAGTATACCATTGCCAGAGATGAATTTCCATTTTATGTAAATCTAAAGGACGATAAAGTGCTCTGAATCGGCATCTACAAACAGCACTACCTCAGCGGCAGTAAACATAGTGTAGGAGAGAGGATGTAAAGCAGGCTTTGTAAATGGAAAAGGGAAGCAAGAGAGCAGAAGAGAAAATAAGTGGGCATACACCATTCACTGAGGTGAAAGGAAAAAACTGGTCAGATGTGATAGCCCTAGGTCTGCCAGTGATTTTTTTCTTCGTTTCCGTATTTAATCCATTACCGTGAATTTATCTAATGAATGTTGTCGGCAAGGTCACTTATACATTTCATTAATGGCTTTTGTTTCGCTTTGGAATTACCATCCAGTGAGGTGACCCTTAGCTGATGAAGATGTATAGCGCCGTCAGGTAAATAATAGTAATGAGGGAATGAATGCCGTTATGTGTGTATAAGTGCTCCTCTCTGCACGTGTGTTAGAGATGTCATTTTTGACTGAAAGAATGATTAAACAGCTCTATCGGTGATGACTCTGTACTCATTATTTTACTTAGTAACCGTCTGTCAGCTGTACCTCGAATGCAACTGATCCACAGTTCTACTATAACTACAACTATTTCTACATTTTTTTCTTGCACATTGACAAGTCCATGACAAAACAAGCATCACGTTATGTTTTTATCCCATTTAAGCTGCTGTTGAGACCTACGTTATCACAGTTGTGTCAGATTAATGATTTAAAAAGACAGACATCTCATGTTGGCAGAGCAGATTTCCACGTGGTTTGGGAAATTATTCATGGAGATCTGTACTGCAATTATAACACCACAACTTAAAGCTGCTCTGATCAATTTTTTTAAAATCAATAATCATTTTTCAGTTTTGTGGTATTTTTAGCCCGCTGTGACTTTACTGTTATGATTCTGTTTCACCACTCTCAACAAAGTTAGCAACTAGGTGGTGAACATATTGGAGCATTTAGCAGCCAAAGGGCCATATATTTCCCTCAGGAGTTGGTGGAGACCAAAACAGAGCTAAAAGAGAGTGAATATTGGACTATTAACGTCACATTTGACAGATGGCCAGAAACACGACTCCAAATGAATGCTAATGTTGCTCCATATCTGCTGTTAATAGGCAACTGTTTCCTAACATGTTAGCCATAACAACTTTATAAGGTGATAACTCCTGTAAACTGCAATTAACGGTAAAAGGAATACTCCACCAAAACCCTACATTTTAAGTACCAAACACTCACCACCTGTAGACTTGAAAGGTGGCTCTGAAAACTGTGTAGCTTTCTCCTTTGTGGATGATGTCAGCTGTAGTTAGCTTGGATTCTCACTACAGCAGTTACAAAGGATTCCAAGTGACCCAGTTTCACAGTCAAATAAAAGTATCGAAAATCCCAAAAAACTTTTCAAACTACTTCTGCAGCACAATTCACTTCTTTGCTATCCATCTGTATGCTCAGTATTTCTCCAACACTCATATTCTAACCCAATTATGGCTAGATCACATGGCTAAATGTGGCTAAAATAGCTAACAGCTCTAGTGACAAATAAAAGCTGTGTATTTAACCATATTTTTGCATAGTGGGGCTTTAATAATCAGCCATGGTGGTTCTTGGATCAAGTCCAAATCCAATTTTGTACAACATACCTAAGAACTAGAGAATTGGGACAGCACAACTTATTAGCTTAAACAAGTAAAGCTACTATTTGTTGCAAGATCTCTACCAGTCGAACTACTTGATTCTCAACATTACTTTTTATATCAATGATATGTTTGTATTGCTTTGGACTTTATAGCCAGATAGTGTGATTGAAGATGCAGCAGACTGTATGTTGAATCCCCAATTTTAAAGAACCATACGGACTGAAAAGAATGGTGGACTTTTTAGCTAACAGGCGACTAGTCCGAAAACTGTGATTTATCATATGAGCAATCAGGAAGCGTAAAAACAAGTCACATTTGGATTCGCGTCACTAACTAAACTCATCTCCCAGCAACATCTTGGCTGATAGCGACACTGTCTGTTACCAGTCGACCATATCGCTGCTGTGCTGGTGTGAGGGCAGTGGCTTATGTTGAAACTTCTAAGATTCAAGGGTGATATGAAATACAAACATCCCTTAAACACACACACACACGCAAGCAACCAGGCACAAACACACCAGGCAGTACAGGCAGACATGGACAGAAATAAACCCACACACACACACACAGGTTTAATGCTGCTATGTGTAAGGGAAGGCATCGGCCGTGGTTTCATCAGCAGGAGATAAGGAGTAGAGAGGGAGAGAACATTATTACACCCTCCATGGGACACTTATCATCCCACCAAATGGTAGATCACACTCATGTCAACAGCCAGCATCTTGGCCTAATAAATTCTGTCTAATGCCATGCCAAGCCTGAGATGGCAGGAGAGAGATGGGCTTGTGTGTGCGTGTGTGTGTGTGTGTGAGTGAGTGCACGAGGGAGAAAGCAGGCAGGGAGATAGTAAGAAAGCAGACAAGAAAGACAGAAAGTAGACCTAAAGACAGATCAGATCTGGTGTAATAAATGCAGTGCAGCACTCTTCAAAAGATGGGTGCTAAGATACGAAGATGTGCTAAGATAATTACAAATTGTACAGATCAGATATGGCGTGGGCAGGTAGCAGAATCAGCAGTGTGTCAAGGGCTGCTGATGTTGGACACCAGATATGGTTGGACTGCACATTTATTTAAAAAAATGCAACCTTTTGAACTGCACCAAAAGTACTGACCATATGCAAGTGCAATCAGTGAAAAGAACAAATGTTATTATTTCTTGTATTTGTTGTGTTTTGTGTCACACACTCACAACACTGGTGCACAACACTGCATGCCTGCGTGATTCTGTGCAAGGACTGAACTGCTGTCTGACGGAGGCAAATCAACATCACTCCTGATTCACTACAATGAGCTGGTTGCAAAATGGAGCTCACACACACACATACATGCACAAACCTCATACACACAAGCATTCATATGCATTTTCATTCTGCTCTTTGTCAATTCGCTGCCACTTCTGCTCACCTTCGCCTCTCTAATGCATCGGCGTGCTGCTCAGGCCTCCCATCTCCAGTAATGGCGAGTCAAATAGCCTTTTAAGCAAATTCACTTTGTCTTCATTTCACAAAGGAGTACTATGAATCTGTCAGATTTTTCTCCCTATGTAGTTCTCACTGTAAGCGTGCACATTCCCCTGTAGCACATGAAAGCATGCGCGCATATGCACACACACACACATATAAAAAAAGCATTCTTGCCCTCTGTTATTGGTTGCTTTTATTGTTAGTGATTTGGCAATTTAAGATTACTCTGCACCGCACTTAGTTCAAGTTGGTGGGAATAAGGATGTCAGCAGAAAGTAACAGAAAAAAGCTACAACACACACTTGCATGCCATATCTGTACACATGAAAACACACCCACAGAGACACACACACACACACAGAAATAATCTCTTTGCTGACATGTCAGGCAACAAAGTCAAACAAAAGACGGCTTGAAAAAGCCCTACTGAGTGCCATCAAGACTCCAACGCTTGCTTTCATCATGGAAATCCCCTCCCATGTCTCCTTTTACAGTGGATCTAGTATCTGGATAATTAACTGTACTATCTGACCTGCCGTTGGTAGGCAGACGTTCCCTAAACCTGAATCGAGCCCAGCAGGAATTAGGAGGAGGCTCAGCGGAATGGGAGAGAAAAACCCAATGCAAAGAAATAAATCCCTGCGCTTTGTAATTAGCCACCAGCTCTCTATCCCCTTTCCTCTGCTCTCAGCTCATCTCCTCTCAGCTAATTTTCCTTTGTCTTGTTTTCCCCTCATCGCTCCCCTTCCTCACAACCACTATTTTCTCGTTTTGCACTTTTATGTCTGCCCTCTATTTCTTACTCTCCCCTCTTCATCTCGCCTCCCTGCTTCTGTTTGTCTCTCTTCACCTCTTTTTCTTTCCCCATGCTTGTTCCTTTCCAGTCTATTGCATTGCCTGATTTTCATAAGATTATTCCACCCGTTTGGCGGCCTTGATGAGTATCTGCACACTAAAAGCTGTCAAGCCCCTTTTTAAAAAGCCTGAGGTTTTTTGGTGAAGTGAATTTGTGTCCCAAATAGCTCCTCTGCACTCATGAAACTTCAAGAGGCAGAAATAATGAGATAGCATGCTGACTGACATTTCCAGACCTCAGCCCTGTGTCTGTGTGCATGCATGTATGCTTGTGTGGGTGTCTCGAGTTTTGTGTGTATGTGTGTGTGCATAAGAAAGAGTCGTCACCTAATCATCTTTTGCCGCCATGAATACAGCATCTATGGTAATGAACACATGAGAATACATGTTATATGCCTCCTTTCTGTATGTATGCTATTTTAAAACTTTGATATTACAAACCCAAGACAGACGTTTTCATTATGAAAGAAAAAGGAAACAGAAGCTTTAATGTGATATTCATTGCTCAAATTTTCCAGAATACAGATAACTGCTTCCTCTCAGTCGTTTGATGTGCTAAATGAACATCTTTAATGGGAAAAGCCAGTAATGCTTTACAACTGGGTTCACTTTAATAGACACGACTGAAATTAAAGTTCTCAGTTTTCAAATTAAAGTTATCTTATTCTGAAGCACATTATTGTTGTCTATCTGTCTCTCTTTCCTTATTTTCTTCTTCCCTTCATCCCGGCTAAAAACTGCCTTCCGGTAAATACAAATGCTAAAATTTGGCATAACAGTTTGCTTCGTTTCAAGATAGATGTTTCAGTATAGGGCCATTACTTCCAATGGTCGCACTGGATCATAAATGTGAAAATTCATTCAAGGAACAGTTCGCCTTTTTGCCGAGAGTTAGATGAGAAGATTGATACCACACATGTCTGTCCCTTAAGTATGGAGCTAGAGGCAGGGACCAGGGAGACAGGAAGTAGGGAGAAAAAGCTAGCCTGGCTCTGTCCAAAGGTAACAAAATCTGCCAACCAGCACCTCTGAAGTTCACATATTGACACGTATCTCTTTTGTTTAATCCATACCTTGAGGTTGCCAGGCAACCAGCAGAGACTCCAGGAAGTCACTGCACCTGGCCAAGAAATAGTCCTGCACATAACTCTCCAAACTGTCTGTTTGTTTTTGCATGTTTTTATACGTATTAAAAAAACGATATAACGTGTTAATTAGTGAGCTCTAGAGGTGCTGGTAGGCAGATTTTGTTACCTGTAAACAGGCTAGCTGTTTCCCCCTCCTTCCAGTCTTTATGCTAAGCTAAGCTAACGGGCTACTGGCTCCAATTTCATATTTACCATACAGATGTGTGAGTGGTATCAATCTCCTCATTTAACTCTCGGCAAGAAAGTGGATATTTCCCAAAATGTCGAACTATTCCTTCAGCCATTCATGCAAAGTCTTTGTGGCAACTTTCACCAAAATGTAGGCCTGCTTTAGAGGAAAATTTTATACACTGCAACCTAGAAAAAATGTTTTGTCTATTTCTTTTTCTCAAATGTGAAACAAAAACAAGCTTTACAGCGGGATACGTAATAACCAAAAGGTCTGTAATACATTTATATATTGTAAATGCTAATGTTGTTTGCCACAATAAATATTCATATACTTAGATTTTCTTTATCGCCACAAAATTATTTTGTGAGACAAAGAACATTCAACACCTTTAAATTTGACATTTAAAATTTTTTTTTACTTACTTTATAATAGAAAAAAATGTTAAATGTTTAAAATCAATTAAATGACAGAATTAAGACTCTTTTCAGCCAATTGCAACACCTTTCAATACAGAATGATAAATATATTGATTATGAATTTTATTATGAAAAACCTGAGGCTCATGCCATAATAAGTCTTCCTTTGTTCCCACATGTCCAAATGTCTACACTGAAGTCCAGATGCCACATTGCTGCTTCCAGCTACACACTCCCTTCTTCCTGCATACTATTCATGCTAGGTGCCATTGTGGTGCATAACTGGCAGGTTGTGTGGCGTGCCATTGCTCTGGGCTTGTTTTTCTTTAGTGCGTGTGTGTATGTGTGTGTGTGTGTACAGGCCACCAGGTACTGCTGATATCGTTCATTCGCAGATGTGCTCTGACATTTCCTCACAGCTGAACGCCAAAAGCAACCCCTGATTTGTGGACGTACACACACACACATGCACGTGCGTCCACTAGACACACACACACACAAAGAAGGAGAGCCCAAAGGCACTGTGAGCCAGAGGAGGAAATGTCGGTGTGAACAGGAGTCTGTGGGAAAGAGATCATTTTACACCAGTGTCTACAGAGAGACCAGTACATCAGCAGGGAACAAGTAAACCTCTGACATACACCAGGAAGCAGCTGGCCGAACACAAATCTACCTTTTCAAAACTCCTACACAGAAAAAAATATTTGCATTACATTTGATTCATACGGCCTTCAAATTGACCATTTTTTCTTACCATTTCTGCTAAAATATTTAATCGTAAAAGAGCCACATATGAGGTAATAAGAAAGCAGCGTAGAAACTAACCTGACTTCAAGTGCAGAGAAATGCACACTTACTCTGTGTGACATAATGCCCTCATGTGCAGCAAAGTGCACAGTGTGATAGTCTGTCATGCATACACGCCTACGCAACAGACATTCACATATACAGATTGACTTACTCTTAGAACTTCTCTAACACACACAGGCAAGCATGTATACATCACTCACAGTCAGTCATGTAGACACAAAAATGAAGGTTTTTGGCTCGTGCACTGCAGAGTTTAGAGAGTAAAAGTTTTTGATTTAGTAAATTATGTGTACAGTCACTTTATTACACTCAACTGATCGACTTATTCTGGTCCCATTTTACAGTGTTCACGACATGAAGCTATTAAGCTACAGTGATTGTCTTCTAGACCCCCAAAATCTGCAAAAACATCCCCTATATCACTTCTCCATTGCCTCTGCTGCAACTGCTGAAGCCACACTAAGCTAACAGTTTAAACAGCTGTGAAAGAGGTGTTTTCAAGCTAAAACAGGGTGTTAGGTTTCTCTTTAAAAACTTGAGATAGTACAAAAAAATGGTGTTTCCTTTTAACATGGTGCACAAGATGCAAAATGCATTGCAAAATTTAAGTGAACACTTAAGCCCATCACCATATCATTACTGTCGTCAGATCTTTTTTCTATCTCAAGCTCTTGGGAGACTCACTGCCTTGCGTGATGGGCCAAGAATGAACTGCTGTCTGACTGAGGCAACTTATAATAAGAGAAAACAAACAAACAACCAAACAAACACTCTTTGCTTATACTGCCATTATCAGCAGCTGAGTGAGCAAGTTGTAAACAATGCACAGAGTGAGGAAATTTGACAAATGGACATGCACGGCAGCAGGATAGTATAGTGCTGTAATGATGAGCTATGATGACAGTTGCAATCACGATGTGGCCGACGGTAATGAAGGTGACTACGTTGAAGTTGATGATAAATGACATAGTGACATACTTATTCTAAAGTAGAACAATGCCTTCAGGCTGCAAACAGAAATAAACACACTGATATAATTAGTTCGCACACGTATAGTTTGCCTTCTGTAAACTACTCGTGTGTGTGTGTGTACTGATGTATGAGCAAGGTGTGTGTATGAGTGCGTTAATGTGAGCAAATGCATGCTCCTGGATGCATGATAGCACACCTTAGCGTCTGTTAATAAAGAGTTTGTACAGCTGGTGCAGGCCCAGACCCTGAAGACACCCCGTCTCCTTCCTGGATGTTGATGATTCTTGTCTATTTAGCCTTATTGACCTCTACAACCAAACTAATCCGCCTTAAATTATGCATAACCTTTTACTTGGCAGAGCTCCCCATAAATCTGTTTATTCCCTGTTTGCTCCCTTACAAAGCCCGCTAAACAAATTCCAATTAAGCAAAACAGCAATACAGCATGAATGATAATTCAACTCAGTACAGTCGCCAAAGCAGATAAGAGCATAATCATTGCTGTTACGTGTGAGGCAGCTTATAAAAGACTGTTCGGTTTCCCTCCAATCTGGTTAGTGCTTATTATTTTCAGGTCATTTGGTCTTTGTGAATACTTGGAAGTGGGTGTGTGTGCGTGTGCCCCTGTTTTTGCATGTCCATGTGTTAATATTGGTTGTGCATATGAACATACTGCATGTTATAGGCTGACCGATACAGGAGTTTTGAGGTTGATATTGATATTGCAGTTTACAAAATCTGATAATGATATATTGGCCAATATAAATTATCTTTTAACAATTATATTATAATTATTATTACAATTACAATTACAATTCTAAAAATATATTTGACAGGATATTATATTTTACAGTTGAAAAATAAACTTCTTTGTTCATCTCTGGTGGACAAACTATAGAATGGTGACACTGTTTCAAAACATATCTTTGGCATTTCTATAATTCAGTTTCTCGTCATTTATCAGCTGACATACACGTCGATACCGATATAGCTGCAATGAGCTAATATTGGGCTCTACTGCATGTGTATGCATAGGAGTTTATGGTTGTGTCTGGTCAGATAGGCTAGATTGTAATGCAGGGTTAGAGGTTTGAGTTGGAAAGAAACTAAGTAAATTTACTCAACTGCTTTTCAGAGGGAAATACTGTACTTTATACTCTTCTATACTTATCTAGCAGCTATAGTTACAAGTTACTTTGTATTTGACATACAAAATCTAGGATCCTTTTTTAAAATATGATGATTATATAGAATCCAAACACTGTCTTATGGTGTAAAATAATGACTTAAATTGAATACAAAAAAGACAAACACACTAAAATAAAAGCCACTCTTTGTTTCGCCAATTGAACTCTTTTATTGTGAAGCAGTGGCAGCAGGAAATGTTCGGTTTGCATTAGAAGTAACATAATACAGCTCTGACACGGCATTAGGAAAGTAATAACAATCAATCAATGAGGTTTTATTTCATGAAAATCTTAGGGACCGTCTGAAAGTTACTAGGGTGAGGAGAGGAGTTTAATCTTACATTTTAGTTTATTTCAGTTTTTAAAAGAGCAAGGCCCTCCCAGCATTATTAATATTCTCTTTGGACCCTTCCCCTACACTTAGAGAAAAAACTGTACAATATCCACCAATGCACACATTTGAAATGGACTTCCAAATTTATGGAAAACATAACAAAATGATAAATATTCCAACACCTCTCATCTTGAACTTTAACTTTTAAAGAAAAAACATTTTGTTACGATGCAGACTAATGTGAATGAGGGAACGACTGATACATGAAGATCACAAAACTGAAAAAAATGGTCCTGTTAGCTTGTTGACTGCAATGGGGAAAATAAATGTTTTTTTTGTTTTTTTTTAAAGTAATCACGCAAGAGGAGGCTGAAATATTAATCTGGGATGAGAAAAAAATCAAAAGACCCACTCTGCTCTACCAAAAAAGTCAGACTTCCCACCCTTTGGCAAAAAGAAAATATTCATAACCCTCCCCCTTTTATGACCCCCCTTCCCTGTAATAATTTTTATACAGTCCCCTAAGAATCCTAACTGCAAGGATCTGAATACTTCTTCCAACACTGGATCTGATTGTCTTTGACCCAAACTGTTCACTCGCTGCAACTTGCTCTCATTAAAAAGAGTCAGCTAAATGCCATAAATGGAATGTAAAATATGTATAGAACATGGTATTTATTATAAATAAGCCCATGCAAAATTTGAAAGCTTCACACTCTGCCTGAAGCTTGTGGTGTCATTTTCACTCTGGCTGCAGGCTGGGCGGTGGGAGCAGGGACGAGCTGCAGAGCGCCTCTGTAAAGATCTCTGCCTTCAGGTTTTGTTTTTTGTTTTTTTGCCACCAGCTAAGAACTCATTGACTATTCAGCTGCTACAGTGTATGATAATTTAATAATTAGAGCAAGAAAAACAAAATGAAATATGGAATATGTGACGTTTTGAGCCAAAACATTTCGCTCCGCTTCAGATAATTACCTTGGTAAAAAAGGAAGCTCACAGTGTGTCAGGCACATAATAATCTTAAGCTTTGGTTTGGAAAAATACAAGGGGGGGCAATGAATCTAAATGTTATCAGGAAAATGGGAGAATGACCGAACAGAAGCTCATCATGCAAAAGGTAATACAGTGAGTAATAAAAAAGTTTGAGAGCAAAGATATTCTGTTGCTGTACTGTTATTAGTTTGTTCATCTTCAGAACTTTTGTACTCAATTTAAGTATTAAAGTAAATAAGTTTTTAAACATCATAAGCCACTGCTTGGATATTGTCATTTTTTCTTATAAAGAACACTTTCCATTTCTTTTGCAGAAATATTGCTTATTATTAAGGAATGTTTGCTCTGTTGAATGCATGTACTGGTATTTAAAGATTGCAGCTATACTCCGTTTTGTATTTTCAAAAGGACAACAAATTATCTTTCATTTTGCCTAACTCACTGCGTTTAAGAAAGCTACTTTTTTTCTCAGCACTCTGGCTGTTGTTATTGTCATTCGATTTACTTAATGCTGCCTCTGAGTGTACCTTTGCACGTTGCCTTTTTTGAATGATTCATTTCATTTTTTAAAGGCACTTTTCTTCCTGTAATAACAAAGACTTATCAGGCTTCATTATCCTACGTACTTTCAAAATTGCACCCCCCCCCCCCCCCCTCCCCCTCCTCTCTTTAAGAGGAGGCGTTCACTCGACACAGCGATCTGTGCTATTCATAGAGATCATGTTAGCATGGAAAAGGCCAGGGAAAAAAAAGAGCGCTTATAGTTGAAGAGCACGCCAGAATTGGAGAAAAACAGCAGCAGTTAAGGACTTGGTAGGAGCATCATTTCATTGCTATGTTATTAAACTGCCTCTCAAAACGCCCTTTTAGAAGTTAATATCAGACAACATTGTGACTCAAACGGAGGGTATTGACTCCAGTGGATCCGGTATGCACCAGGTGTCCTTCACTCGGCCGCATGTGTGCATTTCAAAGGATAAACGCTCCAAATATATCTGTCCTGCTACTCTGAATTTCCCGAGACCTCTCTCCATTAAGTGTGAGCGATAACGGGGCCCCAGCTGTGCTTTCTGCCACCACCACTGCTCCAAAGACAGAGAGAGAAGGAGAGGGAGAGGGAGGTTGAACTGAACCTCCCCTCTCCCTCTCCACCCCCACCCCAGCGGTCTTGACCCAGTTAAGACGGTTCTGTGACTGATAACCGATGCAGAGGCCGTCAGACAAGCTTTATTGAGACAATAAATGAGCCGGGACTCTAGTTGCACCGCAAGGAACATTAGTTATGTATTTAGAGTACTGCTTGGCTGAGCTCTGTATCCATCCTCCACCTCCCTCCTCTTGTCCCTTTGCCTCCTCTCCATCCTCTGCTCCTCTCTTCCTCTCCTCCCTCCTCTACCTATTCACCGTCCCTCTCCTCTTCTCCTCTCCGCTGATGTCATTTCCTCCCAACCTGGCATGGCAGCTGCATCAGGAAGCAATCTAGTTTCTCACTCCTACACAATTCCTCCACCCCCACACCCTCATCCTCAGTCCTTGCCAGAAAAGTGCTGAGTTACAGATCAAAATCTGCCCAATCTGCCTTGATTCTATCTTTTTTTCCTTTTCTTTTCTTTTTTCTTTATATCAAACTGCCAAGTTTAGATTAACGCCAGAACTTTCCCCGCTCCCAATTTTGATGCATCTTTACCTCACACGGCCCCTGTCATTGTCTTTGTGCTGCAGGTAGCCAGAAGTAGAGAGGTGACGTTATAACAGGAATGTTGCTTGTTTGGTCTCAAGTGAAAAAAAACATATTTGTAATGGTGGAAAGTAACTAAGAACATTTACTCAAGTACTGTACTCAAGTTAAATTCTGAGGTACTTGTATTTACTTTATACTTCTACTTCACCACATTTCAGAGGGAAATGTTGTACTTTTTACTTCACTACTTTTATTTATTTTCCAGATTAGGATTTTACATAAAAAACACATGATAAACTTATAAAATACAATTGTTAAAGATTAAACGAGCTTTCATATGTCTAAGAGTTGTTCGCAGGATTCTTTGGTGGATGCCCAAAGATGTAAATAATATTAAACAAAAACAGCTAAGATTAAAGAAAAGTCCAAAAAATAAATACAAATTTATGAAGCAGAACTGTTATTTTCTCCCATTAATAATCTCACGAACCCTCAGATTAATCTTGTGACCCTACGCAAGGGTCCAACTTAAGGTTGGGAACCACCCATACCACATAACTGTTTATACAGTATTTGAAACTAAAGTAGCTCTTCCTCGACCAGCTACAACAGCAACATGCTGCTTACACATGAATCAACCTATAAAAACAATCTAATAAAGTCATATATGATGATCTTTCACTCCCACACTCCATTTATCTGCAGAACAAGTACTTTTATTTTTGAAACTTTAAGAACATTTAGCTGATAATACTTCTGTACTTACATAAGTACAATTTTGAATGCAGGACTTTTGCTTGTAATGGAGTATTTTTAATTTTTTACATTGTTGTACTATCACTTAAATAAAGGATACTTTAAGCGCATTTCAAAAAGTTGCAGCAGACAAAAACATCAGATCTGTGGAGCGATGAGGAGACTGTAACCTTTCTAAAATGACCACATGAAACAAGCAGAAACGCCATATTTCCATCATGTTTACCACATCGTTTAATTTGGCCTGAAGTCTGACTGGCGCTCTTTTCATTACGTCATCTTGTTGCACTCTCTTCTTCTGCAATGGTTCTTCAGTGGCACCTGACTGGAGAATTAGCGCCACCAACTGTTTATCTGTCTCAACTCCTAATATTCTCATAACAGTAGTGGATGGAAACACACATTCATCTGCAATTTCTTTTGCAGGTTTTCTGGAAATTTGTTTAAAACGTGCACTAAATTTAACTATTCACCTCCACTACTGACACAATAGCCAGGCACTCTACCTTAAATGGCACCATACACCACTCCATGTAATACCCTATTGAGACCCTATACCATGTGCAATTGAGATATCTTTCGTGTGTGTGTGTGTGTGTGTGTGTGTAGGAGCAATACAAAACAAGACTATTTCACACAGTCTTGTGTAAAACAGCCAATAAAGTAATCTCCTTTGCAAAAGCCCATTGATGGTAATGAACAGTGTTATAAAGACACGGAAGAATAGACTGATGATTACAAGGCTTATGCATTATTTCACATCCGCAGACATCATGCAATACACCAATAACTATCATAATTAGATGTACTTGGCACACAATAATGTTGTCTTATAATTACATTTCACAATGAAATTAGGTTAAAAAAAATCCCTCTCTTGTTCCCTCTGTGTGTGTGTGTGTGTGTGTTTGTCTCGCATGTTTGCGTGTGGGCACTGTACTTAGTAAGTGTGGCTGAGGCTTGTGGAGTTTTTAACTTGACATTTCCAAGGATAAGCGAGGATCAATAGCAAAGGTCAGGGAAACAATAACCTCCGGCTTGTTGCGACATTCTTTACAGGAAGTCTTCCCGCGGCTGCACTGTTGATTGCCTGCCGCCTTTACAGTATACTCTCCGTCTGTGTCGATCAGGAACTCTAGCGTGTTTGGCTACAACAGATGGACACACATTGCGGGTGTTTTGATCCTGACATCTTCCCTGTATTTACTGAAAGTGGCAAAACATTTACAGGGCGCAAGCGAGGTCTATTTGGTTTCTGAGAATGGAGAAAGAAAAAAAGGGACTGTTATCTACAGTAGATTCAGGCCACAAGTGTTTGAGCCACTCTAGACCCATTTTTTTCTGAGCTCCTATCAGAATGGACTTTGTTTGTCATTTTACATGGAGCAGGGAAGAGCGCCTGAGTGCTTGACATAACAACAGGGTTGCACATACGGTACTGTAGTGGATGTTCTGCGGCCTGGAGAGCTGTCAGTTAGAGGCGAGCAGTGATGGTAAACCTCAGAGACCCGGCCATTATGAGGTCCATCATGCGCGCTGAGGGGGCATTGTACACCCCGGATTGTAAACAACAAATCGATAGGCTCATTTGTCATTTGGTTTGGAAGGAAACAAGTTTTTTGGGGGGAGAGATCCACTTTTCCAATCCAAATGAACCGATCAATCTCGGCTCTCTCCTGGGGCCTCCCCGTCAGCGAGCAGGGTGGGGAAGGAGCGGGAAAAAAAACGCTCCGTCTCCCTTTTCACACTCATTTCTTTTCCCCACGTCTTATCTCCTTTCCTCGCTCATCTCTTTCCCACTCTCACTAATGCTCGCTCTGCCTCTAAAGCATCTTTCTGTCTGCTTTCCTTCCTTCCCCCAAGTTTGTCCCTTTCTCCCGTCTTTCTGCAACGCCACCCACGTTGCTTTCCTGTGGTGCATTTGTAATCCAGAGAAGAGAGGAGGAGGAGAAAGAGCGGAGAGGAGAATGGGTTCTACTGTTCCGCACTGATGGTATTTTGTGTTTAAGTGGGGGGCAGAATGTTCCTGCCAGAGTGCTGCTGATGCTGAACGGGACTGGCAGGTGGATTATACCTTGTACCGCTTTGTCCCTGGACAAATTTAAAGGCAGCCCAACAACTAGGCACCATGGGAGAATGTAGGTACGAGGGAGGCTTGGTCCATCTTTTTCTTCCCTCATTCTTTTCTTTTTCTCTTTTCCTAAGGCCGTGCAACTTTAATCACAACTTCTGTGGTGGATATATCTGTTGTACACAGTTAAACAACGTGTCTAGTTTCACTTCCTGCTTAAACTATCTTTCCAGTTACAAAAATGTTAACTTCTGCTTAGTTTGTTAAAAAAAAAGTGATACTCCACTCTCTACTCTGTTCCGAGCATCTGCTTGGCTATCTACATAAGAGCTTGTGGGGGCCGCGAGATCAAGTAGCAGCGTATGAACATGATTGTGATGAGCAAAGATAAGCTGAAACACTTTTAGTGCTCTTCAGACACAAGTACTACTTATCAAGTGTTAAACATTACCAACATCCAAAGATATTCAGGAATTCAGGCCATTATAGTGAGATGAAACAATTACTGTAATGTAAGTGCCTTTTGTGATTCTTCAGACTGGGAATATATTGTAAACCAGGTGAAACTTGAACAAAATGGATGTTTTCTATTAGTTTTATTTTATTTTATTTTATTCTATTTTATTTATTTTAGTTTTTATAACAGGGTCATACATTCAATAGCCCTAACAGTTTGTTGTTCAAATAAACTCATGTGACAAACATTGTTTCCATGAAACTGCCATGAGTAATTATACACTGATTTAAGACAATGAATGAAAGAATGACAATGCTTTTGTTATGAAAATACTGATTCAACATACTTAACATGCTAACAACTTCTAATTATGTCAAACAAGACTGTTAATTGTTTGGGACTGTACAAAGGACAAACCACAAGGCAAAATGGACAAAAAAAGGAAAAGAAAAAAAAGAAGGAAAACTATCGGCTATCCCTCCGAAGGGGATGCAAATTCCCCGTAGAACTGTTAAAGGGGCTTGGTTTTTCCATTATGAAAAAGCTTTTGAACTTCAGATGTCAGATATAATGTCACATATGTGTATGTATTTACATTCTGTTATTACCTCTCTATATATTAGATTAGGTTCAGATTGCTGATATCAGCCTCACTGTTTTAATGCCATTATTATTGATTTGTTTGGTTGCACTGTAAACAGATACCCTGGAGTGTTTGCTATAGCGTTAACCACACTTATTATTACCACGGTAACCATGGGTGACGCCAAATTAACCAGAAGTGAAATCTTGAGGATGCAGCTTTAATAGGCACATACTGTAAATGCCACCAGAGTTTAGCCACTAATTTAGCGATGTCAAACCAAACTTTAGTACAATGAACACGTTTGAACATTTTGGCAATGCATTTTTAATTATATCTAGCACATTAAGATGATGATCTTATTTAAGGCTGCATTTAAGGGTCACAGATTGTTTTTCAGTCCAAAACCTTCTAATTAGCTGAAGTGCAAACATGAATGTCACGACAAAAACACACACGATAACTAGAAATGTCTCCTGTAAATAATAAAAAAATCCCATTTAAGAAAAACACTCCCTGTTATGATTGTGGGATAATTTGACCACTGTTTGTAAAATATGTAAAGTCCCATTTAAAAAAAATGTAATTATGCCAGGTAGAGAAGGGCAAGTACAGTTTATTTTAGCATTGTGGATGAATCACGGTGAGGCAGAGATAATGGGCCACTCAGGGGGGATTCAGCTAAACAAGAGGCTTTTAAGTGCCAAAGCACAGACTGATTATAGCAAAGAAAAACTGCCTTAAAAAATAAGAACACACCTGTACAATCCACTGACACACACACTGTAGCGACACACACAGGCATTTGGGCAGGAGGGTTGAGTGACTGACAGACTGACATACAAATTATCCTTACACACACACACACACCAGAAGATAAAATGGGATATATTACCTATTACTTATTTTGTTGGTCGCAATATATGCAGGATACTATACAACTTTCTAAAGCTTTATTTAATATTGTCAAAAAGTTTTTGCAGTTTTAACATAACGGTTGATTAATGTCGTTAAATGCATATTTAATCACGTATTGACATTTTAATAATGCTTTTACTTTCAATAATTCTCCATTAATGTGAAACTGCTAATGTAGCTTTCTAATGAATCTTACAAAGCTACTGTATATTATATTTCATTAAGAAGAAAACTTATTAGAACATGCATTCTATGCATGCATGCATTAGTAAGTTATTTTACTATCATAATTAGACGTATGTAGTTAGTAAGTACACAAACATAATTAGAAAACCTGATCTCTGCTCTATGAGAGGCTCTTGCCGCACTTTCCCTGCTGCTAGTCTTCTCTATCAATGTGCACACATACAGTATACTGTAATTATATCTTTCCAAAAAGTCCATTCCCCAACGGGTAACAAAAGTTTTTTGGGGAAAAAAGACGGTTTCAAACGCTTGATTAAATACATGACAACTCAACAGCAAAGGAGAATTTATCACTCTCGTACTTGTGTATGTGCTGGGATTTATGCAAACCAACAGCTGTGTGAACCGGATATACAGTAAACAATTTCTTGTCCTGCTCTCTTGCTCTCGTCCTTGCATTTTCTCTCTCTCTCTCTCTCTCTCTCTCTCTCTCACACACACACACGTACAGTAAACTCTCTTCTCTCTCTCTCTATCTTTATCCATTGGTATAAGTCCAGCCCCTGGTGGCCTGCTCCCTGTGGGCTCTGTCTAACTCTCCATATTGACTTTGTCCTGTCTCAGGAGATGATCTTGTCTCCCACAGGAATCCCACTTTTTATGCACACACACATGCACTCATGCACGTATTGCAAAAACACACATACACTCTCTCACACGCACTGAGTGTACTGTAAATGCCTGGTGGATTCAATGCCATACCACCTTACAGTATGGCAGTATCACAGTATTTCCATGTTCTATTACAGTCATTTTTAAAACCACAGTGTGCAGTTTCAGCTAATACCCCGTATTAAAGCATAATCACTTAATATGTGATTATTGATTTGACTAATAATGGAGCATTTGCTGCATCTCAGCATCCTTTCACCAAGCCACTGACGGGCACTGAGTGTTGGGAAGTTTAGTAAAATGTCACTGCCACAATTCTCCAACATGATACTGTAACTATTGCATGTTATCTATTTAATGAAAAATTACAGCCTGACTGATTTTGGCTTGTCACAGATTTATTGGTACAGATCTACAGTGCCACTCAGTACATCTTGGTCACACTAAGTAAATATAACCATATAACCACATTTCATGGATGTTTATGTTGTGTGTTAATGTTAAAAAAAATCAATATCAAATGATATATTAATATGATTTGTGTTAAAAACCCTGTATCAGTCTAACTAATCCAGTAACGGTTAGGCTGGACATTTAGGAATGGACTACAAAGAAAAGCAGTGAGTCCAAACACAATTATTAAGTTTTAAGTTCCCATGTCAGCAAGCATTCCCCCTACTGATTATTAGGCAGCGGCTACACCACAAAGGGACATTTGCCCGTCCACCGGAAATAGGTTGGGTCAGAAGCTTGGTGACGTAGTGACTACTTGCAGGGCTAGTTGGTGAACTGCTGTAGCTGGTGAGCTAACCATTGATTTGCTAACCGGCTGGCCGGCTAGCGCTAGTCAGTCACAATAGCTTAGCCCTGGCATTTTGTTCACCATGGTGCACCACTTAAAAACTTATTAAAGTAAGAGGTAACGAGCTTGCTAACTGTCAGTTAGTTTACTCAAACAACGTATTTGTACCATTGACTCTTGTCTCATAGCTTTTAAATACAAGTGAATGGTGCAACACAGCTAATAAGGTACAATAGCTTCCTCTAGTTTGGACTTTTTCAGCTCTCCGTCCCCTCAAAGGTCAGCACTGTCAGGACGGCTTGATATTGGTAAACGGCGTGAATTTACGTGTCAAAGTTCACCAAAGTTGAAGTCAACACGGAACATTTGGGCGGATTAATTTTGCCTCCTCGAGTGGATCCTCTGACATCGCTGATCCTCTGAAAATTTCGCCATTTTAAATCCCGGTGTGTCCAGGCCTTTAAACTGGGCAAAGTTACTCTTTAAATGTCATCAGTTCCGTATGCCTCTCGTCTTTTTGCAAATTCTTTGAAGACAGAATTTCACAAATTAAATAACACTAGAATTGCTTCTCCAAAAACATGAAATAGTCTATTACAGAGAAAGAGAACCAAACACTGAATGGATGGATATTTTTTTGTTTTTAGTTGCAGTGACTTTCCTCTCTTACCCTCTCCACCACCTCCAACGTGAACACGTAGCTCATAAATAGCATACATTCTGTCACCATGCAAATTAGCTCGTTAATATTAATGAGTGTAATTAGAGCAAATGATGAGGGGGGCTTACTCATTAGCTCCATCCTACACAGCTGGACTCCATGTTATAATGTAAGACCTGTTTACTGATGCACCTTTGTTTGTGTGAGTGTATTCCTGTACTTCTATTCTTGTGAGAACCTTGTTTATTTTCAGTTCTCCAAACTGAATGTACTTTTTGCCGAGTCAGATTATTTTGGCTGGTTCTCACATCGCCAGGGGACAATTTACAGGCATGAGCTACAACAACCCTGTCAGATTTACTGCTACAAAAGAGAGTTATATTAGGTGGAATTGCTATTAGCAGCATTTGTTAGCTGTAAATGAGGTGTTTTTATTAGCACTTGTGTTTGAGTGTAAATAGGGTAGTACCATAATAAGCGAAGTTACTAATAACTAAAAGAGTTTTAAAGGCAACAAATCAAATCTGCTACTTTTTTATATTTCAAGAAGAAAAGTCTCAAAAATCACAAAAAAAATACAAAATATTAATAATATAAAATACAAAATTTCACCCAACCAACATCAACCGCTTTTCTAGCAGTGTCTACAAACAATGATGTGGTAACATCATTTTTTAACTACTATATTTTTAAATACAATTATGTTATGTTTATGTAGTGATAAAAGGGTTAGGGCAAGGAGATTAAATGAATGTTATCAATAGAGGGTCCTCATAAGGATAGAAGTACAAGAATATAAGTGTGTGCATGCTTTAGCATTCTCTCTGGGTAATGTTACTTATAGCTGTGGACTGGGAGGCCATTTTGGATAGATAAGAGGAGACGCAAGAGTTATTGATCCATTTTCTAATTGCACAGAGCTCAGTGAATGCTTTGTCTGTGCCGTCTTGGAGCTGTTGAGGTTGAAAGCCGATTTTCAGAGTGTGATTCACATCCCCACCATTTACAGCCTGAAGACCTGTTGAGATGGTGCTCCTTTTTAAGAGCCTATTGGAATGCTGGTGCTGCTATTTCTCCACACGAAGAAAAAAATACAAAAAGCAGAGGACACTTTGAAAGGACTAGAAAGTGAATTGTCACCTTGGCATATTTGCTCAACTAATAGAAGGAAAAACACTTTTTGCAATGATTTGTTCTGTTAACCTTTATTTTTAGTGGTTGACATCAATAAATCATTACCACAGTTTTGTTTTAGAAACTGGTATGATTACAAAGACCGTTGCCGAGGAAATTGGCAGCCTCTCTGTACACTGTTTTATGTCTACTGTCGTGGCACCAGCTAGAATTTCAAGGGAAATCTGTTCACTTTTTGGCAATTATACCATTACAATTCTGGCCTTCAGGACACAGTACTGCTGATTTGCGAGCCTATGATAGTTAATTGCATTCACCTGACATCCCAGGTGTAAAACACTCCCTAATACGACAGCTAGAATTAAAACCAGCAGGACTCTGTGTCCTGAGGCCTGCAATTTAGAATGAGTGCTCTTCTGCAGATTGTTTTATACCACAAAATAGAAAGAGTGTGTTTTTCTTCCAGCACAAACAAAGCCTTTCAATAGGTTCAGACTGGCTGCAGTGAAAGCCATATGATGGTGAATTTTCAATGTTTATTAACTTGAATAAAAGAGAAAAAAAGTTAAGCAATGTTTGCCATGTTAGGATTATGAACGTCCTTATATAAACCATGGTTAATATGTTTACAGTAATTATACTTAAGTATGTGAAATATTGATATTCAAAAATGAGATAAAAAGCACATTTATATACTTCAAAAGTATCTAATTCTGATCACCAAAGGAACACTCTACAATGGTTGGCTGCCGCTTCAGTGTACAACTTAACATTATAATTAGCTTCACAACAGTGGTCCGTTACAAAACCAGAGAATATAAAACCAGTATCTGGCAAAAACCCATTTTGGTACGCAACACATTTCAACAGCCCTGGCCTTTAAAGTGCTATATCCACGGTAAGTGCTCATACAAAGTGTTGTTTCCATTGGGACCAAACCTCTGGCCTCAGTTTAGACTCAGAGAGATTTGAGGAGAGCAAGGTTTGCTTGCCTGCGGGTGTGCATGCAACACACAATCACCTGATGTGAGGCTTTACCTTTTCCTCTTCCATCTATCAATCGGGACGTGCCCTCTGCACCCTCAAATCAGTCCAGCCTGGTCCCATTACACTGCAGTTTATCCATTTTTCAGGGAGGAAAAAGGCAGCGGTAGAAAATGAAGAAATGTTTCAAAACTTTTCACAATTTGTAACCATGGATGTGATAAATATTTTCGAGTCATTACAGTTTAAATGTATATGTCAACCTGTGGGGTAGAACTGGATCTATCCATTATACTCACCTCTTTTTTTCATGAGAATTGTGTCTCTAGGGACATTGGTGTGTATACCCAGCTGACATGTCTGCGTTAAACGACTGGGGCTGGGCCTGAAATGGTCAGTTTTGTGCACCCCAAAAGGGCTAAATGTGCATCAAATATCCAGACTTTTGCTTAGACTGCTGGTAGACAACTAAACATTTTTACTATGTTGCTGCAAACTGGTTTAGATGGGATTTGGTGGTTAAAAAAAAAAAAAAAGCTAAATTAATACACTAGCCTAAAGCAACCCATGTTCATCCCATGTGGTAACCACAGATATCCTGAGACCCAGTTTTGCCCATGAGGATCCAACTTCTTACCCTAGGCTCAATCATTAGCCTACATTTGTAAGTGGACACAAAATAGGGACACATATGGGGCCTTATCATTATTGCTCACTTGGGCCTCACTTGCCATGACACATACATGCCCTCACATGTACCCATTCTGCCTTTTTATGACTCATCCATTCATAAAATGTCACATCTGACTTCTCCAGTTCCCTCGTCTTTATAGTAGCCTGTCCTCTAGTAACCTGTCAGACAAAGTGTCCAGGCCGTCTATGCGTAGCCTCACAGACGTTTCCTCTCCAGTTTCCATGTGTTGGTTTAGCTCCATGTTCAAAGTGGTGTCAGGAGATTTTTAATCCACACTATCATCAAGATGGACAAATGAATGGAGTTTATGGAATTAAAGGAATTAATCAAACACACGCAGATGGACATGGGGAATCGTGTGGATTACTGCATGGATTACTAGCACCAAAAGGGAACCATCAAGTTGGCCAGTAGTGTTGTAAAGACTGCTCTATCAACACAAAGAGCGATTACAGAAGCAGTTAAATTTATGGCTTAACAGATAGAAAACAGATAGAAAGGTTGTATTGCCTTAATTTTATGCCTTTTTGGGCTGATTAAGAACCCCTGGATTTTTTTTGGATAATCTCCATCGTGGCTATCTCCCCAGCTAGCTTTCCCTTCATAGTTCTCTTCTGCTTTAGCTGTCTAGTTGATTGTCTCTCTGTAACAATTTTACAAGCTGTATCACAGAAACTATAAATTTTTATGAAATAATCTGTTTTTTTATATATTAAAACTAATGTTCCCCTTAATTTTCACAGACTGCATTTTGGCTTTGTTCAGCAGTGCACTGTTGAACTTGGACTTGAATGGTAAGGTGAAAGGGTCTAATGTTAAAGGATTTAATCAGGTTTATTAGGTACATCCATGGATACAATTATTAGTCTTAGACCTGACTTGTGCTCCATCGATATTACCCCTGAAACATCAAAGATACACACTACGGCAACACAGCTTACAGTTGGTCAGGTTAAGATGGCAGCTCTGTTGTTAATATGGAAACTGCTGATTCAATTATTTTGAAAAGCACTGAATTACTCGCACTATCCTACTAGTACAAATAGTACAACAGCAGGAGAGCACTTCAGCAGACATTGGTGATTTGAGAGGTTTATTTGTGTGTGTGTGTTCTGTAGTTACAAGTGGACCACGCAAATAGAGAAATAGAGAGGAAACAAACACACTTAAAGCATCACACATCCCACTTCCATAAGTGAGATAGCAAGGTCTGCTGCATTTCTCCACAGTGACATTCTGACACCGACGTACCTCTGCTCCCCCCCTCACCATCTCTCTGAGCGGATTATTACTACAGAAGGACACTTTGTAGCTAACTTAATCAGATGAAGTGAGTCGCAGAATGAAAAGCAACTAAAGAGAGAGAGAGAAAGAGAGGGTGTCTGTGTGTGACGACGAAAAAGCGACAAAGAGAGAGAGGGAGCGAGAACACACCACATTAGTCCACATATGATTTATTCCCCCCTCTAGGTGAAGGAGACACCATTTGTATTCATTTGCCTTTATTTTTATCCTAGATTCATCTTGCCTTCACATGCCTGTCACCACCATACTAATATTATTTTGGCCATGTGATGTCCCATAACTGGCTCTTATAAAAATTGGCCCCACGCGACAGCAGAGGATGATGCACGCAGAGGAGGGGGAGGGGTTTTATTTTACTTCATTCATCTGATTTTGTTCTATTTTTTTTTTTTTTTACAGGGAGATTAAAAGGTTCCCCTGGACAGGATGGTGTGAAGGGTGGGGATAATGATGTCTGTCCTCCTACTGAGGGACACGCTAACACTCACACATGTGCACACACACACATTTTTATGTGCGTGCGCACTTAACAGAAGGCCTGGCTTTTTTTTTTTTGCTTTTTTTATTACTGGCAAGGTGAGCCAGTGATGCTCCAACCCAAGGACAAAGACAACTGTGACCACAATCCTCCTCGCGGGGCTTTGCAGAACAATTAGATGAGAGCGGAGGGTGACTGCAGTTGTGTTTCAGGACAGTACACACACACACACACACACACATACAAACACACAGCACAGATAAGGACACAGGGCATGTGCAAACCGAAGTAGACACACGTCGTGCACAAACACATATTAAAGGAATTGGTCGACATTTTGAGAAATATGCTTATTCGCTTTTTTGCAAAGAGTTAGATGAGAAGACTGATACCACTCTCGTGTTTGTACGGTCAATATGTAGCTGGAACAAGCAGCTGGTTAGCCTAGCTTAGCATAAAGACTGGAAACAGGGGGAAACAGCTAGCCTGGCTCTGTCCAGAGCTAACAAAAAAATCTGTGTACCAGCACAAAAAACGACAATTTGCAGTTTATAGTGCCGGAGGTGGGACCAGCCAGACAACCAGCAGAGACTCCAGAAGTTACTGGTCCGGACCAAGAAATTCGAATTGTCATTTTTATACTTCGGTTTCTGTGCCGTTTAAACAAACAAGATATAACATGTTAATTTGTGAGCTTTACAGGTGCTGGTAGGTGGATTCTGTTAGCTTTGGACAAAGCCAGGCTAGCTGTTTCCCCCTGTTTCCAGCCTTAGCCTAGCGTTAGCTATACGGCTACATGGCAGGGGCAGATTGAACAAAGTAGAATCCGGACAACACTCAGTCGACTCCCGTGGCTTCACCTCTCAATAACAGGCGATAGCACCTCGTCAACAAACACAAACCGAGAGCGTCTTTTTTCAGTAGATGCGACCGTAAAATTCACTTCCAGATAGCCAGAGCCAGCTAGCCACCTGGAGTCACGACAGCCCCGTAAACTGCGGCAGGTGTGCTCATAGTGTATTCACGACAGTTTAGGGGACTGTCAAAATTCAAGACCGCTAATGTAGCCACCTATCACCTACGTTACTTTTTGTCTGAAAATAACCTTTTTGTGCACATTTTAATAACTGGTTTCCATCTTCTACTTTTATTCCCTTTTTCTTCTTTGTTCTCCTGCCTTCCACGCCGAGTCCTCGCATTCAGCTGGTGCATCCATCCAGCCGAGTGTACCCAGCTGCACGGCAAATTACAGGTGGGGATTTGGAACGGTACACAACAACTAGACGCATACATTATTAAATGAACCCATGTTCAGATGAAATTGCTAAGCCAGCCAATAAAGGTAAATTACCAAAGACAAAATGCGGCGGCAAGAAAGAGAGAGGGCCCTGCCCGAAATTGCATTGCATTAATGAACAACATCATTTCTGAAAATGGAGAGGAAACACGGAGTTGCACCTATCAGCACAAGACAGAGCGAGGGGAAGAGAGAGAGATGGAACACAACATTGACTACCTAATTATGCATTTTATCATTTCAGTCACAATAGAGTGCCTCCCTTCTTTAGTTGCCCAGTGTACTCGTGCAGCTGTTCCTCCGCTGCTTTAATGAGGAAGATAAAGAATAATCACAACTATGTTATATTTACATCTACCGACCACCAAATTGCTTCCTACTGCAGCACACACACACACCACCCCCCAATCATGTGAAGGCCACATAGTCACAGTCCCCTCATTTTTTTAAGCAATGACATAGAAGAACGTGTAAAAACAATGCAGTCCAGCTTGTTTCTGTCTGTAATTAAAGCGCACATCCGAGTGTGCTGAAAATTAGCCAACATGAGCTTAATAGCGTGATACAAGGCAACGGGTAATTGCTTGTGTTGTTGTTTGTGTTTTGATACTGTAGAAATAAAGACCAGTGCAGATCACTCTCCTATTGACTTTCCCCTCACGGGACTGGCAGTCAGAGCTAGCACAGATTCTTGACTCCCGGCAGAGCTGTAATATCATGTTGCCGTTGTATCCCCTGCATCCATCCATCCGTCCATCCATACATCCAACAAAAAAAATGGGGCCCCAACTATCCGATTCCCTTGGGCTCTTAAAAGAAAGAGAGAAAAAAAAAGTAACTGTAATCACAAGGAAGAGATGAAAGGAAGATAAGTGGATGCAGGAGAGTGGAGGAGAAGTACACTGCAGGGCTCTGACACCCATCATATGGAATCAGCACCTCGTGAGTAATGGGGGTTAAAAAGGGAAAGCGCTCTCTCTCCCAGTGCCAGATGGGCTCGTGTGTGTTGGATCAGAGTGAGTGAGTGAGCGAGCGAGTGAATGAGTGAACGCTCGCAGCCCGTCTTGGCAGTGCCCCTCCGTCGGCAGCAGAAATCAAATGGCACAGGGGACTCCAGAGATGATTTGCCCACCTCGTTTGAGCTTCCATCAAGAAGCTGGCAGTGAGAGCCACTTTACCATCCAGCGCGGACGTGTTTCTCCGACGCTGTCACAGGCCGACATTTAGACAGATGCGGGGACTTACTGGAGAACAAGCTGTCTTTTTACATATCGCATCTCGATGTTTGCCACAAGGGGAACATGCGTGTTAAGAGCTTGTAGCATTTCCAGGAGTCCTTGATGATGTCTGAAATGCTTGGAGATGACAGTGATTTCAGTTTTTCATGAGGTGATTTCAAGGAAATGATTGGAAAACTGCAAAATGAGGTGAAGAAACAGTGCACGCTTTCATAGCAACATCTTTATGTTGCCTATGTCTACAGAGTTTTTTCCCCTGTATATTCTTAGATAGCAAAAAGGTGCAAAACATTCTGACCCACTCCAAAACAATGAATATAGTTTGTTATACACTTACTTCAGATTGTTAAGGAGTGACCTGCGTGGCACAGGCTACCATGAACAATGGACTTTTTTTTTGTTGTTTGTTTTTTAGTATCTCAGTATTGTCACTCCGTATGCTGTCGTTTTCAGCCAGAACCAGTGCTGATAGTGGAAAAAATAACAGGAAATGAAATAGCAGTTAATATATAGAAGGTAACTGAGATAACACAAGCCTTCTACAGGCTGCAGATTTAAATAGAATATTTTACGGTCACTTAATCATGTAAACAGGCATGTCAGTCAACAGTTGTCACTGCTGCATGCTATGTTGTGTTAAGTGATAATTGCACATTAATTGTCATCCCTTTTACATTGCACTACTGAGCTATGAGTGATTTGATTTCTTACGCTGTAGCAATCTGTGACCTCCCTAATACAAAGTGACGTCGACTCTGATGCCCTTTGTTGCCAAGTGATATGACACAACACTGATTCATACTGTATGTGATGAGCATACAGGGAGATGGGGCACTAAAGGCTCTAAAATTGCTGACTGGCTACAGAACAGAGCTAGGAGAGTTTGCCCCTCCCATTTTTCTGCGGGTTCAATTTGTCTCAAAAGCCTGGAAAAGAGGGCGAGATCGACTATCTAATTAGATGTACTCTGATTTCTCCAGTATTATATAATAACTGTTTTTGGTAGTGATTTATGAATTTTATTTGATGGTGAAAATGTTTCAAATTAGTTTTCTTTACTTTTGGACTTTCTTGTGTTACTGTTTGGAAATGTATGCTTGGAATTCTGGATCTGGCTTATATATATCTATAATGTCATTTAAGTCCATGTGGGCTGGGCCTAGTTGTATGCATGACACAGGAATAAAAACTTCATATGTTAAGTATTTTTTATCATTTTTATATAAAAAATAAATGTTATATGGTTTATTTTTTATTATTTATTTTTCTTTCTGTTTACTGTTACTGTTACTATTTTTTACTGTTTCTTCCGTTGCTGCACAAAAAATGATGTGCGTAAGCCACAGCGAGTTGTAGGAAAGAAGAGAAGTGTCGTTAGCATGAGCAACAACAGCCACCATGACACAAGGAAAGAGCGACATGTAAAGAAACCCAAATTCCATTAATAGGAAAGTCAAGAAAACACACATCTGTTGGATTAACAAGCAGTGCAAAAACACCTAAGCTACGGGTCACCATAAAAAAAGGGATTTTACAGATAGATAATTTAACAGTTACGCAACCACAATGTTTCAGCACTAGTTAAGACTGCTTGACGCCCTCCTCCTGCTGTAAATTGTAGCCTCGGCCCTGAGGGGGTCCGTAGAAGCAGTAATTATTAATTAATTGTTCATAGCCCGTAGCCTAGTGAACAGACATAGCCCTTTGGACATGCGTTCACAGTGGAGGAACTTTTCTCTCCCAATTAGACCAGCGAGGTGGAGAGGGCGACAGCACGGACCATCAACCACGCCAGCGCCGGTGAGCGGGCTTGTGGGAAACAGGGAGGACAGGCGGCAGGCGCGCTGTGGGTGTGAGGAGCCAAAAAGGCTGCGCTGGCCCCCCTCGCCGCCCTCGGCTGCTGACGAGGGTGATGTCAGAGATGAAGCCAAAGACAAAAAAGAAAATGAGAGCAAAAGGGAGAGAAGCTGCCTTTTTCATGTATTTAAGTGCATATATGCAAAGTCTCAATTTGTGTGAGCATGTGTTCTAAGAGGATGTAAAAGGCAAGGCGGGAGTGAGTGACAGTTGAATTGAAACATATTAGCTCTTGAAGATTTATAAGGCTGAGATGTTAGGATGACTCTGATGGGCTTACCAAGTGATTGGTGTGCTGGCCTTGCTGAGAATCCCGCTCTATGAAGAGCTCCGTAATACTTCAACACAAGAGCCTGATGGCTCATTTGAAAACCAGACGCAGCGCATGAAGTCAGTCTACCGAGCCAACATCCCTCTTCATAAACACTTAGTACAGAGTTGATCTTTAGCTGAATCATTTGGCATAGAATCAGCACAAGAATTATACTTAAATTATTTTTTTCACCCCTACAGAACAAAATCACAGGTGACTCACTGTTGCTTAGGTAACACCAACTTTCTGCGTCAGAACAAAAGCAGAGCATGAAAAGAGCAGGGGAAAAAAGAGCCAAAGTGACTGAAAGCTTCAGGTAAACACAAGTAGCATTTTTAATGTGACTGCTTTTCATTATATTCACATATGCTTATCAAGCACTTTTCAAGAGAACTTTACTGGCCTCTTTCTCATTCGACCCGGATTAATTATAATAAAACACAGAGAGCAAGATGCACAACAATGGGGCATCAATAACCTCTGACGTTATCATCAACTCAGAACCTTGGAACACCTGGGTCCACTTCATCACCTTGCGCCTGCAGATTTATGAATGCAGAGTGCAACGGGTTTCCGGGCAGGAGGGATATGCGGATAATGCAGCTTCATTAAGAGAAAGCGTAACGGCTCGCCTGAATGCATTATGGCATCTGTATGAGCTATATCGTCTGAGATATTAAATATTTACAGTCAGTGTATGCATATGGAATTACTCCTGCACACACACATCCAGTGGACTACTTATTTATCTTTGGCTGCATTAACATCCATCATTTTGAAAGCAAAAAGAAATGGCAGCAATCTGTTTTTGCTAAAATGATCACAAGCATCAAAGTAAGACATGAGGTAATACTTTAGTTCAGTTATCAGCTATTTAAAGTCTATGCAGGCATAGTGGCAACAATTTGTAGAATTACATAACCTCAATTATATTTGTGGATGTTGATATATGTGGAAGGTTATTTCAAAATAAATGTCATGAATTTCAAAATCAATGTAATCAAAGAGTCTTTGATTAAGGTATTTTATTTAAATTTTAAAGTATGTGTCTTTAGTAATATATACATTCAGTGTATACATACGGCATATTTTGTGATTGCAAGTCATCCTGTAATGAGACATTTAAAAAACAGGTCTTTCTATAAAGAACTGTGAAAATGGATTTTCCTCATTGAGGAATTCAGCAGGGAGAGAGGCTACAAAGCAACATAATGCAAGGTTAATGGATGGAAAACTTACTGTAACTCTGCCACGGAATGAAAGCCAGAGCATGACACTTTGCATTATTTCTATGCTAATGTGCACCACTCGTCAGCTATTTCACCCTACGGGGAAAACACAAGCCTTCTTTGTATTATATTTCTGCTTGTCATACTGCAAAACACAAATTTGGCTCAGTCGTTCTGTGTGTGTAAACCCACAAAGAAGCTGTTTTGATACCAGTCACTCTGGAGAGAGAGAGCGCTGCATTAATATTTCCAAAAATTCAGAGGACCCAAGAAAGAGAAAAGAATAATAAAAAAATAAAAAACATACAGACACTCGTTTGGGACTTTGGTTCTCATTCTCTCTCAAACCCTGTGAAGGTGATGGCTCGACAGTGTAGGAGAGAAGAGTTCTGAGAAATCAACAACGGAAAAAAGTCGCTTTTTCTAACTCTCACACAACACTTTTTGTTCTGAGTTTCTGAGTGATCCTGTCGCTTTAAATGAAATAACAGAAAAATATAAAAGGTTTGGCTTTCAAACGATGCAACATAACTTGAGTGCTTGGAGTTCCTAAAGTTCTTAAATTAAAAACCTAGTAGTAAAAATGCAATCTTTAAATATCACTGCCTGGAAGCACAGCCAGACCTTTCTTCATCTCACTCTAACACTTTATTCTCTGACGTAATTCACAAAGGGAATATAAAATAGATTTCTTCCTTCCAGAAGTTGTGTTTTTATTTTTAACCTATACCATCAGGTTTAGTGTCACAGTGTCCCATCAGCACAGTCAACGTTTTTCCTTTTTGCCTACAGTGTAACCCTAAAATCAGTCAGTTGCAGCCATTTGAAAAGGTTTTGTTTAGCTATTTTGTCTACTATATCATATATTATCTTGTCTTTTTTGTTGTGTTTTCTGCTTCTATAACCAAACAACTGCAGTTATTTCAGTAGAAGTTATTTGGTGAATGCATTTCCCAAAAACAAAGGCAGCAGGATGCTGATAGATGATTCACACCTCCCATAATACAACACAGATGCTGGCTCATTTTACATCAGACTGATGCCAAAATGAACAAAATATACTATTTGGACACAATTGCACTTTTTACAAAATTATGTCTGATATGGGAAAAAAACAAAGATTTTAGCTAGCATAACTGTTTGGCACATGATTCTAAGATTATAATGGAAGATATAATCTATTTTAACACAAGAGAAGCAATCAGAATGCATCTATAATCATTACAAATTGGATATTTTTGCAATACTGAGATATAAATTGGGGATTTTTTGAATGAAAAAATGCTATTTTGTCAACAACACCAGTGCGAATAAGAAAAGACAGGATGCAAAAGAGACACACAGGGAGAGTTGTGCATCCTGGGTGTGATCGGTATGTAAAAAGCGCCATGTGATTTGTGTCCTGCTCCAGTTTAGAGGCTACAGCCTCCAAACCAGCACACCCAAGGAGAACCAACCCACCTCGGGCTGCGGTTCCCATCTGCCTGCCCTCTCTCCCCCTCCTCTCCCTTTGACAAGGCCGCAGCCCGTGGTCATCAGTCTTCAGTCTGCGCTGTACATGTGTGTATGTGAAACAGAAAGAGAGAAAAGGGCCAAGAGAAAGACAAAATAGAAAGAAGGAGCAACATTACAGATTCACCACTGAACCGTCTTTTCCAGTCCCGGTCCCTCTGGACAGCGCTGCGGTAGCGGCTAGCTTGCTAACTGGCTGCCGGAGCTGACATGACGTGTTTCCCCAACAGACCACGGCCCCCTCCCTTCCTCTCTGGATCAAATCAAACCAGTGGGCTGATGCAGTATGATTGGAGCTCTGGTACTGTCTAATGGCCCAGAGACTGAGCCTGACGCATACTGTTGTCTCTATCACTGCCTGATTCACTGCAACAATTCCTCATATGCAAGCTACCCAGGGATGTGCATCTAGCGGGATGAGTGTAATTTTTATAGCTTGCAATGCAGCTTTATAGATATGACACTGCAAGTTACGTGTTAGCAGTGGTGGAAGAAGTACTCAGATCCTTTACTTAAGTAAACGTAGCAATAGCACACTGTGAAAATACTCCATTACAAGTAAAAGTCCTGCATTCAAAAGCTTACAAAAATATTGTCAGCAAAACATACTTGAAGTATCAAAAGTAAAAGTACTCATCATGCAGACAAAAGGCTCCTTTTATGGTGTTGTATTATACATACATATATATCAAATTATATGTGTAAGTAGCCTTTTACTGTTGTAGCTGGTCGAGGTGGAGCACATTTTAACAATTCTATATACTGTTCGGCAGTTTAATCTGCAAAACCCCCAATCTCATGAACACTTATCTGAATATAATTATGTCCTAAAAACCTTATTTTCTTAAAACAATTTAAAAATCAGTGCGAAAGAAAACAGTATTGAACCAGTTTTTACTTTTAAATCAAATTGTTTAAAAAAAAAAAAAAAAAAAGCTCTGAAAAGCAGAGTGTGACGCAGGTTCCTGCACAAGAATTATGAAAAACTGTTGGAATATTCTTACTAAACTGTCAGATTTTTCACTTCTATTAAAGAAAATAAGACTTTAAAGCTGCTATAATTGATGTTATATTATTATAATAACAACATATCAAGTGACAGTATGAAAGGGGGGATAGTGATAGTGATGAAACTACAGAGAATTATCACCCAAATCTGCAGCTCCCCTTGGCTTTACAGAGCGTTTTAGTGTCTTTCAGCTCATTGTTTTGGTTTTCCAACCCACATCTTTACTGCTTTGGTCCACTCTCAACGCTCTCTTGCTCAGCACCAAACTGCAGACAGGCACAGTTAGCGACTAGCTGCTGAACATAACTGAGCATTTAGCAGCTAAAGAGCCAGATTTTTTCTTTCAGGAGTTGGTGGAGACCAAAAACAGAGCTAAAAAGAGAAGAGCATATTGGACTTACACTCGCCAGGTGGACAGAAACACAACTCCAAATTAATGCTAATGTTGCTCCTTAACAGCTGGATGTGTAAATAAGCGACTGTTTGCTAACAAGTTGCTAACAAGGTGATGATATGTCAATATTGTGTCCACAACTTGTTTCCACTGCCCCCAAGTGGCCATAAAAATCAGTTATTGCAAGTTTATGGACTCAGTTACAGACTAAAAGGACTGGATAAGAAGGAGATTTTGTGCACTGAATGATGTTTTATATTAAGAAGCAGATCATATGTTGTTTTAAATAAGCTAAGTTGAAGTATAGCTGTCAAATAAATGTAGTGTACAATATTTGCCTTTGAAATGTACTGAAGTAGAAGTATAAAGTGGCATGAAATTAACATACTCAAGTAAACTGCAAATACCTCAAAATATACTTAAGTAAAGTGCTGTACTGGAGTGAATGTATTTTGTTTTTTACCACCAAGTGTATCATTCTTTGTCTTTTTCGCACACAATCTAGCATGCACACACTGTTTTTTAAAAGTATTACCTGCAGGCTTGAGCTTCTCAAAACTGGTCACCTTTGAGGCTTTCATCAATGTCAGTGTTCCAGCAAAAGGAGACCAAACACAAACACATTCACCTCAGGCAGGGGACTCCCCGCTGAGCTATCACCGACACAACCAGTGACCCTCAACAAGCTCCTCTAAGTCTCTGGAATTGCCCCCTTCTGCAGCTCTGTCATTCTTTCCTGCTGCCAGCACAGGTAGGTAACTCTGTTTCTCTCTAATAGTCTCTCTCGGTCTCTCACCTTCCTAATAAGAATCAATATCAGCTCTCTTAAAAGTCATCAAGCACAGAGGTAAAAAGGCTCAAGAGCATGAAATTGCAGATGGGAGAGAGTGTACTTATGCAACACTAGGCTGCGATATGGGCCTCAAATGGGTCGAGCCATTGAAGACATACAGTAGAGAGGGAGAGAAAAAGGGAAAAGAGCAGAAGCAGAGAGGGAAAAATAAGATTTGGAGGAAGTGGAAGGCTCAGAGAGAGGCAGTATTTCATGCCGCAGAGATTTGATTCTTGGAGGTTTTGTTTTGTCTTTTCTCCTTATGGACCCGCGCATCAAGCAGCGCAGCTACGCAAAGCTTATCATGTCGTCGGCTTATCTCCCATTTTCACCTCCTCAAAGAAATAAACACACACAGAGCAACTGGAAGATGGGAAATGCACAACAACAAAGAGATGACTCTTCAGGTTCAATGGCGCTACAGCACTCTCTGTTTTCATTACCACACACTGTCCTGGAAGCCAGGTGAGACCGCTGATGGAGCTATGGATTATCCTGCATTGGATGGGGATGCAGAGTCTGAGGCATGAAGGACACCGATCGTGTCAGCCAAGGCAAAGGCATATCACAAAAGTAGACCTCAAGGACTCAAGTAGATTAAAACTGATTGAAATCCCATTTGTGGCGTTTGGGGTCTTTTATGTCAGCTTTCTCTCTCTCCATCTCTTGCTCCCACTCCCTTTCGATGTCCCCAAAGTGAGCAGAGCCTGAGTCTGAATAAACAAGTAAGATTGCATTTGTGGAGACAAGCGTCTCAGATTTGCGTGGCAGTAATATGAAGCTGTGGGATTTTGTAATATAAACAGCAATAAAGGTGTGTGCGCGTGGATGTGTCTGTCTTTTTGATAGGCAGCGATGTGACAATATGGGAGGAAATGATCAATTAGAATCTGACGTAGAAACATATGCATACACAGAAGTGCCTCTGTGTACATGCATGTGCAGTGTGTGCACATCTTAAATTCTCAAAAATAAATATTAAAAACTATAAATACTGTATTGGTAGGTGGGTAAACTAAATCTTTATCTGCAAAGTAACTAGTAGTTGTTGAATAGATTTAGTTTAAAAAGTCCACTATTTTAAGTATAAAGTAACAGAAAATGGAAATACTCAAGTAGAAATACCATAAAAAGTACATTACTTAAGTAAATGTACCGTTTTTGTTTCACAGAGCAAAACACAGAAGCAGACCGACTTGCTTGTTAACTTTAACACTGTGCCTTAGTGTGCTTGCTTCATATTTGTAGTTGTGTGTGTGTGTGTGTGTGTGTATGATTAGCTAGCTACTAGTATTTTAGCTATCATCCATTTCATGCTTGCTGGCTACAGAAAGGTAGCAAGGGAAGAGACTTTTGTTCCTTGAGTTTATCCTGAAGAAAGCTCCTCTCTTCACCCTGGGTAGTGTACTGCCTGGAAGGAGGCGCTGCCTTTAAAGCTAAAGTCAGGGAACACAAACCTCCCATTTGCAGTATAACACCATAGATTCCATTAAAGATTGTAGCATGATGGGCTGCATGTTCATTTAAATTTTTTCCAGTATATGGTAAATTCTCCTGCTCAGAGGTGGGTATATGCTGTATAACTGCACATATGGACCACCACACCTCTAATAATGGAATAACAATAAATACAGTGTCACATATAAAACTTTATGTGGCCTAGATTTTTTTTAAATATACACTCACACAGTATACTTTCCATATCCACTAGTGTCCAAAGCTGGACATGAGGCCAGTTCATTGCAAGGATGACATACAGATAGTAGTCATGCTTACATTCACATTCACATGTAGTCCTGCTTACATTCACCTTATTCATTCACCTGTGAATAATCTGCTGTACTGTCCCCAATTGACTTTTATGTCTCAGAGCTATGGGAGTAAACAGGAACACTAAGGGTGAACCCGGCAGGTCAAAATCCAATCCTTGTGCCTCCTTGCTGCGTGCAAATAACAACCAAGAATTTCAAATTAAAACATTTGAACAAAACATTAAAACATTGGGAATGGTTATGATCATAAGCAATGCCAAATTGCACTTACATCTTTACCCGTTTAGTATCCATTTCTCTGTTTTTCTCTCTTCAATTCTTTTAAATGGTTTTTAATTTTTGTTTGCATTTTCACGTTTTATGCTGTTAAATGTACACAAATGAACTTGCCTTGCCCTAAGTTCATGACGGCACTAGTAGCACTAGTACATTTTATTATCATTATTCTATATATTTATATACATCTCTCTCTATAGTGGCATAACAACTATAAGAGTATAATTTTCAGGTTTTTTTAATCTATTTATATTTTGGACTGGTAGTTTGTTGTACTGCAAACCTCGACAACTGCCGTCTACCTGTGCAGGTCTCCAAAAAGTCAGCTGATAAGCCTAAGCTTTCTTCAGAAAAAGAGGAGTATCTAGCCCACACAAAATGCCACAGTGCTCCATGGAGCCCACGTTGTGACAAATACCTCCTGATATTATCTGGATACTGTGGATTTATGCAACATCCATACAACTTATTCACTGGCAAAAGAGGCATGCGTAAGGACAGCAAAGTGACTCCACAGTGCAGATGGGCATGTCTGCAAGATCAGATTTGTCCTTACAGGACTCAGACGAAGCGCACAAATCTCAGTTTGGGCGAAGGGAGAAATTGAATTTGGAGAAAGGTCAAATCTTCAATGTCACGTTCATCTGTGGCTGCCACACAAATAGGTATAAGCCTCTTGTCTGCTCACGCATGGTGGAAAGCCTCCTCCTCGTATGATCAGCAGGTAAAACCAGTCAAACAGCGCACTGAGGATCGGCAGCTCCTCCAATCAGAGACACAACTGTGAAGGCACAGTTGAATCACAGGCAAAGAAGACATCCAAAAGGTAGAGTTCACTGCAGGTCTTTCCTAACTAATAGAGCTCCCTCCCCGGGCTAGAGGCCACATCATGGGAGGGAGAGACTCAGTGACAGGCACCCTAGGAGGCAGTGGGACGGCAATGAAGATGTAAGAAAACCCAGAGTTGCACCATCGTTCAACCCCATCTTCACATTTCCTGAAATTCATTGAGCTGTCATGGGGGCAGAATGGTAAACAGAGAAATGGCTCATGCTTCTTCCCCATTAGATGTACGTGAGGAAGCCATGGCAACAACTAATGAGATTCTTCCTCTTCACTGTACGCAAAGTAAAACATTTTTTATTCTCACTTCTCTTTTCATTGCTACCCTGTGAAAACTGTGTATCTCCAAATGTGGTGATTTTGAATTTTTCAATAAAACTTAACAATGAAGTGTTCCTGTATGGGCTGAGAAAATTCTTCTACCTCTTTTGCTACATAAACCATTTACAAACCCGTTAACTTATCAGAAAAAGTCATTGCCACGAAGCTGAATACAGGGCTGTTTACTTAGATCATGAAAAGCTGATGGTTTTGGAGATACATGGTTTTCACAGGACAGTGTTTGCATTTTATACAGGAAATGTGATCTTTGCACAGCTGTATTAAGACAGATGATGTATCCAAGTAACAAAAATTCACTTATGGTAAATTCACGTAATAGCTCCCACTTGACCAAATTAAAAGTTATTTAAATTCATTATAATTAACTATTGACAGAGTGTGGGAGTGGATTTCTGCTATTTAGATTTTACAAAGAAATTAATCTTTTTCTAAAGATCTATTAAGTGATGGTTAAAGTGTGTGTAAATGTGCATGGAAAATTATGATTGCATTATGAATTTGGCTTTATTTTTTAATGAAAATAGTGAAAAATGCCCATCACAGTTTCCTAGAGCCCAAGGTGGCGACTTCAAATTGCTTGTTTTGCCCGACTTACAGTCCAAATCCCAAATATATGGAATTTACTATCATAGAAGGCTCAGAAAACAAGCAAATATTCACATTTGAGAAGATGGCAGCAGTGAGTTTTTGGCATTTGTGCTTAAAAACAAAGACTTAAATGATTAATCTACTGTAAAAATAGTTGCAATTAATTTTCTGTCAATCGACTAATTAATTTAGCTCTAACAATGATAATAATCATACAAAAGCAACTCTAACTGTGCTGAAACAGACACTATTCCACAAATAGTGTCACTATTCCATGAAATATAAGCCCATCTGTTGGTGGGGGATTTAGAAGCCCCCCTGCAGCCACTATTTAAAAAATGATTCAACTGTAAATTGATTTGTCGCAGGCTTTACTAACATCACAAAGACGGCCCTGTGATCCACTTTGCTCCACATTGTAGGTTTATCCACCTTAAGCCCCTCTTTAAAAACCGCCAAACCCTAACTGCCCTGTGACTGATGACATGATTCAACACTTTGATATGGCTGAATTTTACACTTGATTTTCTTCATGTGCTTCAACACCAACATGATTTAATGTAAAAGTCAGACATGCCTCAGGAAGAACGTGCTCATGTTTGAGTGGTTTTCACTGAAGCGAGCCCCCCTGTCCCCCCTCCTCTTACCGTCCACGCAGGCGGGTCTGGCTCTTGTAGTTCCAGCGATCTGGCCCTTCTTACAGGCGCAGCGGGCCGTCTGCCTGGCGATGGTCCGCCGTGGTTGGCTGCTGTCCCTGTCCAGCGTCACAATCTCACATGTCCCCGCTGCCAGCTGGCCTGGAAATGACATTGCACCACAGAACGCGAGGTCAGAGAGATGAAATCATAAACAGGGCAAAATAAACTAGTCTGTCTCTTCTGTTAAATTTGTATTCTGTCACATGTTCGGTGGTGTTAGCTGTGTTATTTTTCATAATCCTTTGTAGCTTAATTGGCAGGGCACGGCACAAACATTACCAAATTGGAACTGATAAAGGGAGTGGGTCTCACTGGGACCACTGACACAAGTGCATGTACTGTAATTGTGCATGTATTTGTCTACAGCAAAACTTTTATACATGGCTAAGACATTCATTCTAGTTTTGAATATATAATACAACAATTTAGACACAGCCTATCTGTTTAAAGCAAGACTGTGTAACTTTTGCTGAACGGAGGCCATTGTGGCCACAAGTGGCATTTACAGGATAATGACGCGCACATTTTCCGTTCATTTTCCAAAAAGTTTCTCATTTTACTTTTGTGATAAAACCATTGAAATGTTTCTCTGTGACATGTTAACATGCAGAGTCATGAAGATCACAAACTCACTTAGTAACGGCAGTTACACAAAAAGCTAGAGATGAGCTAGTTAGCTAACATTTACAACAAACTAGTTAGCTATCATTAGCCAACATTAGCTGCTGGTCATACCAGGCCAAGCAAGGCTATAACACCAAAACCCCTGCGTGTATTTAATAGTGTAAAGGGGTGTTTGATTGCTCAGAAATTCAACTTTTCTTTTCTGGGAGCAGGATTTGTTATTTTATCTTTCTAAAGTTACATAGTCTCACTTCAATGACCAGGTGGAAGATGAGAAAGACATCAAACAATCTGATCCCATTAAAAAAAAACAAAAAAACTTTACTTCAACTGACTTTAACCACATTGGATATGCAGTGGGGATACCATTTTGAAATTCTCACATTTATCTCAGAAGAGACGTGGGTTCGTAGAGGTTTGACAGACCCAAGTTCCTTAACCCTGCACCGTTTCAGTGGAATTGCTCAGAAGCCGACAGAGGAACGCTGCGGTGGTACTGAGCAGCCCACAGATGTAACTGCATGCGTGAAGGGACTTTATGACGACGGTGAAGAAGTTACTTTTAAATTTCAGCTACCTAAAGACTACCCTCAAGCTATTTCCCATTAAGGGCCACATCCTATCAGCACACCTCTTTGAAGGTAATGTACCCATTAGCCATGAAAGAAACGCATGAATACTGATGAACTTTGTAATTGCTGCCAAGGCCCCCCACACCATCTTACACACACACATCCTCTATGTATTCAATCAGGTGACCTTTGGCCTTGTAGCCGGGCCCTTGCTGCTCGCAAATTAACCTTTCTCTGTGTGTGGAGGCCCTCGGGTGCCATCCTGGAGAGGCTTATCAGGATCTAATTGTGATTGGCAAGAGGATGGAAGTTGTGATTAAATCTGGACTTGAGTCCCGAACACTTGGGTGGCTGGCTTAATGAACTGAGCTGCGAGGGGTCACACCCAGGGTAATGGGGATCTATCAGGATTCATTCACACTCTGGTACCTGTGGTGGCCATGGCCACAGATGGAGAAAAAGTCTGTGTGCATACAGTATGTTTTATTTTAATGGTAACCATAAAGTATCTTTTAGGGAAACAAAAACAACAACAACAAAAAACCTAACTTCATGAAGTTGGCCTGTAATTCCCATTATTATTATTTTTACCCCTTTTAACTATACTTCTTCATTTTCTTTTACATTTTTTTCTTTTAGTTTTGCATTTCTTTGTGAATATATTGAGGAACAAAATTGATACAATGCTTACGATGCACCGGTAAACCACCACAACAACACATAACATGGGGGGGGATAGAGGGGTATTGGGGGCTCAGCTACAGAACAGCACCACATAATCAAACTTAATATTTAGCTGATTATCTGTACTGGTGATCAGAGGGTCTACCAGACCTGTAAGGGGAGCCAAGTTCCAAAACTATCTCAGGTACAGACTCAAAGAAATAGAAAAAACACAGAAACGATGACACCACAGGGGCCACAGAGTCACAGTGTTGGTTATGTCTCATTCAAGTGCAGATTTGTCGTGTCGAAAGGCAGCTATTCCTTCCATACCAAAGAGATTTAAAAATTCTAGTAACCACCTATTGAAAAATAAATTGACTTATAAACCTTCCAATTCACAAAAATCATTCTCTTAGCAGCAAGTAGGGCTAAGCATGCTATTTTTATGGACCTTAGCTGTACAGCCCCAGTGCTTGTTAATTTTTATGAATATGACACCCATGTTTTAACTTATGCACCAATCCACTTAAAATAGTTTTATCTTTGTGTGATGCTTCTGTGTTTTGTCTGTCTTCGATGCCGGCACTGAGAGAAATGACGGCTCATTCTGCGGTGTATGGCTATAGTTTGAATAACAACTAAACTTGAACTTGTGCTCTTAACAACAATAACATTACCCTTCTTTTTATGCTTCCCCACACTGGCTTACTGCCAGACAGGCACACACACAGACACTTATTACACTTAAATGGACATGCACGCATATCATGAGAACACTTATCATGAGAGTCTACCCCGACTCAACCTAAACTTACGTCACATCTCCAAAATGTCAACTTTTCATGAGCAAAGAAAAGCTGCCCTGTTTTCTGCTTTGTGACAATGAATTTTCAGATGATGCAATGGGTTTTTAAATGGTTTATTTAGCTGAAGAAACAGGATATTCTTTTCAGCCCATAAAGGAACACGTATTCTTTCTGTTCTTGTTAAGTTTTTCTTCTTTATTAATACTAAATGATTTCTTTTTATGTTGGAAAAAAAAGAGAAAAAAATAAGGTGTTGAGGGCAAAATTAGGTTGTGTATTTAAAAGTAAACATACTGACTGAAAGTGGCCATTTAATTCAACATCAGATGTGTTCACAATGTTCGAGACCACTAATCTTCAGCCATCTCTAGCTCTACTGTAGTGTGACTACTCTAAAGCCAGTAGCTGTACATGGGTGGTATGTATATGCGTGTATCTAAATACAACTCTACTAAGAAGACAGGGGAAGTGATTATAAATGTGCAGAAAGATGTCTTAACATTAGATGCCTATGCTCAAAAATGCATGTCAACAAAATCCAATCTCTCATGTCTTTTGCACTTGGGAGATTAAGACTGAACCCCCCCATCCCTTTCCACTGCTCTCCTCCTCTTCCTCCGTCCTCCTTTCTTCCTTGACATTCCTTTGCTCCTCTCTCCTTCATGCCTTCTCACTTAACTCCCTCCTCCCTCTCGCGACTCCTCTGTCTTCTCTAGGTGATGCCGGATAATGACTTGTCATGTAAGCTCCTGTGTGTTTGTGTGTGTGTGTGTGTGTGTGTGTGTATGCGAATCTGTTCATGTGTGTATGCGCGCGCGTTTACTTCCTGCATCCTACCCCACCCACCATCTCTGCTGAAGATCATCTCCTCGCTGCCTTCTTCCTGCTTCCTCTCTTTGTCAGTTCCTTCTCCTTTGGAACTCCATTGCAAGAAGCTCAAAAGACTGTTTGGATGTCTTATGTAATCGCGCGGATCGCTGTGGCACCGAGGTACCATGTGTGAAGTCAACAAGCTCAAACACTGTGGCTGATTTGACGTCGCGATTCTCTGTTGTTCTTCTTTCTTGAGTCGATAGAGCTCATTAATTGTCTACATTTCACCAAACAGGGGCCTTGCTTTTACTGTCACAGCTGTAGCTGCCGGGAAACGGAATTAATTACATTTTCATGTTGTTGGCTTGCATTTTCATGTACTGTATATTGTCTTCTGTACAGCTGCACTGACTTCTATATGGAGACGATAAAGAATCTTCTAATTTTAAACCCAGTATAAAAATTATCGTGCTCTGCCTCGTGAAACATTTCAGTTGTAACATATGTGCTGGCAGCGGTGCTTAAAGCTAAACGCTAATGTTAGCATGCTAAAATGCTCACAGTGACAACGCTAACATGCTGATGTTTAGCAAGTATAATGTTTACCGTGTTCACCATCTTAGTTTACTGTGTTAGCATGTTACCATTTGCTATTTAGCACTAAACACAACGTACAGCTGAGACTGAATGTCATACGTTTAGCAGCTATTTGGTCATAAACCAAAGTATTGGACAAATTAAAAACTTCACCTGATGATCGTGCTAGATGAAGAATTAAGGGATCACCAAAGTTATTACAATTCATCCTGAGAGGAACATGAATGTCATGGCAATCCCCTCAGTAGTTTCACTCAAAACCAGTGAGACATTTCCCTCAATCCCACAAATGTCAACCTTAGGGTGGTGTCAGAGGAAAAGTCAGGATCACTAAAGTCCAAAGGATACATCCCCAGGGAACCATGACAACATGACTGTACAACATTTTTGGTGCCAAATCATCCAGTTTCACTGCATGAATGAAACCTTTGACCTGCTGGTGGAGCTAGAGAAAATGTCAGGGGATCACCAGAGTCAGTAGGAGTCATCCTCTGAGGACAATGAATGTCTGTACCAAATTTCATAGCAATCCATCCGCTAGTTGTTGAGATATTTCAGTCTGGACCAAAGTGGTGGACCGACTGACCAACCGATCAACCAACCAACAGACCAACATTGCCATCCCTGTAGCCATGTAGCCGCTAGCGTGGCTAAAAAAGCTGAGGAATACGTTTATCCAGTCTTGACTCTCAATTCAAGTTCCCCACACAGGATGAACATAATGTGCCACTCATATGTTTAATATTTCAGGTGTGAATCTCAGGTATTTGTGATGATAGAGACATCAGTCTGTAGAGAATTGCTGAAGAGTATTAGAGTTTTAAACAAGTTGGTTTCAGCTGCAAGTATTCTAGGTGTTTTGCAGTCTTCCCAAATATTACGTGAGTGAACTTGAGGACAAGCTGGTCTCAGGGCCCAATAAAGCAGGAGTTGACTCCATTCCTTCTTTTCTAAAACAAATTGCTTCAAGCGTCCTTGTGGCTCAGCCTCCAGAGCGCAGTGCCAGGGATACTGCGTACATTGCCTCTCTTAAAAATACCAAGACTAAAGAAACAAAGCAAAAAACAAATACAAAAAACGAACTGAACCAAACCTCCCCATCACAACAAAGTATTCCTCTTTTGTTGGCCTGGAGGGACCTGCAGAAAAGGTTAAAAAATATTACAGGATTCACAGCTCCAACAAGGCAGTTTTCAGAAAGCTACACATTTGGTCCCAAAAAATAAATAACTTCTGTATTTTTGCTCAGAATTAAGATTGCATAGTGGTTTTCATATACATTCTTTACACATGCAAATATGCAAGATGTAGTCAAATCTCTTCACAGTCATCCCATGAAGAAATTGGACTGTGAAGAGAAGAAACAGTAATCCTGTTTCCTGGAATAGCCTCATGAATAGTGGGAAAAATCTAAAACTGGCAGGTGTCCTCAGAAACAAACCCAAAGCTTGTACCAGTAGCGCTATGATTTATCATCACCCTTATCAGCTTCTGTTGTCAAGCAGTTGTCAGCTTGGCCAGCCAAATGGCTGATTAAAATGTATGTGTGGCCACCCTAGAGTGAAATGAAAGCTCCGACTGTGGCAGAAGATGGATTCATGTGGCAGAGCGTATGGCTTAATACGACGTAATGTTACTGACATGCTCCTATGCTTTATTATTTCTCCTCCCGCTCCTCAGCACATTACAATTGCTATGCCATTTGACAAATGTCCAGCACGGCTACAACAACGCACATTACTTTTTTTCCTCCTCTACTCCTAGATCTCTGAGAGCATGTTTTTTTTTTTCAAGAGGCTCTTTTTCATTCATTTTTTAGAATTATTCTTGTTTTGCCGTTCAAGAGATCCCAATACAACTAAAAGCTGTTGCTTCTTCTTCTGCTGAATCAAATGCTTAGATATTTATAAAATGTGTGGTTTAGGCTTGGTAGGAGGGGTAGGTATAGTCTTTCTTGTCCTCTGAAAATCTGCAGTGTGCTGGAGTCATGCTGGGATTGCATACTGCGCTGCACAAGAAACAGCTATTTCCAAAGTATTTCTGTGTGCCCTGCTAAATTCGTCACAAAAATGCGTTCTGCCATGAAATTTACTGACGACACTGAAGTGCAGTCTAACAGAATGAGGTTTTAATTAGCCCTCATTTTTACAGTAAGACTTGTGGCAGCATACATAAGAAAGATGAGGGCTCCCAACCAAAAAATAGCAAAGAAATGTAAACTGATTGTAAATAAACACCACAGGTCCGAAGTAATAAATTATATGTATTTTACTTTAAGTGAGAGTAATATATTTGCTTTCAGCTGATACAGGCTGTGTTATTTTTTGATTTAGTATTAAACCGGTCTTCTGATTAAAATACATATTAGTTTCAATCACATTTTAGACATTTCATTGTTCATTTCAAATGTTTTATTTTTTTTCCTGTCTTCTAAGTATAAAAAATGAGGCTACAGGGTTTATTTTGACAGCGTCAGCTAAAACAATGCATAACACTAATGCTGAACTGCTCCTTAAGCAAAAGATGTGGATAGTTTACAGCCGACATCTTGCACTCATCCCTACCAATAGCCTATGAATATTTAAATTCAAAGTAACATTAACGTTACACCCACACACTGTATTGCTCTTGATAATGATATATTAACGTTAGCTAACCATTTTGTGAATGCAACTGCATGTTTTCCTAGTTTGTCTTTGCTGTTTTGTTTCTGCTTCGTGTCTAATGTCCAATGGGATTGTGGATGCATTTGCAATTTAGCAACAAGGCAAGAGTTTAAAAACCATGATAGCAGCTCATGGCGGCCATGCTGCTTCTTGCACTCACACACGGTTTGAGCCAACCAAGCATCTGACATCGGCGTCCTTAGAGCACTGTGATCTCGCAAGCAGGGCTAAAAACATGCAGCGTAAGGTGAAGAACATTAAATGCTGAAATATAACATATTGATTTGTGTATTGAGCAAACAATGTTGCCATGGTGCCTCTGAGGAGCCGAATGACTCCTGTGTGTTTGTGTGTGTTTGGCTGTGAGGCAATATGAAATATAAGGATGCTAAGACACGGACATGCTCTTTTCTAAGCATCAAAACGATGCATGTAATGGCTAAAGCCTTGTTTACAAAAAATTCCTTTTCCACATATTCTCCACTTAACCCAGAAACACTACATGGCAGCTTGATGTAGCTGGAAACTAGCATCACATCTGTTCTGCTGGAGAGGACAGAGTGTGTGTGTGTGTGTGTGTGTACATGTCAGACATTGCCAGACTAAAATGCTATATCACTCCAGCCGGCTACAGCTGTTTGGAATGAGAGAGGAGAGTCCGGCGCCAAGACTGTGAGTCTGAAATCCCATTTTGGATCCAAACGCTGCATTAGTAGAAACTTGATGTCATCCCTCTACCCTGAGGCCTGGCGGGCTAGTTTTTAAATGAATCCTTTTAACAAGCCTAATCAGAGGCTGGAAGAGCCAGCTGAGCAGCATGTGGTGGACGAAATTACAGCTTTAGGTAAAAGAGCAGTCGGGTGACGTAGGGCCTGAACGAAATCTCCAAAACGACCTGCACTTGAGCACGAGTAGACTGAGGTCCAGAAACAATGAAGCTGACCACTTACTTGGACTTCAATTTATTTGGAGTCTGGACCTTGATGTTAATTGAAAGCAGTTTGAAGAGGGTACAGTATGTCCTTGATTTTTACCGGTGTGAAAAATGATGTTCCAGTTGGATGAACAGAAATGGTTGATAATTTTAATAAATTCTGATCAGGTTACAATTGATGAATAATTACCAGTGAGCACAGTGGTTAAATGATTTATACAGAGCGGCAGGAGGGCCACATGTTTCCTGCAACGTCCATAGTTTTGAAGGGATAGTGTGGCAATATGCTTATTCGCTTTCTTGCCGAGTTAGATGAGAAGATTGCCACTCTGGTATCTGTCACTTCAATTTGAAGCTGGAGCCAGCAGCTGGTTAGCTAAGCTAGCACAGAGACTGGAAACATGGGGACTCAGCCAGCCTGGCTCCATGTGACAAAACATCAAACAAATTAGATATAATGTGTTAATTAGTGAGACCTGGAGGTGGTGGAAAGCGGGTTTTGTTACCACTCTTTAAGCTAAGCTAAGCTAACTGGATGCCGGCTCTAGCTTCATATTGAATTGACAGATGAGAGTGATATAAGTATATTATCGGTTTAAAACATAAAATAACTTCTTACTTCTTGCTTGAGCGCTGCAGGTGTCTTGAACTTTACTCTTTGAGTAGCTCTGATGCCTAAATTTAAACAAAACCAATACCTACACTGGAAAAATTATGATTAAATGAAAGAAGAAAAAAAAAAAAGCTACAGATAATGTTCCACCACCTTGCATCGTGCAGCAGATTGCTGTTAGAAAGAATTGAACTCCTTTCAAACTGCCTCAACTTACAGCAGACATTCATTTTCCCCTCCGACACTGATAGAGTGACCAAAAACTCATCATAAAGCTGGCCTTGAAATTATTAATACCCTGCCTATACTGCCAAGAGTCAGAGAAAGTTCTGAAGACAATTGTCATTGGGGGCACTCTCTCATCATGACGAGGGGAGGGGGAGAGAAAGAGAGAAGTGTGGTCTGGCCGATCTATTTTGGGTGAAGCAAGCTTGTCTGAGCGCTTCGCTTGCTTTGTGGAGCCACTCTGAAAAGTGATTTGATTTTCCTTTTCTGCCCTCCCCCCCACCCTAAACTGCTTGGGCAAGCAGCCGTCACACAGACGCACTAACACACATACACACTAGAACATAAACACATGCACTCATAAAAGAATATAAGCACACATGCAGCATATAAATGCCAAATACAACCACAAGATAGACCTGGATCTCTCTCTCTTTCTATCTAATACATGCACACACACATATATAAGCTGAGTGAATGTTGCCATGCAACCACAGCTACAACTGAACCTCCTCTGCTTCCTCCAAATAAGTATCAGCTCCTAACAAGCAAACAGGATAATACAGAGCTTCTGTTTTAATTTGTCCAATACACGAGCTTTAGCTACACTGTGTTAAGTGCTAATTAGTAAAACTAAGATGGAGAATATGGTAAACACCATACTTGCTGAACGTTAGCATGTTAGCATTGAAATGGGGAGCATGTTAGAATGCCGATGTTAGCGTTTAGCATTACAGAGCCGCTAACATGGCTGTAGGCTTCTAGTTTTGTATTCTTAAAACCTATTTTCTGTCATTTTCGATCGAGTATGACAGATTAAAAAGTGCCCTGAGATAACTTTGTTATGATATGGCGCTATATAAATAAAACTGAATTGAATTGAATTAGGGATGAGAGTAGCACCGAAATGATCACTTGATTGACAAAAAAAAATTAAATAAATTTATCAACAATTTTGATTATTAATTATCAAGAAAAAGTGCTATGTTTGTTGGTTCAACAAGTTTTTCAAATGTAAAAGGTTTTCTGTTTTATAACTTTTTCAAGTTTTAAATCTTTGGGTTTTGGACTGTTATTTGGCCAAAACAAGCAATTTAAGGACATTACCTTGTACTCCGGGAACTTGCAATGGGCCTTTTGTATTGCTTTCTGAGATTTTTTTGGTACAAGCAATTCATCAATAACAGCAGCCCCAGGTGGGAGACCTCACCATCTACCTAAGGTCCCAGGATCCCCATACTTTCATTCAGAATACAGCAGCTTTGAGACACATTCTTATCAACCTAATGCATGTTTTTTTCTGTTGCATTAACTTGTGATTAAAATAAATTCAATTCAGCTGCATTCCCGTGTAGCTTAATAGGGTTTTCATAATAATAAGCATAATGAAGCTAAGGCCCCTTTTTCATACTGTGACCTTGTGTAAAGCACGTAAAGAATGGTGTTTTCCCATGAGACGCCCTTTTCCCCAGCGTTAGTGTTTTAGAATAATGAACTCTGCTTAATAACGGTGTTGCCGTGAAACAATGAATGATCATCAATTAAAACGGTGGGAGAAAAGGGAAAACAAATGACCCCGATAACCCTTGGTAACACAGGAAAGCATATGTGCATATAAACACACAAACACCAGTGTCACTTCACTACTGCAATTAAGCACATTTTCCTCCCACAGAGGATACATCACAACAGGGCAATGATGATAAGGTGAAGTCCCTTAAATGTTGCTGTGATTTCGCAGAATAAAGACCCCTGGGCGAACGCGTGAAAGTCCAATAATTCCTCTCTTTCTGCACCCTTGGGGGACAGAAGCAAGGTATGTCAGACCGTGTTAGGCTCCTGATCAGAGCCGGCTGGGCTCCAATGTGGGAAAATCTGTAATAAAGCATCTGCAAGTGCGTGTGTGAGAGGTTGTGTGTGAACTTTCTTGTGTGTGCTGTATGCATGGTTTCTCCCATGCATGTGTAGGTGAACAGCAGTTGCCATTTTACTTTTTAAAACTTGCTTTCTTTGTATTTGCACTTTATTTTTCTCAAAAAAATGTTTCTTTCCTGCTCTCTCTCCATCTTCCATTTATTCTCTCACTGACACACATGCACACACAAAAAGAGGCACTCAGCAGGGGGGCAGGACATTCACAATTTACAACCTCTCTGGCTCTTTGCCAGCAAAATATCAGTTGAACAAAGCTTTTTATTTGAGAAGGAAAGTCTTTATCTCCACCTCAAAAAGGTTCACTCATTGTTGTTGGGATACTTTGGATTTTGTAAAAAGGGCTGGCATATTTTCAAATGTGACGTGAAGGAGAATGCAGAGCTACAGTGATAGCCAGGAGGTATCGCAGCTAACCTCACACAGTCACAGTCGCCAGCATAGAAAGAGTAATGGACTTATGTTTCTGCATCAGGGTGTCACAGAGGCTCTGTAGCTCTGCTTTAGGCACTGACAGAGCTGAGGTGCAGCTCTTCAAAAATGTAACTGCAGCTTGGGGCTACGAGGGACTACAGACCACGATAACTGCGACTGGTCAGGTTGAGCTGCTCGTGTTCTCTCCTGTGGGTAGTGGAGATAAAATGTAACAACTTGAAGTAAGGCTCAGGCATTTCCTCTTTTTCTTGTTAACGCAAGACTAACCAGCGTTCGTACAGCTTTTTAAGAGTAAAATTCGAGCACTTTTCAAGCACTTTCAAGGTACCTAATCAAAAATGTCCAGACTCTCGAAGCCTTTATCATCACATTTAAATTGTTACAATAAATGCCAGGAGACTACAAACAAATATGACAACAGGATCATTTCATTTAAGATATTAAAAGATTTTTGGTTAACATGAGTGATTGTGTCGATGATGCTGAAAATCAATCATTTTTCTGGGAATATATTCCACTTCAAGCATATTCTTAACCTTGAAAACATAGCGGTTAAAATTAAGCCTTTTCCAGACTTTCCAGACTTTGTAAGAACCCTGACTAATGTATATTTTGTGATATTGCAACGCCATTTCCAGTGCAAACATTCTGTCGCTCTGTTTCAAAATGAATAAAGCAATGTAAAGATAGTTACTTTGTGTCATGCATAACATGGCCTGATAGTACATGACACTACGGTCCTGGAAATTGAGATCTGGTATTTTTTGGGAATTCTTACCATAATCTGTTCCTGTTTCCCATGAAAAAAAGATGCCGGATCCTGGGATTTTTAGCATGTGTTAGCCTGCGTGTTCAGATACTGTAGAATATCATACATGCTAAAACAAAGACGTCCTCTCCACACCTACTGTAATTATCGCTTCCACACAACTGCTGCACCCAAATTGCTGTAATTGCAGTAATATAACTGGATAAACATTACACCTGTTCCTTTTCATGCTAAAATGGCAGTTCACAGTTCAGCTGTGTGGCAAAATATTGTACACTGAATGCAAACCATGAAGACGGTTCAACAAGCCCCCCGAATCAGAGCAGCGTTAAACAGGTGAAGCATTGCCCTGACCTGATGTTACAGTTAAATGTCAATGAGCAATGCTCCAGCTCCTCATACCACCAAACTAACATGCCAAAGTGGCAGTAATAAACTCAGATCAGTACTATAAAGATAGTCAGACTCTCCCACATAACCACTCAGATGTAAAACTGAAGGTATCCTGAAGGAACAGAGGACCAAATTATTTTGTTTTTACCTCAATGATATTCCACTTTTAAAAGGAATTGTTGCCTAAATTAAAACATCAGAAAATTGGAGTCTTTTTATGATTGATTATCCGAAGTTCTGTTTTTAAAAACAAACTTCGTTTATTGCAAGAAATCCTGCGTAAAGAATTGATATATTCCTGGGAAGTAAATCAGTTTAAAATCGAGGGAAACCTTCCCTCGACACATCCAGACTGTTGCGGTGGTGCTGCAACAAATCAACAGGTGAAATTTTACACTGAATTGTAAATAAATCTGTTCCTACTCCAGAAGCACCTACAGTGGGACCACCGGAACACCTCGACACAGAAGCTTAAATCCAACATAAGCTGCAAGGCTTTTCAATTTGGTAATGAAATACTAAGAGTACTATAAACAACGTTAAAGATGAATATTTAATATTATTAACATAATGCTGAGGTGCTGTCATTAATCTGATGTTTTCTTGAGTAGTAAAACTCTGATATCATGACAGCACAAGTGGGCAGTCTGTGCACTTGTGTATGTATGGGAGTGGCAGGGTGCATGGCTCCTTTCACTGCGGCTTGATCAGCATGCAGGCTGAGGTGTGGGGGAGAGCGGTGATTGAATACAGAGGCTGCAGGCCCCGGCACTGCCTTTAATCTCCCCTCCCCATTTAACTTGGCCTCTGTGCTGCGGCTCTGCCGAGGCTCAGCTGGGGCATAAAGACACACACACACACACACACACACACACACACACACTCCGTCTGCCAGCTTCTCCCAGTCCTATCTGTCTTCTGATCTGTCTGTCTTTCTGTTGGTGTGTGTCCCCATCTCTCTTGACTGTCTCCGATCTGCTGTTTCTCTTTTTCATCTGCTTTTTGGTGCTTTATGTCTCTGTTTGTCCTCCGTCTTAAAAGCTGCATAAATAAACCTGAAAATATCCGAGAAAACAGACACTAAGCCTAACTAACTACACCTAAAGTGGAAAAACACAGGCACCAAACTGTCATGGAGCCCTCCTTCAAGGTATTATGTAGCTTAAGTACATGTCAATGCCAATTTCAGAGCATGATCCATTTTATTTTATTAGCCAAAGGGGAACATTGCAGACTGCATATAATAAGATCAGTGGTGTGGTTTGGGCTGGGTTGTAGTTACAGTTATCTTTAGCAATAAAGCCCTCTTTTTTAGGATTTAGTGATCGTCTTATTGCCGTATCCACACTCCTGAAATCTCATCATTTTCTACGCCTTTAAAATGAACTCTCCATCCTGGAGCACAAGTGTCTGTGGAGCAGGAGTGGCCCCGCTGGCAGGTTCTGCTTTAGACTTTTGGGGTGATATGAGGAATTGTACCAATAATTGCTCTTCCTCTAAATATTGCTGTTGTAAGAGTGTTGTCGTCTGTCATAATGAGGATCTTAAAAATGAATTAAAATTGACAGAAAACTGCTGCTGTAGAGCCTGTTTTGTGTGTTCTTATTGCTTCTGTCCTTGTATTTTAGAGCAAGTACAGAAGATAAAAAGGAATCTTTTTTTGTATCTGCAGCTTTCCTCTCCTGTATTTAAGTTCTGCCGACCTACAGGTAGCTCTTTTTTTTTTTGTATGTAGAAGTTGCCAAATCCCATTAACTGTTGAACCTGATTCATTGTGGTGGGTTGATGACAGCGAAACACTGCTGGTGCCTTATTCAGTTCTATTTGTATATTTTTGCTTGAGATGACACAGTGGACAAAGTGGATTTCTAAACTGGAACAACAGATTTTTCAGGTTTCATGAAAAGACTGTCGACTGGTGAACAGGGTGTGCAGGTAAAAGTGAGGTTATTGTCAAGGTAAAGACAAACTGGTGCAACAAGTCTTGGACAGTGTTGTTCACAAATGCTTGAAAGTTAATAGTCAGGTCAATGTATCGAAGACTACTTCCCTCTCATTGCCTTGTCAGTGTGCATAAGGCTGTATGTGAAAATCCACTTTGCTCAAGATGGTGACCCAAGCAAGCAGAGGGAGAGGATAACGGTTCTTGAGCGTTTAATTATTTAAAGGCAGAGAGTCAATATACGAAGAGACAACCCTGTACTTCTTACCCACAAAGAAGAAAACAGCTCCTGCAGCCAATGTGGATGCAAGCACCTCTTTAATTTACTACTATATAACTGCAGTCTTAGAAAGAGAGGGAGTAGAGGTCTACAGTATAGTGCACTCACACATGAATGGAAGAGTGGCCCCCCGTTTTTACAAAAAAATCAGTGTAGTCAGAGTAACCAATTCTACAGGTTCAGCGGAACATGTAAATGAGTCTATTAGGTGACTGACCAAAAAAAACAGAAGGAGCAACTCCTTGCTTACGCTGCCAGAACCCCGTCTAGAGCAGTTCCTGTGATGGACAGAATGCGCCGTTAGGTGCAGGAAGTTGGCAGCCACACCAGGCTGAAAGTTAATATTTTTGTGTCCCAGAGGGAAAAAGAGGCTGTAAGCACAACTAGGGATACAGGAGATGAAAACAGAGAGACGCGACCCATCAGAACCTCCACTCTCGCTGATGGGTCTGGGCTTTTGGCTGCTTTTCAGGTGAACCGTTCCAGCAGTGGGCCTGCACGATAAGCAATGAAACTGAGGGTGAAGCTGATTGCTGCATAAAAATTTTCAAAGGGCCTGCTATTTTGAAGTGCCTTGAATATACTGTGTAGCCACTTTGTATGTATGCCACACATTATGTTAAATATGGATTGGGGCTGTAAGAGCGATACTCTGCATTTAAAGAGTTTGGAGGCAGCAGCTAACTACCTACAGTAATAAGCTGGTGTTACTTCCAAAGACAAGGAGCACATCATTCACTACCGACATTAGTTTGTGGGGTTACAGGTTTGTTATGTTAAAAAAAACCTCATCCACGACACATCTACTGTGTAGTTTGGAAGCCCGTCCTGGATGCTATCGGAGTTTAGGATAACATTAGCGACACTGTCCTGGTCTTTATTGGATTTGGAGGTTTAAACTCCAGCACCACCAGCCAACGTTACCCGAGCTAGTGTTAGCTCATCCTAAAGCTAAAAGTGAAAACAAACATTTTTCCTTGTCATACTTATCATACTAGGACTAGCTAGCTCTACACTGCCATACAAAAACAATGCTGTTTCTTTATTTCCGTGTCTTCTACATGGATCATCAACTAGAGAAGATTTTCTTTTTGCCAGGGACATGTAGCTTTAGCCTCAGTCTTTTAGCACAATCTCACGCAAGTGCATATTTAAGAGCCCTTTTACAGGATTTCTGTTTTAAAAGAAGTCAGCTGGAAACAAAGAGTCATCCAAAGACAGTGTGTTCAACCCACTCATAAAGCTAATGTTAGCTTAAATAGCTAAGGCGAAGCCAGGAACAATAGTCATTTGGATTTCTGTAGAATTTCGAGTGATAAATCTGCCGACGTTATCATTGTAAACTGCACATGTGCCACGCGAGAACGGAAAGCTTGACAGGCGTACAAACACTAACTTAAGTGAACACTCAATAACCCGATGCCTTCAGCTGTTTCATGCTGGAAAATAGTGATAGTACTGAAAAGACCCCTCTATGCTGTGCCTGATTAGCAGCTCACCCAATTACCATTGCGAGAAGTTAGGGCGCCAATAAAAGCCTAGGCAGACAGCGAGAAAGCATGCAGCTGTCACTTCACTCAGACTTCAAAGTTTGCAATTTGTATTTTCTGCGTGTGGAATGTCACTTTGTCTGAGACGAAGAGCAGGAGAAAAAGAGGTGATGGACAGAGAGACGAGGCAAGTTAGAGACAGAGGGAAACATGTAGCAGAAGAAAATGAGGGTGGGATCGAGCAAAGACAGATGAGAGGGACAAAGCGAGGGAGGGAGAGGGAAAAAGACAAAAGAGAGACAGAAAACCAGTAAAAAAAAAAAATAACTGTGTGGTCTGTGCCATGACGTTGGATGAACATGAAGTTATTCAGTCAGATTTTCAGTCCTTACCTCTCGTCTCCTCCCCACCTCCCCACCAGGAGACGAGAGGAGAGCTGAATGGATATGATTCTCTCGTCTGAACAAAAGACCTTTTCCTAATCATCGCAATAATGCTGCTGACAGCTGACTGACAATGAGACAACTACACAGAGCATGAAGCACACAGCTCATCTCATGTCGGACCATTGTTAAGGGTGGCTTTCATTCATGTACACACACATACACACACTCGCACATGCTACGCTCCCTCAGAGCTGCGTGTCAGTGACAGTGCGGCAGATTTTGCCTCGTTCGAAACTGAATTACCACACACTCAGGAGTGCCACCTGACGTAAAAGAGAGGAAGAAAGACATTTTGTTCCTCTGCTTTTTTTCCTCCCTTTCAAATGTTCCACAGATGAATAATTTGGTGTCCGCATGATGCCTGCTGGGGGGAATGCGATGCGAGGGACGTTAGGCTGTCAGACGAAGGGACAAGCTGTCAGAAACTGTCATTTTTGTCATAGTTGCACAACAGTTCTGTGTCTTAATTTCAGAAGAGGAGCTGCATTTCTGCTGGTCCCAATAACAAAATTAGACCATGCGGCCTAGTGGTGAGAGTGACTGTCAAGTGATTTTTTTTTTTTTACAGGAAGGTCACATTTCATCCTTGCAACAGCTACTGTACATTTGCTGATCTCCTACCTGCTGGATTGTTCTCTAGAGATTCCTCAATATGAGGCTAAAATAAAAAAAACAAAACTAATGTGGATACAAATAAGGTTGATGCAATCAAGATTGGTACAGTATAATAACTCATCACCAAAAGACTGTCAGGCATTTGCTTAACTTCCCCTTATAAGTTTTCCATGTGGCATAAATAATAATGGAATGTAATGGATAGCTCAGAGTTTAAATCTGCATGCTTTTTTTTATTAAAAATGCTACCTGGAGCCCACCTGAACACGTTTATGTTTGAAAAATTAAAAAAAACAAACTGTGAATGCGCTTATAACTTCTCTGGAACAATAAATTGTTAGATTACTTGTACACTTTCCCATTACACAGTCAAAACACAGAATTTCACTTAATTTCCATTGCACTTTACAGATGCTGATGCACTTGACACACATTTGCAATACAGGAAGTAAACTTTTAAAGATCCCCACCAGACATGTTTTAAGAAACAAAAATACTTTGCTTCGAGTAGTCATTTGTGTCTGATGTGTTTTTCCCCACAAAAAAAGTTCAATTACTTTGTTAAAAATACTTAAAATTACATCTACTCCGATGAAATCTCTGAACATGTAAGTTGCACACTAGACCATGATTGGCTTCCAATGTCACAAAATCCCGCGCGTACATACGCGCACGTCTTAAACTCAGATTTAAAGTGAGCACAGAGAAACTTTCCCCCTTCAGCAGATGAATGTGAGAACAGCCGTCTGGTGTCAAACCCTGCACATACTGTACATCATTCTGCACAGTGAAGCTCAAACATCCAAGTGAAGTAACAATAAGTACATGACATTTTTTGAGTGAAAGGGGGACTTTAAGGTCAGCATATGCCTCCATCAACTGAGAGGATGACTACTTATGGCACGGTCTTTAGTCTCTAACTTGCAGATCATAAAAAGACATTTCCTTTGGCCTCGTTATTGTAATGCCCTTAAGTGAAATGGGAATTGTGTTCCATCAAATCACATGTTACTTAGAGAAGCGATTAAACTGCTTTACTGAGAGACACCTTACCTACCAACCCTGCAGCACGGCACTTACTGTGGTAAAGTAGCCTGCAATCATACACAAAGACTGCAATGAGGTAGTGAGGATGAAGCTGCTACCTGTGATTTTCTCAAGCAGGACTCCTTGTGGACTTATGATTATACTTATTATACTTATACTTATGAGTAACTTTACAGTAGTTGCAATGTTTTCCATAAAATGTGTTACAGTAATGTAATCATACTCAATGACTCAAAACATGGTAAATACTTTATGTAAGAGGCTGAAGTAAAATGGAAGTGCACGAAATAGAAAACTCACAGTGTATTAAGCATCAGTAAGGAAGAGGCCATTAATAGAGGAATTCCCTCAGGGCCTTTTTTCTTTGCCCAGCATATATAATTGGGTTCCTTAGCAGTTACCCCAATCTTATAAGCCCAGCCATTTTGTTCAGCTAAGCTTGAATCATCAGGTTTGCTAAAAGGCGCTCATTTATCAATATCCAGGATGTAACTGTCCTCCGTGTTGTAACCAAGAGGAGAAGGTTAGATGTTTAATGAAAGGAGATGACCATTATTCCTGTTATATTTGATGTCTCCAGGACTACAACACTCGGAGGCCAATCTGAATTGCTCTTGGTTGGCTCCCTTGGCAACACAGGGAGTGCTGACAAACTTTACACCTTGTACTGATCATTACTCCTTATGTTAAAGGGCTGAATATAAAGGTTAAAAAGTGCAGTATTGCTTTAAGTAGGGTTGAAATGTCATTGTGGATATTACATTTAAATGTCTCTATGCTTTGACTGACTTGGTGGTGTATTTTTTTTTTTAAATTTTTTTTTGCAAATATACTGTAGCAAACACTTGTAACTAATGAAAAGATGACAGGATGCTGACAACCTCTTCTTGTGTATGACAACCTGGCATTCCTCACCTCCCATTCCCTACATCTGCCATCAATCTGCACTCAAGTTATTCATACGGAGAATAAGTGAAGTGAATAAATGAAAGAAAAAACACATTCGCCCTGTCAGTTTTTTTTCTTCTTCTTTTTTTTTGGGATCTGATGACATCTCTGATCATGGCTTTCTCCTTTGTCTAATTTCCACTGTCTACCTGAGAATCAGAGAGAAGGGTCTAAACCAGGGTCAATACTTTAATACATTACTTTTGATTGCACTATTTTTGATTGTGTAAAAATAGATGTGTTTGCAATTGGAATGCACATACCGGAGAGTGGGTAACAGAAAGATCTCCAATGAAGAAAGTAGATTTGACTTACAGCAACACAACGCTGTTCAATAAAACCTCTGAAAGGTATCAGGGGGGCACTTGATTTCAACTGATAAAATACATTCAGTTTACTGTTCTGTTGTGGTTGTAAAACAGTGGTAGTGATGCATCTCTAATTTGCATGGTAATATGTCATTTATTGTTGTAACCGTGATGAATGTGCACCATCTCTGCAAAATAAACCTATCAAAAGTTGTTGCTCTGCTCATTTTTCACCTTCAACTACCAGCCCCTGGACAATTTTTTTGGGGGAAAAAAAAAACTCAAGTGGGAACTACCTCGGTGAAGTCATCTGCATAGTTGGAGGGAAACTTCTGCGCCCATAATTCTCCTTGAGACATGCAAATACATCATCTCCTCCAAAGCTCCCCACCCATTGCCACAAACAGCAGCGAAAACAAGCGCATAAAAAGGCAAACTGTGTCTTATATTTCACTATTCTGGCGGGGGAAGATGTTTGGCCAGACATTTGCTCATGAATATTTAGGCGGTTGCGTTATGAATATGCATTAGGGCGCTGGAGCAGCGCTATCACCGCACAGATTTATGAGCTAGTGTAGGAGATAATGATAAAGGAGGAGATAACCTGGCTACTGGTATGATGAACAGAATGCATACGGCAAAACAGACGCAAACGCATGCATGTGCAAGGGCGTATACACAACTGACTGTGACTTTTGTTAATGTTAAATCCACCATCTGGTCTACAACATCGTAAAACTAAAAAAAGACTATAGAACACGGTAAATTTAAACAAAACCAAGCAGAGTTGAACTGTCAGTGAGAAATCATATGAAATGGCATTTCTGTCATTTTCAGGGTGTGACTGTGTAGTTTGTTTCTCCTCTGCCCCAGAGGTACACCGAGAACCAGAGTCACAATCTTTCTTATTTGTGCAATGCAGTGCCTGTATGTGTGTGTCATTTGTGCACGTGTGGTGCCTCTTAAAGTGTGTCAACAGCGATAACACACCTTACTGCCCACCCCGTGGTTGCAGAGATTTCGCAATCTCGTGCCTCAGGTGCAGGAGAGAAGAAGAAGAGACACATATGGAAAAATACTGAAATAGTTTAGAATATTCCCTGCAGGAAAGAGGTGAAGATTGGCATGGACACCATGCTGGAACCTCCGGGATACAATTTCATTTTAAAGAGGAAGGTTCTGTTGTGTACAGTTATAATTTTCTGGAGAGCCAAAGTGCTGCAGTGACCAGGGTGAGTCACTTATAATAAACAAAAATGCTAATTTGACAAGCATGAGAATTCTTTGGCAATATTACAAGCACTGTGACAGATATGCTGTTACCCTAATATTCACTTCCACCATGCCAAATAATAAGGCTATGCATTTGGATATACTCCATAGGGCCACAATAAAAATCACTGCAATATATGTGACAGAGCTAATTAAACTCATACCATCGCAGCTTGCAAAAAAAAAACTGCTCAACTTCATTTCTCATGCATGTGAGTCACTGTGAAATTATTTTACTTAGCTTATGCAACCTTGTTAGAGGCAGCTGATGTGACCCCCCCTCCAAAAATGTCAGAGGAATTAAAATTTGACTTTCAAAAAACCCCAATCTTTTTAAAGACTGCTGATCAAACATGGCAGGAATTAGGGCTGTAGCACTGGAGTCCGGTCTTGGTTTCCAGACATTTTTTCATTATCACAGACTTCAGGTCTCACGTCTCAGGGGTCTTTTGACTCAGACTTGTCTCAGTCTCGGCCCCCGGTCTTGGCTAGTAGGTCTCTGGCTTCGACCTCTAATGCTTCCCTGCCATAAGAACTGGCAGATTCTACCATGTCCAATGCTGTCTGAGTTACACTGAATTTGCTGTCATTAAAACGTTCAACCATATCGTAAAATATGCCGTTACTACCACAAACTTGCGTGTGATTAATCAAGAATACGTGTGCAGGAGCAATCTACCTGACGCGATAGTGCTAACATTAGCAGCTAACGCTACTTTCCAAAGCACACTGGCGCCTTCACACTCCTCCTGGTTGAAGACAATAACTGAATCATTCGAATTAATGGACAATAATATCAAAAAATATCAATTTATGTCACATTTTATCAATTAATTAATGCCTACATTTATTTAATATTATTTCTGGTGCATATAATGGAATATTAATTTATTCATTGAGTCATTAATTCATTTATTTTTGATTATGGCAGTTTCGGTCCGACCGTCTGTAGTCTGTCTGTAGTTTCAAAGTCTTCACCATACTGACAGGCAAGGACATCATTTCCACTTTTTAAAATCCTATTTTTTCCCCCCTCACTTCTAATTTTTCAGTTTGATTGTCTTACTAAAGTCTCACTAAACATTGTCCTCTTACTGTCCCGCCAGATAAGAGAAGAGAACAGTTGACAAAAATGGCTGATATGCTCATCTGAGTCCCCTTCAGTTATCAGTGTGCTCAAAGCATTAAGCACACTGGCACCAGGAGCTTAATGAGCAACAGCAAGTGGTGAGGCGAGTGTTTCCGGACTTGCTATGCCCTTGGTTTCGCCTCTCAGGCTACACACAGGCTGCCCTATCTAATTGGTCAGCCTTTAAAACCCACCATGTGCAATTTGTGCGTAAATGTAGAATGTAAACCTGAGGACACGACCTTGGTGGCTCGATGGTAGCTACAGCCCCAGCCCTGGTCTTGACTCTGTCTTGGAGCTGCTCAGACTTGGACAGCCCTACCAGAAATAAACCCTTACCTTTGTCATTTAATAAATAAATAAGGACCCTGTCTGAAAAGTGGAAATATGTTACTTGCTATCAATTAAAAAGAATTATGATTGGCTTAAGTTAGTGCAATAAATATTTTACAGCCAATCAACCATCATGCCAGTTTCTGCAGCCACAGATGTGTACATTGTGAAACTCCATAGGGTCCTATAAAAAGTCTGAGTACGGAGTGATGGTGTTATCATTTAGCTGAACAGAACAGACTGCTCAACTTAATCCCACACATCAACACGAAGTCACCGTGTAAACCTGCTTACTGCAGAAATATACACCATTCCTCTCAACAAAACACAAAGTGCTAAATGCACAGTCAAATACACGGGTGGAGGACAATGACTCCAAATGTAGCAGAGAACTATGTGCCCTGCACACACGGCGTCCCACAATAACTGGACGAGCAGGAGCTGATGGCTCGGCACATTGCTGCTTTTCAAAGCTAACAAAGTCTTTGTGTCGGTCACAAAAGTAGTGCCTGGCAATCGACTCCTGCAATAAAAAATAAATAAAAATACTGCTGCTGCCATTGAGAGAAGGAAGCGAGAAAGGAACGAGAGATACAGGAAGGCTTTGTGTATCACAGCAAGTAGTGACACAATGTTAGTGCTTTGGGAGTTAAAAGAGTTCACTGCCTCCGTCATTGTAGCTCTTCTCTGGGGACTTGAGCACGTCCACGTCCAGTTCTTGTTTTTTTTAAGAGTTCATCACAACCTGAATTCTCATCCCGCACCCTGCTCCTCCAGAGGAAACAGCACTGCTTACTGTAGCGACAGCAGTTTTGCGTTAACAAAAGAGAAGGAAACAGGGAAGCGGGAAAAAGAAGGAGAGATGCGAGCATGTCAAGTATGCAGAGGAAGTTCTCCATTTATGAATATGCGTGTGCGCGCATTCAAACGTGTGTCCACATGTGTGTGCATTAGTAATAAAGCTAGGGGCTAGAGCTGGAGCACAGACAGTCAATGTGCTTTAAAGGAGACTATGTGCTCACTGCGGCGCGGCATAAATGATAAATTATTCATTGGTTTCAACACCAGAGCTATCATCAGGCCTCCACTATTATTACCAGACTATGGTCAGCCGTCACTTTAAGACAGAAAGGGGGAAAAAAGCTGCTCCTAGACAGTAAAGGATGGGGAGTGGGTCACACCTTGTTATGCTGCCTTGATCACCTTAGAGAATGAATAGTTGTGGACAGAGGGAGTGTGGATAGAGTTAAGTGCCAGTTGTTTACTGCTCCCAAAACTCTCACATACTCCCCGTTTTCCTCCTTTTATCCGTCTCTCCTCCTCCTTATTCCTCACTGTTTTCTCTCTCCTTTCCCTCTCTGTCCACTCACATTTGTCGTCATTTTATTTTATATACTATATCCACTCTGCACCCCCTCCCCGCATTTATCTCTCCCTCTGTCCCTCTCTGCCCCCCCACCGTCGCTCTGTCTTTCTCCCACAACCCCTATTTCTGTCTCTATCTCCAGTGGAGGAGGTGCCAGGGCAGTGCAATTGGTATTCAGGCTCTGTCAGAGCCAATGCAGAGCCCTGTTAGCAGAATAAGAGAGGAAACATCCTTATCTGGATTTCCACGGTAACCAGAGGGTGGGTGCGTGGGGGACTCATCTACACTTGCTGCTGTTATTATTTTTCTGTCTGTTTTTTTTTTTGGTCTTGTTTTCTCTCATCGTCCTCCCCCTGCTGTCTGTGCTAATTATTGACTGCCTGTGTTGCAGACTCTGAAGCTCACACACATACACACACAATAGGTCTGCACACGTTAACTGGAGTCTGTAATGACACACAACTGCATACAGGCACACATATACACAGGGAAGCATGGAAAAACACCTGCCTGCATGCACACACACTTGCACAGACATTACACAACTGTATACAGCCCCCTGCGGAGGCTTTCACTGGCACAGCTTCCCCACATCTGCATCTACCACACTTATTACACACACACACACACACCACTCTCTCACTGTGTCCTCTCTTCTATCTCCTCTCAGTTCCAGGGGGCTACACTACAAGACACATGTACTTGCACAGCACCATTATGGAGCTATTTTGAGGCTGTTGAGTAAATGCGACCGGCTCTCGACTCAAACTGCTGGATCCTCACGCACAATAAAATGTGACAGCAGCATGAATGAGAATTAATTAAGGCAACTATTTATATATTAGCTTTTAAAACAGAGCAAGTAATGGCATAGGAGAAGGCTTAATCAGTGACCAGAGACATGAAAAACACCAAAACAGCCAGAGATTAATGACAAAACAACTAAAAAAGACAACTTTAAAAAAAATGATACAAACACAAAAATGTCACAAGTGCATTCGAAATAATGTTCCATACGGTTCCATACAGTTCAACTCTTTCATCTTAAGTTTGCATGTTACTTAGCTGCGACTTTTTTCCAGTTAAGTTTTCAAATAACGAGGCAGAGACTGTTGGAATTGCAGACAAGCACCAGGAGCAATGCATCATTAATGTATTTCACCTTTGACCCCGGTGGAGGAGGACGTCTTTCTACTCGACGAGTCGTTCTATGAATTTAGGAACGATGGATATTATGTTTGACTGGGATTTAATACTCAAAAGATATCAATACACATTCCATTCGAGATTCATGATAGTAAAGTTATGTATTTTTAGGATTAGATTTTTTTTTTTTTTAAATTTTGACTGAAACTATTCTGTATGAACTCCTAAATTATGTTGATTTCTAAGAGGTTGTAATTTGTAGAAATGAAGCATGAGCACCAATGGAAGAGAGTCCCTTTCCCATTTCATGCTACTTTATACTTCTCCGCCACATTTCAGAGGGAAATATTTTATATTTACTGATCTACATTTATATCAGAGCACGTTACTTTACAGATTCAAATGTATAGTCAAAACATATGATGAATGGTTTTAGGATAAACTACCCAACAGTATACAGTATAAAGTAGCTGAAATTAGCTAACTACAACAGTAAAATGCTACGTTTGCATTAATGCATTAACAATAATAATCCAATAATATAATATATAATAGTAAAACAATCACAGGGGCCATTTTTCTGAATTATTAGTTTTACTTTAAGTGCATCTTGCTAATAATACTTGTGTACTTTTACTACACTAATGACAATTTACTAGTGACATTTTCAAAGCAGGACTTCTACTTATAATGAGTATTTTTATACTGCAGTGTTGCTACTTTGTAAGTAAAGGATCTGAATACTTCCACCACCACAGTTTAATGGTGACGCACAGGGCATGTTTTCTATTTTTAGCAAACGCCTCCTCCTAAAGTTTGCCACAGTCAAACCTCTTTTTCAGACATTTTGGGGGAACAGAGTTGGTCTCTTGGTTGGCAGTCATTTTACCGCTGAGCACACTGACATTGCAAAACCTATGACCTCTGCCATGTCATCCTCAAAATAATGTCAGTGATAAGCATCTTAAATGCCGACTCTTAGCAAAACCAGTACATTAGCTTCATTTGCAGAGAGGAAATGACAGAAACTTGGCTAATAATCTTCGTTCTTATCCCTCCGATGAAGTACAGCACTGGATAATCCTAAGTAGTGTAGTTGAACTAAATCTTACATAGAGAGAAACTACACAGAATTTAGATGATATCCTCTCTCTCTCTCTCTCTCTCTCTCTGCGCTGGTGCAGGTTACTAGCACAACCAATCCCTGTCTGCCGTTACCTGAGTTGCCATGGTAACCCTCCCCCAAAAAGAATGTATTTCAGGAAGCAACCCATCGGCAACAACCTGTGACTCTCTCTCTGTCTGTCTCATTCTCTCTCCCCTCTTCCTCCTCCATCTCTGTCATCATTCTACTCTCTTTCATGCACCTTTTACTCCTCACCTATATACACTCACACACACACACACACATATAGTGTCCTTTTCTACTTCCCCTCGTCTTCCTCCATCTCTACATTTTATCCGTCTGTTCCTTTCCGCCTCATTTGCTGTCAGTCTGTCCATATTCAGCCACTGGGTTACTTCATTTGTAGCTACAACCAGAGGAAATGGTGCATCAGGCTTCTTCACTAGGCTGTTATCTGTACTCATGGTTGGTGCTGTGTGTGTGTGTGTGTACGAGTGCACACAAGAGGGTGCAAATCTATGAAAAGTCTGTATCTATGCACGTGTGTGTGTATTTATGTGCATTAGAAAGTGCAAATGCATGCATGTGTATGTGTGTGTGTGTGCGCGCGCATGGGAGCCTGCATGTGTAACCGTTTGTGCCAATTATTTCATTACCGGCTGACAGATTTCTCTTTCCACTATTACTGCTCCCCTAGCCACAGGCACCGGGAGAAACCCTAGCAGTCACAAACACACACACACACACACACACACACACACACACACACACACACACACACACACACACACACACACACAAGCTAGCACACAGCAACCAGTTCAAGTCCATCAATTAAGGAGGCAATTTGCTCAAGTGGTTCCACCTGGGCCAAAAGGCAGGTGGGTGGCTATGCTCTGTTTACCTATCAGACACTATTAGGGGTGAGATGTCACTGGTTTTACTCCTGCCTGGCCTCCATGATGTCAGTTCTGCCTTTTTGTCTGTCTGCGAGTCAGATGGGCTGTGTATTATATGTGTATGTGTGTGTGTGTGTGAGCGAGAGATTATATCAAGTCTTCAGATGATAACTGGAATGTACTGTATCTGTCAATGTGTGGCAACTGAATGACAGATGACGCTAACATTTTGTGTGTGTGTGTGTGTGTTCATGTTATGTGTCAGGCTATCAAGCCGCTGACATGTAGAAGAAGTAGCAGATGCTTTTTTCTGTCCACACACATCTCCATCTTTGACAAGATTGCTTCAGTGATCCCTCCATGTATGTGTGTGTGTGTTGATTTTTGTTGTGTGTGTGCTTCAGTGTGGACTGTGTGCATGTGTGTGGCCTCTGCAGCAATATTTCATCCTCTCCAGAGTCCCATAAGAACCTGCCGCACTCTGTGTGTGTGTGTGTGTGTGTGGGCAAGTGACCCTTTGTGGCTGTGTATGCATATGTAAACACGGCTACCTCTGCGCCAGTGTGTGCACATCTACACTTGCTCGCAGCATTTATTCACTATCTTGATCAAGAGTGTGTGTTCGGAATGTATGATGAAACTTCACACACACATACACACACACACACACACACACACACAGTTACACAGTCTGTTTGATAAATTAGACTTGGAGCTACAGGAATTTGCTATGCAATGTACTAAAGCAAACACGAGATAGTGCATACAGTCTGTCAAGCTCCGGTGTATATTTGCAGGAGTGTGTGTGTATGCATATGTCTGCATTTGTATTTGTCACTACACCTCTGCATGTTAACTTGATGTGCACAGATGTTTGTGGCCACGATGTTTATCTGCAGAAAGAGCCTCATTGTACAGATGTACTCCGAGGCACGCCGGAGAACACATGCAGGAGGCAAATCGCACCAACAGGACCTACATGTCAATGTTTCCTCTCCCCGCCGTTTGATTTAAGCAAGGGCATTCTGTTTCCTGCATCCCACAAGCCCTATTTCCTTTCAACTCATTGGATGTGGTATTATCCTTGGGCTTATGTGGCGGTGCACAAGGTATAATTTATTGTCTGTTCAGCAAGGCAAATGTGCAAGCCTTGCTGAATACATATCATTATTAAAATATGATTTCTTTTTTCACCTTTTTTGTGTTTCACACTGTGTGGTGAAATGCTATCTAGGGTACGTCTGATTCATGCCCTTACTGTGAATTTCTTGAAGATAATAACCTCTGAAATATGGAATATTGGGTACACTGTGTGTGAGGAGAAGAGGCTAGCTAAGTCAATGTTATGAAAGGGAAGAATCAGATCCCGTCAATGCATATCAATGCATACCAAATAGAAAAATGTGCATTACTTCTCAGATGATGAAACACTTGGTTGGAAAAAGCAGTGACCCACCTGCCCCCTTATACATACTTCTGTTTGAGCTAAGAGCACAGACAGCTAGCAGACCCAGGCTGGTTTAGCACCCATTGCAGTGAATCCAGCATAACTTGTAACGTATTGTGTACACAGTGTGTATACTATATGTATAACTCTTAAGTGAAGAATGTGGCTTTGAAAATTCCCTGGCAGCGGCAGCACTGTAAAGAAACAACACACCACGGAACAAAGCTTTCTGTATTCATGAGTTTGGTTTTAACAGTCCCTGCAGGTACAATAATGAAGTTCCTCTCCCCCATGTGGAATGGACCGTAATGATTATGATGAAGCAGAATCGCCGGCTGTTTTTCTTTTTTTTCTCTCTCCCCTCCCTGCTGTTGCATCGAAAGAGCTGTAAACATAAGCATAAAAGTATATGTAGCAACGATGTTACTGTAAAAAAGGGTTATTAACAGTTGCAAAGAGAGAGAGGGTGAGCCTAGTTCTGCAAGACGGGAGATGCTGCTCACACTCGAGCTGTTGTTGTACAATCGCAACAGATGCACAAACAATGACTTTGCATTTAGAGGTATAATCACAGAAACAAAAAAAGAAGACTTAACTCAACAGAGCATAATTCAGAATATTCACCTGTTTTTTCTTCTTAAAACTTAAATAATTCCCACTTAGTCTGTGTACTGCAAGACCCATCAATCAATTTGGGAGTGAAAGCAGGTTCCACTTCTGTGTTTTGAATTTCATGGATCACATATTCCGCATTCAAAATTCCTCCCAACTTCATAAGACAAAAGGGGTTCCAATGAGTAAACAAGATAAAACATGCAATCATTTGAATAATGCTATTCGAGCAACCTGTTGGGTTACAATTTGACACTATAATGCTTGCCAGCTTTGTCAATTATGTCAATGATGATCACCATAAGTGCGGCAAACGTGTTGAGTTATCTCGCTTTGTTGCATGACTAACATCCATGTCAGCACCTTTCCCTCCGCACGCTATAATGGCATTAGAAGATAAATGAGTGGCACCGCTTGTTATGACCCATAATGTTATGGCTTGTCCTTTACAGTGAGCTAAACCCATTTTCTCTTACTGTGTTAGATCAGGAATAGGAATTGGAACCCCACAAGCAATCTATTCAAGGGTGCAACAAGCTAAGGGGATGTGACGTGCCAATGTTTTTTAGTGATTTTCATTATGTGTCATTCTATTCTAATTCATTTTCAATTGGACCATAAGAGCTGCCGCCGTAAGCAGTACAAAAGGCACGAATGAACGAAGGAGGATCTTGTTTAGCTGCAAGACATCCCGAGAAAGAAAATAATGATCTTTATGAAATTGCTTTAGACACAATCTGACAGCCGAGACAAAGCAAGTGGCTGGCCTTGTTTGAATCGATAAAGCCTCCATTAGTTTTCTAAAGAGTAACATGCAATTTGTTTTGGTGGAGCAGCATAGCATCAGTAATATTCTTCCCCTTTGACACAAAAAGCTAATGCACTATAGACAACCTAATGTAAGATTAAACCTACATTTCTGTCAAATGGAAGTGGAAAAACGCTTCGAACGCACTGGATCCATAAAGCGTGACCAAGCCCGTTATCACAGACACCACATTTGTGTCACAATGGCCTCCAGGACCAAGCTTTTGTGGAGACAGAAAAACCTCGTTTCTATATCCTTTCAAATGACTGTGATCTCACGCACAAAGAAGATCAAACTTCTTAAGTAGCTATTGATCAGCTAGATGAACAGAGACACTGCGATTGATCGAACGGAGGAATGATCTCATCTCTACCTTTGACACCCCAGGAAAGCACAAATTGAAACCGCAGAAGGGTAAACACACTTCTCACCCATCATTTCCTCAAGAATGTGTGGATGTATCAGACTCAAGCACCCTGGTGGTCAGGGAATCAATAGTCTGGAGAGTTAGCTTATGAATAAAATGGACAGCGGGTCCGGCTCAGTTCCCTTGAATCAGCACTCTTTGAGCTTGTATATCTTGATGAATACACTATAAGCTCGGGTTAGATCATCCAAGGGGAGGGACGATCTTGTCTTTGAGAGATGGTCATGATGGACATGTTGCCAGTGTTGCAAGAATGGGCCTAAAGGAATCCGCCCTTCCTTTGAGGAAAATCGCTGATCTGAGAGGATCTTTCTCCCACCAGCTGACAAGCCGATAGACAAATGGCCTCGCTAGTCTCTAACCTCTCAAGCTACTGGCTCTCCTTCTCCTTGTCCTACTCCTCAGAGTGTGTGTGTGTGTGTGTGTGTGTGTGTGTATGTGTCATCTGCCAAACACTCCACCTCTTTCGTTCAGTCTCGTGAATGTGTGTGTACACGCACTCACATGACTAATTTATACAGCCGAGCTCTATCGCACTGACCAGAACACATTCCCTGGCTACTGCATGAGGTTTTTATTAAGGATACAGCTGCAGTTATTAAAAACACTCAATCCTTTATGCATTTTCCCGCATTTTAGATCCAGGAAGAGCACTACTGCGCTGGGCTGCGCTAGCATGCTGATCTGTGCCACAATTTACTGCATGTGTTAGACATTTTATCACCAGCATCTGTATTATGTTAATGTGCCCGAGGACATAAGACGAAGCATCGCATGTCCTTGCTGATTCCAGGTTTTACAGAGTAGCTCAATTCTATGTCTTCAAGCTTGGATTGGTAGGGCCTCTGGGAGTTTTAGACGCCACTCCATGGGTAGAAGGGCAGGAATGAAGTGTGTTAGGTCGATGTCTTTCTGACATCACTATTTCCAAAGGCCAACGAGTCTCTCCAGTAAAAAACTGGAACCCAGAGAGGATCCTTACAGCCAGCTTTTCATTAGAGTCTAACTCCAACCACTGGCTTTTTTTATTGTCCCACAGCACTGCCAAAACGCAATCAATAGGACTTTAGGAAAACTGGGTGCAATAGTGCACACTTTTTACTGTCCCACAATCAATAGGAATTGTAAAAAACAGTGCCATGAGTAAATATTGGAGACACACACACACACACAGATGAAAAGTGCCCCTGGACACAGGACACAAGGGGGTCGTTTGGAGCAGGCTTAGATTACCTTGATAAACCACCACAGGTCTCTGCTGCAACTGTGATTGATTAATTGAAGTGAATTAATTAACAAACCCTTTAAGTAATGAATAAATTAAGCAACTGATTATTGTGCGTTACCCTTATGGATTGCTGCTGATACTGACCATTAAAGATAAATTGTGCTCAAATTAAATCGGTTTACAGTAGATTACATGCGGAGGAATGCTCTACTTACCTATGTGTAACCATTGCTGAGAGGGATTTGACATCGCTGAGGATTTGCCAAGTAAAACGTGGTGACTGCGACATTGCTTCTGTATGCTAAAGGAGTATTACTGCGGCATTAAATACACGCATATTATCTTTACGTCACTTGAGCCTAAAGCTGTGCTTCAGGTCTAAATTCCCTAAAATCCCTCCTTTCTGCAGGTTAATAATAGATGCTTAAAAAGGAAGAAATGCTTAATGACTACACCTCTGCTGCTGTATTTCTGAGTCATATTCAAGTCAGAGCTCATTCTGCAGTTCACTCTGGCCTTGACTGTAATTATACAATCTACATCTTTTAGATGCAGGTGATGCTTGGCAAACAACTATGCCTTTTAATGACTGTGCCTGAAGTGTATTCGGCATTCTGCTTCTTTAGCACAAACACAATTAATACTCTGATGGAAAAATGAAACACAGCATTCACAGATGGCACGATAAAATTGACTGGACTGAAATCTCTGCAATAAGAAAAAAACAAAACAGGAAAACAAAATAGTACAGCATAAAGAGGAAAACACTGACAACCTGACAACTGTCAGCACAAACAACAGTTGTGTAGCAGTCCTTTAGTATCTTTCATAACCACCCACTGTTTGACAACTCTGGTGCACAAAGCCAACCATCCTAGGAATTTACAGTTGTAGAACTAGTCCCATTCCTGTGAAAAGGCATGATGAATCGAATGGTTATTGGCAGGCAATGGGGTCACATCTTGAAGGCTGTGATTGAGGGTATGCCGCATTCGAGGCATTGTAGTCTGCGCCGGCCTTTTTCTTGCAGTGACCCGAGCTTTGGGCTAAGGGCTTTGTAAAGGTGACCTGATAAGGCATTGTTCCACAAGGACCTCTTAAAGCCAAGTCCACCTGACGACCTCTCATGTGACTGGCAAGTTACAGTGTCTCCCTGCAGGAGCTGCGTCGCCGATCATAGGGTGTACTCAGGCTGACAACATTCTGTAAAAGCACACGTATAGACTGTAGAATTTTCTTTCCATGAAATGTTGGATTCATTTTTTCCCTCAGTTTTTTTTAGGGCAAACAGCTCAGGCTAAACAAGAAATAGTGAAAGACAGAAGCTACTTGGGAGTGCAGACATAAGGTGCCTTCCTTTCTAAACTCATGTCTACAGACGTGATGGGGCTTCCCTTTCTCCACGGGCCACGTACGTGCATGACACCAAGCGTTTGACACTGCTTGACCCAAATCTGCCTGAGGCTGCTCCGAGCAGAGCTGCCACGCCACAGAATGCCATTCTAATCCGTATCTTTTATTTTTAAAGAGGATCCCCTGGACTGGGCTTCTGTGTGTGGTAAATGAAAACTGAGTTTGGTTGCCTGATGTCGGGCGCGGTGTATGAATACACATATCTCACTGTCACTTTGACCTATTATGGCTCACCCTGTGGTTTTACGTGAGGATCAATAACTGCAGTTGTCAGGCAGACTGGTGGCCTGTTTGGGTGGAGGTAGAGGACGTTGAGAGGCCACTGGGATGCGTCAGACACAAGGTTTTATGAATGAATAAAAAAGAAAAATATGCGACGGTACTCCAATTCAACTTGTCATTGCCACAGAGTTTAGGCAATTGCCTCTTTTTGAAGTATGAAACAGCAATGGTGTCTACTAGCAAAATGGGTACGGTTAAAAAGGAGTTTAGTAGAGGGATTTACCAGGGATTCTTTTCATAACACCACATGCCTGAAAGTGCTTCCTTATTTGAAATCTACTGTAAATCCAATTGTATCTTCTGCCCTTTCAAACCTGATTTCTCAGATACTTATGAAGGTGCTTATTCCAAAACACCTATGCCAAAGCACTAAAATTGATTTTGTGACACAAAATGTTCATTGGTCATACCCCAGCTCATTCTATCTTAGATAAAGATTACTACTTCTGCCATGGCACTATAGCCATGGCGCCATGTACATCAAGAAGCAGATACAGATCAATCATTCAAGATTATTCCATTTATCTCCTCTATGGCTCCGGCCCCTAAAATTTCCTCATGATTTAGAGCACTTAAAAAGATAATTTTCAACAAATAATGTTCTTAATTGAGAGGGAAATGTTCTAATATTTTGACAATTTAACAATAAATCTCTGAATCGTGCCTGATGCATAATTTCACATAACTCCACAATTTTATTGATGTACTAAGAGAGAACTATAGGCCATTGAGGTTTTAAAGAAGCTGCTCTTCATAACTTTAATTGTAACCCACAGGGGACCTCAGTTTCATGCTACAATATTATAATTTAGAATAGTAATATATGGTTATCTCATTTTTTGGAATGAAACTCTTCATTATTTTACCTTATCCTGTGCGTAAAAAAAAGAAGATTGCCCTGGATTCACCAGTGAATTCCCACACCAAGAACTCTTCGACGAACTTGTCAGACTCTGTATCGCCATGTGACAAATATCTCGGCCAGTGACGAGCAAAATGGGATTTGCTCCATTGCCTGAATTATTGAAGTGGACAGTGTGAGAAATTTATGGCGCAAAATTCATCCAATTCCCTATGCATAATGTTTTAATACGTTTCCATTCCCAATCCACCCCGCTCCGCATCCTCATTCCTCATTGCGCGAGATCCCGTGTCACATTATGCAAGAGGGCTGACACAATGAGGTGCACGCCTCCCCAAAATACACTCACCGGCATGTTCGGCTATCTAACTGGCTGGCAGAGGGGTGACATTTTGTTTCTTCGCGAGCATTCCCATTACCAAAATCACCATCCTAAATCTCTAGCTGGCTAGCAAGCACTCCCACCTTTACTGGTATGATAATAACTCAGGATATGTGCTGTCGACAGGCTACCTTCAGATAACATACCACCTGCATACACATCTGCACCACCAGGTATAGCGCACACACACACACACACACACACACACACACACACACACCAACATGCATGTAAACACAGAAAGAGACAATCAATCTGTAGCATGATAGAGAGGACACTAAAAATACATCTTTCTTGTTGCTTTTGTTGTTCACATTGGAGAGGGTTGTGTTGCACAAGCCTGGAGTTATTATGAAAGAATATGTGAGACAAGATTAAAAGGGGTCTGTTCTTTTTAAGGCCCCTTGTGCATGCCTTTCATTATCCTCATCCCCAAAAGACTGTCACTAATGCAGTCCTTTGAATTCATTTTATCAGTTTGTATTATTAGCCCTTACAGCTGGCTTTGACCTTGGCCATTCTTAAAGTGAGCATATTCTCAACCCTTTGTGCGCCTCTCTCCCTCCATCTCTCCCTAGTAGATTTCAATAGGGACCTTATAAACCATGATGAACTTAAATTGCATCTTGTTGCCACAGAGCGACCAGCAGCCCCCCCCCCCCCCTCGGTGTCAAGTTTGCGAGCAAAGAAAATGCAGGCTTAGGGGAAAAACACCTCGGTGTAAAAAGCACAACATGATACAGACAAACAACTCGGCAGTGAAGGTCAAAAATATTGCCTTGCCAGTCAACAAGCTTGACTATGCTGATGGCCTGAATCTAATGAGAGTCCCTCGCATTAACACAGCCATGAGCAGCACTTTTTTTTCCCGCATTGTTAGGTGGCCACACAATCCTCTTTTTGACCTCTGTGGAAAAGGCTAGCATGCCACAGTAAATTAAAACTCCAAAGGAAAGCTTCGGGATATGTGCCAGTACAAAATCCTGAACTCCCCCTTGTCTCCAATTTTGGCTGACAGACAAGTTGTTTTTTCTCTCTCTCTCCCTTCAGTACGGCTGGAGATTCTCCTACCCCGCAGTAGTCATGGACTCACAATGGTGAGGAGAGTGTTTGCCACTGCTTGACCTGAATATTTGCCCAGGGCCGGAGGCAGGGAGGGGATGGCAGGCCATTCCAAGCCACGCTTGTCAAAAAAACGGCACAAAGGAAACCCACAACACTTCCTAAGTGCCAAATAGACTGTGCTTGCCCCGGGGTATACATGTATAAAGGGAATATTAAGTGCTGTTTTTGTGCCAGGTTCATACAGCAGAGTAATTCCCTGGGTTTCACCATTTGACTTTCATAAGGAGTTTGAGCAGTAAGTGTACTCAACCTCTGCATGAAGATCTCCCAGTAGACAGGTATGATTTGTATTTATTATGCTACATTGTAGGTGGAATTAATGATTTGTTACAAAGGCATAATCTGCCACACTGAAACATCACTTAAGTTCTGATGGAATTGGTTTCTTTTGATTGCCAGAGTCGTTAAAACGCATGTCATTCACTCAGCTGAATGTCAGCAAATGCAACTCAGTTTATTACCCACCCCCCGGAAAAGCTGCACCACTTGCCACAACGCAGCCATGTCCTGCAGGCTGTGCCATTCATACAGCATGGCAACGGTGGTAGACACACTGTGGACAGTGTATGGAAGCACTGAGCCTCGCTGTGAGGTGTGTGAATAATGATCGGAATTGAAATGTATCTCGGCTTTAACATAAATGGGGCAGAAAACATGGAACGACATTAGAGCCGCTTGACCTCAATGTTACCCTAAAGCTAGACTCTAGTGCCATCTATTGAAAACGTTTATAACAAATCAGTATTCTATACAAACAGTGAGCTGCTGGTTTAAATAGCCTACTGCTTTTGTCTGCACAGCTTGAACTTATTTCTTCGATCGTACAAAATTGATCAATCGATCATCCTCTGGCGAATGACTTGTTGATAAGAAAAATTGCGGGAGAGGAAAATCACAGCTCAGCAATGCCATCTGTGCCTCATGCAAACTACTCTGCTTTAGCGCCGTTTTGATTGGATTTTTATTATTACAGCGACTAAAAGAAAAAGTGTTATTTGATTGCGACTGGGCCGAAGCTACGGACACACTGCGCACTGGAATTGCTGTAGCGGAAAACTTCGTATAAACTACATGGAAGGCGATGGCGCATTTAAACAGTGTAAAAGTGACATGTAATTTGGTCGGAGTTCTGAGTGATTACCTTCTTTGAGCAGGCGGGAGTGAATAAGGAGAAGGAGAAAGCAGCAGATCGCCGCTCCGGTCAGTGCCCACGCAACTCTGAGCAGCTGCATCCTGGCGTAGTAAGGTTTGTGGCGGACCGAGACAGCCGTGCAGCGGGAGAGACACACTCCACTTCAGCTCACAGACACGCACTGACTCATATTCTGCTGGCCATGTAATTCAGCATTCGTTCCCCTTCATGCAAAATCCTCACTTGATAGTCCGGTTTGGGCGGGATAAAGAGGGCTGGGATTCCGTATAACAACAAAAAAAAATATGCGCTCTTGCTTCGCCGCCGGTGCGTCAGAGTGGCTCCAAACACAGCAGGGCGATTAACCCCCAATCACCGTCTGAAGGGCTGACATCTTTCCTCACACCGCTTCTCCTTCTACTCTTCCTTCTTCTTTTCTTTTTATTTTATTCAAGAGTCTAGCGTCGGTTTTGCTGGCATCTGGCTCGCGACAGGTTCGGCGGAGCGGGCTGCGCCCCTCGGTGTGTCTCCGTCTTCGAGTGCGCACGGCGGTCCACGGCGATGCGGCGCGCAGATGATGATCACCGCTCTCCGCTGCATGTTACGCACATCTCTCCCACCGCTGGAGAGGCAGAGGCGAATACTGCCAACCAAGTCGCTCTGCAGCCTCTCTCTCTCTCTCTCTCTCTCTCACTCTCTCACTCTCTCTCTCTCTCCCGGTTCTTCACTATGTTCCTCCGTCGTTCCGTCACTTTCCCTCTCTCTCTGTCGCGGTCCCCCCCTCCTCTCCCTCTCTTTCCCTCTTGATTCAGTCCAATGCAACTCTTGCCATTTACGCACGAGAACAGCCAGTTTCATAAACTATGCATCTCCCGGATAATCCCTGTTCTTCTTCATCTGCGCGCTGTACATCTTGAAAATATCTTTGTTCCAAATCAAAGGGCACGGTGGATGGCAATTTCCCCTGACTTCTCTATGAAGGCAAATCAAACTGAGCAAAGACCTGGCTGCGCAGGTTCTCCCATCAGATAATCTATAAACATCAAAACACTTGCAGGCATGAATGTCTGCACGTCTCTCTCCTCTCTCTATCCCTGTGTGTTCCTCATGCAGATCGACTGTTTTTTTTCCTCTCTGTTTAGCTCCAGGTTACGTCACAACTCTCCCAAATAATCTCCTCCAGCTACAAAGCATGAGATGGTGCTGTTATAAAAGGATGTTTCCACCGATAAAATAAAAAAAAGTGAGCGAACCGTGGGCTGCAGGTGGTCATCATATGCCAGACTGCAAACCAAAATAAGTCAAACTTAGAGTGTTCCATGTTCAATTTTAATTTCATTTTTTTTAAATGCTGATTTACGGTGGATTTCCTGCACCTCATCCCTAGATGTTGCAAAACAAACGTGAAAAAGTGTGCTAAGGAAATTCTGCCCCTCCACATTAGCCAAGCCTCCCAGTTATTGAAACAAGCAATAGGCTTTGGGTAGCCTAGCCTGGGGCTCATTTTCCAGGAATATTCAACACCCCCAACCTATTACACACATAGCCTAAAATTTCATCATATTACAAACATAAAGAATTGATGGCGTTGCAAATTCTTAAAAAAGCCTCTTCTGCTATGTTCTCAGTTTGATATTTAAAAGGATACCAGGATCCTGGAAGTGAATGCGATTGGACTGGAGGAGGACCAATATTGAGTAGCAAAACAATAGCCCCCCCCCCCCAATCGGGGCGCTAACACAGCCAATGTTTCAGTTTTATGTATGTTTGTATGCTGTTTAAGTCTATTCAGTAAGTCATTTGGAAGAGACTGGTCAGTTTGCACATAATAACCCATATGGCCGCTCAAGTGTTCACAGCATTTGAAAGCAGCGTTCCCTCCTTGTGAGCTTTTTATCCCTGCGTCTGTGTGTTTATAATTGAATGTGAATGACATGGTGACGACTGGCACTGCCACTCAAACCAGAAAACTGTCATTGCAGTGTCAATAAGGTTGGCCCCTGCAGCTACCAGCACTAATTAGCTGATAACAGTCTCAGTTGGCTGGCATGCGTGCCAGACTGTGTATGTGTTTGTGTGCATGCTGTAAATGTCTATGCCTTTGTTTGCATGCCACTATGTGTGTGTGTGTTTATATCATGTTTGCATCGATGTGTGTGTGTGTGTGTGTGTGTTGGCTAGGGCCCTTTTTTTCCCCCTTTCCTGACACCTTCCAGCCTCCTCTCTAACGCTGTGATCCCTCCATCTACTGCATGGAAAGCAATTAACAGAGACTTGACCTCTACAAGGATTTTGGGTGGGGAGACTGTATGTGTGCTTGTGACTGTGTGGGTGTGTGTGCATGTCTAACATTATCATCTGCTGAGCCTATACAACTCTATACTCACCGGAAGAGTGGCAAACTAAATTTAACTCTGTGCATGTGCATAAAGTCTAATTAAGAAACCGTTGGAAACACTGAGACAGGAATGATACAGTTTGATATGCCAGAGGAACCAATTGCAACTATTCACAAGATTGCCATCTTGCACTTGGTCCTGACAACTCGGCTTACCTGTAAAATAGTCCCAAAGCACCCAAACCATATGTACAAATGTTTGGAACGTCATCTTTTAACACCAATTAAAGTGGCAACAGCCTAACTGTAACTGTGATTAACTAACTGTAACTTTGCTCCTTCTACACCTTGCAGTAATTAGGCTTTTCTGCAAAGTTATTTATAAAGTAGAAATGTGTGGATCAACATTCACTACTCTCTGAAGTGAGCTGTAGCTTCACTCGGCACGATACGACCTCCGCGAGCAGCGTGCCCGTGGCTTGGTATATAAACTCGAGTGTGGAGAGAAAACAGGGTGAATGTTGTTGGAACTCTGCTCCGTTTACATGTCTATGCTCTTTCTCTGTTGGTCAAGTGTCACTGAATTTTCAGCAAAAATAAAGCAGTAAAACAGGCGAGAGTGGATTTTTCCATTATTGTTGTGTATGAGGCAGAATGAAGAAAATTACAATTGTACAAGTATTTAATTTAGTTATTATAAAGGGCTTTGTGTTTTGTTGTTGCATTGTTGTAAGTGTAGAGATAATAATTGCAAAATAAACCACTTGTTTTCCTTTGTAGGGATACCACAGCAATTTAGTATCACAATTCCATAAATATGGGGGACCTGAGAGACATGTTGAAAAAAACAAAAAATAAAATGAAAGCAGCAGAGGCTGACATATCCTGACGTTTAGTCTCTAGTATGGGGCAAGCTCCAAAAATGCTTGATCCTACATTTCCCATAATCCAGCTCAATATCACCTGGGTTTCAAACTTTGGAAGCCACAGAAGACATGATACTGTTTTAACAAGCTGTGTGGTACTTAATGTATCATGAGTAAGCGGAACGTCATGTGTAAAATCTGTGGAGTGCTCCTTTAAATATTTAATATTTCATTTCTTCTGACGTTTTTAAAACCCAATATGAAGAAACATATGCTACAAACTGAGCTTGCACGTTTGATGAAGATGACAAAATATGGAAATTATTATAAAGCATTGTAATTACACCAAATGCAGAAATATTTTATGTTTTATTAAATATATTCATATATTCATATACTAATTTTGTTTTGCCAAGAAATGTACAGTATGTTGTCCTACAGAGTGATTTGGGGTGAATTAGACCCTAGAGAGGTCTAGACTTCTGACGTCTGAAACATGTCATCAGTTCAAAATCCTGATTATGAGCAATTCTCCTAAAATTAGGAGATGTTATGAGGTATCAAACTGATAAAACAATGTTAAGCGTGTTTTTTGAGCTGTTAAAGTGGACCCAGGTCTCCATTTTGTGTTACCTGTACAATTATATGACAGGTTAAAGTATAAATGTTTGTATGATAGTATTTTATATCTCACCTTTGTCTCCAGACTTTGGTTTTATCACAAAGTACACTGGGGCTCATTCTTGCACTGCTGCTTTGGGGACCAACTATTCTGTCTAGACACTTTTATAAATCCCTGTTATTTGTTTGCTTGCATTTCTTCTAGCCCCTTTTTAATATTACAAGGGGATAGCGAAAATGTTTTGAGATAAGTTTTGGAGCACTGTGGAATTCTTTTTTCTTTTCTTTTTTTTTTTTGTCTCCCGTAAATTATTAAACTATTTCCTTCCCCTCCATCCTCACACCACCCACCTACACTGCTGCCACATCTCCTCTCTCACTTTCTTCTCCTCTATACTGCCACCCCCTCACCGCTGCTTTTCCTTGCCAGGAGCCAGGAGAGGCGTTACTTGCTTTGTCCTCTGTGCAGGTCACTGGCTGTGCGCCAGACAGAGCCCATGCCAATAAAAGCCATGAGTAATGGCCTAAAACTTCTACATTCGCTGTGTTTCCCATTATTTTCCAAGGCCAATAAATTTGAAGGAGGGCCTAATCAGAGGGAAAAGCTGGAACATACGGCTCATGTCCAGTAGGGTGTCCAACACAAAGATTCTTACAGTTTAATCAGAGATAAAAGTTGAGGTGGCAGCCACCAATATGGTTTCCCTTGTGACCCACTTTGTCTTCTGACAGGTGGAGCCATTATTGTTTGGGCAGATAAACACACTCCTGCTGTCTGTCAAGAAATAATGGCTGCCTCTGGGATGAGGTTGACTCTAAATAAAGTCCTTCAAGAATTAAATAGACAGATAATTGAATAAACATTTCCTAATCCATGAATTACCCAGTGAAGAATCCAAGTTTCACAGCAGGACTGGATAGAGTTTTATACAACAATCCAACAGGTGCTAGTGGACAGACTTGAATACTGCTCTCATGGTTTTGTCTTTCAATTTCCAGATTCCTGATTATTCCAAATTATATTATCAATCAAATATAGTTAACCAACAAAAAAAAGATTAGCTAGTTTAGTGATTGTTTGTGAAGAATGCAAATAACTTTAATTACTTAATAGCATCATCATACTGGTAAGTTAAACCTGTGATAATTGATTTTTTGTCCACTTGGGGGCAGCGGAAACAAGCTGTGAACACAACATTGACATATTATCACTTTTTAAGTTGATAAAGCAAACATGCTAGCATATACAGTAGTTGCTTATTTACACATCCAACAGATACAAAGCAACGTAAGCAAAGTTGCTAACTTTGCCTGTCTGCCGTTGGGTGCTGGGCAGGAAGTGTACAGTTGGTTTTTAGTGCTATTTCTTCTTGAACCAAAACAATAAAGCTGCACGTTGGAAAATCAAAACAATGAGCTGAAAGATGCTAAAACGCTCAGTGGAGCTGAGGGAATCTGCAGAGTTGGGTGAGAAAGGAATCCCTTTCACATGACATTTAGTCATTTCATCTTTTGTTATTAGAAAAATATTGATTACAGCTGCTTTACGCATCAGTGCTTAAAATTTCTCATAATAGAAACATCAAGTCGCTGCTACAACATAAAAGTAAGCTAGCTGAAGATAGCGCTTAACAGACAAGAGCGGAAATGGAAAAAAAAATGGCAGGAACACATGAGGTCAATACACCTGTCCAACAAAACTACTACAGGCTAGCTCGATCCTGAGGCTCAGATGGACAGTCCTGATAATAATTTAAGTTTCTGTTCTCCTTAACATCATCCCCAGCAGAATCTGCACTCAGCTACCATACTCGGAGACAACATGGATCAATCTTCCTTCAGGAGAGCACAAAGCACCAATTTGGCTTTGTAGAACATTCTGTTTAATCAGTATTTCCTTAATATGGCACGCATTGTGTTTCTTTTTGCATACTGTCAATCACCTGACACCCACAGGAAAGAAACAAAGTGTCTGCGGGGAAATAATCCCTCACAAACACGTCACCTCCGACATCTGTCACATTCAAGTCTTTGTATTTAGGAAATAGTCGTCATCTGGGATGCAAGGTAATTTTCCACATCATAAAGTTTTGAGTGTTTTTAGCCAATGTGTCCAATTTCACACACTATGTAACGCTAAATATAAAGATAGAAATATATGAGCTATAAAGAACACACCAGTGTCATTTATAGCTCATTTATTTCTGTGAAGGGCTTATTATTAGCCTAAAAGAAAAGACAAATTACTTTTATTAACATTAATTCTGTTCTATTCTATTCTTGGGGACCATGAGGTCCTTACTCTACCTAATCTAAAAAGGTTTCAAAAGTTGATAGGACATATTTTATGGAGGTGTCTATCAAAGTCAAGGTTCAGCATATTTTCTATTTGTATTGTCTAATGAGTGACCAGCCAGAAATGCATGGTATTCAGCTGCTTACTTTTTGGTCCTTATGCGTGTTGCCTCTCCAAGAATTTAATCTCCTTTTACAAAGACACTACATCAAGAATCTATGTCAAGAATTTGAGGAAAATGTTACGCAGTTTGATATGATTTCACTCAGAAATTGGTATTTTTAGTCATTTAATACAGGCAATGACACATTCATACATTTCAATCTAAACACCTTAAATGCTTAAACACCCTGCTCTTTTTAATTGGAAGCGGTGTCACTCACACTGTCTTAAGCAACAAAGGTATTGTGTTATTCATTATTATCTGTACACGCACACACACAACGCACAGTTAATTAAGTGTTATTACAGGAAATGCAATATATTGAGCTGACAAACACTAGTGATAGACTCATCACCTTGAGTCTCCCACTAAGCTTCTTACATTTCCTGAAGTCAGAGGAAAACAAAAAAGCACCCACATGCACCCATCCGGGAGCTTCCTCTCCATTTAGTCTCCATTTGCCCCATCTTTATTCATCCATCATCCCTCGGCACTGAAGGCTCACCTGGCCTGATTCCATTAGTTACCAGTTAAGTGCTACAGCACCACCATGAATCATTGGCATTATAGGCTGTGTTAAGTTTACTTGATTAATTATTAATTTTCTTTTCATCAGCTTTCACCAGGCAAGTATCGCATGAAGTATGGAAACAGCTGCTTTTTAAACAATGTGAATCCATGACACTGGTGACAGCAGAACTAATTCCGTAAGTAAAGGAGAAATAAAACCAACCTGACGCACTGTAAAAACGGCAACTTATATTTTTAGTTGAAGTAGTAGTTGTGCTGACAAACTAGTCTTGTGCTTCAACACAAGTGAGTGTGTTCCGACAACTTATAATCTTTAGATATGATTCAATACAAACTGACAAAGCTCTGCTAAATTGCTCTTTAGTTTGGGAATATGGCAAGACCAACTTTCACTCCATGTCAGTCTAACACTACCCCTTATCACTTCTATTATTACTCTTTTTTTGCCTTTATTTGAGGCATAATCACATAAGTTGTGGGACTTTATTATGTTTTGTTAAATTGGCTCCATTAAAAGTGTGCAGAATTAGCAGTTCCTGTTACAGACAACTATCACTGGATTATTTTGATACTGAAGAAAACTTAAAAAACTTGAACTTTCTCAGGCAAGTTCTGGAGTTACAAGGAGCATCTTTTCTTTTTGATTTCTAAGCAGATTTATGGACGTTTATTTCCTGGTGTGAAATAATGAGTTTCTCCAACTTGAGGTAAGTTAACACACCAAAACAATTCCAAGTTGGACAAATTCAAAGGCAAAATTGTCTAACTCAAAATGTTATTGAAGTTTGGTGCCTTAAAATGGTTAGTTTTCCCTTCCATTGTTACAGTGCATCTTTAGAGAATGCATTACATTTTGCTTATTGTTTTGCAAATAAGCAAACTTTATGATAACAATAAAAATGCTTAAACAGACAAAATAAGGCCCCAAATAGATAGCTAATAAAGAAACCATCTCTTGCTGTGCAGCAGCCTCCTGCTGCCTGTTTATCTGCTATCTCAGTGGACAAAAGACAAATAAAAGCAACAGCATTGAAAGTCTCAGCAACACCAAACACGAGTTTATCTACCAAGTGTTTCCATTGTCCCTGGGGAGAGATGTGGGTAATGAGACCCAGAGGACAGTATGTATCTAAATGTGCTAAAATAGCTAGAAATAAAATCAGACTCGATCACAATGACACATGATCACGTGAACTAAATAAATAAATGTGGACACTTAACCAACCAAGCCTATTTGCTCTTCCCACTAATCCCTGATTGCTTTCGCCAGGTTTGTAAAGATGTTTTTTTTTCTCCTAAATATGGGGAATAAAGTCGTAAACACTGTCTTTGAGATTGCAATCTTTACAAAACAAGTTTGTTCAATTGGAGGGAGTATGAAAATAATCTTGTGCTCATTCCCATTAATCCATTTCATATATTAGAGCCAGAACTGGTCAGAAAATGAGGTAAGATCTGTAAGCTTTAAGAAAGACCTTAAATCCCTTATTTTCTGACCAGACTTTGGAATGTTATTTTCCTTACTAAGATGGCATGAAAAGGCTTTAGGAAAGATGGAAAAGTACATTAAAGAATATGAGAGTACAGAATAATATTAATGATGCCTTATGAAATGACAGTTTTTCCAATTAGTGTCAAGCCAAATTGCAATACAAACATTGTTATGAACTATTTTGCTTTTGTTTTACTTTTATAGCCAAAGAAACGTCATCACTGATAGATTGCCTTGATTATGGAGTCAACAAAGGCATCTCACATCAGTGTCAACATAGAAATCTCACCAGCGCTGGCTTCAGCTCATTTTCAATACAAGCAATTCAGGAAGAAAGCTGACTTCATCATTTAAATATCGATCAACTTTTGTAATGAGGATGTCATATTCAATCTGTTAAGAAGTAATTAAAAATCAATATCCTATCAACATTAAATGAACCACAGTTTCTGTTTTATTCTGAATCGAGTGAAAAGAGCGTTCACTGAACCAAGTCTCAATTTTCACGCCAATCTTCTATGTATGGATCCTCACTGGTGTTAAATGTGGTCGAAATCTCCCACTGGCACATTTAGGAACAGATAACTGAGCCTCACAGAGCATTGGCAGGGAGGGAGGGGAGAGATACAAAGAAAAAAGCTTTCAAGAAGAATGTTTGGCCTTCTGTATGAGCTCTCAGCATACTGAAGAGCTCCTCACAGAGCAAACAGGTGAACACAACAAGAGTTTGTGCATACAAGGGAGGCGGGAAAATATATGTATGGAAATGAAAGGAGGCAGACGGAAAAGAGGCGAGACATTGATACCGGTGATAACAAGTCTCTTTGCCCCATTGAAAGCAATAAAAATGGGTCAGGACACGAGACAGTCATGAAACATTCAACTCGAAGTTTGTCGTTTGCACAAGACAAACTTCTTGTATATCCTTTGCAGCACCTGACACAGTGTGTCCTTGAAAACTGACACATAACCCCGTTGAAACCCACTGTTAAAATATTAGTTCTCACGCATCGTTTTATAAACAGGAGCATAACATAAAAGCTACACAAATTTTGGACTTTCTTGCCGAGAGTTAGATGAGAAGATTGATACCACTCTCATATTTGTCGGTTAAATATGAAGCTACAGCTAGCAGCAGGATTAGCTTAGCTTAGCACAAAGACTGGAAACGGGGAAAAATTGTTAACATGGCTCAGTCCAAAGGTAACACAATCCTCCGACCAGCACCTCTAAAGCTCACTAATTAACATGTTATATCTTGTTTGTTTAACCCGTACAAAAAACAGAACGCGTAAAGTTGTAGTTTTATGCCGGACTACTTCTTGGCCAGGTGCAGTGACTTACAAGTGCTCTTGCCGTGTTACCATGTTAATTGTTGAGTTTTAGAGGTGCTGCTAGGAAGATTTTGTTACTTTTCAACAGAGCCAGGCTAGCACTTTCCCTGTTTCCAGTATTGTGCTAAGCTAACCACCTGCTGCCTGTAGCTTTGTAGTTATTGTCCAGACATGAGAGGGGTATCGAGCTTCTCATCTAACTCTCGACAATAGAGCGAATAAGCGTATTTCCCAAAATGTGGAACTATTCCTTTAAATAGCCAATCCGTAATGTCTATAGGCACCTTGCATTCACTTGTGATTTTGCTTGCCTACTGATTTGTAGGTTAAAATGTCACTTTGTTGGTGACAATATGTAACAATGGCACACGTGCTTTACAGCACATGCATATTGATCATGTAAAAGGTGTGGTGATGACAATTATTTTGAACTATGACAGGTGAGATCTGAACATTAAAGCAAATATGTCAAACAGGTATTGTATTTTTTATGCTTGGTGGGTCATTTACTGCACACTTTGTATATATTTCAGTGTAGCTTTGAAGCCCTATCTAAATAAATGATGTACAGTCGGCTCTGTGTATACCTGCTACGAGATGAAAAGCCAGACAACGGATATTGAAAAGGAGCAATAGCTTTAGAGCAGGAGAGAGGCTGTGGCCTCTTTGGCCAAAATAAAATTCAATTGTGAAAATAGAGTAGATGATGATAATATTTGGTAGCAGCATTGTTTGGCCTAGGGTTTTTTTTTTTTTTTTTTTTTTAAAAGACCAAACAAAAGAGCAGTCTCTTCTCTAGATTGTTGTAACTTTGAGTCACCCTGGCTTGTCTGCATTAATCTGGGTGAAAAAAGGAAAGGCAATTGAAAAGAAATGTGATTATTAGACGAAGACATGTAGAGAACGAGAAATGAAACAGGAATGAAGAATGCAGCAAGAGAGTCATAGAGGAAGAAAAAAAGAGGAGGGAGGGGGTTCTCAGACACAGAAAAACTAATTTTTGTCTTTTGGGGCATGAGGAAGACAGGGCGTAAAGCGTATGGAGTGACATGAAGGGTGAGATGATTCACAGTTTTGTAGCAACGCTTGAGCAGAGAGTCAGACACTGACACAGTCTGTCTGTCACCACAGGCTGCTGATGGACACACATTATTGGATCCATATACCGCCTCTTTGCTCAGTTGCAGTTCTTCACTGTAGACACATGGCCTCCAGTTAAGCAGTCAGAGGGATTGTTCGGGGATAAAGGCACACACTGTGAGCTCAATAAAAATGGTGACAAGAATAACTAATACGCTTAAATGTTTTTTTATGTTTACTCTTATGTACAGTCTGTTTTCTGTGCTGATGGCCTAACAAACCAATCATCCTCATTTTTTGGGAAAGGAAAGGTATTTAATTTGACGTAAAATGAAATTCAGGTAAATGCAGAGTTCATGCATTTCTGTTGTTAGGATAGCTAATATATTTAATTTCCAGTCTGCAGTTTTAGCCAATAAACCGACATTAACACTTTTTAAGTTGATATGCCAAGCTTGTTAGCAAACAGTTGTTTATTTACGCACCCAATAGATACTGTACAACATTATCATTCATTTGGAATTGTGTTTCTGGCCAGCAGCCAAATTAATGTCCAATATTAACTACGCTTTTAGCTTTGTTTTTGGTCTCCACCAGCTCTATCTGTCTCTTTAGCTGTTAAATGGTACACTATGTTCCCCAGCTAGTCGCTAACTTTGTCCGTTTTCCACTTGGTGCTTTGCAGGTAGTGCACAATGGGTTTATTAGAGCTGCTGCTGGAAACTGGGTTGATTAAAGTGTTGAGAGTGAACCAAAACAGTAAAGTTGCAAGCCGTAAAATCAAAACAATGAGCTGAAAGACGCTAAAGTGTTTCGTAGAGCTGAGAGGAAGTGCAGAGTCGGGTGATAATTATCTGTGTGTTTGTCACTACAAGTGACCTTTCTCATATTACACATAGCTGTTTGATCCATTGTTAATGTAAAAGTATTGATTAGTGCAGCTTTAAGCCTAATTGAACAGACTATACCTCTGGTTTTACATGTTTTAGCCCATTTACTACAAATCACATATACTTAACACTGCATTTAGCTGTTTTGTAAACAATGCTGTTGTGGTTTAGAAAATTGAATAACCATACAGTATGGAAATCCAGGTGACTCTTTCAATTCAGTTCAATTTGAAACAACTTTATTTATTCCCGTGAGGACGATTGTTTGCGGCAGCTCGCCAGCCAAGTAAAAAAATACACACAAAAACTTGCTTGAAACGAGAAGATGAGAAAAAGACAATGAGGGAGAAAAGGAGTGTGCCAACAAGAAAAAAAAAAGCTATGAGATAGAGGAAGGAGAAACGGATAGACATGGGAAAAGAGAGAGAACGAAAACAATAACAGAGAAAGTGAGAAGATATGAGAATGAAGACAAACACTGTAAAGATAGAGCACCATCCTCTGGCCTCTCCAGGGCTCAGACTCCCTCTGACAGCACTAGAAAGACAGGGGATCAACCCTGATTCCAACCAGGCTTTGTCTCTTTACACCGTGAAAATATGGCCTGGAATCCCATTATCCCCGGCTATAGAGATGTGAGGGCTCCATCTTCATCTCTTATTCCACACCACAGAGGGTATGGCACCACCTGCACAGTATATCGAAGCTCTAGCCTTAAAAAAAAAAAAAGCTCTCACCCATTCTCATAGGCTCGAGAGGCTCTTTAGTTGAAGGGCAAATAGAACTAGAGCGAGGAATGGATGACACTCATTTCGAGCAGCAGCCGTATTCACAAACTTTGGCATACCAATGAAAACATTAAACTCTCAGGAGTAATGTGCAAGTGTTGGAAAGAGAGCAAGCACATGCATGTTCATTCCCACATGCACTTTATGTCGCTTCCACACACACACACACACACACACACACACACACACACACACACACACACACACACACACACACACACAGATCACTTGGAGAATTGAGTTGGTGACAAGAGCTAGATTTGATTTCATCCCCTCTCTGCCTTCTCGGCTCTCCTTAGGGCCGTCGCACAAACAATTTCCCAGCAGCAAAAGCAGATATGAGATTAGTTTTGCGGGGTGTTGGCAAGTGCCACATGTTTGCTCGCTGGCCTGCCTCCCCTGCAACCTGTATCTCTCTGTATGTGTGTGTGTGAGAGCGAGAGAGAGAGAGAGAGAGAGAGAGAGTGAGAAAAATTATCACACATGAGAATTTATAGATCAGTGCTCCCACCCAGATGTACAGGCGCAGTGGCACACAAGGTTGCATCCTGCATGAGTCAAAGGCAGCCTTTAACATATTCATCATCACATCTCTCCTACACACACACACATAAATACAGTATTTATGGACACACACACACACACACACAAACACATCACCTCAATCCCTGATAATCATCTCACTTTGTAGCCGCCAAGGGCACAAATATCTGGTCTTGCTTTCACTGCAGGGGCTGATCCATGAAGGAGTCAAGGTGGAGTCAAAACGGAGTCAAATGTTTCCTTTGATAGGGTACACACACACACACACACACCTCCTCTCTCAGTGCAGGAAAGTGCAGGTTTTACATGAACCACAGGAGTGATGACAACAACATACTGTTAGTGTGACTAGAATCTGCAGGCTGAAAAAGAAAGAGGTTTGTTAATTAAATGTATGAAAGAGGCAGAGAGGAACAGATTTAGCGGGAGAGAGGAAGACTGAAAGAAAGAGAGAAAGAGAGGTTGATTAATTGAAAGTGAGAGGGACGAACTGATTAAGAAGAAAGAGAGAGAGAGAGAAAACAAAGAGAGTTCATGTCATGAAAGCTTCCTCGAGAGGCGCGCTATCAAGCAAGGCTCTGACTGATCACTCATGTGTTTGCATCTAAAGCAGGCCCAAAATGCTTGGAGGGCAATGGCGATGTTTCACAGAAGCACTGAGCATTTACATATTTATCCACCAACAATTTTCTGCCCACAAATGCCCATTTTCTTTTTTTTTCCCCCCACGTTTGCTTTATTTATTGATTGATTCCAGCGCAGTAAGCGTAAAAAAAAATGCATAAAAATGAGCTGAGGCCTGAGTTTTCTCTTTCAGAAGGGCATCTGCATTCCAACCACCTCCCCTTCCTTCTGTACTGTACAAATAACCCCTCCCCACATCTCAGCAAATCCTGCGCACACACTCAAACACACAGGAAAAACACTGTGAGATGCTCACAGCTAAAAATCCAATATTCACACACACAAACTCGTAAACCCACATTAGGCCAGACACCTAAAATTCCCAACACATACATCTTTCACACACACACAGTCTGTGGACTACTTGGCTGGTGCTGGGCAGTGTTGGGCTCCATCTGTGCAGGGAAGTTGGGTGCCTGGCAGCCTCCTCGGGCCGCTCGGCGATCCATCCGCCCAATCCATCCCTCTCTGCTTCCACTCGACCAACCCCCCACCTCTGCTCCCCCATTTTCTCCCCATCTCCCCCAAACCACAACCATTTCCATCCTGCCTCCTTTCATGTGAGGAGCGGAAGTGTGGCTGGCATCCACTGCTGTTGTTTGATACAGTGGCAGCATGATGCCTGACTGCCTGCTTGGCTGCCACACACACATGCACATGCACATGGACACACTGATGCATACGCGCACACACATGGGCAGTTTGTACTGGCTTCATGTGCTACCACCTATTGAGCGGAAAGCTCTTCTGTGAGGAAGGAAAACACTGGCTGCTTTAAGGCTCTAGTGTCAAACACAGAAAGACTGTTTGTGAAAAAACGGTTAGGAAAATACAGGATCAAGTGATACATCCATGCTGAATATAAACACACATTATACTGTTTATACACCAACTCTGTCTCCTAAAAATTACATTTATAGTCAACAAATCTGCATTAGAATGTACATTTTGTAGCGAACACAATGCTGTCCGGAAATAATTTTTTGGAAATCACCAACATATTAAGGAAAGATTGAACTTATTTTTTCAGTTGTTTTCCCTTCAGTATCCACTCCTAGAAACTAAAGCACGGTTTACAATATCATGGTTATGTTTAAGCAGCCCAAAGTACTCGGTTAAGCTTTGGGAGAGATTGTAGTCTTGGTTAAATATTGAAAAACTCAATATTGATTGAAAACATGAGACAGGAAAAACAATCTTTCCTTAATATTAACCAAATGTTTTAGTAGCATTAAAGTGACAAAGTCCCCTGCTTTTGACCCCCATTTACGGAGACCTAAAGAGCCCAATACTAGATAATAAATGAGACTTTATGAAATAAACAATCATATGAATTATATACAGACAAAATACATAATCTAAGCACAAAATTGTGAAATACTCAAATCAAAATATTTTTAAAACTCATGTCATGTCTGAATTGTATTGCAGGTAATTTTAATATAATTTTAGCAGTTTCTATTTTCAAAATGTCCTTTTTCCAGCGTCCATGTTTTTATGTCACAACGCCATTTTTCTATTAATAAAAAACAAGACAGAGCCAGTTATGTGATTGGCTGTTGCTTCTGTCTGACTGAGCAAACAGCTAATCACATAACTAGCTCTGCCCTGTTTGTCAAAATTTAAGTAGCATTGTTAAATGTTAATGAGCTGAATTTTAATTTTTTTTTTATTATTTAACTTTTTCCTAGTTATATTATTTGTCTCTTTTGAGTCATGTGCTTATTTATTACACATCTTATTTATTTGTCCAATATTGGACACTTTGGCTTTCCATACACAACCCCCTTTCTATCACTTCCATGCAGTATAAGAATGTCACACTTACTGCATTAGAAAACCCATTAAAAGTTATCTACACCGCACTTTCCTCCAAAACATATAGTAGATGGCGAAACAAATTAATGGTATTTAAAAGTTTTTGTAGAAGACAGGTTGTTAAACACACATATTTGACATTAAAGGAATTATATCCTTATATCAGTTAATCTGTCACATTTATACCTTTAATTTCAATTTAACTCTATTTCTTGAAGCAAACGCCTTCACAGTTTCCTTGGATGGTAATCGAAGAGCAGTAACCAACTGACTGTGTTATTTATAATTCATGCCACAAGCTTGCCTTAAAGCCTGTCAAGTTATTCCTCTCGGGGACTGACGAGGGTCCATAATCAAAGTAACTAACCTGTGATTTACTGAGCCCTGAGGTAAACATCTGCTGCCTGTCATCTGGACTGCTTACAAGACACGACTATTTACATGCGTTTAACGGTGGAGGGCCTTTAAAAAAGAAAAACAGGTGCAAGGATTTGTGAGTCCTCAGCAGTTCTTGCTACTACCCTGCCAACCTCATCACCACACCCTTCTGTGCCTGGAGGATAAGTAAGAGAAGGAGAGAGAGAAGAGATGTGGGTTTCACTGCCTGGTCCCTGATTCATCTTTGGGTTTATTACCCCCCCACCCCCACCCCACCTTCCTGTTCCCTCCTTCGCTTCATGCCTCTCAATCACCTGACAAGGCAGGGGAAGATAGAGAATAGAGACAGGTTGTTGAGTGCTGGGAGAGGAGAGGAAAGAAGGAAAAGAGGGAGGGAAAATGAAAAAAAAGAGAGAAAGAGGGAGTATAGAAAGTGAGAAAGTTGAGGAGACGGGAAAATAAAGAAAAAAAGAAATGAAACTGCTCATAAACTAAGTGGGGGAAAATAGAATGCACCAAAAGGCCAATTTCATAACCTTCTTGTAAGGGACTGTATAAAAATTGTTAGGGTGGGAGGGGGCATCAGAAAAGGGGGAGGTTTATGTAAGTTTTATTTTTATTGAAGTGAGGGTAGCCTGAATTTTTTTGGTGAGAGCAGGGGATGGGTTTTTGTTTTTTGTTTTTGGTAGCTAATAGGACCAATATGTTGTGGGGTTTTTTAAACACAATGAATGTAGATCTTATTTGTGATTGAACATACTGTAGCAAAAGCTATTTTTTTCACTAGCATTAAGTCACTCCTTTATTCTGCATTATAACAGAAAGCAGAACTCCAATAACAGTACAATGAAGTTCAAAATATCATGTAAAGGTTGCCTACAATGTAAGTTCATCACGTTCATCATGTTTCTAACTTGTTCTACTGATCAGTAAAGTGAAATGAAACATTACGGTGGATGTTTTCAGTTTCGAACATAACTAACATGATTTGTTCATTTAGGGTGTTGCAGTTTTGTTTTTTCTCTTTTTTTTTTACTCAATAGTTATAGTTTTTTAGAAAGCGAAACAAGATTCAGCCTCCCTCCCCAGGCCAATACTTTAATGACAGTCCCTAATAAAGCACAGTATTTTCTGATCATGCTTTCCTTTGTCATTCCACTTGCATGCTTGATTTCTTCATTCCTCGCTACTTTCTCCTCTGCAGATACCTCACACCTCACCATCCACACCTTACATTCCCGTCATACTCCCCGTGTCTCCTCACTGACAGAGCTAATAGTGACAGATAGAATGAAGGAGGGCTGCCATGAGCTAATCGATAATTGGCAACTCAATTACCATCGCTACTGCTGAGCCCCTGGTTGATGGAGCGCACCACAGTCAACAGGAGCAGAGGTGGCAGCTGGGGGTGGGGGGGTTGGTGAGAGAAATTGTGATGAAGTCCCTTTCAAAGCTCGGCACTGAGTTGAAAGCTTTTGATAGCCTCTCTCTCTTCATTGATTATCTCTTGATTTCTGGCCTCTCTCGCTCTCTCTCTTTCCCTTTATCTTTCTGTTTAACTCTCTTGCACTTTTCAGTTGTATTTCCCACCAAGCTCTGTCTTTATTTATGTCTCTGTCTTCACCTCTCTCTTAATCTTTTCAACCATTCGCGACGTAATCAATCTCAGTGTCTACCATTGATGTGTATAACAAACACCTATCAGTTGGTGGGCAGATGAGTAATGCAACACATTTAGAGGAAGTGTGTAGCCTAATAACCCAACCAAAACCCCAGCAGAATGACATAATCCACACTGCCATGGGCAAAGTGACTCCCACAATTAGATAGATTAAAGCTAATCAATTAGTACACACAATCTTCAAAATATAAATTAAATTAATCCCAATAAAATGAGTTCAAATCATTAGCTTTCTTCCCTCTAGGCAAAATCCAATAATTATAATCGTCAATTTGCAAATTCAGAGGCCGAGAAGTATTTAAATCATGTAGGAAAACACTTGACAGAGAGGGCCAATTAATTAAGCTATTTCAACAATTTATTTGCCACATTTAGTTGAAGGACAGTTTGTGTGTGGGGCTTGAATATGAGCTTAGACCAGCTTGAGGAGGCATGTGAGTGAGCCTCCATGGGCAACCCTTTCTCCCAAAAATTACAATCTTAAATTATGCTTTAGTTGCCACAAGCTGATATGGTAGAAAAACAATGAAATTAGTGATAGAAAAGGTGTTTTAATAGATTTGTTCATTAAACGTTTCTTTATTATTTTTCTATAAAAATGTAATACAGGCTTTATTACATACTACTATTATATTTACAGGGTCAAGTCAAAAAACAAAATTCCACAGACCTTTACTATGTTTATGTTATGTTGTGGTGGGGGCAGAAATCTCAGAGACTGATATTTCAAAACGTGGGCACATAAAACCAAAACTATCTGGCTAGATACCACTTGAAGTGAGAAAATATGTTTCTGAGACCTTTAATAAAAATACAACTGGTAGAGTATGCAGACATTTCTATTGGGTCATGATTTTTACATGTAGAGAAGTGATAATAAAATAGTTTAAAAAAAACAACTAATAATTAATAACATAAAGCTGTTTTTTAATCCATTGTAGCTCTTATCCCCCTCCGCCTCTGTCAGTCAACCACATCCTTATTTTCTTGGCCCAACCCTAGATGCATGCTGGGAGCCGCGACCCACTCCTTTATCAACACAGAGCCAGGTGCTCTCTGGGAGCTTCCTGCTTGCCCTTTATCAGCACTGGCTACAGAGATGTAAGTCTGCTTTGTGTGTTGCAGCTTGTGTGTATTCGCTGGACACGGGGATAGATCATATTTTTTGGGTGCTTGATTGTGCGAGAGCAGACTATGTGTTTGTGTACATGGATGTGCCCGCATGAATGTGAATATGTGTGTGTTTGTGTCCTGGCAAGTGTGTGTGAGCAGAGGGATCAGATCCCAAGCCTCTCCCAGGGGACTCAGGGGGCCTGTCACTTCAAAGGGCCGCGGGGCCCGCTATGCCAGCCTGCCCGCCAAGGGGGAAATCCTGTTTATGTGGCGGGGCCTCGCTTGGCAGGACCAGTGGCTAACACCACAGCCTGGCGCTTGCACAGACTGCCACCACCCAGGAAGGTTTAAATCCTGAACCACATTGTGATGCCACAATCCAGCCTCTTCCCTCTTCACAGGCAAATATGTCTGAATTAGAGAAGATAATATTTCGGTAGGGCTTCAGTGCTTTGATATAAGACCTGAACCTTGCAAATAAAAGGCACAAATGGTAGATAGGGTTTCTTTTTGAATGTTTGACAATGAAAATATCAGACATGGCATCAATTCTTGTGTCTGATAGAATGACTGTTAGGTATGATGTTTTGCATGGTGGCCTCTCGCTGCTTCCTGCTGTGCTCGCAAAATAAGAAGCCCACTTTTACACCCTCAGCAGTAGTCAACAAAAGAGAAGAAAGAAGAAAAAGAGCCCTAAGCCTTCAAAGTGGCTGACTGGGGAGACAGAGAGGGAAACAGCTTTGCCTTTAAAACGTTTTGAAACACTTTTATCTCATCAAGCTCGGCTGATCACAAAGAAAATTGATCTGTACTAGGGAAGAGGTTCTTCAATGCACTTTGTACTCCTCAGTGGTTTGCTTGACAGGTTCCTGCTGAGGGACTTGGTTTGAAGAGGATTTTGATGAGGCCTGGGAATGATGTTGATGTGGCGTAAATGTGTCAGACTGTTATGACTTTCTTTTTTTTTTTTTTTTTTAGAACAATTGAATGATTTTTGGCAAGCATTTTAGCTTCAGGAGCCTCTCAAGTCAAATACCACTCAGATACCATAAAACAAATGTTATGTCTACAGCTACTTTTATTTGATTTTAGCACAAAAACATATGGATTTTTTTTTACCAGGGTGTGACATAAGCAGTCAAACATGAACCTACTCCATTAGGCAAGTGCCTGTTTTTTTGTCCCCAGCCCCCATATTTTCAGACAGCTTGTGGCACCTTAACTGAAAATAGCATTCTTTGAATTACAGTAATATTTAAAAAGAAGAATACAATGTGGCAATGAAGCCCCCTGTGGTGTATATTAATAGTATGACCCAGTAATGTCACACAAGGGCTTAGAGTTGTCCCTGCTTCCTGCTTTGCTACAGTGCAGACGCTGTTTTCACTTGCGCTCTGCTTAGCTGTTATTTTTACTACTTTTTCTGCTTGTCTCAAACTAAAACACATTTAATGAGGTTTCCTATAACAATTAAACCATTGGGAGGATCATCTATGACAACTCTGGGTTGCGATTGTTATATTTTGAATTTCCTCCTGCTACCCACACTACAGACAGAATTGTACCTGGACTGCACTATGCCCCTCTGCTCATCAGAATAGAAGAAGTGCACAGATTGTCATATATAGTTACAGAAGACTGCCATACTCAAGACAAGGATATTGAGCTCCACGACACTCTGCCAATGTCTTCTGCCGGTGAGTTAGCTCATCAGAACTCAACTCGACAAGATTCACATGGACAGCTCCCTCTAAATGACACCATAACTTTCCCAAGACCCACTGAAATGAAACCAGTGAAGTCATGTGCTGTGAACGGGTTTGTACCTGCTGGGATAACCTGGGTGCTAAACCTGAAGATAAGTACAGGACTGTACTCCCACAGAGGGCAAAATTTATGGATTCAGTTCAGCCAACTTCAACCCCCGGACACCTGGCGGACAGCCAAAGGTGGACATAAACACAGACCACAGTCAACCCCGACATTACAATTGGAAAAGAGGTTCGAACCATTAATAAATCTCCATGAGACAGAAGTGGAAATGGCTGAGAGTGGAGCAAAAGGGAAAAAAATCCATCTAAAGAGACGATTCAACCTGTAACTCTGGAAGTGGGAGACGCCGCAATCAGAAACATAAGCAACAATTAAAAGATACTTTATTCTAGGTGCTATGGTCTGTCACATAAAAGAGAAAATTCCTCAACTGATATAAACACCCCAAATTCATCAAATTATTCTACATGTGGGGGCCAGTGGTGTTTTTCAGAGAACAATCAGAACTTTGTCTGTTTAATTGTCTGGACAAACTAGAAGCCCAGTTTTTTATTAGTGGACCACTGCCAACTGTCAAAAGGGGGATCACCAGGTTCAGCAGGCTGAAGGACTCAACACATGGCTCAGCAAAACCTGCCGTCTTAAAGGGATCAGCTACATTGATAATTTCAATCTGTTCTGGGGATGCTGGCATCCTTTCAGGACAAATGGCCTCCACCCAAGCACATCTGGAGTTTAAGTACTGATGGACCATTTTTGAAGCCTAAGATGATACATCCTGACACACAGCAGCCTTGGCGCCACGAAGACAAAACACAGAGGCCTCAAAGTCAGCATGTTGATAACCAGCTAATGGATCAGTCTCCTAAGTATTCCTCCCTTCACTCTCCCCTCTCCCCTGCCTCACCCCTTTTGGGATTCACTGATAAAATGGAAGCGCTGGTTAACGTTGGCATTAAATTCGTCGTCTGCCTCCACTTCAACCAAGCACGTTCTGTAACACCAACCTTGCTGATAACGAAGACGACAAAAAGAGAGAACAGCTCTCTCCAGCCCGGGCCGGTGAGACTGATAAGGCCAGCAAGGACACCGCACTGCCGCATCTTGAATCGCCGCCATTCAAATCAACACCAAGCAAATCTTCCTGGCATCATCGCAGACAAGAGAGAAGATGCCTAGGACATACAGGGTCCTTTCCATCCACTGCATAACCAATTCAATTAGCATGACACAATTTGATCCTCTCAGTTATAAAACCTTGGAAGAAATTGGGCAACATCTGAAATCCTCCACATGCTGCCTTGATATTCTGCCTACAGGCTTTTTCAAAAATGTTGTTAACAGCATGGCATCCGATCTTCTGCAGTCAACACTTCTCTACTCTCAGGCTATTTCCCACAAGCCCTGACAACTGCAGTTATTGAGCCACTCTTAAAAAAGAATAATCCAGACAACTTACTAATGAACAATTACAGGCCCATATCAAACCTCCCATTTCTAAGTAAAATCATTGAAAAGGCTGTTTTTCAACAGCGTAACAGCCTCTTGGCCCTAAACAATTGTTTTTATTTTTTCCAGTCAGGATTTCGACCAAACCACAGCACACACTCTTGTTAAGGTCTTGAATGACATCCACTTAAACACAGACAGTGGAAAAGTTTCAGTCTTGGTATTATTAGATGTCAGTGTTGCACTCTACACGGTCAACCACATCATATGACTAGACTGACTGGAAAACTGGGTGGGACTTTCTGGCACAGTGCTCAATCGGTTTGAATCCTATTTGAAGGACAGGGACTAGTTTGTGTAAAATGGTAATTGCAAATCAAAGTGACATGTGGAGTCCCCCAAGGCTCCATTCTCGGGCCTCCTCTGTTCAATATCTACATGCTCCCGCTTGCGCAGATTATGGAAAACAACAAAATATCTTACCATGATTATGCAGACGACACACAGATTTATATAACAATATTCCCATGTGGCTATGGTCCCAAACAAGCAATGAGTAAGTGCATTCAACAAATCAATGATTGGATGTGCCAAAATGTCAGAATGAATCGTCTTTGGACCCAAAGAACGATCAAAAGTCAGTGCTCAGCTTCAGGCGCTAACATTAGAGACCACAAACCAGGCCAATAATCTTGGAGTAGTCATGGACCTACATTTTTACATCCACATTAAGACAGTTATAAAATCAGCCTACTATCATCTTAAGAATATATCGAGAATGAAAGAACTTATGTCTCAGCAGGATTTAGAAAAATGTGCCCATGCATTTATCTTCATTAGACTCGACTACTGTCTTTACAGGTCTCTCTAAAGAATCGATCAGACAGTTGCAGCTGATTCAGAAGAGTCCTCACTAACACCAGGAGAGAGTGGATCACATCACTCCAGTTCACAGATCTTTACACTGGCTTCCTGTTTGTCAAAGAACTGATTTTAAAATACTACTCTTGGTTTATAAAGCACTGAATGGTTTAGGGCCAAAATACATTTCTGATCTGCTACTCCGTTTTGAACCGTCCAGACCTCACAGATGGTCTGGGACAGATCTGTTTACTGCCCTCAGAGTCAAAACAAAATAGATTTAGTTTTTATGTCTGGAACAAACTCCCATAAAACTTGAAGTCTGCTCCAACTGTCAGTTGTTTTAAATCAGGGTTTAAAACTTTTCTGTTTGCCACTTTTGTTAAGTTCAATTTGTGACTATTCATTCATATTTTGCACTGCACTGAACGGCTCTGTAATTCTTATTCTATTGTTCGATTTGTCTTATTCTGTTTTAGCTTATCTTCATCTTCTATTTAATTTTGTTATACTCTTTAAAATTCTATTTATGTGTCTTTTTATATTGTCTTTTTATTTGGCTTTGTGTTTTGTTTTGTTTTTGATTTTTGTTTTGTATCTTTCCTTAATGCCTTTCTGTCTTATGTTAAGAACTTTGAATTGTCTTTTTGTTGAAAGGTGCTTTACAAATAAACTTGCCTTGCCTTGAGTTTGAGAGGCAGTGGATAAAACAAATAAAACAAATCTGTTTTCCCATTTTAGGTAAAGGTTAAGCAATAGCACAGTCATTCAGTCAGTCAGATAGTCAGCCATTGAGAAGAGAGACAGTGAACCCACTAAGTTAATATACCTCTGAATATCAGATGGCTCTGGATTATTACAATTTTACTGCCAGGGGGGTCAATTGGGAATTATTCTAAATCCTGTCTCTGATTTTCTACCTGTCCCCTCGCCATCATAAATATGCAAAGCACACAAGGACACTCTCAAGGCAAAAACCATAAAATGAAGCCTTTTCTATTTTCTTGTCCCCTCTTGCCCCGTCCTCCTCTGTCCTGCCCTGTCCTCTCCTGCCCTATCCAGTACCTCAGCTTCTGCATTATCTCAGGAACACTGACATCAGCCATCCTCGTCTTTGTTTTTGGCAGGCTTCTTTAAACTGGGCCCAGCTCCGATTTGAAATGCCCAAGACTTTGTGCCTCTGCCAGAACACCTAAAAATATTTAGGGAGGACAGTACTCTTTTTGACCAATGGGATAATTAAATTGAGTTCCCTTCCCTACATATTGTGCTCATGTGGCAGGCAGGTGAAGGACAGCTCCTCAATGGCCAGGATGACATTATTAAAGGAATGTCCCAATTCTTGAATCAATGTTTTGCCAGTGTTGAATGTTACTTGTATTTATAACTACAAACATCACAGTCAAGTCAAATCAAAACACACAGACATCATAAACACACTCCTATAATCAGCTAAACCCAGTCTTTAAAGGGGTGTCAGGATCTCTGATATCCATCATGGATATATGTTAGAAATCATACTAAAAATGGGGTCCTTATAGATGTAACGTGAGATCCTCAGTCACAATCATCAGATTTGGACTTTTTCTCAATAATAAAGTAATCCAGGTGATTGTTGTCTGCACAGTGAGAACAGGGAGTGCTAGTAGCCAAAGAAGCATGACAGAGGTGTACTATAAGTAGTTTATAGTTCAATATTTTTTAGTTTTTACCAGATAGTTTTACCCAGATTTGCTGGGAAGTTATGGATGAAGCTTGACTGATGTTGGTCAGGTGTTATTTTTACCTCATGATCCGATACCGAAGCCTGGAAGCAAGTTCATAAAGAAAATCAACAGCAATACTGCCCAGTGCAATTCTGACTTTTCCACTAACCTCCTGTTCTGTTCTTATTACTGATTTCAACCTGGACCATTAACAGTCACACAGCTTTTATTTAGACTCAGATTACTTTTTTTTTTGAAGGTGGGGTTCAAATACAAATATTATTTGATTAATTCAGGTACATGGTTAAAATATTATATTATTATTTTGGCAGGTACATGTATAGATATATGTATGAGGAGTATACATGGCAGTAGAAAACAATTTAATGCAGAAAATGAAAAATTCTAACAATTTCCATTATAAACCATGTCCACTTCCAGTATTTTACAAATACAGAGATTTTTGTGACATAAACAGATACAGATAATAGCTTTGCGTTACACCACTAGTATATGAGGTGCTGAGTCAACTGGAGAGTGTAGAATATGTTGCATTGAAAAAAGAACCTCCATGTATGGTGTCTTGCAGGCATGGATGTATTCGGCGCAAACGCATATGATGCTCCAACAGGATTGAATGGGCTCATCCCGATCCTGGTCAGCATGTATATTTGCAGTGTACAAAGGGCTTTTTAAAATGGAAAAGTCACCCGTTGCTATATTGTCCTGTGATAAAGTCTCCACGTTTACTTTCTTCTTCTATTCTCTCCTGTTCAGTACTTTACATTTCTTTAATCCACCGTCTGTCACTGCCTTGCTTCCCTTTTCTTTCCTTTCCAGTTTCCACATGTGCCTCCAATCCTCTACTTTCCTCTGATCTCATCTTCCTCGCCATCACTTTCCCCTCTCTCCCCTCTCCGCTCCACTCCTCTTCCCTCCACTGATTTGGATGAGGGGATAAATAGAGAACGAGTAGACAAGGGGAGTAGGCCTGAGGTTTCTTAAGAAAAAACACAGCGCTAATTGGCCTTTGTACACATTTCCTCTCCCTTTAAATCACATCAAAACAGCTGCCTGTGACAGCAACTGTTGTTTTGGACAGCAATTGTGACACAGATTTTAACTGCATGACTAGGCAAAACTGTCCAAGAGTTGTTTGGGGCCAGAAGCCTTACCGTAAAATAAAGCACTTTATAGCTCTGCTGCTGGTGGTGCCCTGTTAAGCAGTAAAGAAACGGACACAGACAAAAGGAAAAGGAAGTGGAAAGAAAGAAGGAACTCGAGGTTAGGAATGTATGTGTTGAGGAATATAAACGAATAAGAATGCTTGAGCGAAGACAACGAAAGGGAAAGCACAAGAGACGTGAGGGATAGGATGGGGGAGATACGGTACGATGGGAAAAAAGAGTGAAATAAGACCAATGTAAAATCAGTAAAAGAAAAAGTAACCGACAAAATCAGAGATTTCTCCACAAGCCAAATGGTCTCCCTGTTGTTCACATTCACCTATACCAAGCCCTGGGTGCAGCACCTAAAAAACTACGGCTTTCATTTCACAAAGTCTGGCTGTTTAGTCCCTTGCCAACAAACTATCTTGGGTGCTATTAGAGAATTTGTTTTTCATCGTAACCCTGTTTTCAAACCTCACTCCCACTGAATTCAGGCAAAGCATATAAGGAGCCTGTTGTCTAAGAGTGCAGTGACTTAGAGTGCCTTGGGCTTTGGAAATACCCCTATATATTCCACCTACACTCTCCCAAAGGAACCACTTATGTGTTTTTATTTAATACAATGAAGCGCATTGCATGTGACTATGTTTATGTGCACACGTGTGTGTGTTTCCTGAAGGGAACAAAGAGTGTGCATAGTGGGTCGTATCATGTCTGTGTGTGTATCTTTCTGCAAATGCTTCCATTTCCTCTGCGGCATAATTTTAAGCTCACACGAGTAGGTCTATCTGCCCGCCTGACTGTGTGGCTGTATTCCCTGTCATTGTCAGTCAAGGTAACCTGATACACGTGTGTCTGTGTGTGTGAGAGAGAGAGCGGTTAAAGACCAGCTAAGCACTCACAAGGGGCTGCCTGGCACGAACACAGCCAGCAAACACAAGGTCTCCCGCTAGCTCAAAAGGCTCTTCACAGCTGGGGTGTCTACTTTAGATCAGTGTCCTTTTTAGCTATTTTTTTAATGTTTTTTTTATGATGCAACCATTAAAAAGTTTTGGCTCACATTTTAGCAATATCACATAGACCACAGCTCTCTGCAGCACTTTGCAGTTACATTTAGGTGTATTCTCGTTAACCCCACTGTCAAAGCAACCCTAACTGCCTTAAAATGAGTACTAACTATTGATTTTGTGCAGTAAAAGTAAAAGTAATGAAAGAAAAATTGCAACACTTTGCACTTTGCATCCTGCTATTTAGCCTTTATAAACATTTAATACATGGTTTATTACTCACTATAATGTAGTTGTAAGCAGATATAAGTGTTTATTAATGTATTTATCAACAACTTTAACTCCTCCTGCTGGCACCCATAAGCAGAGGCTGCAGTATAAAGAGATACTGAATGACAGCATAGTAAAACTAAGTATATATAAAAATTGTCTTCATAGGACAATATCATTTATACTATTCGTATAATATTTGACAAATATCATTAATAAACACTTAAAATTACCATATATCTACTTATAACTACATTATAGTGGATTACAAACCATGTATTCAATGTTTATATGGTGCTTATAACGGCTAAATAGCGGGATGCTAAATAAAGTGTTTTTTTCATAAACCATTTATTAAATTCTTATGTACTGCTTATACATGCTAAAGAGGGGGACTTAAAGCAAAGTGTCACCAAAATAAAAACTACCTAGACTTGGCAAGCAGGTATACTGGGGTCCAAACATGCAACTCAGAACGGTGTTGCAAGGTGCACCGAGTCAGGGCGACCACGAGGCCATTAACGTCGCAAACACTAAAATCATTATGTTCTAATACATGTGAAGTGCACACACGCAAACCCATTAAATTATTTACTCCAAGTAGGGTAAATATTTGTTTACCCTCTGCTAGGACATCCATTCATTTTTATTTATTTATTTATTTTTTGCTCATTTCAGTGTATAATTCCAACACAAATACAACAAAATACAGTTATATATATAGTTATATAATACACTGTAAGCTATCAAACTTATACACATTCCATAGTCGAAAAGCAACAGGGAGAAGAAATGTTGTATGTTACCATTCACTTTCTGCTCACACTCAATACCTACATGCTCTACATATAATAGAAAAGCATGCACATAAAATGTATACACTCCATCACTTACAGTCTGCCCGCACTATCAGACACTGATACTTTGACTGCTTCACCCTGGAGCCACCATTGCATTTTTGGCAGCACTGGTGGTCCCTTCCCACTTTTCCTCTTTACAACATCTAGGGCTATTCAATAAAAAAAAGCTTCGGGGAGCGCAGAGGAGCAGGATGGAAAAATAGAGTGAGCATTCAATTCTGCCTGAATTATCCCAGGGTTTGTGTACTTACCCTGATAAAAGAACAGAGAAGAAATCTATGGCTTATTTAAAGGCTGCTGCATCATGCTTGAATCCGTCTTTCCCAAACAGGACCTAAATTTTGCATGAGGGAACAGCCTCTGCGTTTTACAGAGAAGCATGGTACATTGTTAAGTGTGACGCTGCGTGTTGGGATGCCTTGTTGAATTGTGAGGCCTATATGCTGGTATCAGAGCAGGGAGGGGTGGTCGTCAGTAGCAGGGGTTGGCGGAGTGTGTGTCCTCATGCAAAGGTCATAGCTTTCCAGTGCGAACGCTCATTACTCCCATTTAGTCAATAAAGTGTCAGTTTGAGCTCTTCTGAGTACAAACTGTTAACAATGATTTCTGGAGGTTTAATGGACTTGAAGCGCACTGTTCTCTTGTGGTGAGGGAGAGATTACAGATGCTGTGGGAATGAGCCACAGAGGAAGCCATCCAGCCCCTTTTTTTTGTGAAAATCCGGCAAGCAGGAGGAAATCTGAGGCATAATTTGGGCACCGCGGCTTCTAGAGATGATACAGCAGAGAAGAAGAATAAAGAGGAGGAGAAGGAGAAGGAGGAGGAGGAGGAGTGGGCGAAGGAGGGATGAAACACTGCAGATCAGCTATTAAAAGAGAAGCAAAGAGGAAAACAGCTTCCTTCCTCACAGTTTACATTAAGTGGTCTGCGCACAAGAAAACCAGTGATGTATAACAGTGGACCTTGCATTTAATTAAGCAGGTCCCCTCAGCCTCTTTCTTTTTTCTATCTGCTAGCCAGCATAATCATTTCATATATGCCGTGATATAATCTGCTTAATGCGCTATTTTACCATACAGTTAAACCAGGGCGATAAATCTGGCTGTGGTCTCCATTAATAGATGCAGGGCCTCGCTGAATAATGTGTGCATTAGATTAGCAGCACTACAGAAGTGAACCACCGTGGAGAGAGAAATACTTCACGTTAATCTCTCTTGGTGGTTCCCAAAGGATGAGAACTTAGTGCCCCCTTCCTGTGCCTGTAGGTGGAGGAGGGTGGAGGAGTCGTATATTCTATATAACATCAGGAGGATACAGCCGTTCCTCATCCAGAATGCAGCAGCTTGGCTGGTATTCTACCTACGTAAGTTCTCCCACGCTACGCCGCTCCTGTACATGCTGCACTGGCTACCGGTGGCTGCACGAACCCGATTCAAGACACTAGTTCTTGCGAATGACTCAGGCCCATCCTACATCCAGGACATGGTCAAACCATACACCCCAGCCCATCCACTACGCTCTGCTACAGCTAATCGGCTTGCTACTAGCTGCCCCTGCTCCTGCTACCACTTAACAAACTCACGACTGTTTACGGTCCTGCCTCCGCAATGGTGGAACGAGCTTCCCATTGACATCAGGACAGCAGAAACTCTACACATCTTGCGTAACAGACTGAAAACTCATTTGCTCAGTGCACCTTGGCCCGTAATAAATAATCTCTAAGTCTTGTTTTTTTTTCTTTCTTATTGTTAAATGTAGCACGTGAAGCAGGTCAGCATATTTGATGAAGTTGATCCACTTGCATGATTCTTGCAGTTCTTTGGGTTGTACCCACATGAGTGAAGTGCGCTTATTGTGAGTCGCTTTGGTTAAAAGCGGCAGCTAAATAAATGTATTCAAAGGTGGGCTCACTCGTAAGCGTCTGATAATTCATTTCAGTGATACAATGCATCCACATGCTCCAAGTGCACACCAGCAAACCTTAACAAAACTGCTTTCACACACACACACACACACACTCCAGCCAGACATTCAAATGGGCAGCACAATTCATGCTCATTCTGAGCACGCAGGTTGAAGCGCCGGCTTTTCAAAAGGTGTCAAGACATTTGCTACAAAATCTACACGGTTAAGACTGGCCCTGGAGAAAACCTACATTTCTGACATTACATTTCGCCCTCTTTCACTCCTCTTTTCTCTCTTAACATACTCCCGTTCCCTGATTTCCAGTGGTTGAGGAGCGATTTGAGGTGACCTCGTTACGGAGGATGACAATACAACAAAAGAACGGGGTTATGAAATCGAGAAATTCTATTTCCACCCTCCTGGCCATTCATCTCCCTGCAATAGTAGGAAGAGGATTCATTATTTGGTACGCTCTCTCCACTATCTTATGAATTTGCATACTCTGCGTATATGGATGAGCGAGTGTGTGTGTGTGTGTTTTTATGGTTGTGTTTAGCTGTACTTGTGAGGACAAAGATTAAGACTGTAGCTGGGGTTAAAAGTGGGGTTAAGTTCAGGTAAAGGTAAACCCCCAGGATATGAATGTAATTTAAAACAATGTCCTCACAAGAATACGCAAGCTAATGTGAGTGTGTGTGAAAATGAGAAAAAGACAGCAATAGAAAGAGAGCGTAAGAGAGCAAAAGTGGGTATCAGCAAATGCGTCTGATTGTATAAATGATTAAGTGTATGAATATATGCATTTGTGTGTGTGTGTGTGTGTGTGTGTGTGTACCATGTGGGTGTTCAAGAGAAAGACTTGTGCCTCATACTGCCCCATGAGCCGTCGCCCTGCGCACTAAACTAACCATTAATGCTTTACGTTCCTGTTAGCCGCCGCCATGACAAGGGCCGCCCCAGTTCCTGCTGAGGGTGAGTGGACGTTCAGCCCTCTGATCAGATGCTCAAAGCTGTATCTGTCAACTAAAGTGCAGGCTTAAAAGCGAATGTTAACCCAGAGGCCCAGAGGGCACTGCAAGTCATCAGCTCACAAAGAGAGAGCGTGAGAGAGAAAACACGAGACATGTGTAGCTGTAGTATTAAAAAAGTTGTTTTAAGATGACTATTCATGAACATACAGTATGATACAGCACATGAAAAGTCTGAGCATAATGCAGTACACATGGATGTTGATGACATACAGTACTGCGGGTACTGCATGACACATGTGGGTAGGTATTAACCTCACAAACAATTTAGTTTGGTTAGGTTACACCAGTGAAAACAATGCACAAAAGCATGTATAAAATGTATTTCTTCTCTTGTTCATTATGAAACTCATTATCAGTTTGGCCAGTAATAGTAAAGTATATTTTGAGACACCTTTTTGAGAATTTAAAGATACCATAAAACAACTATAAAAGAAAAATTAAAGAACCATTAAAAAACAAATAGCAATGGGACGAAGGGGTACTGCAGCAATTTAGTTGGGAGGTTTGCAGCAGGCAGCAAAAAAGCTCTAAAAACCCACTGCACACTACCTGCCTAGCACAAAAAGGTAGACAGACAAAGTTAGCAACTAGCTGGTGAACATAGTTGAACTTTTAGCAGCTAAAGAGCCAGATATTTCCCTCGGGGAAAACGGAGCTAAAAGGAGAGTGAATATTGGACTTACTTTTGCCAGGTGGCCAGAAACACAACTCCAAATGAATGCTAATGCTGTTCCGTAATTGCTGAATGTGTAAATAAGTAACTGTTTGCTAAGTGTGCCATATTAACTCAAAATGTGATGATATGTCAGTGTTGTGTTCACAACTTGTTTCCCCAAGGGGTCAAAAAATCAGTTAGTGCAGGTTTAAAACTCATTGACTGAGCTGTAACACAGGCATTCTATGAAAAAATGTTATAGTGTCCAGGTCCAAGCCAAGATAACCCTGATGACATCATCGGGGGTTATTTTCTCTGACTTTAGAAAGCTCCATTCAGAGCTACAAAAAACACATCACACCTGTTTTCACAGGCTGAGTAGAACTCCCCATGAAGAGTAAACTGAACTTAATGTGTAAAATCGGTGTGTGCCCCTTTAAGGAACCATTGAAAACACATATAAATGATAAACAGCGATGAAAAAAATCGATGAAAAATTGCAGTTAATTTATCTGCAATTATGTTCTAATTAAAGTGTAGCATTACAACTGCTGAGAAAATTGACTCATAATTATTACATACTCCTCTGACGCAAAAATGTTGAAATATTCAGTAGTTACTTTTATCTGATTTATCAAAGCAATAATGTGATGCCTCTGTCTCGTCGCACATAAAATAGCAACAGTTGATGGCTGCTGATGACACAGTGTGTCAACAGGAAATGGAAAACGAGTCACCCCACCTCCTACCCGCCTTGTGTCTCTCCCTTTGGTTTCACTTGCACTCAGAATCGTGTATCACTCTGAAAGCAGGGGATTAGGAGGTGGTGGTTTGTAGTGCAGGGGGAGAGTGAATGTTACTGCTTGCACACACACGGACACACACACACACACAAGTAGTATGTGTATGCTTGTGTATTGAGATGCTGACTGTGTATGATCCAACAAAACATCTCCCTCCCCTCCTGCAGCCTCTGAATGCGAAGACGTACTTCGACATCGCCCAAGGATTTGTTAATTAGCTTGCCAACATCTGTCCTCTCAATGCAAGATGGGATTAGAATACAAAAAAATAACGCCCTGATCACCACCTATGCGCGACAGCACCCATAACAACAGATGTCATCCACCCTCCATAGCTCAGAGATAAAAAATAAATAAATAAAAGCGCTCATTTTTTATGTGATCCTTTTTTAATTGATGTTAGCATGTTGTTGAATAATGTATGCCCTTCTTCAGGAGAGGACTATACAGCAATCATTTGTGTGTGTGTGTGTGTGTGTGTGTGTGTAAATGGGAGTAGTATCTACTTTGAAACTCATATCCTGCTTGTAATGTCCTCCACGGGCCAAAGGGAATTGATGAAATGATAACTTCTGCTCTTACGGAATGATTATAGCTGTGATTAAGTTGTACGGGACAGACCCTACAGGAGATGAAGAAGAGGGCGAAATGGCCGAGGAGTTCTCTCTATTCATTCCTCTGCTGGAAGCTTTGGGTACACCGAGCTCGATGTGGTCTCCCCAGACGTTGACAAATGAAGTAATTATATTTATGTGAGTGTGTAGGATTGATTCATCAACGAACGCTCGCCACCAAGAGCTTCTGATTTAATTGGGGAGCTGGTGATACATGCAGATTATGACAGATTATTTTTTATCAAAATGAAATCACCCCCCCCCCCCCCCAATATTATATACAGAATTCAATACAGCCCTGAGTCGATGATGTACAATTTGGTGTATGTTAAACTCTATCGATAACAATTATTCATAATTTGAGAATTACAAGAAATATGTTAATTATTGTGTGAGACATGATACAAAATCTGTCAAAAAAATACCTCATAATTGATATTTCAGTTGTTAATACAAAATGTGCACGCTGGTAAATGCAGCATTCATGAGATGTTCTGGAGTGCAAAATTTCAGTCTTTAAAGGATCAATTCACCCAAATTATGAAAAAAACAAAAAACATTTTCTTACTGCCTTTAGTGTAACCCAGTCTCTCTCTGCTATACTAATGAACATAGCTGCAAAATCACAAAATGTTCATATTGAACATATCTGCAAAGCTTTCACTGACAATAAATGTCATTTGTTTTCTCTACAATATCCACTTGAGGTTAGTGGTTGAGGAAGTATCCAGATCCAGTCCTGCACTGAAAATGTTAAGTAAAAGTATGTAAGTATAATCAGGAAAATCTACTTAAAGTATCAAAAATAAAAGTACAGCATTAGATCATTATTACCCATGCATTAATGTGTAAGTAGCATTTTACTGTCATAGCTGGTTAAGGTGCACTTCATTTTTAGCTATTACATAGGGCTTCAACTGATGATTATTTCCATGATGGATTCACCTGCTGACTATTTTCTCAAATAATCGATTGATTGTTTGGTTTGTAAAACTTCAGAAAACAGTGCGAAATGTCGTCACAATTACCAAGAGCCAAAGTGACACCTTCATATAGCCAACAGTCAAACCTAAAAATAATTCAGTTTACTGTTTGAAGTGAAAGCAGCAACTCATCACTGTTACAAAGGCTGTAATCATGAAATGTTTGGCATTTTTGCATGAAACATGACTTCAACAATTAATCAGTCATTAAAATAGTTTTAATTCTGTGTTCATCGACTACTCGGCTAATCACTTCAGCTCTAATTTTGTATATTGTTGGGTAGCTTAATCTATAACAATGCATCCGATTTAATATATTTTGTATGCAAAATCTTAATTTGTAAAGAAACAAGTGACTACAGCTGATAAATGTAGAGGTTCCTCAAATTTGTACTTAAGTTGTTTTTAAATTTGCACTTTTCACCACTGGTTAAGTTTAGGGAAAGATAATAGTCTTGGTTAAAAATCAAAATATCTATGTTGACTTGAAGGATGGGACAGGATGTGTCTAACCAAAACCACAGACTTGCTCTACACTCTACACACCTAACCTAACACCCATCCATCCCTATGTAACTCTAGATCATCCGCAGAACATACTGTCAACAGTTTTTATAGGGACTATTTATTCAGTAGAAAGTAGTTCCACTGATTAGTTGGGTGAACTGACCCTTTAAGTGATATTAAGATACATGAATGAATAGTACTCATACTGAGTTAGCGCATATCTTTTCGCTGTCATATTCACACAGAGTCCATCTTGTCTGAGATGGTACTGAAATTATGTAGATTGCATCTTTTTCAAAAATGACAAAATAATGACAGATAATATTCTGGTTTTGTGCCTGGGGTGGGATAGTGTTTTCTTCAAAGTTATACAAGTCCAATATCACATCAGATTATCAGGGTGAAAATGTGTCATTTTTACAAATGGCATCAAGCTTCTACAATCCGCCACTTATACACTTATTATAAAATATATTCCAAGATGATATCATGCATGGGAAGAAACTAGACAGAAAATGTAGGAAAAGGCATTAAATCAAAAGAAACCATGTTTGGTTTTTTATCTGAATATAGTACTCCTAACACTGGTCTTGTGTAAATGCAGGTTTCCACATGATATATGGGGTTTTCGAGTGATAAGTATAATATCCAACATTATAATTCATAACAAGAGTGCATTTGCATGAATTTCACTCATTGTGTCACATGCACATCACATATATTGTTGCCTATAGGGTCCCTGCTGAGAAGTCGTAATGAGCTCTTCAACCCTGAAGAGGCAGGCATAACTCGCATGTTCTGCTGTCACTGTGACAATGGAGGGGTTTATCACTGCCAAAGGCTTGGGGGGAGAGAGTGTGAGCAGGAGGCGCTGGGGAGATTGGGGAGGGAGGAAATATTGTATACAAAGAGAGACTGAGATAACACAAGAGCATGAGAGAAATAAAAAACATCTCCTCCAGCCTGTAACTGAGGCATGTTTCATCATGTAGAGGAGTATCAGTTGGAATTACACTGCTGCAGCTCGCTGAGCACTTTCAGGCAACATTTCCAACTGTGTCCCTTGCAGCAGTGCTAACCTTCTGTCCCACCCCTCTTCTCACTCTTCTTCTTCTGGCTTTCTCTCTTGCGTTTCTGCCTCTATTCCTGCCTGTTGTTCCTCTCTCTAAAGAGAAAAAGAGCAGACAGGGATCATCTTCACCCCCGTTTACATGACAAACCCCCCGAGGTGATGATTGACAAAAGGCTTGAACATGGACAAATCAACAAACACGCCTCACAACAACCACTTAGCGGAGGGAGGTTTGAGTGTGTTGTTGCCTCAGTACGTACAAGACCTTTAAAAGTATCAAACATTCAAGTTTTCCGGGTTTTGGCATTGCACACCTTTTTGGCTCACAAAAGTGCATGGCATGCTAAAAGGATGTGCTAGTATTGACTGGCGACGTTAAGCAATTTATGCTTCACTGTCCTTCCAAACATGTTTTGTCGTAGCCTACATTTAGCTGATGACTTGTGAAATCATGGAGGGTTTTTACTTTACATGCTGTGACAATCATTTTGATTCTACTTGTGAATACTCTTTCAGTAAAAACACAGCAAGACTAAGAGTCGACAGACATCTGTGAGGCTGCGCCTATGCACAGTGGTACTTTGAGCTAAATGCTAATGGAATCAATCCATCCAATAGTTGTTGAGATATTTCAGTCTGGACCAATGTGGTGGACTGACTGACCGACTGGCTGACCAACCTTGCTATCCCTAGCCACGGCGCTTGTGTGGCTAAAAAAACCAACACGTATGCATGTATGTTGTATCATGACAGTAGCAAAATTAAAGAAATTAACTGAAAAGTATTTCAAATCAATACGCTAAACAATTAACATGAACACACACTACAAAATTGCAGCAGTGGGTCTCGTCAAACTGTGCAGGCTGCCTGGAACAAGCTAACAGGCACAGAGCCAAGTCCAGTCAGGTCAAGATGAGGATACGGGTTTGTAGTGCTGCTACCTGGACTGCTTAAAGCAAGCTATGCTTGGTCACATAGTACTTGAGTAGATAGTAGCACTGTTTACGGTTGTAATGCTTCCATCTCGATCGCTGCCAGTAAGTTTGGTAATATATAAGAGCACTAGTGCAGACCTGGTACATACTGAACTTGAAAAAGCACCAGTAGAAAAGATTTATTCGTTGATTTTTTTGCCGGCACCAGAACCAGTGGTGGTTGATGACTGGGGGGACTACAGGCACTGAGGGTGTCCGTTTACACACAAGATAGTCTCTGCTGGCCTGGTATGTAGCAAGAAGTCAATACACGCCCATTGCCATGAACTGAAAACTTTAACTCCAACTATCCTACGTACAGTAGGTCTGTTGCATTGACATAAGCACAGTTTAAATTTAGAAAAGTAAACACACTCCATCTATCAAATTAAGATGGAATCTCATAGCAAGAGTTTGTTAAACCTCTGAAAGAAGCTAAAACAGTTCAGCTCAGCTACTTATTTCATCTGACTGCCTCGTCTCTTTCCAGGCAGCAGCATCCTCCAGTGTTTTCTGTCATACCAGTTCGCTTTTCTGCTGCTGTAGTGTGAGATCAGGCTTATCCAGTTCAAGGATTTTTAATCTTAACTTCTCCTCCAACATCTTCATTGCACGAGAAACTTGCACAAGCAACTTTACTGAGTTTTTAAGCTTTGATGCCATACCAAACGTGTTGCTAATTATAGCCTACCCTGCCATTTTCTCATGAACTTCTCCGCTTATGTTGCATCACCATCTGTTGGATTAGATAGTGTTATGAATGTAAATGACTAACATCAGGTAAAATAATACAACATGTTTATCAAAAGAGGAATAAATAATTTGGTATGGCTGTTTTGACTAGTGGCCTTCTACAGGGGTGAGTAGTAGGGACTACGTGGAAAGATTGTGGAGTAGCTCAACTACTTTGAAGAAATAGAAACTGCAATAAACAAATCCACATATTAAGTCACCATGTAACACCTGAACACTACATGTTGCGATTGTGAGTGCGTGAGAAAGTTGTTAGCAAGTGAGCAGAGGTCTAAACAGTTACCTAAAAGTAATGGATAAACTGTTGAAATAGCCAGCTTAACATAATGGATATAAATGGTGTAAAAGATAAAAGTATTGGATAAATAACTAAAATAGTTAGCTTAAAGCAGTAGATAAATCGCGGAGACATCCAGCTTCAGCCACTCAACGTGGTAGCAGTACAAATGCAAACTTGACCAAACCGACCTAAACTTTGACAATTGAATTACATTAAATCATAACAATAGCCACTTTCATATAATTAACAGTGTTAAATGACATCCAGTTTAATATCAATTCAAACGAAGACATGTACTTGGGTTCTTGAGCTCAGGGCTGTGGGGAAACTGTTGGGAACCACTGTATGTCATAATAAATATAACAACAAGGAAACTGGAAAATTTTGTGTTGGCAAAATAGTAAATAGATAAACTGTGTGCTATGACTCATAGAAGAGGGAAAGCGAGGAGATAAAATCAAATTCATAGCCATGGGTTAATGTTAGGTAAATGGGGACATTTTATAGTTATACATACATACATTTAAATAATTTAACTGCATTGTATTATTTATTCATGTATTTAGTGATACATTGGACTCATCCGATTAGTGGCATTTGTTGCTTCTGGGACTCCATATGTGCCTCTAGAAATATTGGAGTTACTGCGTTGTTCGCAGGCTCAGTGGTTGTTTTTCCATTAAAACAGGAAACCTTCCTCATCCTCTGGCCAATGCAGGGTCTCAAATCAAATTCTTTAAATATATCCCTTTTGCTCTCTACAACAGCAGCCACAAATCAGTTCATCGTTCCTGCATCCCAAAATGGTTGTTGGAGCAGCAACAAGCAATAGTGCAAGATAAATGAGGGCATTGCGCATTGTAATTTCCATATCAATCACGGATAGTGTCAGGAGCTTAACTTGGGGAGTAAGAGAGGGAAAGGGAAGAGAGAACGGGGGAGAAAACAAGAGAATAGATTCTACTTCAGCTATTGTTTAATGAAGTGCATTTTCAAATTGAGGGCCAGGTAATGCACCTTGTGGCACAGAGCCAAAAGCAAACTGACTGACTGACCAGGCGCCTGACTGGTCTGTCTGTCTCTAACAATCCTTGAAACGGTTTGAGAATCTCAACCGTTTCTGACATCTGGGTGCAAACAGAGTGCAGCTGTCATTTAGGCCATAAATGTCCAGCAGATTTATCTTCCAGAAACATTAACATTGAATCGTGGCTGTCAGCATGTATGTCACCGGGCCTTGATGTGGAGGTGGTGCGGATGACAAGCTGGCAGGAAGGATGAAAGGAGGGAGGAAAAGATGGAGAGAGGGAATGAGGGGAGGCCCTCAAGGCCCCATAACAACTTCTCGAGAGTTGGGCTGGCAAAACTTTGTGCCGGCGTTATCTTGTTAAGCGCGGGAGTCATTGAAGGACACCAGACAATTGATTGAACGGAGTTGACTTCAGCACAATTTCCTCCTCGTGGCGACATGTATCAACCAGGCCATGGGTCCCTATATTCTGCAGCTTAACTACCTCTCAGGTCTCCCACTGTGACAAATGGCTTCTGTCTCTTCTAATGTAATATTTGTTTCTACTTCTGAGAGCCTCTCGGCTACTCTGCGGCGAGTCTGTCTGCCGACTGCTTCATTGTGTTAGCTGACTTTATTCCCCAACCGGCTGTCAATTGGTGGACCGTCTGAGTGTTCTCGTCTGTCTGTCTTTTGTCTCATTGCCTGCGCCGTCCTTTTTTCTCTCTCAAGCTCTCTCTACTGCTCCCTCGTCAACCCCTTTCTCTGTCTCGCACTCACCATTTCCCTGCCTCCCTTGTGCTCTCCGTCTGTCTCTCTTCCCTCTCCTACTCTCTCATTCTCATTGCCTCTCTGCCATCCTACTCCCGCTGTCCCTCTCTCTGCCTCCCTCCTCCCTCCTCCCCCCTTTTTCTCTCTCCACTTTACCGCCATGTCTTTGCTCCAGATGCTAGCTGTCTCAGCTCCGTGGGCCGCGTCTCCGTGATGGGCCCCTCCAGGAATTCAAAGCACCATTCTGGCATTTTCTTCCAAGCAATTGCTTTTTGCAGTAATAAAGGGGGAGTAGCTTTAGCATCTCTCTCTGAATGGGCTTACTGGCCCTAGGCAAAACAAGCACAAGTGCACATCCATGAATCCTCTCGAGGCAGGAGCACACCGCAAGACTCAGTCCGGATTCCGACCCAATTAAGCCGTCTCACACAATTTACAGGATCGGTTTCAAAGACTTACCATTAATCACCTTTTCTTTGTCAAAGGCTCCAAATGAGGCCCATGAATCTTAAATTTTGTGTTTATACTTTACTTTTAATAAGAAAATCCTGAGCTGTATTGTCATCATAGAGCCGGACAAGCAGTTAACACAGAAATTTGCATGCCATAATGGCAGCAAACAAACAACACAGCCTTTCTTTGACTGTGACCTGTTGAGCCCCACAGTCATACACCACTTACAATATGATATGTAAATATTATACATGCAGTTTAATGGTAATTAAAGTCACATTGACACCAAATTAATTCACGATGGGACACGGAGCATTTAAGGTGCAATTAGCCATGGAGGCGGCTACGGCGATACTTTGCCTAACTGCAAACTCCAAACACTTCACAATTTGTTTTCACATTAAGTAAATGTCACAGCATATTAGCATGCTATTATAGCATCCATGTTTTTCTTTTACACAGCAGGGTCTGGTTACAAAGGTGCAGTTAGAGACGACTTAAAACCCAGAAACAGAAGAGAGAGAGAGAGACAAAAAACAATGGAGGAGAGGCCTTTGAGGGTGAAGTGATGAGAAAAATAGAATCAGTGAGACAGAGAAGCGGCTTTAATGCAACTTTTACTGCATCCAAGTGTAAACAAGTGCACCAACTGTTGTAGCTGTTAACTGTTCTGAGGCCGTGGAGCAGCTGTGGAGGAACAGGCTGTGTGCTGTTTCACTACAGATGAAGCTGTGATAACAAAACTGCAAAACACAGGCATGATGCTGACTTGTAGGATTTACTGTGGCTACAGCAAAAAGCCTTTTATACTTGCCACTGTCTCTTTGCCACAGCCAGTACACATGTGCACATACTGTACATGTTCTAAGACGCAATGAATGGCATTACATCCTTTTATTAAGCAGTGTTTACCTACAAATCAATAGTTTTAACTTTAATAGTTAATTTAATAGTTTTAAGAGGCAGACACACACAAACACGCAGTGGTAATATTGAAACTTGAAGCACTGAGGCTGTAATTGATTGCATTTATAAGTGTGTGTATCAGGCTTGTCAACTAAAAGGGCAACGTTCATTGATTCAGTGAGAGGCTGCAGAGCAGAGAGCAACGTCATTTCAAAATAATTCAGTTTGACTTCTTTGTTTTGATGTAAAACAAAAGTGTTCTTTTCAGTTTCTTTTAGAGGACGCAGGGGAGCTGCTTATCTTCAATATAACTGTGGTCCATTATTGAACAAGTCTAAGAGTCTACAGCCATGCTAGCAGCTCTGCGAGGCTATACTTGGGCACAGAAGTGCTTTGAGCTAAATGTTAAAGTCAGCATGCTAACATGCTGATGTTTAGTGGGTATATGGTTTGCCATGTTCATCATTTTAGTTTAGCCTGTTAGCATGCTAATATTTGCTAATTAGGAGAGATGTTCAGTACATGCACAAAGAAATCTTTAACAGCAAATCTTTAAACTGAATTGACTACACTGATGGAAAATGTCATTATTTTTGCAGGTATTGGACAAATGAGTATTTTGACGTGATGATGGTGCTAGATGAAAAGTGAAGGGATCACCAGTGTTGTTACAAGTCATCCGGAGATATGCAAGAATGTCTGTACCAAATTTCATGGTAATTCATACAAAATTTGTTGGGAAATGCTACTAAAGAACAAAAGCGTCAACCTGCTGGTGGCGCTAGAGAAAAAGTCAGGTGGTAACCAAAGTCAGTAGGATACATCCTTTGGGTACAATTAATGTCTGTACAAAATTTCATCACAACCCATCCATAGCTGGTAAGATGTTTCAGTCAGCAAACTCTTTATGCAGTATAACAGATGTTTGTTGTAAAAAATGGGAAATGTTCAGGAAGGAAGCAATCTACTTGTCAGCTTTAGCACTATGTCGCTGTAAAAAAACAAAAACGTGGTCCCCGGTTTGATGTAATTGCCTTTCCACACTCCAAAGTGTGCAAACATCAACACATTTTTTAAAACTCATGAGATGATGGATGCTCTTTGCCTCACAGAGAGGGCCAAGAGCGGCAACCGTGTTCCTGAAGATCCCTATTGACAAGCATCCCCCTTCAATCTGAAATGTTCTGTTCACTAACTGCCAGACAACAGAAAGCAGCGGCGAGTTGACACAAAGTGCAGCCTACACAGAAAAAACACACCGCCTGTGGCCATACTGCCATCATTCCATTTAATGTCAATGGGTCCCTGCGCACACTGAAAAAGATCCCACTGCTGCTTAATATTTCATACCGTAAGTTGCAAAATTCTTAATATTCCTTCCTTGCCTTATCAAACTTGGCGCTTTCCATCTGTGGCACGCTCATTACGTGATAACAGCAACCCCCCCCCCCCCCCAAATGACACTCATCATGGTCTTTAAATTTTGCAAAGCTGCCTTTTAAAAAGCTGTTCAAATATGTATGCGGTCTCTGGCCCCATTTCCGGGGGTCCATAATGTGGCTCTTCGCTTTCTCGGTGGAAAACTCAACAGGTTGACTTCCCTTTATGAATTTACGTCCCCAGGCCATCGGCAGCCCTTTCTGCCGCTTCCTGACAGTGGCTCCTCTCTCTCCGTCTTCCTCCCTGCAGAGGAAGAGGCTTGAGGCTATGCTGAAAATAAGATAAGATATTCAAATATGTCCATGTGTTCACCCACAAGTTCTTGCGTTTTTCGAGGTCAGTCGAGTCCCGTTTTCTTTTCTGGTGTACCAGACATCTCAGACAGAGATCTTGTCTGTGCACGTGAACAGATACGATGTCACTACCTATGTGCGATTGTGTGTCTTGAGCTCATTGAGCGACGAGGCGAGATGCCTAGGTGCGTCACGCCATCTTTTCTCCATGGATGCCCCCAAGTTGCCGTTCTCAGTGACAGTCAACAATCCATCGATTCAGCTGCAGAACAACAGCGAGTCATAAACAAACAGGCAGAAGGAAACGCAGAAGACCACGCTGAGAGACAGGGTGATCTGATGGGAACGGCTTTAAGCAGCAGCAGAGAGCTTTTCTCCCTGACAGCAGTGGAATGTGTGTTCATGCATGTGTGTGTCCGACCTTTCTGCCTTCTCAAAAATCCTTGCAGGGTGATACTCATGTGTGTGCAATTAGGTCATGGGTGTTTGCTTTTTTCTGTATGACCCTGAATAACTGCTTTGATACAGTTGTGCTCATGTGTGTGCATCAATGCAACCTACAGCATGCGCCTGCTTTGATGCTATGTTCATTACTATCTTTATTGTATGTGTTTGCCCTTGAGTGCGTGCATCTGTCTGTGCATGTAGGTGTGTGTATGTGCAAACAGGATTACACTGAAGGCTGGAATGAATCAGCAATTGCTACATTTCTGACACTGAAGGTTGTTATAATAAAAGGAGTTCTACATGAGCTCTCTTCTTTTCTTTTTCTCTCTCACTTCCCTCACCTCCTCCGCCTTTTTCCCCCTTACTGCTTGTTACTTTATCTTCCCTCATCCCTTCCTCTTTCTCTCTGTTTGCAGTTCAGACCAGGACCACAGCCGTGGCTACATTCCTTAGCTCTCCCGAGCTAAGATTAGCATACTGATTAGCTAGCCTTGTGGCTCAATCTTCCTCCGAGCTCACATGCAGGGCTACAGCCTCATGAATACATAATAGCACCGTCGGCAAACAAATGCATGGCTGAGAGCTTCCAGAGGAGGGAGCTAGTGCTCAGAATACAATGCTTTTATTTATTTTTTTCTTTTCTAATGTAATCAGAGGGCACTGGAGCATTCTCATGTGATTAGAGTTTCCAACACGGTATGAGCTGTTAAATTGTTGAGCTGTTGCCATTTATCTTGCAAGCTTCTCTCTATCTCTCTGCCCTATGTTTGCCTCCTTATTTCTGATTCTTTTCACTTTCTTTTTTGCCTCTTGCTCCCTCTCCACCATGCCTTCTTCTTCGCCCTCAGCAGGGCTTCTCTTTCCTTCACTCACCTTTCTCTTCCTCTTTCTGTCTTCTTCTCTCCATCCTCCCTTCCTCCAAATCTTCTTTTCATCAGTCCCTTTCCTCTCCTACCTCTTGCCTTCCCATCCTTTCCTCCCCTTTTTATCTCCCCACACGTCTCCACTTTTCTTATCAAGGCATTAGCGCGGATATCAAGCCACCTTCTGCTCTCACCTCTTTCAAAGCCTCTACTTCTGTCCCTCATTTCCCTCCCTCCACCCCATTTCTCTCCCTCCACCCCATTTCTCTCCCTCTCCTCTTCAATCTCTCCCTCTCAGAAGGGCCTGAGTGAGGACGGCAGATCGTGTGAAGTTGGATGTTGATTCTAGGTGACAGGCACCATATGAGTCATAGCCACAATCACAGAGCCCCCCCCCCCCTTGGCTGCACAACACAGCAGCACTGCAAAGCAAAAATTGCCCTTGGTATAAACAAAAGCTATACTGTACACACAATGCATGTAAATTTCTACAATATGTACAGTACTTATTTCTCTCACAGACTCCAACACTTCAGTAACAGGAGGAATTCAGATTAGTGAAATACGCATATTACTTCATGGCTACACGGTCCAATAAATATGTATGTAAGTTGTTCAGATTTGCATAAAAGCACCTAAATGAATGAAACCCTGTGCATATTCTGGACCATTTTCTAGCCATATGTATGCATAAATGTACCTGTGCATTTGTGTGTATAACCACTACTATAACCAACTCAATGGTCAGTTTAGGATATATGGGTTTCATCCATAGGAAATGATCATAGTAGAAGGGAAAAAACATGTACTGATGGCCATGGAAGAACACAATATTTATCAAAACATTTGAAAACTGTTTAGCTGGGAATGTAAAGTCAAAGTCAATAATATGGTAAGAAATACATACAAATGTAGTAGAAGAGACCTTGGAACATGAAGGTTTTACTGTTTGTGTCAATTTCCATTATGGGAAAATGACAAAAATTAAAAACTAAACCTACTATTTTTTCAACAAAGTCATCAAATTGTAAATATATACAAATGAATTTAGATTTTTCTGGCATCATCTGTTGGACTTGGGAATGCTAGTGTTGTAAAACTAAAGATTAATCTGAGCAAGAAGAGGTCAACAGTGGAACAAGAGAGAGGACAACGAAGATGACGAGAGAGTGGCAGAAAAAAAACTGCTGAGCGAGCAGAGACCTCCATCAGAATAACATACAGTAACATGCAGCGGTCAGCTCGGCTCAGACATTCGCCAGAAAAGAGACCCAAAAATTATAGTATGTGGAAGAAATGGGAAAGAGAGGAAGAGAATGAAAGAACAAGTGCTACAAATATGAGGAAACCTGAGCATGAAATGGAGATAAAGAAGGAAAAAAAGCACTGCAATTTGTGTAAAATAAAGAGGAACTGAACCGGACAGCTGACTGGAACATTGAAGGACACAAGAACAAAGTAGAGGGTGAAATAAATGTAAAAAAAAAATAAAATAAAATAAAAAATAAGGATCAAACAGAAAGACAGCACAGATGAGGAAGGTCAAACCAAATGGAAATGGATGAGAAGAAAGACAGCTAAAACAGAAAGCAGTGAAATCTTCTGAGCTGCAAGTTCAGATGATTGGAGATTCATCAGCCAATAAGACCACAAGCCAAGACTAAAAGGGAGGACATGAGAAACCAATAAGGCTCTGGGGCTTCAGTTTGATATATAGACATCGGTAATAACAAAAAAGAGAAAGATACGCATAAGACATGTTATTGTACTGGACTGTATTACAGAGTTGAAATTCCCTGGAAGAAACAGATTTCTGCCTCAGTGCTGCACGAATAGCATTTCAAACTGAAGGGGCCAAACAATTCTGAGCAGTGTGGCGTGACGAGATTATAAAAGAGCAAATACAAGAAATCAAAGAATCACTATTGCTCCGATTATTAAGTTCTAAAAGGGGTGAAGTGTTGCTGGGTAGGAAGTCGAGGTCCTCGAAGGGGTGGGGGGGCTCAAAGACTGCTGACTGAAACAAACATCCAAGCACCATTGATTGGACACAAGCAGGAGATCAATCGACATGGCCGAAGGCACTATAAAAGAAGAAAAAGACCTCCCCAACATCCAGAAGCTTTCGCTCTTATAAACCCCCACCCCTCCACCCTCCCATTGATTAACCTGGGGCCTGTGTGATTACAGAGCAAACTCAATCTGCTGTCCATTGTAAAAGAAAAAAAAAGAAGGAAAGAGAGCAGGGGGCATTGCAGAGGCTATAAGGAAAACTCATGTAATGAATCAGTTCATTTCTCCACAACACCAGCATAGCTAATATCCTCGAAGACAAGATGATTGTATTAATAATTAGCTCTGCAGCTAAATGCAATAAAGCTTTTTTTTTGTTGCACATTTTTTTAATGGGCTTATCGTGGCTATTGCACATAGCCTCGGTTTTTCACACATAGCAGGCTGGAGCGCGGTGTGCCAGCTGGATTTCTCCTCATAAGTGAGTCAGATGCAGTTTGAGACAGAGAAGGGAAGCGAGAGGGAGAGAAGGTGTGAGGGTGCCAGGGAAACAAGAAATGAAAAGATATCCCCGGCCAGAGAAGTAGCCTTAGAGAGAGAGTGTGTGTGTGTGTGTGTGTGTGACCGTGTGTGTGTGTGCTTGCATACATTTGCCTAATAAGGTTATCCTCAGGCGATAGTTGAACCACCGCCTGGAGTAAGACCTACTGTTTGTCCAACTAAACAGGGCTTTTTCATGAATAAAATGTCTGGTTTTATGCAGTAGGTCTCGTGTGAATTCTTTAGATGCTCCATCTCCTGAAACCAGCATTTAGTCCAGAGACAATATGACAGATGCATGGCTGTCTGACCTCAGTAAGTCAGTCTGACAGTTACACAGCCCTCAGGATAGACGTGTGCCTGTTCATGAGAGAGAGAATTAAAGGGAGTCACTGGAGACTTAATTAGGCCTGTGGGACACTTGAGTTCAACCTCCTATCCAGAGAAAGTATTTTCACCAGACAATAAGACACATTTCCCTCTTATCTGAGCCCTCTCTCTGCAGAAGTGCCTGCTAGTGCCGGTCTGTGTTTGCATGAGTGAGAGCAGGAAGAAAAAGATTAAGGGAGTACGTGGGTTTTTAGTGTGTGTGTGTGTGTGTGCAGCTGTGAGTCCCATGCGTGTTTTCCAATAATTGTTAAGACAAGAAAAAAAAACATACGTCGATAACTAGTGAGATCAATACACTAAGAGCGATTGCCAATTTCAGTTGCATCATTTTGTTCAAGGGTCTCCACATGACGCGGTCTCCCGCTGCGCGCCAGCGTTTGCGGCCAACGCATCCAAATATGTGCGGTCAAATAAAATGAGCGCCGGGGACTTACCGCAGTAGAGAACCAGCAGCGCTGTCAGGAGCACCACAGCCCAGAAAGTTGACGACATTCTCGGCCAGCGGCTGGCATCTTTGCGCCTTGACAACCTCGACACCGAAGCCATTGAACCAACAGAGCACTTCCTCTTTGAAGAGACAAATAAAAAGCAAAGACGGTAATCTCACAATCCAGCTCGGCCTCTTACAATGCTCATATCTCCGCGTGTAATCCCACAAAAAGACATGTCAAGATCGAGGAACTGATGGAACAGCAATGATTTGCTCCTTGGGTAGTCAGATTGCCAGTGCGCAAAAGAAAAGCTCACATCTTCCTTAGGAATCCCAGTTGGAAAATAACGCAGTATTTTTTATATATATCAGAAACACAAGTTGGTAAACGTCCCTTTAGTTGTCCCAAAGTGTGTTAACCTCAATTTCCGTCCTATATTTCAGTAAAAGGAAGCGCGGTGCGCTGGTGCCTGAAGATTGCGTTGAGTTAATGCTCAAAGTGTTCAATCATCTATACCGCAGCGTCGTAAAACCTCATTTCACCTGTGGTAGGTTTCCACGATTCTCTCCAGCCTCACCAGCCCCGGCGGCATAACCCCAAACACCGGCTTGAAAAATAAACGGGGTCCTATAAAATCCGGTGAGTTAACGCCTGGATGGATGAAGGAGGGATGGTCGTAAAAGAAAAAAAAAAGTCCGTTAAGCTCTCGGTTTTGGGCACGAAGTAGAGGAAGATCACAGCATGCTTTCAGGAGGGAAGGGAGGATGGAGAATGGATGGGTAGAGACAGGAGAGAAAGGAGGGAGAGAAAAAGTGCGCACTGTGCGACTCCAAGTGATTTTGTCCAAAGTGAAACATTCAGATAATCAATATTACGTCAGCAATATGCCACTTGAGGTCGCGGTTTTCAGTGGTATCACAACAGCTTGATGCTGTAACCAAAAGAAATCGTTTTACATCATAAAATCAGTGTGAAACACGGCTTACGATGTTTTGTATTGATTTTATATATTGTATATGGTGTATGTTTGATTTTTGAATCGACAATGACTGAGTGATATTTGCCCACTAACCATATATCCCTGAGAGACACATAACTCACACATGCACATAATTAGTGTGAATAGTTTTTTTTTTGCAACTGTTTTACGGTGGGATCAAGAGACGTTTGTCTCCCTTTTCAGCAAATCTAGCACAATAATATACATGTTTAAAATGGGCATGTTTCACGCAGCGCTCATTTTTCAGGGACAGAAATTGTTACACATGCTGTATATGTCACTGAATAGTTAAATCCATCACGAAGAACTCTAAATTACATTTTAAATGGACTTTATTGGCATCCTGAGCCCAGACATGTTGGTAACGTCCTTATTACTAAAACCAGCGTTTCACAATAAAAAAATATTGCTCTTTCTATTGCTGGAAAATTAAAACTACTCTGTAAAAAGTGTCATTGAGAAAAATGTCATATTAAAACTATACTGCAGGACAGTGGTGGAATGTAGAACATTTACTCAAGTACTGTACTTGAGAGTTTTGAGGTACTTTTATTTTACTCATTTTATGCCACTTTTTATGTCTTCACCACAACATTTCAGAGGGAAATATTTATTTCTCTACATTTATCTGATAGCTTTGGTTACTTTTGTGGATTGAGATTTTACAAAAATATGATGCATATAGTAGATCTACAGCTACTATAATATATAATAATATAAAACTGACTTTACTTTTACTTTTTGAGTCATTACTTATTGGACATAATATTTCCGTACTTTTACTTAAAGTGGCTATAATCAATCTTTCTATAACAACAATGTATTAAATAACAATGTAAAAACAGTGTGATGATGTGAAAGGGGTCCGCCCGTAGTGATGAACCTACAGAGAATTATCACCTGAATCTGTAGCCCCTCTCGGCTTTACGGAGCTTTATAGCCAGTTTCGGCTAATTGTTTGGCTGTCCGGCCCGCAACTTTACTGTTTTTGTTCGCTCTCACTCTCAGTGTCTTTTTCAGCTGCAGCAGGCAGTTATTTTCAGCAAAAAAAGCTTTAAAAACAAGGTGTACACTACCTGCTACGCACCAAATGGTAGACAGACACAGTTAGCGACTAACTAGTTGGTGAACATAGTGGAACATTTAGCAGCTAAAGAGCCAGATATTCCCCTCAAGAGTTGGTGGAGACCAAAAACACAGCAAAAAGAGCAACTGTTTGCTAACAAGTGCGCCAAATCAACTTAAAAGGTGATAATATGCCAATGCTGTGTTCACAACTTGTTTCTGCTGCCCCCAAGTGGCCAAAGAAATCAGTTATTGCAGATTCAAGTAAGATTTATTTTAAACGCAGGATTCTTACTTGTAACGGAGTATTTCACATTGTACTACTGCTAATCGTACTTCAGTTAAGGATCTGAATACTCTTCCTCCTCTGCTTCAGGAACATTAATAGTGCTGCTGTCTGTGCCTCAGCTTTACAGACAGCTCCATGGACAGCACAATGGAGAGTTGGTGCTACGGACAGAGCCAGTGACTAACAGCCCAATGGACAGTGCAGTGAGCGATGTATATTCAGCACCACGGACAGTGCCAGTGACAGCCCTTATGGACAGCACAATGGAGATTTGGTACCATGGACAGTGCCAGGTACTGACGCTCAGCCCCATGACTAACACAATGGAGTTGCGGCACCACGGACAGCGCCAGTGCCTGAACCTCGGCACCACGGACAGAGCCACAGAGAGCTCCACACTCTGGCTGCTCCTGTCAAGCTGGAGCTGGCTCTGTCTGCTGGCAGAGAGGCTCTGGAGGCCTCACCTCAACACACCCTGCCTCGCATATTAAACCTAAAGCCTGTTCCCCCATTATATTGTGGTTTTTAGGGAACAAATAAGCATGAATTACTCAATATTCAAGCCTAAAATGTTGCACTTCTATTTTGGAGCTAACAGAGATGGTCTGTCAGCTATCATTTCTAACAATTTTCTTTAATGAGATTCCAAGTTATCCCTGCTTAGCCTTGCTGTAGTAATGTGCACTAGACTGGAGCTCTTGTAAACCAGACTGTAAACCACACTGGGTGTAATAAAGAAGTTAATTGCTGTATGTGTCCCTATCAGTCCTTTTAAACCTCTAAATCTGTATGTAATTGCTCTATTTAGTAACTTATGTTAGTGACAATTGTGGACAAAAAGTGGACAATTTTCCAAAATCATCTGTGCTCCTTTGCCATCTCTCGCCCTCTGCATGTCTTCTCTCCGTTTCCTTGTTGCAGCGCTGATCTTAAAAGCAATTGACTCAGTGTAGACAATTACAGCAATGGAAAAGCACTGGCATGTTTCCTCATACACTGTGTTGTGTCAGTGATTGTGGCACTAATTGTACAGCAAGGCCAAAGCCTCCTTGGCACACACACAGATACACAAGCACACAAACCCACACACACACACAAACCCACACACACACACACACAGACACACACACACACATTAACCCAGACTCACATTCTTTCAATACAAATTATGCAGTTAAGCTCATATATGTTGTTTTCCTGTCTATCTGTTTTTCTCTCACACATTCACGCTAACAAAAGCAGCCATTTGCTCTCAGCTCGGATATAATGCACGAGCTGTGGCCTACATATGTTATCCCCCTCCTTCACTTTTACATAACATTTCTAAAACTCCAAACAAATTGAAGCACACAAAGCATGAAAACACTGACTTGGATATTGCTATTTCAGTGGATGTTACCCCCCTTCAAAGGCTTCAAAGTTGAACAAAAAGATAGTGGCTGACACTTTTTTGGGCTGTGAACCATAATAAAATATTATCTTATTCCCTCTCAACATGAATCAACATTGTGGCACTGGTTCTGTTGACTCTCTGTGTTCACTGGTGCTTAGCGCTTGGGTCTGGCCACTGTTGGTGTTCAAATAGATTTGTCAAATATCTGTGGAGTTTAAATAATGTTTTAAAATGTAGATGAGCATTTCAAGTGAAACATCCACAAGCTGCTGCCAAGTGCAACAGCTCTGAAAAATCAAATAAACATATTCCTTTGGTAGAAATATGATCCCCCATCTTAGCGGCAAGCTCCAGACTTCTGCCACTGAGACTAGAAAAAGACTCAACTGTAGAGGAAGCAGTGAGTGATACCTGTAACTAATGCAGCGCAGACAGAGAAGCGAGCAACGAAGGGAGCTCTGTTGCTCTTCTTTGTTTACTTGATGCTTAATGATGCTTTTGAAGGGATACTGGTTTCCAAAGACAACATTGAAGCTTGAATTAAATGCCACCTCTTTTTTTCTTTACAAAATGTGTAATCACACCAAATTAAAATCAACAGATGGTGTTTCATCAAGAATAGTAGGGAAAAAAACTGAAACAGCCTCAATTTCCAAATGGTTACAGTCAGATAATGAATGTTCCTTAATTCATTTAGACAGTGACCCATGGGCACTGGAAAATACAGTGTGTAATTAATGACAAAAACATGAAAGAAAACACATTGCTTTAAGGCTTTACCCCCTAGCTACACTGTACTTCCAGTGATCTAGATTGCAAATATCTGAGTCCAAGATTTATGTATAGACGGTACATCCAATGTGCGAGAATTTAGTCCAGGACCAGGCAACCTGTTGAACTCGAACAAGTGACGGCTAAAACGATCACTATTTCTAAATAGAGAAGAAAAATAAACTGGAGTAGGTCAACCAATGAGTAATAATGAATGGCTGCATCCACGTTTTGAGCCTTACACACAAACAAATAAGAAGCAATCGGGCCTTTGCCATTAATTCTTTTATTCCAAGACCTTAGAGTTTGCCATTTAAATGCTTTTATGCAACGACCTTTAATTATTTGCTAATGACCTCCCTTTTATGGTTTCTTTTAACATTCTTGCTGTACTTTAGTTTCCTGCTATTGTTCCAGTTGCTAGCATTTTGTGCTTTTGTATTTATTTACTTAATCGGTAAGCATTTTGCAATTATATTTTATATAGTGCACACAGACAGTCAACATCCTGGCCCGTCGCCAAGGGTACCAGATTTTTCTTTCTTTTTGAACAATAATGAATTAGGTATGACATGTAAAATAACACATCATCTAGCATGAGCCTAGCTGCAGCCATTGTGTCAGTAATAGAAAACCTGGTGGGGAGCTTCTCCTTCTCTCAGCGCTGCACTGAGCTTCTCAGTGTGGGAGCGTCTGAGACCTGACCTTTCTCTGTGCTTCTTCCCTTTGATCCGTCCAGACACAAGCTACTTCCCCTTTATTGGGCCACCGAGGAGGGCTTTGAACTTAGCTTGCCATTCAGTGATTTAAGTGAACAGTGTTCTTATTGGTACCACAGCAGGCTCTCTCTTACTGTCATGGATTAAGAGAAAGAGGAAACCGAGAAGCCTTTTCAGCTTTATGAATGTCTGCGAGACAGTAGTTCACCACGGAGAGGAAGGAAGAAAGAGATCTCAGACTTAATACTGGAGCTGAACAGCAAGTTAATTGCTGTGCTGATAGCACGCCAGGATAATGGTAACATTTCTCTTTTTGACCCTCAGCAACGACAATATCTTCTCATTTTGGCTTTCAGTGAAAACAATATCAGTGTGACATAAAAGCTTTGGAATGCAGATAAATACAATATGTCTTTTGCTTTTTTGACAAGTAGCTGGCATTGTTTGTTTAAATGGAACAAGTGAAATTAACAAGCAAATTCTAGCCACAGTAGCAGCTCTATGAGGCACTGCAGTTCTTTGAGCTGAATACTAACGTTAGCATGCTAACATGCTCGCAATGACAATGCTAACATGCCAGTGTTTATGCTGCATTCACGCAATGTGGGCAGAATGGGAAGAACAGGAAAACCGCCCATTATTCTGACTTGGAGGTGTGCATGCATTATTCCAAGATGGTTAGCCCCACTGCTAGCCTTGCAGTCTCAACATTTAAATAGCCTAAATTAGCAACAAATGATCTGATTGTGTTAGTGTTAATACTGGATTGTGTTTAGATGTAACTGCCTGTAGCCAAACATGTAGCCATAATGCTACAGGTTTGTTAACACTTCTGTAGTTCTTTTCAGACATTGCAGCTTTCAGAAATTCCCGATATGACTTTGATTGACAGTTTTCCAGCCTCGGTTAGGCGTAAATACCATCTGAACGATATGACGTGAACACAGCATCAGCAGGTAGGCCTAATGTTTACCATGTCCACCATCTTAGTTTAGTGTGTTAGTATGCTGACATTTGCTAATTAACACTAAAAACAAATGTCATTAGTTTTGAAGGTATTTGGTTATTAAGTATTAGATAAATGAACATTTCGACCTGATGATGTCACTAGATATGAACATGAATGTCTGTACCAAATTTCATGGCAATCCATCCAATTGTTGTGGAGATATTTCACTCAAAATCACAAATTTCAATCTCATGGTGATTCAAGAGCAAAAGTCAAGAGCTAAGAAAAACAGCACTGTTTTCAGCTTAGTGACGATGTGATTTTTTGGTAGTCCAGTGGACTTAAATGGTTTATTTAAGTATGAGAACATTTAAATCTTTCCACTTATCTGAAATTTGGGTATATATGCTTTTCACTGTATGATGTCTCATGCCATGGCGTATGTCAATATCCTGCCTATATCTGAGAAAAATATTTTTTTATTGCCCAACATATCTTTGTGTTGACGTATGAGATGAGAAGACATTAAATCATTGATGAACTCTCCCATTACAATCCAGTATTTGACATCAGCCTCCTCTTCTGATATACTACTTACACAGTATGTGTGGAAAATAAGCCGGTGTCGAATTTTTGTGCAATTTATGAGCGTGTTGCTGTGTGATGCATGCAGATGGTTCATGAGGCCAAAGCCATAATTTAACTTTTCAATCAAGTACTCAATATCCTGCTTCAATCTGTGAAAAATAAAACGCTTATTATTTTTGTTATGTAATGCTTCACTGTGTTTATGATGTTGAATTGAAACAGCGTTTGTCCTCTCTTCAATCTAGTGTTAACATTTTCTGTCAGCTGGCCATAACCCAAACCGCTGTGACAGAACATCCAGCTATGAGATGATATGATGATACAGTGTAATTATCTGCTCTACTAATGGAGATGTGTGACTACAATCAAAGTACGTTCCATTCCATGATCTATCGCTGACATATTTGATTAAATGAAATTCCACAGGGAATGGTCACATACGATAAATGCATGTGCACGTGCAATGGTGCGCATGTATCTTCTCCCACATGTGGAAAATAATCCTTTTTTTACATTACAGATGATGATGTTGACAGTGATGATTACGTGCATGAGATGAATGTCTTGACCCTCCATCGCTTCCCGATCTTACGTCGCATGAGTCGAGTTGACCAGCGAGCAGTAGCTGGTGAGCCCCTCGCCGCCTGTGTTCTCTTCTTGCAGCAAATTAACATTTCAGCAGAGCCATTTGACTAATGGAAACAGAGCTAAGGGATAATATGCCTTCCAGCAGCAGGGGTGAATGCTGATCCCAGGTAAACAACATGGTGGGAACAGAGTGACCCACCTGTTCCCCACAATGATCTGTCTGCTGTCACTTACAAATGGATAACAGGTGCATTTGCTTGTACTGCTTCCTGGCTTGGCACCTTGCCAAAAGCCAGAAGAATATTGAATAGAGAAGAGGAACACATAATGCCACATTTGTAATTGGAAAAAAAGGGTAAGTTAGTTACAAAATCAAATACATAATTACAATTTTGCCACATACTATATCAAAGACAGCATTTTTTTTTGAGTAAAACTACAACTGAATATTATATTTTCAGCCTTAAAGGGAAGCTCTGGCATTTTTAAACCTGGGCCATATTTTGTTTTTTGTTTTTTTACACATTTTTTGTCGAAATGACACTTTACTTATACAATACTTACCAAACGTTTTAGAATTGGTCCAGTAGATCGTCTCCGCTGGCATCCATGAACAGGCTGCAATGGCTGCAAGTAATTCTTGCGGGCAATCGCGCCCGTGAAAAGTCCGTCCACTAAAAGTGCTTGTTTTTGCCACTGACAGGCTCAGATTGTTATTCGAAGTGTCTGACAACATTATGGAAAGGATCCCTGTTTTGTTAAAGACTAAGATCATAAACCATAAACAGATTTTAAATAAGCAATACATTCCAAAATATTGAACTACTCCTCTAGCAGATGCAGAGCAATGTTAGCATTCATTGCTAGAAGTCTAACAATGCTAATTTTTTTAACTCTGTTTTGGTCTTCACCAACACCTGAGAAAAGTATTTCAACTTTCTTCACCAGCTAGTTGCTAACTTTCTCCCTCTGCCTTGTAGTGCTGGGCAGGTAGCGTACAGTCGGTTAATCAGAGGTTGTCTGGAAACGAGTTGCTGAGAGAAAACCAAACCAAATGTACTGTAAAACCAAAATAATGAGCTAAAAGCATTTGGTGACAATTCTCTGTGCGTTTGTCACTACAGTAGGAGCAGTTGGATTTCATATTAATATAAAGAACAATGATAAATGCAGCTTTAAGCTTCACATGTTATGACCTAAACAATTCAGTGGAGCCAACTTTCCAACCAATAGTTCAAAAAAATCACAGCTCACGTGCTGTTTGCCCCCAATGGCAAAGATTTGCTGAGCTTGAGCATACACAACATGCATCCAATGACTCCATCTGTATTTGCTCTGGGCTGTTTGTCTGTCACCTGCCTCCGACCCCTATCATGCTGGATCACAGATTATCACCAGAGCGATGGACTGGTTGCCCCAGATTTAAACATGGAGCCTCCTTCCTTTCCCTCTCTGCTGCCTCCTCAAGATTTGACATTGCTACTTATTTTACACAGAAACAAGCTGTATCTCAGAATAAGTAACAGCATGTCCTCTTTTCTCATTGATCTTCACTTTTGTGTAGTGTACGGCATTTGAATTCTTCTGTTTGAATTACTTCTCTCCTCCAATTGAATACGTCTCTTTATGTCCCCGTCCCCCCACCCCCACCACCTCAATATTTCTCCTCCCTGATCCCCGCTAAGTAGGATTTCACACGGCATCCGTTGCAGCTGGGCGCTGCAGGTAGCCTATTTGCATAGATTGTTCAAGAATGGTAATTGACTGGGGTGCTCTCAGAAATCTTGACGGAAATCATTTTGTGTTGCTTTTGTTGTATCGCTCTACTCATGGTAGATGAAAGAGGTTTTATTATCCCATTATGGGGCCTATGTCGCAGTGACGTGATGGCTAGCGTTTCCCCTCAATGCTATGTTTTACGGGGGGGAGAAACTTTTTAATAGGATCCCGACAATGACAATTATCTGCAGGCAATTCTCTTTCTTGTGAACGAGGTCCCATTAATTGCATTTACAGACTCTGAAATGAAGTATGGCGAATGCTTTAAGTCAACGACTCCCAAACTAATTTGCATGGTAATGAATATATTTCTCTGGGAATCTGAAATGATCCCATATGAGCTTTTTGGAAGCAATGCTATGAGATGCTTGGAAACAGAAGTCTGGGGAATAGGAGGTGAGCATGAAGCAGGGCTCTAATCAAAGCCATTGTGTGTAAATTTCCCGTTGGTTTAAATCTGCCAGGCTCAGTCTGAAGCCTGTAAAGGGGCCATTTATAGAAGGGAAACTGTGCCTCCTTATAGAAGCTTAACTGACGGGTATTGTTTTGCTGTAATAAGACTGTGTCCCAGTGAAAACAAATCCCTTTTTGAAAACATGATTGATTTCTAAATGGGTTAAGAACTTTCTGAATTAGATCATAAACAAATACAAAGCTAGACTAAAGATTTACACGTGGAGTAAAGGAAGTGCTTTTCTATGTAATTTTCCTATCGTGCTTTGGGTTGTTTGGCAATCTGCTAGCTCATCATCCACATTCGATCAGAAACAGCCACCTTGTTGTGTATTAGATCAATCCTAGACAGACGGGCAGCAGTCTAATCTCTCCTCCAGTCATAGCCCTGTACTAACCTTTCCCTTCTCCTTCTTCAAACATTTTAACTTCCCTGATCACTGTGCTCAGTCATTCCTTCACTCCCTTTCCATACTGTTTTTCCAACCCTGATGCCCGCCCCTTCTAGCTCAACTCTTTCCTCCACAACATACATTCCCTTCAGACCGTTTCCATTCTGTTGTTCCCAGCTTTCCCCTCCAGCATTTTAATATCCTCGCTTCAGTCTCTACTCGCTCCCCCAGCCCCTGGCCTCCACTTCCCACCCTTTCATATTTTCTGTCAAACCCCAGGACCTCTCTTTTGGCCAGACTCTACCCCGGCCTCTCTTCCAAACCGCAGATCTCTTTACAACTCACACACTCCAGTCTCTTTGGCTTGGCCCAGTCTTTTATACTACTTTTTTCTTTTCATCTCTTTTTCTTCGACCCCATGACTGCAGAATAGAGGAGAAGCATGAAGGGCAGGAATCAGTATTCTTGGAGAAAAAAACCACACACAAAAAAAAAAACCACACACACACACACACTCACAAATTGACAGGCCTGAATCCTTAGGGTGGCTTTATGGATTCTCAGCGCAGCGTTGAGCAAGAGGCTCGTGCAGCCATGCGAGACCAGCCACTAGAAGGCTAAATACAAAATAACCCCGAAAGAGATCCAGGGATATGGGATATGTGTCTGCACTATCTAACAATCTCAGTCGGCTAGAATAGCAATATACAGTAAACTCAAGGGATGACAGTAAGCAGGAGGAATTGGTAGTTTGGTGGGTATTTCTTGTTTATGTGTGCACACGTGGCAATGATTGGAAAGGTGCTTGATTTCCTATTGGAGTGCAACAAAACCTAACCGTGCCAAGTCCTAACCTGTTCTTATATTGTACCAAAATTGGTTGGCAGCCAAACAAATGTAAATGCATGGCAAAACAGTCTGCCGAGCCATACTGTTGAGTGCAGCACGAATTGGCCGGCTCCCAGCTGACTAAATAAAAATCTGGTTTGATCCTGGGGACAAGCAATGCCACAGAGCCTGTGTGTGTATTAGCAGTGTAATGTGAAGAGGCGGAGGAGAGCACAAGGGAATCGCACCATAATCTACTCCACCAGTCACAGTACCTTTCTCGCTCAGTCCATAATACCCCCAAATGGGTTTTACTGCCTGGGCTCAAAGCTAGCCAGTCAGCTCTGGAGACAAAGTCCCATTCCAGTAAAAAATGCCCAACTGCAAACAATGCAGCAGAGATGCACACAAAAACACACACACGAGTAAACAACAAAGTCTACGTCTGGCTGGGAACTAATTAGGGAAGGTTGAGTTGGTGAGTATCGCTGTTGGCATATCAGTCTATAGAACAGAGGCGCTGTTTTCACTCAAATTACCTGCCAATGGCTTCTCGTTCTCTCAAACACAGACACAATGCCCTGGCAAGACAGAGCGAATAGAAGATGGAGGGAATATGTGAGTGATAGTGAAAGAGCAAGAAAGAGCAGGGATGATAGTTGCAAGAAAGAAGCAAGAAGAAGAGACGAAGGCAAAACCTGTGTACGTGCTAATCAGAGGAATGATGAGAGATTAAGTGAATGGCAGAAAGAAAACAGAGTGAAGGAGCTGCACGCCCCCTCTGTTTATTTTCTGTCTCGTAATTACTGGAATGATTAATGACCGCTATCAGGAGTTTTCATAGCATGAGAGATGATCTTACAGGAGCTGTGAAGTTTGTTGGAGCTGCTGTTAAGTTTTGTCATGCCTGGATTATTGACATTCATGTTGTGTCCATCCAGAATTCACCATGCTGTCATAACTGTAAAGACTTTATGACTGGGGATGGGAGGATATGCTGTGCATAACAGCTCAATGTAGTAGACATCCACATAGAGAAGTGGGTGGTTAAATGGGCTAATTTCAGTGTGAAACAGTCTGAAGGTACTGTTTGCCTCTGCAGTGCCAGTACAGTCTGTCTTAGTTCCTGCAAAATTGGTTTCGTTCAATGTTGTGGTGAGTCACAGAGCTAAACTGTACTGGATGTACTCCTAAAGTTGTGCATTCAAATTTTGTCATTAATCTCTCTCCTGTACATGTTATCTTCCGTCAAAGAAGAACTGAAAACAGGAAGAGGTTTAAGCTTAGCTTAGCATAAAGACTGGAAACAGGGGAACAGCTAGCCTGGCTCTGTCCAAAGGTAACGAATATGTCCGGCACATAACTTAGAGTGAAACCACCGCTTGTCTTTTTTTAACTTAATTTTTGTACAGAAACAAACAAGATAAAACGTGTTGAATAGCGAGCTGGATTTTGTCTCGACTTTGTGCATGTTAAGCTAACTTAGCGTGCTATCTGAGCCACCAAACAAACCAAACAATCTTCCTCATCTACCTCACTTTCACACAGCATACACTTTAGTCTATAATAACACCATCAGCGAACAACATGCTAGTTAACAACAACCAGCTAACAAGATGTTAAAATAAGCAGCATGCTGCCATCACTGGCAGACCCGTGGAAACTAAGTTATTTAGGTTTTTCTAATTTAAGTACCTTGACTGAATTGTTTTATATCACATTATCTCTAAAAGAAAAAGAGTGCAATATAGATCCAGTTCCATAACACAGCAGCAGCCTAATCTTTATGCTATCAACATCAGTTTAGCTCATGTGCAGCAGTAAAGACCGACAAGTACTTTTTTAGTGCAAAGTATCTGTCATTCTTGCTCAATAACGCAGCCTTACACATAGTGAACAATACTGAAAATACAGCTCTCCTGTTCCTAGTTTTTCCTCAAGGCCTTGGTTACTACTAAGCAAGGCTTTTGAGGTTATCTGGTTTAACTCATTTGAGAGCCAACACAGACCGTGCCAGGCTTTCTCTGTTTCACACATGTCTAGATCTGTCTTACTTTGCTACCCATCTTTAATTTAATTATTTTCTTATTTACTTTTATACCTGAATACCTCATTCTTCTAATTTATCAGTCCCTTAAGTCTCCTTTTTTTTTGTATCTACAAGTCAGAATGGACAGTACAGGGATGTAGACAGTCAATCATGCTTGCAGAATTTGTACCTGTAAAAGTGATTTCACATTTGTATAATTTCAGTATTTGTATCCAGATTTAAATCATGATCTGAGTGGGATAATATGCAAAATAATAACCTGTGCATGAGCGGAGATAATTGCATGAATAACACCTCCTGCGTCACACAATTTGGCTGAACTGTGAAACATATTGTTATTGATTAGGCATGGTGTTCATTATTTATTTTCAGATGCCAAAAACCACCAGAGTGGGCTTAATCAAACACAGTCACAAAAACAAATAATCATGCTTCCTGCTCATTCATTGTTCCCATTCAGCGACACATGAAAAGCATATGATGCCAGAGAGATAATATCAGGTCCATTTCAGTTAAAGTCATTTCATTCAACAGCTCATTTGCTTGTGTGTGGGTTTGTGCAGTTTCTGTCTGGCACTGAATAAAATCTTCAGGCTGGCAGGCAGTGCCAACTTTTAACCAAAAGGTATAGTCAAAATGTGATTGATTTGTTCATTCAGCAGGTTAGCCCTTCATTTAATGAATCAACTCTTTCAATCATGGAGCAGGCAGACGAAATTGCTGCTGGCTATACAACATTTTTATAAAGATCAATCGATTCACGCCTATCAGACAATTAGTTCAAAGAAAGGTTTTTTTTTTTAAATTTCCCTTTTTCTAGTAGTTGATGTAATGCAATACTGATTCCTGAAGGCAGAAGGAATTTTGTCTTGGTTAACTGTAATGCAACACTCTCACTTACTTCACCTAACTTGTTTGTTTATATACTGATGCAGAGGACTTGGGGTGAAGCCTGTCATCCACATTTCACCATCAGATGCAAGCTTCAGCAGGTTAGCACAGTTAAAGTGACATGTCTCTGTGTGTGTGTGTGTGTGTGTGTGTGTGTGTGTCCCCAGGTGAGGCTCCAGCCTTTCTCAATCTGTAGGTGGACAGCTGATAGGATTCTTCTTCCACCTCACTTGGCTTTATGAGTGTGTCTGCGTGGGTTTTTGTGTGTGTGTGTGTGTGTACGTACCTGACAGCATACCTGTGTACTAGTTTTTTGTGACTGTGGTATGTCTGTCTGTGTGTTAGTTTGTCTTTGTGCATGCCTGCCAAGACTGTGGATAGCATCTGGGTGTGAAGAGGGACAGTCTCGAGGCTGACAGCCCACGGAGGGAGCTGTTTCAGGGGGCAAATATTGTAGAGGTGTAAAGATTCACGCTGGCAAAGTGGAGTGAAGGGCTGGAGCTGTCAGGTGTTTCTCTTTCTGCATATCTGTCTTTTTCTGCCCTTGACTGCTCCCTCTCTAATTTTGTCTCCACATCTCCGTCTTTTCCCGCATGTCACCTTGCTCGTCTTGAATCAGCAATGAGCGCTGCCTCTCCAATTCTATCTCTTCTCCCAGAGGTAATTGCACATGAAAGATTTCTGACAAGTAAAAAAGGAGACCTGATAATTCATTGCAATCCTAATCTGTTGAAATTCTTTTAAGAGCAGTGTAATAAGGGGTGACGTGAAAATAAGGACTGTTAGCTCTGCTTTCAACCAGTATGTTAGAAAAATACCCTGAAATTAAAGCTGGCAGTCAGCAACGACGCTGTCATTTCACATCCAAAATAATAAGAAAATGTGTCACTGTCCAAATACTTGAGGAGCTTACTCTATAAAGCCTTTCCTGAGCCAGGAACCAACAGTGGGAAGAAAAAAAAAGGGTCTATATTTTAATGTCATAACTCTCCTGGGCCGAGAACAGGCAGAAAAAGCTCCAAAATCATTACTCCACACTTCTCACTCTAGTCACCAATCACAGTCTCAACCTTTATATGAGTCAACCACTGGTTTTTCTCAACCTCCCAAAACCCTCACTTAGAAACTCACCGCCTATTTCCTTACAATTATTACCGCTATAAGACCCATCAATTCCTCTGAAAGAGAAGGAAAAAAGAATTTCAGCTCCCCATTCATTTTCTACTCTTGCCCTTCTCTGTGCAGTAGCTTCAACTCGGAAAGTCGAGGCTAGTTAACTTAGCTTGCTAAAGCCATCACTGATTCTCACTAGACATTCCTTTCGTCCATGGTATTACAACACCCACTGAGTCATCGGCAGCTCCCACACACAGTGTTGCGTTCGTCCTGCATTATAAAGAGGAGGGGGTCTAGCTAGCGTTAGCTGCCTCACTGTCATGGGTCCAGTTGTGGCGACTACACATGACCAAACTAAAAATTCAGAGCAACAAGTAGTCCTATAACCTCGTACATTACTCCCTGATTCTAATCATGATACTGAAGATTTGATGATGATTTGAATTCGACTTTAAAGGAACAGTTTGCAACCTTATTTGTAACCGTATTTCCATGTACAAAATGGATGGCATAAGAATAACCGGGATTTTGGCTGAGATAGTTTTTTTTTTCCCTTTCTTGCACACTGAGTTGAGTCTGAGTCATAGCTCACAAACACATTTTCGGCAGTCAAAATTACTAGCAGGTATGCTGTATTTCAATCAGGTAACACTCATTTACGCATATAAAGCACTGAATAAAAAATGTAGATTTCAAATTTTCAGAGAACCAGATTTATGACAGTAACCCCATGATTTTGGGTTGTAGGCATTACAACTATAAATCAGGCTGGATATTATGAACATCAGCAGCAACAGGTTGTTGTATATCCACCAACAGCAGTGGGGTGGGTGGTGCAAACAGTTTAATTTCCTTAACAAGCCTTCTTGAGGCAGAATCAACAGACTTTGTTGCATTAGAAAGGATCCAATAGCAGGTTTACATCGAGGTTGAAGGCGGTGCCCCTGGAGATTCACTAACCGGCTTCATACAAGATGACAGAGCACAGCAAACAGCACTTAACAGCAATGTGCCGCAGGTAGGAAAAGGAAAGGCGGTGGTAGGAATCCAAACCCAGCTGGATGTTTGCATCAGCGTCAGGAGCTGGAAGCGATGTTCTACAGGTGCAGCTAATTGGATTGATAAAGAGGATGGTGATTAGTGATTGGTTCCTGCCTGGGTGTGAGAGGAGTGGTAGCTTTAGGCTTACTTGATTAGATGAAATGAATCAGGAAGGAGTTGCCTCTTAGATTTAAGCTGATAAGATAATAAAGGGAAGCAGGAAAATATTTGAATGGGAAGGAGCCAGGAGGCTGAGAGGGTGATGAATGTAGGAAAAGATGAGAGTGAATGAAGAACAGTATATCAGGTAATCATGGATTATCTCACATTTATAACATGTTGTTAGAGTCAAAGTGTAATTGTATGAGCCCAATATGATTGTGATGGTGAAGAAGTACAACAAGGAAAGTAAGTAGCCTCAGAGGAAGCCACTGCCCTGCACTGGTGGTCATACTGACTGGTAGTAGCCAGTATGACTAAGACCGAGCTGCCAGGAGCTAACTGGTTCTATTTGTGCTCCAGTTAAGTGGCAATGCTAATAAACAACAAACCACTGTGCTGTTATTCCCACAGGTGCCCAAAACCCACAGGTTGTTTGTCTGAGGCCGCAGGCGGGCACAGGAGGGCACGTCATAATGCACATCATGGTGCCGGCAAAAGCTGGAAAATAACAGGTGATGTGTTTGTTAGACTCAAACAGCATTTGGGATGTCTATTTTAGCTTTTTTTAAATAAGGGGTTAAAAACTAATTTTGTGGCATGTGATGGGAATTGTTGCAGAGTGCTGGCTGGTGGGAGGACTTGGTACAAGGGGCTGTGGAGGCGGGTGGGCGTAGAAGAACATCCTGTGAGTGTGGGCTGTTATGGTGAAAAATCAAAGAGAGGGGATGTGTGTAGTCTTCAAAAACAGACCTGTGACTCCTCAAACACAAACTGGAAGAAACAATACCGCAAAAACAATGGGGCAGAAGGTTATTCTATGTTTGTATATGTCCAGCAATACAATAATATATCAGTTACTGTGCTAATGATTTCTTATTGGGTCACAATTTTCTGGTACTGCACATGCAGGCATGTTTAGACAGGGTGTAATTTCTCTGTCAGTCTGAATTCTGCAGAAGTGTTTATGATTTTAATGGACCACAATCACAGACTTTCCCTTTATGGGATAACAGAAATGAATCATTCACTTTAGAGTTAGCAGTTCTGCAGTGTACACACACATCCACACATGGATTTTCGTGCATACACTTACAATACAGAAAGCATGTTCAAACACACATATTTGTGTTACTATACTTGTGCGGCACCTTTATCCTCACTACAACATGCATATCATTAACTTTTACCCTAATCCAAGCTTAATCGCAATTCAAACCTTTACCTAAACCTAAATATTGAACTTAAATTAACATAAAACCCTAACCTTAAAGCTGCACTAATTCATATTTTTACGTCAACAATGAATCAATTGACTATGTGTAATGTGAAAGGTGTCGCTCATAGTGACAAAACCACAGAGAATGATCACCAACTCTACAATTCCCCTCAGCTCTATGGAGCATTTTAGCTCTTGGGTGGAGACCAAAACTGCACTAAAAAACAAGTGAATATTAGACTTGGCCACTCCGGTGGCCAGAAACATGACTCCACATGAACGCTAATGTTGCTTCGTAACTGTTGGATGTGTAACCAACAATTGTTAGCATTGCTAACACGGTCGCTATATCAACTTTATCAAAAATAATGTTAATATTGTGTTTACAGCATTGCCCCCAAGTGGAAGATTTTCCTCATATTTTTATGCCCAACTATGGCAATACAAAATTGCCCATACACACACAAACACACACATACACACAAACACTCTACGATCCACTCTAACACACTGTGGTAGACCACAGGCAAACAGCAGGGAAGTCACAGAGTAATGGGACAATCCATCACCAGCGGCTTCATGCTGCTGCATGGTCTTAGTCAAAGAAACCCACCCATGGAGACACTGAGGCAGCAGGCTGGAAGGAAGCAACCGGAAGGTACTGATTTAGAGACCAGAGGTGATAACTGGTGAGTGGGAGGAGGAGGAGGAGGAGGTGGCAGGGAATTTTTGCCAAAATTGTTGAGTATTGTATCTTTGGTGAGTAGTCTTTGTTACAATGAAGAATCCAATATAATAATTTAATGTAATAAATCAAAATGTTTTTTGTTTTTGAATTATTCATCATAAGTATTATTATTATTTTGTGCTCTCAATTATTCACACCAGTTGATGCCAGCCCAAACGAGGCCTTTTCGTCAATATCACTGATTACTGAATAAAGGGTTTAATAAATGAATGAAAGCCAGTCTTGGGAGCCTCAGTTACAAAGGACTCAAATGAAATAATGAACCCTTTCTCTGAACAATAAATGAGAAGAATGCCATAATAACTATGTAATATTTTATTCTGCTTCAACACACCAGATGGGACTCAATTCTTTTTTTTTTTCTTCTCGGTTTTAAAACTTTCAAACAGCCAATTTGATTTTAGACTGATTTCATAGAAGCTCCAATTTAAATGTGACCACAGAGTGTGACCCGCTTTCCCCAGAACACCTGATAAGACAAAGCATTAAATCTTAATAAAGTCGTTCTGAGATGACTGTGCAAGTACAACAGCTGGTAAAACACAAAAGTGACTGGTAGAACAGAGGAAAACAAAATAATAAATGGTTTTATAAAAAATGTTGGGTCAGCTAGTGTGATTAGTTGGATGTTAATGCTTGCTGCTGGTTTGCTTCCAGTGTTATTCCTCTATTTTTTCCTACAATCTATCACCATTCTCCCCTTTTTTTAGTATGTTTGGAGAGTTTTGTCTATTCTGATTCTGATTTTGCAACTGGTTTGAAAAAGGGGCAAATGGGACAGAAGCATTACAAATAATGCTTTTGTGCCCAACACCACACACAAAAACATAAAAGTTGCCTCTTACCACAACCAAATCAAAGACACACACGTGCTGCCATGGAACTAAAGCGAAGTCTGATCTCTGCAGAAGCTGATATGCCTTGATCCAATTCAATCTAGAGCTCATTGAGACCTGTGTGCTGGAGACATGTGGCCAAATCACCAAGGAAAATGAAATTAGAATAGATTTAATAGAGCTGTATCGGGCAATGAAGAAACCTATCGAGGAATCAGGCCTCCATCCATCGTCCAAATGGAGACAGGTGATCCTAAAAGACATGGCCCACAGATACAATTAACGAGAATCAAAAGGGAAGACCAGAAACTGCGCACACACAGAGACAGACACGTGAAAAAAAAAACACAAACGCATTTAAACAGAAGGCTGGGACGAGCAGTGTATTGAAATCAACGGACTACACACACACATCAACACTAGACAAACAAGCATGGTTTAAAGGTCATGACAAATTGGAGAAACACACACATGGACAGTACATGCACATACTTGCAGACACAGAGAGTTACGCAAGCACAGCCACACACACCAAAACAGCAGCCACACACTGATCCCACCTTCGTTACACATTCATGCCACGAACGGACAGATCGATTCCTAACCCAGGTATTCAATAGTAACCACATTAATCCACCACTGGGCACAGTCGGCGAGTCTACCAGACAGGCACGCAGTCAGCCACTCTGCAGATAAATGAATGACTGCAAGGCTCTCTAAAATGACACTATGTTCCTCGGCCTGCCCTTTGCAAAGATGCCTGCTTGTGTGCACCAAATCAAACTACTGTATACAGCAAAGTTCAGGCAATTGATTCACTGTGTGTTTTGCATATGTTTTATGTTGGTTTTTTCCTTCAGAATTTCTTCCATCTGTATCTCAGAAGAGCATTACTGGGCCAGACATCTTTTCCATCTACTACCCAACGTTAATTCAATCATGCAGCTAATTCTTTGCATGCCTGTTGTGTGTCTGTTTGTCTCTGCACTTCCACAGACCTGTTCACGCCACCTGGTTGTCTTCTCAAACTTACTAAGTGTGCTCACCTCTCCTCCCAATGGAAAGCAACTCTCTGGAATTCACTGAAAGAAGGACAATTTTAGCAGCCATACCAGCGCGCAGGCTGCTGGCAACCTCCTTAATGAACCCATTACAGCCAACATAATTTCCCTGACTGAATTCAAAGTAAGCCCACTTTCCTAGAGAGTCCAATCCTCCCTCTCTCTCAGCACTCATTTAGATCAAGTATATTTTCTCTCCTTGGCCCAGTGGTAGTTCAATCGTCTATAAACAAGGAAGGTGTGAGGCTGAAGCCTGAACCTGATGCGACCTGAAAAGACCCAGTGGCTTTAAATCAGGCTGTAGTTTTCACTTAAACTGCTTTGGCTGGGATTATAGACTCAAATACACTGTTAAAAACTGTTATTCCTAAATTACCTTTAGAAAATAATGAGTGTTATTTGGTGTAACTGGTACAAAAAGCTTTACATTTTCTAGTTAGAGGCTCACTAAAGGAAACATCATGTTGTGATTTCAAACATGATGTACTGAATGGGTGAAAGGGTGGAGTTTTTTTTACCACCTCACTTCAGTTTAACTGAATTAGATAAAAGTGAAATGTCTCTGGTGTTCACACACATTTCCTTAGATCAATGCACTAGAGCGTGAATTTGTGAATAAAGTTTGATCCAGTCACTTGTTTTCCTTGTTTGCAGTATTCCCATTGCTCTCATCCATCTCTTTTTCCCCTGTCTCTTGTCCTCTGAAACAGCCTTAGGAGATTTTGCAAGCTTTTTTTGTTATTGATTTGAATTAAGGGGCTTCAAAACATGGTTAAATGGATTTTGATCCCAGCATAAATTTAAGAGAACCGTATGCTTTGAAATGGGTTTGAAGACACGAGCAAAGCTGCTGTTCAGGATGGATTACACTTTAAGATCATCAGCTTTACTGATGAGCATGACTGGACTTCCACTAAGTGTGTGCGTGTGTGTGTGTATGACTTAGTTTGTATGTGTGCAAGGATTTGTATGTGTCTCAAGTGTCCTTACAGCATGGAAGCTACTGCATCTGTGCCCTATGGCTTTCCAGGAAAACTAACCTACAAGCTGCATGCATAAGCACACAAATACACATACATACACACACACACACACCTCTGTCAGTGATCCCTCCTAGTGTTCAATAGCTTTTTCCTCCCACTATCCGCCTGCCTTATTTTGTCTTCCCTTGGGGATCCTCACATACTTAATTCATGCCATATGAAACATTTAGCAGCACAACTGCTTGGTGCAGTTTCCATCTTTAATCGATGCGAGGATGTAAAGCAAACAAAGCACGATTCATAAATCACTTCCTCCAGCGTTTCGGCCTATCATATCTGGAGACAAAGCCATGGTCACGACAACACTACTAATATGGAATAATGTGGAACTCCCTTGAAGCTAAGTAGCAGCTTTGCAGGTGTTTATTGAGATTAGAAATCAGCTTTCATACTTCTAATGCCTTCCAACCACTTTAAAATTGGCATGAGTAATAAGGCTGCTGCATTCCATGATTGTATTTTTTTGTTTTAATTCTAAATTTAATAAACAAAGGCTGTGGACAGATTTTGAGTGGGGTAATTTCTTATTTTTGGGCTTTGAAGAAGGGATGATGAATACTTGACTTTGTCAGCCACACTATGGATGGCAGTGTTGGTCTGTCCACCACTTTGGTTCAGACTGCAATATCTCAACTATTGGATGAAAGTTTGTACAGACAATCGTGGTTCCCAGAGGATGAATCCCAATGACTTTTCCTCTAGCGCCACCCACAGTTCAAAGTCTTTTTGTAAAATATCTCAACATCTGCTTGATGGACTGACACAAACTTTGGTGCAGACACTCATGGTTCCATCATCTGGGAAGCCTATTGACTTTGGTGATCCCCTCACTTTTTCTTTAGCGCCACCATGAGGCTGACCATTTTGGTTGTAAGTGAAATATCCCAACAACTGGGTGGATTTCCATTAAATTTGGTACACACATTCCTTCAGGATGGATTGTAATCACTTTGGTGACCCCTTAAAAGGGAACTCCACCGATTTTACACAGTAAAATCAGTTTACAAGTCTTGCGGAGTACTACTGCATTTGTGAAAAAAGTTGTTTAAAGCCTTTCGTGGCTTCAATCACTTCAGTCAATGTTGGTTGGGGCTGAAGACTACAAGTTTCAAAATGAAAAAAAAAAACCTGCTTAGCATTAGCATGTTAGCATTGTCACTGTGAGCATGTTAGCATGCTGACATTAGCATTTAGCACAAAGCACAGCTATGTCTAAGTACAGCCTCACAGAGCTGCTAACATGGCTGTAGACTCTTACTGATGTTTTTTTATTGTGTGTAGTAGTGACAAAAAGATGGCAGTATAGCACCTGAACAAATAATTGTTATGTTTAAGTGAACTTTCATGTTTAATTAAGTAATAACAAATTAATCAAAATGCTCATACCTTATTATCACAGACTCTATAATGAAACCTCCCAAAAAAAAAGAGCCAGTTTTTCCAACAATCAAAGACACAATTGTACTTGATTTGTTCTGGGTTATTATTATGATTTGTATTTCTAGTGGTGACAGCAGTTATAAGCTAAGATGTTGTGCTGTGTTATCAATTTTGGAAATATTAAACAATAAAAAGCATATAGGCATTGGCTGTGTGGATGCAGATGCAAGGTAAAAATGTATTTGCGATTACTATATTCCACTACAATGTGTATGCAGGTGGTGTACTTCTGTTGACAATTTGATGACCGCAGTTATCTTAAATGGTCATATTTGGCTGATTCATGTGCATATAAAGTAAAGAAGAGCCACATTTGAGATGGAAAAGTGAAGGAATTTAGTTGACGCTCTCCCCCAGGATTCCTATCATAGCAGGCTGGTGTGATTGGTTCCAGCCCAGCGCTGCCTGGGCCCATTCAGATAATAAAATGGCCTGCAGTCTTGGGACTCATACATACAGATGCAAATGCAGTGTATGCACACATGCACACACAAATAGACACATGCAGATAGAAAGAAGGACAGTATTTTCACAGGCTCATGTGCACAGACACTGAAACACGGCCCAACGAGCACAAACCTGCCTCATCTGAACTCTAAGCGTGGATGTGAATAGATTGCAGTGGAGGAAGGAAGGCACTGGCACCTGCTTCTATCTTTAAAACTGCTACACATGGTGAATACACTCTACTATAAGGTCTTTCTCAAGATTGACTTGCCAGGCAATCAGCCACTACTTCACCTTTGTAATAGTTAGGTGTTTGAAAAGTTTAAAAATATACTTTCTTATTTCTTCCTCCACCTCTGCTGGTGAAGTAAGGAAGTCTTCTCTGTAGGAGGGTGGAAAGCATCACCGAGGTCTCATGAGTCATTTTTAATCTTGTTAGGAGCAGTATAGGATAACCTGTCAGCCGCTGGGCCTATTGTGCAGTTTATAGGGCATGCAGATCCTACATACTGTTAGTCAAGACTGAGGTCAGACTGAGTCATTTTCTGTACCGCTGGGTGTGTGACTGGCCTCGTGTGCACACATACTGTACAGCAGCATGAAGTTGTACACCTAGCCGGTAAAGATGCAGGGGGTGGTTCGGGTTGCTGCACCTGTGTCTGTACAGAGCCCCACTGACTTCCTGTCTAGAAAACTGCAAAACTTGCGCAATGATAAAAAGGGATAAAAATGGATAGAATAAAAGTCATGGAAAGTATATGGAACTATATTAGTGCACTTGTACACAATGTCAATCCATGGTCTGGCGTTCAATCCAGACTGAAATCCAACTATTGGATGGATTGTCATGAAATTTTACATTGCATTCATGGTCCCTGGTGGATGAATCTTACTGACGTTCCAGTAAGATTCAAGGTAAGGTCATAAAATTGTCATTCTTACTGAGTTTCTTCTGAAATGTCTCAGGAACAATTGGATGGTTTGCCATGAAAGATGGTAGCTATTCATATTCCCCTCAGGATGAATTGTAACTTTGGTGATCCGTTAACTTTCCATATACCATCATCACATCAAAATTTTAATTCTTCCACTACTTTGGATACCTGAAAAAAATTACCTCAGCCTCTGCTATTCGTTGAGTTTAGTGCAAATTAGCAATGTTAGCATGCTAACACACTACACTACGATGGTAAACATGGTAAACATTCCACCTGCTGAACATCAGCACGTTAGCATTGTCACTGTGAGCATGTTAGCTTGCTGATGTTACCACTTAACCCAAAGCACCGCTGTGCCTAAATACATCCGAACAGAGCCGCTAACATGGCTGTAGACTTAAGCTGTGTTATAACAGAAGGCGAGGCAAATTTTAGAGGTGGTGCAATTGCATATAAAGTCAGTGGAAAATCGCAAGTAGGGCCATTAGATACAAATCCACTCTGGGTGGCATCCACGCGACTTGAAAATGTTTCAACTTGAGCGAAAAATTCACGCTTATCCCGGGGCTTTATGAATCAGTTTCAGTAATGCACAGACACAAGAGGAAAAAGGAGAGACTGGAGGGAGATGACAGAAAGGACTGGAGTACTTGGTGTGTTTTGTTTTTCACACACAAACGGATACATAGGCACACTCCCATACATGAAGCTGGTGAATTAGTTTCTAGCTGGCTTACCGCTAACATCTGTACAGTTGGTACATTAGCCGTTTAGGGCAAATGGTCCAGCGGTCAAATTCACACGAATGATGCAAGGCTAGAAATTCACTTTCGCTTTCTGACTGAACACACCTACATAAGTAATATCATTTGACTACCCTAGCCTAGCACATTTCTGTATATTTGAGGTAACTATTGGTATAGTTAGGTACTATTTTATCCAAAGGCTTGGTGTGCAGTTTTCCACACACTGATCTCTGTAGAAAGCAGCACCAGAATGGGTACAGGTTGACATTCACCAAAAAACAGACCCACAGGCTTGCAGGCAAATACATGCAAACACCACTTGCTCAGATGAACACATACGTACATGCCCTCTCACAAAGCAAGCTGCATGTCAATTACATAAACAGAGACTTGACATTTTAGGGATGTCTACATTTTCCATGACATTTTGCTAAAAGCCTCCAATTGTGTCTATAAAAAGTCTAAGTGTAAGTATGTTGTAATCAAACCACTTTAAGACTGCTCCTGCTCCTGGAAATGTGAGTAATCACAGGAACACGGCATTCTTCAAGGATGGAAGAATAGGCAGTCTTCTTGCTATGTGGAAAAATGGCTCCAAGGTGCAATTTTATGAATTTTAGTGAACAATTTTAGTTAAATTGCCACATGTTTATTTTTTAGTATGGGTACCCGGAGTTATAATCAAACCACTCAACCTGGAATTTGCGGCACCATATTCTAACTATTTGGCGCCAAAGAACCCCTTGTTACCATCTTGACAGACAGTTTGAAGCATCTGTTACAACAATGACTGTGTATGGATGTTATACAAGCCTTTTAAGGCCAGTTGTTCCTCTTTTTATCAAGCTATAGCAGGATTTTGGAGTGGGCCCACTGGAATAAACTGCACACACTGCACTTAATCCTTCTAAGACACATGAAGCAGGTTTCTCTACCACACATATGCTTACAGAGCAACATTCCTCCATGCACTTTACAGATGTCATAAATCCCATTACATCCACCTTAATAGCTCTTAATTTCTGCCTTGCAATTATGCTAATTGACATGCAATCTTAAATCTTACGATCCATGTCTAAGCCAATGTCGATTGCCTCTGACCCATGCAAAGGTCCATATCCCACCCCCACATTTGGGCTGAGCCTTCCAGATCTTATATCGTGAGATGTCAGCTCCAGATGCCTATTCACATCCTGAAAACTATTCTACTGAATGTACAATAAAACAAGCTTTGGTTCAAACCACAACATGACCCAGTTCATCCCATGGCAGCAGAGTCATCTTGTCTAAGACTATTATACCTCCCGCAGCCAAAGATTCCCATTTGACCTTCTGTACAAATGTGTTGTTTTCCATTTGGAATACAACATTTCAGTCCATGAATATATACAAGAAACTGCATAATAGCATAATATACTTTTAAAAATGTAAAAATGTTATAAAGTGGTGAATCAAAGGCCCTCAAAGGTACTATTTTTCTGAAAAAATAAATCAATCTGACCCATTGATTAAGTGAGGTTAGTGGGATATTATGTATGAGATTTAGCAGTATATACAGTATGTCCACTGAATCTGATATTTGTTGTTGTTGTTGTTTTGGAAACCTGTTTAAACTCTAAGAAAAGAGCACAGCCCTTTAAACAAATTTTCAAGGGCTGATCTGTGTTTACCCAAGCCGTGCTGGAGGTAGCAAACAGAGGAGCTTAGTGTAGCCACCAGCCTGATCGTTTCTGATGGATGAAACTGTCAATTGGTCTGGTTCAGGATTCAGTACATCATACAAAGAGCAGCCATCTGTCCCACCTTGCTGTCAAATATAGATCTTGTCTGCAGTACAACAAAATCAAAGCTACAAAACTGGTAGACAGGTACAGGTAGGTAGATGCTGGTAGCTGATCTGACAAATTCCCACGCCAAAAAAAAAAAAAAGATTCAGTGTTGCTGTTTTTGTTGGCTGATTCATTCATACAACATGTCTGTGTTTGGTCTGCGAGTGAGGAAGTGGAAGACATGACTCATTCATCTAATATAACAGCAAGCCAATATATTGGTCAAACATTAATTAATACAAACATGCAAATGTTCGTTTTCATGTACTGTTAGATATCAGCAGTTCAATAAAACTACATAGAAATCACTGTAGTTGTCTGTATTCAAGCCTTATAAATGAGCCTGATTCTGAGCAGATAAGTATATCAAATAAAAATATCTAATATATGGCACCACATGAAATTAAATAGAGTAAATGCAAAAATGTGATAGAGTCTAAAAGTGATCATGAAAATATTGATTCTGATAGAAACAAGCAAGGGTTAAATCTGCAATTAGGAAAAGTACATTATATTTCTACCTCGTCACCTTTTAGCACAGTAAGGACTGTGCTGTCTCATATTATATGTAGCACTATATAATACTGTAGAATGATTGGGAAAAGTCTGCCAAATAGAAATAGAAACTAGCAATTACTAACGCTGTACAGTAATTACCAAAGAAAATATTAGGATGACAAGATGGTACACAAACTCAACAGTGTGTACATACACACACACACACACACACACACACACACAAATGAAAGCATGTCTCAAGTGGTTGTTGCCATTAGAATATTGTCATTTTCTTAATGGCAGAGGCACTTAGGTCTTGGTAGTTAGAAATGTAGTTTTTCATCATCAATTAGGATGACTTGGAGACTTTCATTCTCTCTTTCTCTTCTTCACTTAGACTGTGTGTATGTGTATGTGTATGTGTAGAGGAAGAGGAAGAGTTAGAGCCCCCCCCCCCTTAATAACCCTAAATGAAAGGATGTACAATCCTGAGAAAAAATGCCAGGGGTGGGCACAGTACAGAGAAACTTGGACAGCTATTGTGACTGACTAGCACTTGGATGTTCCCGACTTGCTAGTGTGATAGCAGTTAGTTCGCTAGCTAACTACCAACTAGCGAGGATGCGCAGATAAACTTTGCTGTGCCACTTTCAGGTGTGACCGGGCCTCAAAATCCATTAAGCATCCATCAACGCTTGAATGTGTAATTTGAGACTGTCCTCTCAAGAAGAACGACAGCGCCAGTCATTTCAGCAGGTGCCCGAAAACGTCACACATTTACGTTCAAGTACCAAAGCTCTCTAGCAGCCAAATCATAACTATATATTATATTTTATGACATAACCCAAACCACAATCTTTCCGTAAACCTAACCAAGTCATTTTTGTGCCTAAACCTAACCAAACCTTAACCATAGTGCTGTTAGATCATTAAACTGGTCTATTTTTCAACAGTGATTTGTAATGGTTTTGGAAGGCACAGAAGAATGATGCCATCCTGCCGATAGGGGTGTCAGATCATGAAACGCTTCTATGTGTTGTTCTAGGGGACATGTGCAAATGACTTATTTTGTTGTTTAATTTTGAGGACTTGTTGGGTAATTTATGTAGGTTTCACCAAAAGAATATTCAAGGATTGACTGGGGAAATAAACTCTCATCTAACCCCAGTTGTCCCATAGCTCTGAGATTCCAATCAAAGTTTTGATTAACAAAGCCAAAAACTCAACTCCTTCCTCTTGCGTAATTAAAATGTTAAATATCAAACCTCAAATACACAGACACACGCAAAATTGCCTTCAGGTGGCACAAATGTCACAATTACTGTACAGCAGCTCTTATTTTCCTTACCTGTAGGTGGCAGATATGAGCATGTCTTCATCTGCAGGTCTAAACTTCTGCTGCTGTTTCTTTGCCTGTTGACATGTGGCACAGGTTGGTCAAAGATGCCTCAGTCATGTAACTCATGTAGTACCTGTAGTACAGCAATACATGAAGTACTTGTTGAGTATGTGTATTGTTTGCTTGTAAGAAAGAGTTTAAAGTGTCAAGGTGACGTGACAGAGAAAAGACAAGGATTCAATTCATAGAAACAGGAAAAAAATGTAGAAAGAAAGAGAAATAGACAAAGAAAAACAAGAAAAGCTTTATCTTTATGTATGCAGGATGACGAAGATCAAATCACTGGCATTTTTCTACAACAAGGCCAACTGAGGTCAAGATTCAAGATTCAAGATTCTTTATTTGTCATTTCCCGAGTATTTACATACCCAGAGAAACGAAAAACTGTTCCTCAACTAGTGCAATAAAATCAAATCAAATAAAATCAAACATTCAACAAGCATTGACAACTTAAATTAGAAAAATGGATGTATAAGAATTAAATATAATAAAATAGCAGCACATTAAAATGGGCAGGTAAGTAATCTGAAATCAGATAAATAAATTATATTGTGCTAGGGAGTGGAAGGTGATGGAGATTGTTTAACAGTCTTACAGCTTGTGGAAAGAAGCTGTTGAGCATCCTGCTGGACCTGCAGCGGATGCTCCTGTATCTCTTTCGAGGTCTGATACAGCCAAGTGAAAGCATTTCAAACGTGAGCTCAAAATTCATTTATTTCACACTACATTGCAACTGACAACTTACTGCTCTTAGTTTAGCCTAACAAGAAGCTGAAAAAAAACCCTGTACAAATAGCAAAGGCATATTAACAATGACAGCTAAAGGGATGGATTTGTTAAAGAACAACAAACCAAACAAATATCCGAGAGCTAAAAAAATCTTTGTTTAATGCAATTGTGGATTAAATGCCTTGCTAAAAGGTGCTGCACAGGAATTTGGTGAAAAAAGATGTGTTACTTATTTACTTTTCTTGGGAAAATAAACTAGACTGCTTTCCAGTCATAAGGCTGCTTCTCTAAAGGCTAAAAGGTAGAGAACAGCAAATGTGCACTTGGGTTTTCATAACATACTTAAAGTATGTCAACATACACAGGCTATGTTATAAAAAAGAGCACAAGGTAAAATCATCAGCTCATGATGATGCTCTCTCCTCTCTCTGACTTCTTGAATATGCATTATGTGCAGTTATGATAAGTTAAGAGCGGTGTTGTAATTCAATGCAAAAACATTAATTACCACAGTATGGAGCTCAGCTGAATGCTATTAAATGGGTCAAAGATGTTGCACAAATAAATCGGAATTGAGGGTAATAAATATTATCTTTTCTGCACAAAACCCTGACCTTTCCAATGTTTATTGTGCTAAATAATGATAAGTTTGAATGTGCCTTAAGGTGATGACATGGTGGTCCTCATTAAGTCTTACACTAACAGTAGAATTCATTATCATTAGCCATGTATGCATGCACTGACACTGGCTGTTTAATTAGCTGATCAAGATAACATTGTACTCTAGGTGCTCACAGCATTGTGCCAAGTTATTGTCTACGATTGTGTGTGTGTGTGTGTGTATGTGTGTGCGATATATATGTTACTGAATTTTACACATTCCATCAGTTCTAATGAAGACACTAGATATGGAAAAGAGCAATCACTCAGAGATGTGAACACACCATTAACAGACATACTTATGGTCTTATAGTGTTATTAAGCACAGATTTGCTTTATAGCTGAAATTCATCTGTCCCCTTTGCCTTTTAGTTCGAGGAAACACAATTAATTAAGAGTGCGATGCTTTTGGTAAATCAGCAATGACTTTGTTTTAATGCATTCATTACTGTGTGTTGATTCTAGGGGAAAGAATATCCCAGTAATGTTTTTGTTTATATTCAGTCATCCATATTATAGTAATTATCTGATTATGTCAAACACAATCTTCCCACCAGGCTAAGCCACATCAATCATTTCCCTGCTGTCATAAACTGCAGTCACATTGGTCGCATTTCTCCTGCTGCCATTTAACATTCTCGTGTGAAACAAGCTCGAGGACAAACATAAAATCCAACTAGGAGTAACTCCATACATTTAGTTTTTCATACTTTACCACACTTCACACTTTGAACTGCCTATACGTACATAATCATGGCAATGTCAATATTGGACAATTCTGCACATGGCAACTATAATATAGTACATTTTCTCAAAAGTATATAGCAAAGCCTTAAGGCCTTTACACACCGGAGGCGGTTTTTTCATGCGATTAATTTGCACGTCAATATATTTTTTCAACTGTTTTTGTCATGAGTACTTTAACACAGAAATATTACGCGGCGAAAAAGTGACGTAATCTTTTTACATAACGAGGTTGATTTTTCTGAGCTTTCGCACAGCGAATAAAGGCATCAACTAATCACAATGTGCAGAACGGACGTCACATCACAACTCCAGACCTGTTGATTGTTTGTGTTTCTTATCCCCCTGTATTATATGACAAAGGACACAACTATTATAAAGACAATTAATTCAAGGACAACATGTGGAGCAACACCGCCGGATGCAGGATAGTGAGTAGATTATGGAGTTTACTGTTGGATGTAGTAAATATTTGAGTATTTCACATTTTTGTGTCGCTTATTCGTTACGTTTAGTACCCTTGCTGGTATTTCACAGGCGTGAAGTAAAACTTTCTCACAGATCACATTATCAAAGAAAAGTGTGTGATTCAGCCTTAGCTCAGTGATAATGTGTGTTTATCTCCCATCATCTTTTAGCAGCTTCTTCAATTTGTATTCTCAAATTCATTCTCATATCACCAGACAGGTTGATCATCTTCATCTTGCCTTTTGCAAAAAAAAAATATGGCTAGTATTCCTCTCAGATATCGTGGTGTACAGATCTGGAATTCCAAAGTACACGTTATAAAGAGCTCGCTGTCTTTTGAACATTTTAAAAAGATATCACATTTAATTCATGAAGTCTAATTAGTTCTTGATTATGTCTAGTTCTTTATTTTCTTTACTTTATACATGTATTTTTGATTATTGTCTGTAGATTTGGTGAGCTCCTGTTTATTTTGTTTTTTTACTGTCATTTATTTTCTTTGTATTTTGCTAAATCATGTTGTATTTATTAGTTTGGTATATTTTTTCCTTTCTCTTTGTTCTTTCCTTAACTTGAGGGGATGTCTGTTGTATTAGGCTGTGGCTTCTTGACTTCTCCTGTCACATCTGTTTTATTTCTGTTATTGGGTTTTATGCTCTTGTGTATGTGTGCAAATACAAAGAACTAAGCTGTACAATGCTAATGCGCTGTAGACTGAATGAAGTTAGAAGTTCCACCACCACAAAGACCTGGGATTCATAGCACCAATGAACCCAGTTGGCTGTGTCACCAGACCCCAGGGAACAGTGATGGGCTGTGAGGCTATTTTGTCATGGAGACCACAATCTGTTTTCCAGGATCACATGACAAACACTGGCCCAAAAAGACTTTTCCCCCATACGCAATCATTACAAAAGAACCAGTAAAACAATTTTCCTGATATTAACGAATGCCCTGAAAGGTCTCTTTATATTATCAAAACTTTCGTCCATTAGGTCCAGTAAAGTCTGAAAAGTCTTAAAGAGCCATATCAGTAAAATATTTTCAAGCCTTTAGTGTGTGCCAGGAGCCAGGAGAAAGTCAGCCGACTTTGCCAGAAAAAGTCTTAACTCTGTTGGCCCAGAAAGGTGGAAGCCAGAGGAAGCCTAAAACACTTTTTTTGGCCCAGTGAGCAACTTACATGTGAATGAATGGGCCGACATCTTGGAATGCAGTGTCCACATCTGTTGATACATCTATGGTGTTTGCATATGGGAAGTCAGGCAAGGGTGGGTTCTTGTTCTTGTTGTTCCACTAGCAACTCCTCCTGGGGGAGCATGTGGTCTGTTTATAGGCCTCCCCAGGCTAACAGTAGAGTTCGAAGTGACAAGGACTGCAGGGCGTAGGGAACTGGGAATTCCAAACTGGAGGAAAAAACTGATAAAAGTTTAAATATAGAATTTTTAAATCCAAATGCACTGTGGTGTGCCCTTTCTTGCCTCAGTTGTCAGAAGCTGTACCTCTGTCAGTGCTGTCAGCCAGAGAATGTCCCAGCTGAGTAACATCAATTGTCTGTTATGGTCCAGTATTGTGTGGCCAACCTTACAAACCTTACAGCATAGTTTCTCAGTCTCCATTAGAACTGTTTGCTAGCTGGAACATAAATAAATATTACGAGTCGAGTCTACCTGTTGGCGCCTAGCAGCTCTCTTTATTGTCCAGCTAGCTGTGCTGCCAGTGTCAGCTGGCCACATTACCCAGGCGGCAGCACTATCAGCACCATCCTGAGCTTATAAAATGTGAGGTTATTCATAATGTCCCACTGGGAACTTTTTTCTGAATTGAAACTCAAACAGCAGACTGAGCTGTAGTGACACTGCCAGGCATGCAGAGAGAAGAAAGCGAAACGTATCGCAGCCAAAATCACCCGTTAATGTCAGAATACATCAGTGGGCAGCAGAAGTAAAGGCAGCTGGAAAGATTCAGAGAGCACTGGCAAGTATTAGAAATTTCAATCATCAGTAGTAATCATAAGTATTACAATTTTAAATAAGTCTGGAAATTGGCAAAGTGCTTTTTTAATGCCAACTTTATTCATATGATACTTTACTGTTTTTTATTGCGGATCAACAATCTTTAATCTGATTGTTTTTCTTTGGGGATGAGCAATGTTATATCTTGTTTTATCAAACTTAACTTGAGGTAATAGAATTTTAGAAAACATAGCACTAGAAGAAAGTAATATCACAGCAGTTATAATATTTTCACACATTATGAATCTTAAACTAAACAAGTTAAACTTTCCTAATAAGCCTAAAATATTTGCTACAAAATGTATCCTCAAAGCTGAAAGTGTCTATAATCAAAGCTATTTTTTAAAACGTGTTATTTACATAGAGAGTAGTGACTGGCTCTCTCTTTTCATGCCACTGTAATATCCTCCATCGTTTCCTGTGAAACTGTCACTGTGTCCACATGCATAATGATTAGTTTCAACCATGCATGAAACTACATTGAGGGGGATTGGGACAGTGGTCACGCTTGTCAGTGGTAGACAAAGGATGGGTCCCATTAAAGAGATGAACTTTCCCACACAGAGACACACACATGCACGTGCTCACTCAGTCATGTAGCCACACAAATACAGCATTGGAAAAGTGGAGACACAAGTAAGCTACACTGCATGGCCAAAATATGCCATGTCAGAAAAATGTCACTTCCTATTTCAAGAAAAGGTCCTATTTTCTTTTATATGAGGCCATTTGTTTTGACCTGTCTGTCTGTACACAATACAACCCTGTCGCCTAAAAATTATGTTCATGTACTACACAATGACAGGCACACAATCTCTGTCTGTCATCTCTAATTGGTAAAAACTTTTTTAAATTGCCATTGTTCACCACGAGAATTGTGGAATTTTTCTGAGAGCCATCACATCGCCCTCAACAATTTCACTGCTCCAGCGGTTGTTGGAAAAAATGACTTGGCCTTTTGACAGAAGAAGGGTCACCATGACCTTGGACAACATATTTTAAAAGGACTCTTTGTGTGGAGATGTGCTTTGAGGTGCAAGGCAAGAGGAAAAGCTGTGGGAGTCAAGGTCCATCACCATCTGTTGATTTTGATGGCGCTCTCCGAGCCCATATGTCAGCGCCAAGGCCTTGTGCTAAACATATTGCCACGAGAGAGGCGAAAAAAAATGCATTTTTTTTTCTTTTTCTAGTTCAAGTTCAAGTGGAAAAAACAGTATCTACTGGATTAAGTGAAGTTTTTGCTCATATATGCATCAAATTTGGATTATAATGCAATTACCGATTTTAAATGAAAAAATGTACTTAATCTAGAAATGTTTTAAAAGGGATTATATACATTTAGGCTTTGATGCAGAATAACCCCTTTTCATAGAAGACATTGTAAGTATTAGCAGGAAAAGCAAAGGTGTGTATAACATTAAAGGAATAGCTTGACATTTTGGGAATTCTGCTTATTCACTTTCTTGCTGAGAGTTAGATAAGAAAACCAATATCCCTTTCATATCTGTGCATTAACTATGGAGCTGTAGCTAGGGGTCAATTAGCTTTAGCATAAAGACTGGAAGCAGGGGGAAACAGCTACTGCAGCTTCTCTGTCCAAACTTCAAATATAGGCTAACTGCCTGTAAAAACACAAGCTAGCAGGCATATTTTTTAACTTTAGGCCAAGCCAAGCTAGCTGTTTCACTCTGCTTGCAGTCTTTATGCTTAGCTAAGCTAACTGATTCTCGGCTATACTTTCATACTTAACGCACAGACTCATCTAACTCTCGTCAAGAAAGCGACTAATATTACTTCCCAAAAGGTTGAACTTTCCTTAAATGACAGCTGCATCTCATTTAAGTGAGCTAGCTAAAGGGTCCTGTTAATAGCTTACCTGGGACAGTTAATGGAACTGAGACACCGTTAGCAAAGGTTATTAACTACACCTGTGTTTGTGGCAATGACAAGTCAAAGTGTCTGATGTGAAAAATGTTTATTTGTGCACAAATATCCTGTGTTTACATCCTATAGCCAAGACAAAAACTATTCTAAATGTAACTAGGTTACCATTGCTGACATTAGTGCATTTTTGTAGTTTGGTACCCATAACATGCCATTTATATTACTATTAAGAAAATAACCTACCTACAGAATAGGCTTCAAAAGTAAGGGGCAATGCTGTGCCATATTTCCAACTGACAACATTAGAACAGCTTTTATTTTTATTAAGTCTTAGTTGTATTTGATTAAAAATACTAAAAACAATTATAATTATTTCTCAAAAGTTTCAAAATTGAATTAACCATGCCGATAATTTATATCATGTAAAAATATGAAAATACATGTACCAACAGGCTTTTTCATAATCACAAATCATAATTTGACTTGTCACAGTAGGAAATACACAGGTGTAACTAACAACATCAATAGTGGCCTCTGTTCCATAAATGTTCTATGCCAGTGAGCCAGTGTGCACAATACCAGGACCCTGAAACTGGACCAACTAAATGGAGCAAAGCCATCATATTATCAATTACATCTGTGTTTTGCATGCTGTGAGAAGTCAAAGTGCCTGCTATGAAAAGAACCTGTTATCAACCTCAAATAAACATGCTTGAAATTGGTATAAACATATAATGTAACAGATTATCGACCCCATTACTTTCCATAACACTGCATGCACGCCCAAGGCCATAGCTCTTGCAGCTGGTGCCTAGTAAAATAGTATAACCAAACACAATTTTTGAGTGTGAGAAGTATGACTCTTCAGTGTTACATTACATACAGCTTCCAGTAAAGCAAGACTCCCACTCTGAGTCCAACAACAGCTCTTCTCGGCTAGTTTCCCTCCCGTGCCCACTCATGGCTTTTATACATCAGCAAACCCACTACAGACTGCACACTGTGATTGCAACGGAAGCATTGCGACCTCAATTCAGTGTCGACAAACTGAGTTACTGTGACAAAGTATAGCTCCCTTGTAGCGATGTGGGTGACGACATATGTTTTCTGCTGGTTTCTGGCTCTGAATATGGACGAAAACACATCCAACAAACACTCAACGGCTGGTGTCAAGGACCATGATGCAGCAGGTGCAGCAGGCCTGAAGCCATGCAAATAAAATGCAAACTTACAGCAGCCTATGAATGCTGAAATAATCTTTGTGTGGTTTGAGTGCTTTTGTCCACATGAGCTCATTCAGTATTACTTAGTTGTGGTTTTCTGCAGAATGGACAGTAAGAACTTCTTTCTCAGCACACTGTATTTTTAAGCAGCAGCTCTTATGCTTGCTCTTGCTTGTTGTTGCAAAATGCCCTCTCTGTGCTTCAGTAATTAGTTTGCTAATACCCACGCTCACTTTCACAAATGACAATCTAGCACATTTAGGTGATCGTAGGCCAGATGACAAAAAGAAATTTGTTTTTGCACACAGAAAATGTTAATGTGAATGATGGATCAATTTGTGTGAGCAAAACAAACATTTGAGAAGTTCAGTAATATAAAAAACGAATATTTAATGATGAGTAATATGAAAGAACAAACACTGAAAGCACAGATGCCAGGTAACTCCCATAAGGAGTGAGTGTAAGGGTAAATTGTACATTGTTTTCTGATCCAATACAACAAGCTACCCAACATATCATTCCCAGAGGTGTGTTTTGTTCCCACATACCCGCTCCTCCTACAAGCTTAATTCTCATTTACATTAGAAAACATATCTTGTAAATTAACAAGCAGAAGGTTGCAATCAAAGACGTTATATAGCATCTGTCCCTTAAGCTCCTAAAGCAGAAATGATTGGAGTTCTGGCCAGTGTGCCAAGTGTTTTCTTCCAGACTGCTTCCCATTTGAAGTTGTAAGTTTGTAAATGGTGACAGGTGTTATGTTGATACACTTTTTATACTGTGTTCGAACTTGTTTTAAATGGCAGCTGGTGAATTGTGGTGGAAATGTGCAGTTTTTTGACAAAGAAAGCAACTGGGTTTGTTTCACAGGAGAGTTTGGTTATATTTGAAGAGTTCACCAAAAGCAGTAGGATAGTCATGTGTGTATTCGTCATTGTGTGAGTGTGTGTGTGTGTGTGTGTGTGTGTGTGTGTGTGTGTGTGTGTGTGAGTGAGTGAGTGAGAGAGGGAGAGCAAATGAGCAGGAGGTCAGCTGAGTGGGAGAAAGCGTGAAGAAGAGAGAAAGAAGTACTGCAGCTTGAGATGAAAAGAGTGTCAGAGTCAAAGAAAAGAGATGGTGAATATTTGTTCAAGAGATCGATAAAGTATAAAATCAGACCTTTCCATCTCCTCTTGCATACAGTTACAAATGAGGATAAATCAGGTCAGTAACACAAGCTGCAATAGCTGACAAAATGAACAAGAAATTATAATTATATAACAAATGTACGTAGTTACTGACCTATTGTATGCCTGGGCTCCTGTCTTGTGCCGTGGGGAAAATAACTTGCTTAATATAACTAAAATTTATTTAAAGTCGATATTTGTATATAAATATACACATGTATATAACCTAGATATAGATATATTCCAACTGACAATGTCAGTACATCTCATTTAATTGGTGCAATATCTTTGTGGGCAGGGACTAAAAATTGTTCATTATATTACTTCAATTCCAACAGCCACACAGGCAGTTAAGCTGGACCGACATTGTTAGCCGTTGCTTTGTACCATGGATGATTTTAGCACTCCCCATGACTCTGTTTCTTCGTGTTACGATTCAAATCACGGAGTAACGTACGAAGTGTAGTTGTAGAAAATAGTCACATAGGTGTAACAGTAAATTTGAAGTCACAGAGAAAAATGCTTTACAAAGTAGCAAACCTGTAGAATTTTTTTTCTCTCCCACAAATACAACACAGCAGTTACACCATCTCAAATTCTTCATTGCAGGTGCACAAATCCTATGCTATGAATCACAAATTAAGAAAATCATACGCTCACATTTTTGGTACAGTTGCTGCAGTGAATATGGTGCAAAACACATTCACACACCCGTATAAAAAAATGTGAAGTCATGAACAAAATCTGCACATCCATGCAATGAGAGTTGCACACCTGTAGAATATTTTCTCACATATATTTTTTTCTTGGATATATTTCTATCACAAACACAAGTCAATAGCTACAACTGCTTGAATCTGCCGCTACGAGCCTCAAATACAAGAAATAACTCCAGCCTCTTCGTTCCCTGTGACATCGCCGGAGAAAGAGCTTCTTCCCGACTCAGCAGAGGAGCTTTAATGTATGTTTTCTGATATCACCCACCATTATACTTTTGTTTATATATTAAATAAGCGCGCTGGTCAGCTATGTTGGTTTCTTGGTTAGGTTAGCTCCTCTTGCTTCTCGAAAGGTAAGCTAGCTAGCGCTAGCACTGTTACGTTAGCTTGCTATCCAGTCGTCTCTCGCTAGTTGCTAAAGATAACCCCTAAGATATAAACAAAAGTATAATGGTGGGTGAAATCAGAAAACATACCAGTATCATCCTAAAAATGTCACAAACCCGCCCTGTTAGAAAATACATTTTTCACAGTTTCCAAATATGGATATTTCACCTCAAGAGTGTGGTTTAAAACTCCTTTTGTGACCCTTTTCACTGTTGACAGCTTGCCTAGTTTTAATACATATCCCCAGAGTGATTCCATGTATACTGTATGATGCAGTCACACAGTCTGCTATAGTCTGCTATTTGGCCTAAACCAGAGTGGGAAAAATGACTCACTGTTCTTTTATCGTCTTTACCCATTTATTTCTGTTCAGGATCACAGCGGGGACTGGAGCCAAACCCAGCAAGAATTGGACAGAAGATTGCACAGAAGGCAGGGAAACACCCTGGACGGCAGTGCTTGAATTGGGCCAATACTCACCAATACAGAGTAGTTGTACTTGCCCACCTGTGTACTGTAATATTTCACCGTGTAACAGTGGACCAAACCAGGGCTTAAACACCATATTGAACCAAATATTGCAAGTTCTGCCACAGAAATATATAGACTTCATATGCTAGAAGTATACTTTCTGTATGGTAAAATATAATATTTTTTTCACTTGGATTATAAAGTACTACATGGCCTTTACTACACGTCTGAAAGCCATTACTGTCTGAAGGTCTGTCAGGTCCAATGGGAGCAGACTTTTAACTGTGCCAAAGTGTAGAACAGAAACCTTTGATGAGGCAGCCGAGATCCTATGTTCGTATAGCCACAGCCTCCCTGCGGATCTGAGGTGAGCTGGAAATCTTTTAAAAATAAGCTCAAAAACTTGCCTTAATAGCCTGGCATTTGTATAGAATATTAATACTTCTATTAATTTCCTTTTTATCATCTTTATTCATATCACTCTCCTTCTGTTTTTGTTTTTTACTACACGAAATGCACAGTGTAAAATGAACTTAGCAAAAAACTATGCTTCAGGTACACCTTATCTGTTTGGGGGGGGGGGGTAACTATACAAACACATCCATCACATTTGACAACCAATAGTTTTCTGAAGAGTTGTCTTTTTCTGTCGCTGTGTTTTTGTCCTGTCCCTTCTGTCAAGCTGATATACTGTCTTTTCCTCCATCCCCTGATCAAGATTTGTTTAACTTAAAGGGAAACTCCGGGTTTTTTTAACCTGGGCCTTATTTGTTTTAATTTATTTATTTATTTATTTTTACAAATGTTGGGGTCGAAATAATACTTACCAAAAGTTTAAATATACTGGAGTTTCCCTTAAACTGGTGCAGTATCAATGTGAACAATACTGAAAAGAAATAAATTCCGCCCCCCCCTCTTCTCTAATTGAGAGGAGAAAGGAAACTTATAAAGATGTAAGGAGGACAGTAATGCATCTTGCCTGCCTCACGAGACCTTCCCCAAACGATGCAGATTGTAAAGGGGTTTCTTGCAGGAGATTGGTAAAATTTTTCACCAGATATTCTTATAAAATATTTAGTATCCGTCTTGTTCATTAGGGCATCTTGGGAACAAAAAGTTATGGTAATAAAAGGCAGTTATTTGCTTTGCTCAGCCCTTTCACCCAACCGTCTGGAGGAAAAACAAAATGAAGGTGCACTACTCTGCAATAAAAAAGAAGCTGCATTTTACTCTGATAATGACTTTAGCTAAAGTGTGAATTTTAATGATGAAATTTTAGCTGCATCTCAAAGTGGAAAATTGTTATCTGTAGAACAGATGAGTCAGATTCTATCTGATACACTCTTATGCTGTCTTGATGTCCACTGGAGGATTTAAAGCAAAATTCAGTTGCACAAATAAACTAAAAGTGAACTTAAACCAGGTCATATCTGCCTGTTAAAAGGGAGTTTGTCCTTGCCACTGTGCTCATGGTGTGAATTGTTGGGTCTCTGTAAATAATAATATAAAGAGTACGGTCTAGTGCTGCTCTATATGAAAAGTGCCCTGAGATAACTTCTGTTATGATTTGGTGCTATATAAATCAAATTGAATTGAATACATTTCTTTTCTAACCTCCTTTGGTGATGCAGAAAATCCCACCAAATAAGGGACCTTCATAAACAGTGGTAATGAAATGCTCCAGCTCATCACTCAACATCAATAAAACAGCATGACATGCATAATGAACACAGGCATTTGATGAGTCACAATGTGAAATTATTCCTAGACCTTATTTTTTTGTTTAAATCAATTCAAATCAGTGCTGCTCTATTTATTCACTTGTATTAAGACACTGTACAGTGGCCAGTATTACCACAGATGAAATTAAACACCAGTACAAAAAAAAAAAAAAAAACACTCTGTACATTTCAAATGTGCTGTGGCCATTTTATTCATTAACCTGCATTAATTATACATTTTAAGAATAAATAATGTATCGGCCCATTCTTCCATAGCACAAATTTGAGTTTAATTGAGATTTTTCTTTTGCTGTTGTATCATTTAGAAACCATCAAAGGGCTCATTAGAGTTCACTGATTGGTGTCTTTTTAGACATATTCATCTCTGATCCAGCAAGTATTGATTGCTGTATTCTCAGATACTGGAAGTATTGATTGCTGTATTGAAGGGCTTTGAAACGACATGCACATGTACAGCTGCCTGAGAGCCCAGAGGCATTTGTTAGTCTTTCTGCCCTTTGTCAGGACCCAGTCTCATGTACCGTTTGATTGAGAGTGTCTGGGAACAAATTGTCCATTTTGCGTCATGGCCAATTAGATGAGGCATGATGGGATGTATAGTGTTTGATCGTAAATTGATTGCTCTGCAGGGTTAGACTAGAATAAGCATGCTTGTGAGAGATTCTGGTTTCAGTTGCTGTTGGGAAAAGTGTCATCTTGATTTCATGATACTGGCCTGAGCTTTATTTTTCTGTCTTTAGAATCGCAGGCAGTGTATTTAAATTAGGGTCGTGACTAAAAAATATTTTTGTATCAGTTACCTAAATAATTTTTTAGACCAACCACTTATTAACTAATCATTTAGTAGATGAAATGTCAGAAAATAGTGAAAAATCCCCATCACAATTTTGCAAAGCCTGAGGTGACATCTTCAAATTGCTTGATACTGAATAAATATTGAACTTATAATGATAGAAAAGAGAGAAAAGCAGCATTTGAGAAGGTGGAACAAGTGAATGTTTGGCATTTTGACTAAATTACTGTCAAATGTCTGGCGATGGAGAAGCAAATTAAATGTTTCAGCTCATCATTCAACATCAATCAAACAGTATGACATGCATAACGAACATGGTCCATTTGTTGAGTCAAAATGTGAAATTATTCCATGACCTTATGTTTTTAAAAAAAAATCAATTCAAATCAGTGCTGCTCTATTTATTTACTTGTATTCATATACTGTATACATGCAGTGGCCAGTATGACCACAGATGAAATTAAACACCAGTGGGAAAAAAAGCAGTGATTTAAAAATTAACCCACTTCGTTAGGCCACATGCATCCATTATCACTGAAAAAGACACCTAGTTAGTTTTGCAACCTTATTGTTTGAGAGCTAATTTGTCATGTACACTATTTGGTTATACAAATGTTAATGGATTTCTTTATTGAAATCAAAGTGACTAAATCATGACTAAATTTTTCAATGTGGAGTGAACTGTTCTTTTAAAGGATATGTTCACATTTTTTCAAGTCTGTCTGAAAACAATGCTCACATGCCCGTGCGTACATTGAAAGAGTTCTCGGTCACTGTTCATGTTTCCCTTTTCAATGCTGGCCATGAAAAGATCCTACACTAATGCAACTTCAACATCAGAGACAGGGAACAGAATCCACAGTAGTCCTTTTTCCGTGCAAAAATGCAGTCTAAAGTTCAGCCAAAGCTAATTTGAGGTTTTAGCAGTCTGAGTTAGACAAATCAAGTGGGTACCTTCCAGTCTTTTTGGTACAAAATTCCCCTCTTTGTGTTGCTATCCATCCACCGCAGCTTAGCAAGGAAACACTGTTCAGGCAAACATAAAGAGGGATTTTGTTTTGTTTTTTTCACTAAAAATGCTGTAACCTGGAAGATAATCACATGATTTTTATAACTCAGACTGCTGAAGCCTCATATTCGCTTCAGCTGCTTCATGAATCACACGAGGAAGGGGTCTCTTCAGGACGAATGATTACAGTGACCAAGAGCTCCCCCAATGTACATACGGGCATGTGAGTATTAGATTATGGTAGATTTGAACAGGACATTCCAGTTGTAATTTCATTGGACAGTGTTTCTGAGGAACTTAAATAATGTGATTTGGCTCTAATGTAAGTGTAGTGGGAAACAGACTAGTTCAAGAATTTCAGTAGTTTGTGCTGGTTGTTAAATGGAGTATCTACGTTCATCATACGTTCTTTACTGTATATATGTATGTGAGTAGGTGTATTACCACTAAATCCACTGTAGGTCTGGGTTTCTATTAGCAGTAGAAACATGCTCCCACAGTCCAGAACCAAAGGATCAAACACTGGACATCAGTCTCATCTCATCACTGTCACACTTGTGCACAGCACAGTCACACATGCACGGACACACACACACAAACACTGCCCTCTGTGCAATACTTCCCCTATCTTGACTGAATGCTTAGTCTAGCTGTCTCCATGGGGACTGTCTCCTAGCTACATACATATACACACACACACACACACACACACACACACACACACACACATGGCCATGCACACACACTTGTCCCATCCCATTTCTCTCCTGGCTGATCAAAAGCAAAGCACTGTCAATCATGCACACGCCCCTCCAATCTGGACTTTGTCCTTGGTTATAGAAAGCAGTCATCCTCTTTCTCGCTGTCTTTCTATTCCTTTTCAGTTCCCTCCATCCTTTCCTTCGGTCTCCGCTCCTGTCTGTCTCAGCCTCCCCAGCCATCTCATATCAAAGCCAGTGAGGACAGCTGTCGGGCTGTGGATCTAAACAGCGGGCGGCCGTCATGGCAGGAGGTGAATTAATCCGCCCTGGCATTTTAAACCCCCAGACAACTGTGTGGCTCCCCTGTATCTTCACCAGTTAATGCACGCCAGACACTGATGTGGACAATGACACAGTTAAAGTGATCTGTCATCGCTCGGCAATTAATGATAAATTATATTTTATTAATGACATTTCCACTTGCTCACCGGCAGTTTTTGAAGAGTAACTGCTGATTTTTGCTGGTTATTTTTTATGCTTTAAAGGGAGATCAGAACTGTCACTGTGAGAGATATTTGTTTTACAGCTCGGTGTGCTGGTTATACTGCAGCATTTGCTTTTTGGCTGTGACTTAGGAGACTGTTCCAAGACATAGCTCTGGTGTTTATAGCCCACTATGGGTTTTCTTAAAGTTTTGTAACATTCATGACACATAGACCCATTAATTAGTTGAGTTTCACTTATTTTTGCCGGACCAAAAAAGCAATCGAGGAGTGAGAAGAGTTGATCAACTTAACTTTAAAAGTAACATTTTGACACAGACATCAAATATGTTTAATAAACTACAGCTGCAACTATTTTTTATTGTCATTATTGATTTTCTTGACTTATCAATCATTTTGTCTATGAAATATCAGAAGATACTGAAAAATGCACCTTATAATTTGCCAGAGCACAAGAAGATGTATTCAAATTGCGTGTTTGGTTCAACCAACAGTCTAAACCCCAAAGACATTCAGTTTATTGAGATATATGACAAGGAAAAGCATCAAATCCTCACATTTGAGAAGGTGGAACCATACAATTTTTGGCACATTTTCTTGTAAAATAATTAAAATGATTAATCAATTATCAATATCTGTCTCTCAACTAATGTATTAATCCACTAATTGTTTCAGCTACATAATAAGGACTGTCTTTGCCTGCTTTCCTACAGGAATAATGTAACATTTTTTTAAAACAGGCGTATACGCTTTCTTGCAGAGAGTTAGCTGAGAAGACCAATATCACTCTGACATCTGTATCTGCAGCCAGTTAGCTTAGCTTAGCATAAAGGCTGGAAACAGGGGGGAACAGCTAGCCCTGGCTCTGTCCAAAGGTAAAAAAGCTCACCAGTTGAATCCGTACAAAAACCAAAGTGTAAAAACGACATGTTGAGATGGTACGGAGGGTTATGTGTGGGGTTATTTTTTGGCCTGGCGAAGTGACTTTATGAACTCTCGTCATCACTGTGGGGTTGCCAGGCAACTAGCAGACACTTCCGGAATACTCTTCAAGAAAGCAAATAAGCGTATATCCCAAAATGTTCACCTACTTTTTAAAGTATTCACTTGCAGGCAGAGAATTACCAGTCTCTGTAATCAGGCCAGTTTGCAGCATCTAAACTGACACACTGACTGAGAAACCTCTCAGCAGGTTTACTACATTTGAGTTAGAGGAGTTGGTGCTTTTCTGCCAATCAGGGTGCTTTGTAGTGACTGCCTGTGAGGACTTGGCTTCTACTAATTAAATTAAATAAAATAAAAATAACACATTCTGTTTCACTAAACCACATTTTTGCCAAACACCACTGAGGCCATTGCTATTTTGAGGCACCACAGATTACATGTTTGACAACTTGTAAAACTTAAACCAGTCAAATAAAATAATACATGATTAATGTCTTAAGTTAAAATCTTTAATAATATAAAGTAAATTTTACATTTCCATACAGGAGCCTCTGTTTACATGTGGACATAATATGGTTTGATACACTGGTGACTTCATTTTTTTGTACAACACACCCAATTTTAGCTTCTATTTTTGTTTTTTAACATTTGGTCTGCACATTTTGAACTACATTTTCACCGAATGCAGGGTTTGTTTGGCTGGGTCATTAGATAATTACTGACATAAGAGTCCTGACACCAGTCCCACACAAACAGGACTTAATAATAGAGATGCCTTGTGAGAGTGTTCCTGGTGTGGTGGCTGCAGAAAGATACACATTTTTCTTCTGGTTGCAGCTCAGTGACTGGGCAAACTAGGGTGTCTCATTTGGCTGGTCAGATAGATCCCTACAGTATGTTTCTGGCCAGTCTTATCTACATGGAGCTGTAGAGGACCATTATTCAAAGTCAGGTCCCTGGACCAGCGCCCACAATCCCAGGCATGTTGCTCAGCACTCTGTTGGCTGGTTATCTGACAGAAGCATAGATTATGCTCCAAATTAATAGATTATATAGTCCGACAAGTGAGAAGTATGAAAAATGTATATTCATATTTAAGGAAAATGTGTTTTATTTGTAAGGAAATATCAAAACTACCAAATTAAAAAGGCACTGAGATAGTTCTTCAGTTGCAAGAGTGAAAAATAAAATCATCGTATATCTAAAAATGTTTCTGCAACCTGCCATCAGATGATAATGTCATTATTTATTTTATTTTCACATGTGATAACTTAAAAGTTTTTTGTTGGCTCGGTGTTCCTCAAAGCAGCTTACGTTTTATTCCTCAGTGAGAATATATGGTCCATCGTGACTGGGAAGTAATTTGTCATCTGGTGCACAAACACAGAAGTGGGTTTTGTATCTGATACCGGTGAGTTTTTCTGCCACTTTTGGCCGAGTTATCGGACTCATGTGATCTTAACTTTGCTGAGGTTATCTTGGTTGGCTTCAGAGGCAGTGTGGATAAACACATCAATGAGGATTTGTAGGCAAAAATCTATATGAGAAAGTGAAGCAGAGTGAAGGGAAAGACAGATAAACCTCCCCAAGTGTGGCTGCAGGTTCACGGAGAACCACGCCATTCTCTGTGTTAGCTGATAAGTTTTCATGGCTGAAGCTTTGGATCGGACCTTACAGAGTTTCACCTTAAAAACATCATATTAAAACTGAAAATGACAGCTTAGTCTGCAGGTCTTTTCGTTTCATGCAATCTTTTGTAGCTCTGCCATGCATCAAGAACTTAATGTGCATATGGCTCGTTGCTGTTTTGGCACAGGCAAACAAGTGTGACTTTTCCTGGCTGAAATTGCTCAGCGGATAGAGAGCCCTATGGCTTTCTGGCTGGGGACGGCGATTGAGAAAGGCCAGCTGGCTTAGTCCAGGTCTGGACGTGAACTGACAGGAGAAATATGGTCTTGGGGACTGCCAGAGGAGAAAGGGGTTCTAGGAGAAATATCTGTTGGCCAAGCTTGGCCAACAACACTCAACCATTCACGGCTTAAAATCTGGGGGAGGGTGAGAGCACCCAGCTCACGGTTTGACACGGCAGAAGCCCAAAATAAACGACAATGTCAGAAGATATTCTGATGAAACAAGTGTCAAATTCCAAAATTTTATATCATAATAAAGCAGGCTTGAAGCTACCTGGTGAAATGGAATAGTAACAGTTTTATTTGCTGGCAGGAGTGCTGAATCACAACACATCAGGTGCAAAGATGAAACACAAACTGCAACTAGATTACAGGCAGCAGAAGCAACACATTTCTAGCTTAGCCATTTTCTTTAGGCATGCTGTCTGAGGGAGGAAGCTTCATTAAAAGACATTTTACACCTCCTGACCAAGCCAAAGTGACCTGACTATTCACCCATGCTGTCTACTCCTACATAGGAGTTGCCATATTTCATGTCTTCAATTGCCCTTATAAGAGGATATCAGTTATTGCCGCATTCAGTAACTGTAAGAAATAATGAACTAAATTGGATCAATACCATTTGGTATGGTACACACACAACATACAGTGGCTGGTTTAGTGCTGCAATATTTAATTTATTTCTCTAAGAGCCAATCTGTTGACGCATTGCACCACGCTTAGTCCTCGATTTGACTGATATATACACACAAACTGCCACATCTGCTCATGCTCAGGAAGTTCAAACACACACAGGGTCCTTATTACATAAAGAGAAATATCATTGAGTTGAGTACATTAGGTTCTGTCACACTGCAGGTGAACAGGCAGCTATTAAAAACACATTTTGCAGCAATGTCCACTTTCCCCAAATGTAACTGCCATGATTGACTGCACTCGTGTTAAATTAAGGGCACCTAAGGATGATGAATTGGTTAGGCTTGGATTAAAAAATAATGCTCCATCACTGCGCTAATCATTTGTGATGCAAAAGTGGTTCTGACAAATGTGGTTGCCCAACATGTCGACCAGCTGAGTTAGTCCACTTAGCAGCATTTTTGACTCATTTTAAATATATGACTCTTCTTGCAGCCCTGGTTCCTCTCTGCTTTTATCTGTGCTCAAGGTGCACAGCAGACGGTCTGCAACACTGCACACAGTTAAGCACACAGTATGGTAATATGCACCATTGGTTTCTTAAAGAGAAGTAGATGCTGTCTGCAATCAAGTGGGGTGAAAATGTTCTATCAACCCGTGGAGGCTTGCAATATTTTCTCCACAACCTGGCTTTAAAAAAAAATATTGTCTTACCCCCTGAAGCAACCTGATGACCAACACAAGCCCCAAAATGTGTCTTCAGTTTACATCTGTACTGTATCCTTGAGAAGTCACTTGGTTTTTACTTTACTCGTTATTTAAATGATTCATTCATTCAGTCCTCTTGCTGTGAATCAAGCTTGTTCACGAGCACCCAGTTTTGAGGTTAATTGCGATTTATAAGAAGATAAGGACTCACACCTGCAACAATGCTAACTCCCTCTCACAACCTGAATCAGAGAACCAAATCAGTGAATGACACCCCACGCAAAAAACGCCATGTATTAACAAAAGGGAGAACTTTTTTTTTTGTCTCATTCTGTACAGCCCGCCTGCTCAGATACTAGATTAAAGGATAGGTTCACAATTTAGCACAATATTCACATGCCCATATGAACATTGAAACCGTTTTTGGTCGCTGTAATCATTCCTCCTGTCCACAGTGGCTGTGAAGAGATCCCTGTGTACCGTGAGTCTCGTGTAAGAGATGGGGCACAAAATCCCGTCCTCATTTTGTAAAAAAAAAAAAGAATTCAGCTGAAGCTTACATGAGGCTTCAGTCTTGTGAGTTAGATAAATCAAGTGGGGTATCTTCCAAAGTCACAGTCTTCTTGGTTCAAAACTCCCTCTTTGTGTTACCATCCCTCCACCGCAGCCCAGCATGGAAACACAAAGAGGGAATTTTGTACTGAAAAGAGTGTAACTTTGGAAGATATCCTATTTATTTCTCTAACGTAGACTGCTGAAGCCTCATGTTAGCTTCAGCTGAAATTTGGGAAGCATTTTTACACATAATTTTGTCCCCAATCTCTTACATTGGAATCACGCAGCCAGTGTGAACAGGAGGAACAATTACAGCGACCAAGAAAACAGTTTCAATCTACATATGGGCATGTAAATATTGTGTTAAGATAGACTTGAAAAAATGTGAATCCATCCTTTAAGTAATACTATTTAGTAACACAGGAAAATCAAAGAATCAGACATATGGCTACATCTGTACACCAACACAGACCCATAGCAAACTCCCAAAAACAATCTCCAAACTGAAAGAAATGTCAGACTTAAAACAGCAGCGTTAGCTGCTAACACTACCTCAAAAGCACACTGGCCCGGAACTCCTCCCAACTAAAGGCAGTAACTTAAAGTTGTGTTCACACTGTCATTATAAAAATATCGATTATAGACACAGTAAGCTATTTCAATATAGTATCAACATTGGCAGCATTTTAGTGAAAAATTCCTCCTGGTTGGGACAGGCCACAAAGTTACACAGTGTATCCCTGCCCATAGTTACTGTACATATTTACTGTTTTTCGAGGGCAATTTTTCAGTGCATTTCCGATTCAGCACTTGAAATAAATATATAAATATTGTAAATAAATTATATATTTTATAATAATGTTATATATAAATGCTGATGCTTCTTTTGTAATACTTTCATTCATGAATAAGTAAAGATATCAAATCCCATTAAATCTGAACTAAATCAATGGAAATAGCAGCTGAATCAAATAATTTCAAACTGACTTTGAATCAAAGTTATTAGAATGCCATTACATTGTATCATTACACATTCATCTGCATTGCTATTTTTATCTGAACTTGGTTGTCATAGGAATTATATAATGTATGACGTGTTTGATATGTGCCTTTAAGAAAGTTCTTTAGCTATATCTTTTTCCCCTTTATGTGTCTAGAGAGTTAAGAAAAAGAAGACTTTCACGTCAGTGTTAATGCACCCTTTATGAATATGCACAAGCTGTGATTTTTCAGATCAGCTCCTTGGCGGATGTGGAGCTTATAGAAAGAGATGTACATAATTTACAGAAGTATCATACTACGCTTACGTTATTCACCTCAGTTGCTGCCAAGATGTGTTGTGTTTAGAGCCAACTACCGTCATTGTACAGTATATATATATATATATATACACACACACACACACACACACACACACGCAAACATTTCTCTGCCATAGTTTTCATAATTCATTTTCCATCTTTGATTTGCTGACAACTTGAGAGCTTGTCAGCCGAAATGATTTATTGATGGGAGGTTTGTGCGAATAGTTCACCTGTTGTGACCTCAATACTAACTGGCACTGGAAGTTATGCAAATTAAACGGTCCATACAGTGCACTCTAAAGGCGAGGGGATATGATAATCAATATTTAAATATCAATCACCCTGTGACTACACTTTTACAGTTTAATTTACATCCAATCTCATGCACAGTGTTCAGAGCTCCGCATTCTGTATATACAATGCAATCAATGCATTTTTCACTCATTACAATACTGTACATGGCCCTTTGATGTAGACTGATATTCTCGCAGTGAAATTTGCAGAGCAGTGATCAAATGGAGCCACTTCAAGAATCTCTCTTTGTAAAACACACAAATGGTTGGGTGATCAACATCTTTCAACAGGCCGCGTTTTATTGTACAATAATTCAGACTCAATGCCATGAATAAAAGGGTTTTACATAATGCCACTTGCTATTCATTCCAAGAACAAAGTGGAGCCCCTCCTCATGTCTCACTCCTAAATCTGCGGGTGAGCTCGTGATTAATGTGTAATTGACTTGATGAATGGGTTTTCCATTCCGTGAATCCATCAAAATACTGCTTGATTAAGCGTCCTCTGCGCCTCTGATTAAAAACCAGCAAGATCAGCTTCATTTAAACACAAGCACGGACCCATCATGTTTCAAAATCTGGTCACGCCCACTGATTATCTCCTTGCAATGTGGGGTAATCAATGCTCGGAGAGGCTCAGTATCGGGGGTGACATAGTTGTGGTTGTAAGGGAGGCTTTGCAGGCAGCGCGGCAGAGAATCGGCCCAGTTTCAGCAATCAGTCATGCCAACAGAAGCAGAATGGGATGGATAGGGGGCGGAGGAGGAGATGGATCGCGGAGGGTACGAGCTTGAGAGGTGAGAATGAGATGGAATGGGATTCAGGCGGGGAACAGAGAGATGGAGCCAGAAAGTAAGACAGTGTGGTGAAGAAAGTTTGATATGAAAAGCAGGGAGGGAGAGGAGAGGAGGAGGGAGAGGTGCTGACAGAAGGGATGATGAGCAGACGCGTGGAGATATGTTGCGAGGTATTACGAACAGAAAGACAGGGCAGAGACCGCATATGACACTCCCCTCATCACCTCTTCTTTCTGTAGGAATCTATACCTCTCGCTCCATCTCTGTTCAGAATGTCAGAGTGTAATTACAAAATGATGATGACCAGGATTTCACCCTCACAGCTACCAGGGAAGAAAGATATGGCAGCCTTTACAATATATCACATATATCTGGCTACTATGTGACATTTTACATCTACTGGTAGAATTATATATTTCAATATATATAATTATATATTTCAACGTGCAATTGCAGCAAATTACCATGCATTTGTTAACCATTTTTAATGTATGTGTATTCTGGATGAAACTTTTCAGACCATACATCAGCCACATGGCGATTGTGTAAAGGCCTCAATTCCCAGGGGGGTTTTTGTGCTGTGTAGTTATGATGTGATGCCAAGACAGCACTGCCATACCCACAAGCATTATAAATAACAACCTTCAGGGATGTTATTTTTATATGTGATTATATTACAACTGCATAATGGGAACATGTTCCATTATGTGCCATTACTGTAACAATATCAGCCTTTTGTGGAGATAACAACCCTGCACCTAGCAGTTAAAAACGGATTTTGAGATTGACACATTTTGAGATTGAGATTTGAGTTTTGGACACTAATGGTACTTATCACTGTGTGTATTTTTTTTTTTTTGTGTGCTTATAATTCATATTATTTCATCCCATGTCATCGATATCTGTGAAGAAATAAAAAAAATGCGTCATAATCATAGATCAATAATAAAAAACATCCAGGTGGTGATCACATTGGAAAACAGCAGAGGAAGTGCTGCAAGAGTACCGGATAGATTTGTAGAACTTTGCAGCCTGCCTGTGCTGTTATCCCTTGACGTTCTGTGGACAATGGGTGCGCTCCAAAAGCCGACTGGCACAGTTCCGGTTTCCACCCGGGTGGGCATGGTTTCCACTCCATTTCTATTCTGGACACGAATAGGCACATACCACTTTTGCTGACATGAATCCATGTCTCTGTACAGCAAACAAAACACAACAGCCTAATAAACACATATTTAACACCACTTTTATTGGCTGAATCCAAACGAAAAAGGTATATCACAGCATCTCCACTACCTGTTGCTGTTTGATTATCAGCTGATAGACATGTATTGTTACGTCATACCTATAGTTTAATGTGCTACCTGCACTCCATTTAACCCTGGAGTGGAGTACAGCCACAGTGACACAGGGCCCTTACTGCGGTGAATACTGTTAGCATGAAGCTCATTGAACACACTGGAGCCAGGAGGTAGCCAGAATTTTTCAATTTCAGTTTTTCAAAGTCATAAAATTGCCAACACGTCTTGTAGGGTTGGGCGATACCATTATATATACTGTGAGACAATATAAATTTCCATCGTCAGAGATTTTGTCATACTGTTTATACTATGGTAACTTACCCTTTGACATCTCTGGGTGTATAAGGCATTGTGGGCAATGTTGTAAATCAATGACCAGGACTTTTTTTATGGCAATGTTGAATTTTCATATGATTTACTTTTACTTTTTTATATGAAGTACTTTGATATATGTCAATTTCATGTTATGAAATTATGCATACCATGATATGGGATTCTATCCACATCACATAACTCTATGTTTTGAATTAGTATGGAAAGTCAGTAACAAAATCTCAGTATCTAAGAAATCAAATCTTTGATTAGGAAAATGTCCTCGTCCTTGTAACCCAAACAGTGGTAATAATGGCCTCCATCTACATGCAGCTCATGTCTTTTTCACAATAAAATGAGACTTTCCCAGATTTTCTATATTTCATTCCCTTTGTGATCCACTCACCCAGTTTAGCTTCCAGAGCTTGGGAGATAATGAGACTTTGGCCTGTCTACGAGAGCATTCATTAACACTCAGATGAGTATTAGCAGCAGAAAAGCCTTTCCCTCCTCTCTTCTCGCCTCCCTTTCAGTTAGAGGTCTTGTTTTCTCGGCAGCCATTAGTCAAGCTCCTGTTTTCTCATCTCAAATTGTTGATCTCCCTGTTCTCATCAACTGTTCGACCTTTAGTCTGACGAACTCGCCTGCTTTCTTTCACTTTTTCTCTCCTCTTTCATTCAAGCTCAGTCTGTCTTTATGCCTGTCTTTTTTTTACTTATTTCTCTCTCTGCGTACCCCAACTCTTTTACTCTCCCCTCCCTGCCACCCACCATCGCTCCCTCCTACCCGCACTGAACATCAAACAGAATCCATTTCCCCTGGAGAGCAGGACTAGCCCCTGTGAGCTGCTCTTGATCTCTGTCCGAGCATCTCTGTTTGACAGCTTACAAATGAGCCTGAACCCCTTGTAAACAGGACACACACACACACACAGATGCACACAGATTCCCTACACAACCACAAGTGTAGTGCGGGTGTAACCTCTGTCACGATCCAAGACCTCTGCTGGCCTCTCCACTTTCACAGACTTCGACAGATTGTGCTGCCCTGCACACTGATGTCTGTCTGACTGTCTGACCTCTCTGACCCTGTGGTGTCACCTTTGAAGAGGGGAGTCCATAAAACATGCACAAATTACACTGAAAACATGCTCTCAAACATTACGCTCACACAAAACATATCACATATAGTGTGCACCGTACTGTACACATGTAACCCTCTATCTAATTCAATCCTCTAACATGCGTTTCCTGCCACAGCACCGCAGCATTATTATCACTGGAGTTGTACTGCAACTGTGACATCGGCCCACTTCGCCTCCTGACATTAGGTTCACAAAGATGCCTGAACAGCTCCCAACGCGCTTCTGCAGTTTTGCTGTGGATAAAAAATTCATAGGGAACCCTGGCAAAAATCCAGATTGATCCCATAAATATTTATCTGTCCGTTATCTATTGTGTTTGCCGTGGAGGAGGAAAAGAGGACTACAGGGGGAAAGAGGTCACAACCCCAAATAAAGCAACTTCTTCTAGGTGAGCGACCAAAACAGTATATGAGCTGTCCACACGCAAAACAGAGGAAGTGTTAAGTGTGATTGTCCAGCTGCTGCTGTTAAAGGTTTGTACTAGTGAAAAATTATACATTTTACAGTTTTGGCTTTTTGGCTAACCTTTTGTGAATTTAACATTGATTAAATTAGGTAACTTATTTGAGTACATTTTTATTTTTGGATGTCTCACTAGCATGGCAAAAAGAAATATGTATACAACATGTCTATGTAGTTAATATGTGGTTAATATATTCATCAGTATAACAAACATGGTAAAGCTATAGAAAGTATCTTGACTCTTCCTACAACGTCCTGGTTTATATTAGGTTGAGTAATCGGGTGTGAAGGACCTCGGTCAGGAAGATGACCGAGGACCCAAAGCAGCAGGCCAAAGGTTTGAAAAAAGAAATCATGTTAAAGCTCTGAGAGCATGACACAAAATATGTGGTCTGATGAAACAAAAATTGACCTTCAGCCTGTGTTATGTCTGACAGAACCCCCGGCACAGCACAGCTCATCACTCATCCAACACCATCCTACTGTGATGCATGCAGGTGGAAGAATAAGGGTGAGGTGGGAGGCTTTTTAGTGGCAGGGACTCAGAGTTGTGACGACTGAGGGGAGAATAAACTGAGAAAGATACACGCACATTCATAAAGGGAAATAGAAGATTTGAATTCAAACAAGATAATGTGTGTACCGCACCATAAGCATACAACAAAATAAACAGGGGATGGCTTCAGAACAAGAATGTAAAGGTTCATGAGTTTTCCAGCCAAAAGCCCAGACTTGAATCTTGTTGGGAGTCTGTGCAATGCGTTAAAATAGCTGCTCTCAGATGCTTCCGAAATCTGCAAGGAATAATCAGAAAATATATGACAGAATGCAGATCTGCTTGGCAGACATACAGTTTGTGATCCTCTTGCCGTTTGCATGTTTCTGGATTTAATTTTCAGCAAGTCATTAGGAGGCTGTTAGTGTAGACTGATGAATCTCAAGTTGGGTTGGGCAATATCACTCTCTTTACCATGAGACGATGGGAGTTTGTCAACCAGTAGAGAACTTGCTATATCGTTTACATTGAGTCACCTATTCCTGTAATATATCTGGCTTTAGTAGGTTATTGAAGGCAATTTTGCAAATCAATGAGAAGGACTGCTTTATAGCAATATTAGGTCTACAAGAAGCATTCATTTGGTGAATTAGGATGGTTTTTCAAGTATTTAATTCACTGGATTGGCCAAAAACAATCACTACTGTCTGGTTGTTTTATCTATGAATGGTTCATGTCCTTCTCAGGATGAATTGCAATAACTTTGGTGATCCCCTGAAGTTTCAGCTGGTGGCATCATAGGTCAAAATTTCACTTTGTCTAACACTTTATGACCAAATACCTGCAAAACAAATGACATTCCCATCAGCCTGAACTGTACGGCGTGTTTAGGGCTAATTAGCAAAAATTAGCATGCTAACACGCCAGAATAAGATGATGAACATGGTAAACATTTTACCTGCTAAACATCAGCATGTTAGCATTGTCATTGTGAGCATGCTGACGTTAGTGTTTAGCTCAAGCACCACTGTGCCTAAGTAAAGCTTCACAGAGCCAGTAGCATGGCTGTAGACTCCTAGTCTTGTTAGCAACTCATTTTGGAAGAAAACCAAGATTGCAGTCTCACCTCATTATCCAGTGTCATTTTTAAAGCACTTTTAGTTTTTCTTTACAAGCACTTGGATTGTGCACATGTGAGTTTCACAGCATCATACTGAGAACAGAAAAGAAATAATTACAGTTCAAAAACTTTCAGTTCACTTAGCAGAAGACAACAGATACAAGGGTTTCCCCCAACAGCTGCTGTTGGTCGTATTCAGTAGATACAATGAATCTGTTTGCATTCACAAACACACCAATCTATTGCATGGAGTTGATTTCAGGGCTTCATGCAGATAATGAATGGTGTTATTTACTGAAGGGAGGCCACTATGGAGCAGCGACAGAGAGGAGATGGCTCGGAGGCAGGCAGATGTGTGTGTGTGTGTGTGTTTAGCACAGTGGCCCTGAGCTAATCTAGCCCATCCTGCTCCCTCACACACACGCGCACACTCACACAGAGTACTCCTCGACACAACACCTCCCGGGCACATGCAATTGCACACAAACACACACACAGAATCACACTCCTACGCAGCATCTGTCCTCTGCTGGCTGAAGCAGCCCATGAGATGCTGTAGTGATGAGCAGTTCCAGCAGCAATTTGGCTAAAATGACAGCAGGACAAAGCAAAGTGTGTATGTATGTGCATATCTGTGTGTGTGTGTGTGTGTGTGTGTGTGTGTGTGTGCACCCATGTTCATGTGCATTAAGTGTACATCAGCTTGAAGTTTCTTGAGATGTGTTCATGTACCAATGTGGGTGTGTATGACCTGCACATATGGTTTTGCACGTGTTTCCATAATAAGTGTGTGTGTGTGTGTGTGTTTGTTGGCAGCCCTGTGTATGTGTGTGTGTGTGTATGTGTTAGGACTGTGTTTGCATTTGCCTGTGTCTGTGTGTCTACAACTGGATGTACTATATGTGTCCATCTCTACATATGCATGTTGCACCAGTCATTTGTGTGTGTGTGTGTGTGTGTGTGTGTGTGCTCCAGCAGTATTTTGGCTTGGGGCTGACAGTAGTGAAGCAGCGGAGCCCCTGAGTAGGTGTTGTCTAACATTACAGCAGGAATGGAGCACACAGAGCCGTACAGTACAGCAGTTTAGCTTTGTTTACTGCACAGTTCAAGCTGACAGACAGCAGACTGCCAGCTTGTCCGTATGCACATGTACACGCACCATAGCAACTATGGTACAGCACCTACACTCTCTCTTTGGATTCAGTGGTTAGACTCAGCGTGTTCATTTGTGTGAAGGAGACGGGGCGGGTTGGATGTGCATGCAGGTTGCTGTAAACATGTGTGGGTGTGTACAGGGTTTATTTAAAAAAAAAAAAGAAGAAAAAGACATACAATGTTACAATTTTGTATGTCTTTTATTTCTTTCCTTTGAATGAGAACACAATCCTTTATTTGTTGAGTGGATGTTATGTTATGCCCTTGAACCACTGGCCTCCATTTAAAGTATTATGTTATTGTGAAAATGTACTAAATGCTTTCAAGGACATATTTTTAGCTAATGTGCAGTACAGTGACATTTTTGACTAGATCTTTAGAAGATTCAGACCAGTCTAGCTTGTGTGTTTGCTTGTTTTTTATACCAACTATTGTTATTTCGGCTGACTAGCTGCTGCTATTTATGTGTAGTATAAAAATTAGTGCTATGACTTTTTAGTTCTTTGTATAGTTTCTGTTTCTGTGGGGCTAAAGTGTAAAGGATGATATTGAGTTTTGGATTTTACAATTTTATCTATTTATATTTACATTTCTTTTCATTATTTTTGACTGTGTGAATACTTTAAAAGAAGAAAACTGAGAAAATATCAAAACTACTATCTTTTTGGAGCCTAAATGTACAATATGCATTAGCCCTGAAAAACATGTCAAATGGCAAACATTGTTTAAAGGAACAGTTCAACAGTTTGGGAAACACACTACTTATTTGCTTGGCTAGCTTAGCGTAGCACAAACTGGAAATAGCTACCCTGGCTCTGTCCAAGGGTAACAAAATCCACCTACCATCACCTCTAAACCTCACTAAGATCAGCGGAGACTCCAGGAAGTGACTGAGCCTGGCCAATAAATAGCCTAGAAGTGTGTTGTTTTTTACACAACAAGATATAATGCGTTTTAAAGGTGTTGGTAAGTAGATTTTGGCAGTGGCTTCCTATTTAGAGCACAGACATGAGAGTGATATCATTTGTTTCATCTACCTCTCGTGCAAGAAAGCAGATTTGAAGTGTATTTGCCAAAATGTCAAACTAGTCCTTTAAACTCCACTCAATCCTTTACTTAATATGTCCAGCTAACTCCCTTTACACTGAAAAACCTTCTGTACCCTCCTGCCTGACTTTGTCCTTTACTTCCCATTTAAAATAATGGGGTTTTGAGTGCAGTCATGGCATTATTACATTACTCATGTGAGAGCTGACTGTGGGTAAAAGAAAAGTACCATTGTCACCTGCTCAATCCCTCATTTCTGGGAACCTAGAGGTCTTTATGCAGTGTCAAATACATACTACTCGTTGACCTTGTGATCTGTTCACAGTAAGTGGCATGTCTGTAGCAGTCGCTGATGTCAGACAGACATAATAGCTGTTGTCTAACCCGGTCAAAAATAGCAGGAAGTAATGAGTGACGAATTATATTTCTGACCAAGCACCTTGGATGTGAACAGCTCCCATGTAATAGCAGTGTGGACACATCAGGTACTCAGGTATTTTTAGAAGCCTCATATGCCTCCTTTCACTGGAAAGACCTGTCTGATTGCAGTAAAGTTGCCAATTTCCCTCTATAAATTTCACTCTGTCTCCATTATCCTTGATATTTTTTTTTTTTACCTCTGTCTACCTCTTCTTCTGCTGTCGCTGTCTCTGTCCATTTGTGTCTGACTTTTTCTGTCATTGTCATTCCTCATGCCTTTGTCTCCTTTTCCCTCTGTCATTTTTACTTGAAATCATCACCTACGCCGTCCCTCCCTCCTGTATTTTTCAAATCTCCAGCCTTCCTCCACTCGTCCACCCCTCCATACCTGCTTTGTCTCCCAAAGTCATCCTAATTAGTGTTTAAAGCTCCTGCTCCCCCACGGCGAGGTCGTCTGTGCCCGTAAGCCACCGCTGCCTTGTCTTTGCCGTGCCAACTCTAATGAAAAAGCCCTATCTGCTGCCATCAGTGCTTGTGTGTGTGTGTGTGTGTGTGTGTGTGTGTGTGTGTGTGTGTGTGTGTGTGTGTGTGTGTGTGTGTGTGTGTGTGTGTGTGTGTGTGTGTGTGTGTGTGTGTGTGTGCGTAAGAGAGAGACCACTCGCACATCATTAACAGCATTACCTCAATTACACAGTCTGACAATGAGAACTAGCTGAGAGAGATGGGGAGTGAGTGAAAGGACAGAGGGAGGAAGGAAAGGAGGGAGGAATTGACAGGGAGGTGAAGAGAAGGAGCAGGAGAGAGGTCTCACTCAGCAGAAATGAGGAAAACTCTGCAGCAAATATTGTAACCGTTTTATTCACCTGTCAGAAAAATGTAAAACAGCTACTGTACACAAAACCAATTTCTCGACTGCATTGAATTCAATCCTCCATTTCTGTTTAAACATATTCATTCATATTCAACACATATATCCGGCTTGATTGAATCCACGTTGACACCTCACTATGACAGAGAGATAGCAGCGCATGGAAGTGGGTATTTCTGTGAGGGGCTCTGATGCAATCATACCAGTCTAATATTTTTTTCTGTCGTCCTCTATTTCTTTGCATGACAGTGCTTTCCCCTGCCTCCGCAACAAAGGTAACTAGATTTGACTCTTGTCATGATTTTCCGCCCTTCGTTCCTCCTCCATGGCTGCTTTCTTTTTTAAAAAAAGAAAAAAAAAGGACTGATGCCCGTCTTTTATTTATCACTGAATTTCCTCTGGGAATAAGAAAGAAAACAACAAAGGTCGGATGAAAAAGGAGCGAAAAGGGGACATGATGGAGGTGGAGAAGACGCTGGCGGAGGGAGGAATGGTTCTAATCAATATCATGAATCTACAGGGATTTGAAATGGTGCCCAGGGACAGTTTAGGAGCAGCATATCCGCTGCCGATTGTGTGTCTCACCCAGGGGGCAAGGCCAGTCAGGGCTGCTCGACCACAGCGCTCAACAAATCAATAGTCCTGCATTTTGTGTGTATATATGTGTGTGTGGCTGTGTGTGCTATCTGCCCACAAGCCCAACATCCATTGACTGAGAGGGCCAGGTGAAGTGTTGGGAGAGAAAATTGTGCAAACAAGGAGGTTGTTATGGGAGCGGGGGGTAAATAAATGCTGCGATAAAGGTCCTGAGGCTGATGTAAAGTTTAGGTGCCGTTACTGGGTGGGCAGTGGGTGGGTGAGATTTTTTTTGGTCTTTTATCTCCTTCCTGGAAAGCTGCTTGGTAAATTAAGCTAAATGTTTCAAAAATATCTGATGTGAGACTCTAAGTTAAAATAAAATCACATCGTAACTAAATCACTAATGTAGGGTTGGGTGATATGACTGAAATCTTTACCATAATATTAATGTTTTTGCGGATATCAATATATAGTATATCATTAAAGCAAATGTATACAAGATAACGTAAAATAATTAGAGCTGATAATCATATTTTTACATAAACACATAATATAAACAAACATTTTTATAAAGATGCCTATCTCTGCTAGATAAACTATATAATAGTGATACAGTTTCTTAATCACCTAGAACATATATTTGGCATTTCTGTTCTGCAATTTCTTGTTACAATCAGCTGCCATATACACGATAACTATATATCAGCAATAAGCTAATATCGGCAGATATATCAGCCAGGCCAAGTTATCAGTCTAGCCCTAAAAATTCACTAATTAACTTTAATTCCGTAACTTGATGACAGGCCAAAGTTAAACTTAGCTGTTGTCTGGTTTAAGTGCTTTCTGCAAGCTGCCGTCTGTAGTGGTGTTTCTGTAGTTTCAACAACTCCAACAGAGTGAGACGTCTTCTCTCTAGCTGATCGCATCCTCCCAGTTAAACTTTCATTCACATCATATCAATAAATTAGGCTCATCAGAACCAGAACCTTCAGTATTTGGATCAAGTAGCTTGTGAAAACTAAGGTGTGCCAAATTTAGATCGCTACACATGTTATTTCAATGTGTCAGATACATATTTAATCAACATTTAGGTAAATAATAAAGTATCAGATTGGACTCAATATTAAAGACACATTAATACAGTGGTAATTGGCATTGTATTGCTAACATTATTAGCACAAGTACTGCATGTATAATACAACTTGAAACAATGAAATGTGAATTAACAAGTGATTTAAAGAGATATCCAAATACATTTGGTACATGTGTGAGGCTTGCATATTATTCACTTTATTTTGTAAAAAAAAGAGGATAAAGATCACGTTTGATCTGGCCTACTGTACTTCTGAACTTCTCCACATTCAGTGCAGAACTGAAACTACAGCAGATTTAAAGCATCAAAAAATATAAACTCAATATCTTAAAATGCATAGATGGCAATTCAGAAAATTGGGATAATCCAGTATCCTACCAGGAAAAGGGCAATGGAACATATGCAATATTCCGTTATGTTAAGGTTTTCTGTCGGAGAGTTGTTGGTTACTTTTGATGCCATAGTTTGTGACATAGCTGTACTGGTTTGGTTTATATTGTAAAGTGTTCGTGTTATGGTACAGACCCCCCCGAGTCTTATTAATATTTAATGTTACATTTTTGAGGTGAGCCACAAGGGAGCGTGTAACGTGATAAACTTGCTGTATTGTAACTGTAGCATGCAAGCCGAGTCACAGACATACTGTAGATTGCGAAGCAGTGGTATCAATGTAGTGTACTGTATATGGAGTTACAACACCACTCAGCACAGACCACAGCACAGATTTTGACATTTAAGCTATCCAAACTGGTACAGCAGACTTGTTAACTAGCTGACATATGTGGGTGTAACTTTTCTTTTACAATTTGCTTCTTCAACTTCTGTCATACTATCAGATGGCGTCACCTGCATACCAGTGATATTAATTCACTGTTTACTATCATTTAAATGAGCAAGCTGTTGAAATAAAATGTAAAATCTATGGCATAAAAACACTATACCGTGAATGAACACAAGACAGACATTTTCAAAATCAAATCTAAGTAGATGTAGCAAAAAAAATACACATCATAATTTCAGCATGACTTTAAACGATACCTAAATATGCATTTCGTACATGCTCCACACTTCACACTACATCTTACAGGCTGAGGCAATACTGTGTGCTCTTATGCATATCTATTCTCTCAAAACTCTGGCAATTAGCATACTGTACTGCAGGCAACAGCTGGCGCTCCATACTTGAGTGCATTATCTGCAAGCTAGGGAACAAACACGTGTACTCTGTTGTTGTTTTGCAAGTCAGAGTCATTATTATTGCAAAGCTAAAAAGGAACACGAAAATCAGGCAAGACGGCTAAGGGCACAACAAGAGAAACCATTTGCATGTGCAGGCATTTCCATCAAGATTATTCTATTATTCTGTTATGTGAATTGGAAACAATTCATTGACTTCAGACCTTCAACAATGTGGCAGAGGTCATTTTGTAAAGAGGGTAATTATACTGTTATCTATCTTGAAGACAGTGTGCATGTTAAAGGGTGACAGATGATGTGCTTCTGTAAGTGTGTGAGTTTTTGTGTGCTTTGTCTTCAGTTATGGTGCAGGCTATTTACTATAAAGACTTTTTCTTTTCTGTTTTGCTAGTTTGAGTTAGGAGCTATGCCTTCTTATGAGCAACACCTTGATTGCTGGCATATGTTTCCTTTCTCTGAATAGGTCCAGCTCAGCACAGGGGTGCAAAGACAGGTGGCAACCAGACAGGTGTATTATGACGTAAGATTATTAGTTAAGCCTGGCGTACTTCAGTAAACCAGACTTCTTTTAAAAGTAAATTCTGTTAAAAAAGGGGTCATTTTTCAGTGTTAAATTTATGACATTCAGACGCTTAAAATCTGAGCTCATATCTTTTTCAGTCTTTAGTATCTGCATAGTATTCCAGCTAAAATATGTGCTTTTAAATACACTGCAGTTAAAATAAAGCTAATATTCAACTTTGAACCATAGCTATAGCTTCATAGTAAGTACCACTATCAACTTTTGTCACTTAAATAAAATTAAAGAAATAGACACCCAGAAATCTGTCTATCAAAAATACAAGATGGGCAGACTGCTAAACTGAAGGTATTTAAAATTGTATTTTTACCATATGGAGGCTAGTGTGTCACGTGTACAAAGTGGCACAATCCAACTGAGATCTTTAGTTTCTGGAAAATGCCAATGCTTATACGCCTTCTTCATTAATTTTGGTTGGTTTAAGGTTAACTTTGAGTAATGTTTGGCTGGTTGATTGGTCAGAATTACTATTGTAGTTTACCGATTGGCTCCCTGACTCATTGAGTGCCAACAAGGAAGAAATATACAGTAACAGTCAATTCAACCCATGAATTGGTGAACTCGATGTACTCGTCCTAGTTCCCAACTGTGGTGCATTGGGCCCATTTCGTTATGCAAGTATGATATAGTGGAATATGAGGGTATGTGAGCAAATGAAATAGCTGCTAATATATTATCTATGTGATTTAGTGCATTCCACCTAGTAATTATTGCAAGCTTTTGCTCTGTTGTGAATTATAAAGTATACTTTTACCATCGACAGGTCAGTGCTTTATATCCACAAGAACAATTTCTACTATAATATTTCATCCTTTTTGTTTAAACCTTATCTTTTGAGCCATTTTACATGGATTTACCATCCGTAACTGACATAAATTGCTGTGTGTAACAGTGGACAAGAGGCACTTGCCTTGCCTGTTGAATTTCCCCTTTGGTTCATTTAGCTGAGGAGGACAGAATGGCTTCAGGCATCTTTGATGAGTCATCCATTTTTCGATGCTTCTCCTCCATCTTCCACTTAAAGAAATATCCTCAGCGATGTTGACCTTAAACACTCGCTTTCAGTGAAAACATCTGAATCATCTGAATTTAATCTACATGTTAAGTTATTTGGTACAGTACATCAGAGCAGGTTGATCTAATTTATCAAACTCATTACGCCATCTTTTAACAGGTTTGTAATTGTAGGTTTTAGCAAAGCAGAGATACATTTATTTTTCTTCAGAGGGATATTACACTAGTGAAAACACTCCCCCTGCACATGGGGGAGTATGCAAATTGTTGACAATGCAGCTCTCATTGTCGTTGCTGAGCTTCTGCACCCAAACAGAGGCTGAATAAAGCTCTGTCTCTCAATCTTTCTTTGTGCCATAACATTTTCACAGGTACAGCTTTTACATAACTGTATATCTCCATTTTTGTGTGTTGTGTGTGTGTATATATATATATATATATCATCTCCACTGACTTTATTTGCAAAGCGACTGGGTAATTATGACAGTGCTGCAAAGAGTAAATGTAATTATATGACAGAGAGGACTAGAAAATGACAGAAAAGCAGCAGAATAAAGTTCCAGGCAGTAGCAGAAACAAGACAAGACTGAATGAGGTACAGCATCACAAAGAAATGGATATATATATATATATATATATATATATATATATATTTATATATATATATATATATATATATATATATATATATATATATATATATATATATATATATATTTATATGCTGCTCTTAATATATATATATATATATATATATATATATGATAGATAGATAGATAGATAGATAGATAGATAGATAGATAGATAGATAGATAGATATAGATATATAGATATCTATCTATCTATATCTATATCTATATAGATATCTATATAGCCAAGAGTCTATATATATCCATTTCTTTGTGATGCTGTACCTCATTCAGTCTTGTCTTGTTTCTGCTACTGCCTGGAACTTTATTCTGCTGCTTTTGTGTCATTTTCTAGTCCTCTCCGTCATATAATTACATTTACTCTTTGCAGCACTGTCATAATTACCCAGTCGCTTTGCAAGTAAAGTCAGTGATAATGTGATGCTGCAGTGCGTAGAAGAGCTCAGTCGTAGAGAAACAAGACTAAGAGTCTACAGCCATGCTAGTGGCTCTGTGAGGCTGTACTTAGGCACAGTGGTGCTTTAAATTATATGGTAAATTTATCATGCTAACATGCTCACAATGACAATGCTAACATGCTGATGTTTAGCAGGTATAATGTTGAGCATGTTCACCAGGGTAGTTTAGAGTGTCAGCATGCAAATATTTGCTAATTAGCACTAAACACAAAGTACAGCTGAGACTGATGGGAACGTTATTAGCATTTGGTCATGAACAAAAGTATTTAACAAATTAAAATTTTGACCTGATGATGGCGCTAGATGAAAAGTCAGAGGATCACTATAGTTATTGCAGTTCACCCTTAGGTGGACGTGAATGTTTGTACCAAATTAAATGGCAATCCATCCAATAGTTGTTGAGACATTTCTCTTGAAACCACAAATGTCAAACTCATGGTGGCACTAGAGTCAGGGGATCACCAAAGTCAGTAGGATTCATCCTCTGGTGGCCATGAATGTCTGTACAAAATTTCATGGCAACCTTTCCAATAGTTGTTGAAATATTTCAGCCAAAGTGGTGGACCATGCGGCCACCTGACCCACATTGCCATTGTTAGAGCCACGCCACTATCTAAAAAGGTCTGTCTAAAAATTAGATTTGATCTTTCCAGCCAACATAAACCAAGTTTAAGTCTAAGAGAGCTTACCTATTATCCAAATTGGGCTAGCCAGTACTAGTTCATTATTCATTTTCCCTAGTTTCCCACATACATATACACACACATTATTGCTTCTTGTACTGTTAGTGTTATGTCCGACATTACTCGAATTGTCGACACCAGGCTTCAAAATAACCTAAACAAATGTATATTTCAGAAGATGGAGATGATAAAATACAGTCTTCCCTTTCTCGTCTCATTCAATGATGCACCTAAAAGATCCATTTCCTTTTACTGTTGGCCAATGAGCAGCATCATTGCATTGAGAGTAGTGAGGTGGTTACGTATCTTGCTCAAGGGCATCCTAAACGTTGCTGAAAATCTTATTAGGCTCTACTATGGGAAAAAAAAAAAGCTACAGCAAGATTTTCTATAGATAACAGTTGACGGTGTGTTGTGCATTTGCTGATAATGGTTGCTAATGTACCAACACCAAAGGCTAGGCCTCAGGGAAAGCACTCTAAATTGTGGGTTGACACACACACACACACACACACACACACACACACACACACACACACACACACACACACACACACACACACACACACACACACACACACACACACACACGTCCATGCCTACATGAACCCTTAACCCCAGCCCTTCCATATACCTCTGTATAATTACATTCTACAGGTCATCTGTGTCGGTAAATGCAGGAAATAACCCAACTGCCCTGATAATCGCTCACTTGAAGTGAGCAGTAACAGATAAAAGGTCACTAAAAATGATAAGGGTCTTGATGATGAAATGCCACACACACACACAGAGCACTGTCACTCCTCTTGAGGCGATATGTGACAAAGCAATGAGGTCTTGACCTTTTCACTACACACTGATGCTTCAATTATTAGACCATAAAGCCTCAGGGTACACATTTTGAGACTGTTTTTAACCCCGATTCATTCCCTTAATTCAGCTTACCATAGGTTCTATGTTGATGATCCAGGGTCAACTTAAAATGGAAGGTCAAACACAGCGTCCTGCAATGAAACAGCTAGCATGTAATAACTAAATAAAATAATAAAATAAATAAATGAAAGAAGGTGGAGAAGAGATATGCGTGTCATTTATTGTGTGACGTCAAATATAAGGAGACCTTAACATTTTCCATCAAATCATAGTCTTTTATACTGTATTCAAAACCTATTGTTCAAAAACTGATTGTATGAGCATGTTTTTAGCCACGCTATCAGTGTGGCTCCAGAGATGGCAATGTCATTTGTTAAGTTGCTCAATCCATCAATTTTGTCCAGTTTGAAATATCTCAACAAATATTTAATGGATTGTTTATACAGACACACATGGTCCCCAGAGGATGAATCCTGCTAAATTAGATTTTAGCAATAATATGAAGTCGACATTTTTGGTTTTGAGTACAACTACTGGATGGATTGCCATGAACTTTGGTACAGACATTCATGATTCCCAGAGGATGAATCCTAATAACTTTGGGGACCCCCTGACTTTCCCTCTAGCACCACCAGCTGGTCAAAGTTTTCACTTATCCTGTGAAATATCTCAACATCTACTTGATGGATTGGCACAGAATTTGGTACATACATTCATGGTTCCCAGATGATGTATCCTAATGACTTTGACAACCCATGAAATTTCCACCAGGGCCACCAGTAAGTTGACAGTTTGTACTGGATGGATTGCCATGAAATTTGCTACCTACATTCATGTTCCGTAAGTGATGCATTTTAATAACTTTGGCTATCCCCTGACTTTTCATATTGCACCATCATCAGGTCAAAATCATTGTATTTACGTTCTTTCATTCACTGTGACAGAGAGTGGAGATCATGGCAAGCAGACGATTTGCAGTGGAGACGACTTTGTTTTTGCACTCCATTATAGAATTTTTATTTCCTCATTCTCCATCTTACTGTTAGTGACCTATGACAAAAAAGAAGAAAGTTGATAATGATTCAAGGCCCAGATAAGGATAAGTATCCCTAAATTATCTCCTAAAGACATGATATTACAGTAAGTTTTTAATTTTCCATTGAAGTTCTGCCACATTAATTTAAGCCACTGGTTAACACTCAAAGTAGAGATATAGCTATTACATGAGTTTCTTTCACTTGAGCCCTTTTGTATTAATTCCCTTTGAACTAAATTACCTGTTTTTTTGATCACAATAATAATAGGTACAGAGGGGTATACTGAAGACAAAGGATAACCGGGTAAAGCTGGCTTCAATACCCCTTAATCGCTTTTGACATAATCTTGATTAAAATACAGTTTTTAACGTTGATATTTTCTTTGTGTTGCTTTGTGTTCCTTTGAAATTCAAACTGCTTTGACAAATTATGGCTGAGTGAGGGAAATGCTTTGGCAGCCAGGCGTAGATAAACACAGTAGGTGGAAATACCTCAGCAGGAGTTTAAAATCTTAACAAAGCAAGAAAAAAATGTCAGTCTGAGAACAATGTAAGAAAAAGGAAACTTGTGGGATGAGCGTGCTGGGAATAGAGTCAGACAACTTGGTGTTTGAAGTGAATTCTTATGAAAGAACTGGTTTATTGGACTTAATATGCAGTGTTTACAGAGTAGAAATGGGAAAACAGGGCTACATCCCCTTGAATAGAGCCAAGAATGGCTAGCATTGTGAGCACACAGCCCAAGGATACGGAGTGCTGCTGGGTGGCGTGCGTTTCTATGTGTGTGCATGACAGAGAGGGGGGGGGCTTCTGCACTGAGATTGAAATCCACTTGGAAAGTTTGACTGTTTGCCTTAGCCTGCCTTACTTGCCAGATGGCCATGGTTTGAGGTCTGGGACTGCTGTGGCACAGTCCATAAGGCAGCCGTCTCTCAAACCCATGTAAGAATCCTCGTGTGTGGAGTTGTTTTTTGTCTTCTGCAAATTCTCATTGTCTGTAACAGGCTCTGCTGTCTCACTGCCTGAATTATAGAGAGGATACACAACGACAGCAGGATGTTGGTGGTGGGGTTGGTGTAACTGATTCTTTTAATGAAGGTAATACTATATTTTTCAACAAAACAAATGAAACAAGGTCATTCATGTGCATATGTTGAACTGACCGTCCCTAAGCCCTGTCTCTTTTACCTCAATGCTCCAATCACAGTTGAGCAAGAAATCTCACAGTTCTGTTCACATTTTATGTTAAATCAGTAAATATATATATACTGATAAACTGGATAAACCTGGCATGGCTATTCTAGCAGATTTTACAGGAATGAACTTGAACTTGTTTTTTGGATAATTTTGAGGCAAGAAACATACAATATAGTTGCTGACTTAATAGATCTACAGCACCTATTTCAACTGAATCTCAAGGATCAGAAGTTGAGAGACAGCAACACAGCACTCGAACGACAATGCCGGTTGCCATAAGGGAGACAGTACAAGCAATTTATCAAGCACCTGTTGAACAAGCGTAACAGATTTACAGAAAAGCGAAGACTTCAGCTGGTGCGTTTTACAGAGCCATACGGAGCTCGCTAGGCTACTAGTGAATTGTTGAGAACAAGCTAATTGTGCATCTGTTTAGCCCAATTAGCAACAAATCTTAAAATCTGACAGTCTTTTGTAGACTTTCAGGCTGAGACCAACCAGTCCCTCCTCCCTCTACAAGCATCACCTGCTAAGCAGTGAGTCCCTTCACATGTATGTTAATTCTGTGCTTTTTTTTTCTTGTACAGTAATTACAAAGGAACTGATAAGCAGTATTGATAAAGCACCAAACCGTTAAGCAGGACCGATAAGAGTAGTTGTATTGATAAAACCTGCAGGGCCATTCATTCTCAGATTCTATCACATTGTATTCAATGAATGTTTTAATGATGGAAAATTACATTTTTCCTTCAGAGGTAAAATCAGAACATCAGCCACTGTTGAGCTTAACTGCAGAGAAAAATAATACACAACCTTGATGCCAAAATGAAAAATTCACTGCTGATTTCTTTACATTCTGTTGCCAACTTGAATGGAAAGGTGTGAAAGGGAGAACACCACAGATTACGATACACCACATGGAGCAGGGAAATAATTGTTATCGACTTCCTGGTTAGCCCTCGCTCCTTCTCATTTTACCTCTTTTGCTCGCCTCTTTCCCTTTCCTCCTTTCCTGTATTCATCTGTGTTTACCTCCATTTTGTATTCTATGTTGACCCTTACCTTACCATTTATTTTTCATTCTCCTCCCCCACCTACTACCATCCATCTCTTCACTTGTCACATCCTCCCATCCTCTCTCTATCCATCTATCCCTTGCTCCCTCCCATGTGGACAGGCTGCTCTGACCTGTATCTGTCTGGCATGGATGAGTCCCAGGTTTGGTTTAAATGTCCCAATTATTCTCCTGAATTATGATGCCCTGCTCTGGGCTACGTTGCTCCGTCTCTGTGGCTCTCTTATGAAAGCTGGCACGGCACAACAGAACCATTTACAGAGGCCAGATTAAGGGCACGTTCACATGAGCGCTTCTCCCCATGCACCAGGCCATGGAACGCTGACGTTTGGTGGGGAAAACTGACCACATGGAAACACTTTGACCTGGAAACACTCTACTCTGATCTGTCCCTGTTGAACCTCCTGCCTTATACAACACCTTTCATATCAAGGTTTAAATGAATACTGTGAAAAGGATATGCTAGTATTGTCTATTTGTCATAGCTTTTGCAGTTTCTTACCTTTTAAAAGTGTAATATGCATTGCTTGGTTTTACCTGCAAGCAAAATGTATTTTAACTTGGAGCCACTGAGCATATGCACACACTCATACATTGGAAAATGTATGAGTGTGTGCAACTGTTATCCGCACACCGTCAACTGTTATCTATAGAAAATCTTGCTGTAGCTTTTTTTTTTCCCCATAGTAGAGCCTAATAAGATTTTCAGCAACGTTTAGGATGCCCTTTTAAATTCTATAAATAGAGGCTTTAAATTGGAGAATTAACACTCCGAAATGGCTCATCATTTGTAAAGACTGACAGGAGACATAGGAGAGAGCAGGGCTGAACAGTACATCGTTTTTAGATCACAATTTAAAAAGAGTGTGATTTAAATTATGACTTTACATTATTAACAGTATCTCAACAAGCTGTAGCAAGTGAATGTTGATTTCAATGGCTTGATTGAAAACTGTCACTAGCAAATTTATTCACCTCTAGTTAATAAACGTTAATTCTGCGAGCTAGCGAAAGAGCTAAAAGCTTTTGTTGCCTGGTAAATGTGCTCCCCCTCTCTGAAGCTCTCTGTACTATTCACGTTTAACCAAAGATGGCTTTGTTGAAGAAGAAACTTCTGTATACATTTGATGTTTGAAAAAAATGAGTGGGCTGCGTCTTTTTGCTGTTCAAAAAAGACCAACAGAGTGGTGAGTCTGTCTCGACATAAACAGTCTAGGTTGTCGCTTTGCGTCAGTTTAAAACACAGCAGGTGCTGTAGCTCAGCGGATGTCGAGTGTAGACGGCTGGTCAACAGAGCTGTCTGAATCTCTCAGTTAAACTTTAAGCGCATCATATCATTGTGAAGGTTCGGAATCAGGACCTGAAGGATTTTGGGATGGGAAGCAGTCTGTTCTGCCAATCTGTGAAGCTAAACGTTAGCTTTAGCTCAAGCAGCTAGAGTGCAGAGCTGCCAACAGTACTATTAAGGCTTGTCAGACCAATATCAGAACAGTATTGATTGATGTGTACCACTAATATAATATCCTTTTAAAAGTGGGTACATTTTTCTACAGATAACTAGTCAGGATTTTACTTGGAAGTTGACTTTCTTCTGACTGACTGGTTTGAACCCTGCACTATTTTAGCAGTTTTAATTTATGTAGACGCAAGAATGACAAGCAACAAACGTCACCAGCCACTAAGCCACAGGGTCGCTCCTGAACGCACAACATACGTATTGTTACCGCCTACCCTATTCAGTTCTATCCATTTAGCAGGCCCTCCTTTGTCAGTTAATTCTGTGCCTAAAGGAACATTCATTGTTTAATGTGAAGATTTGGTATTGGAATAAAAAGCAAGGTAGGTGACACACTCCACACTGAAGGTGACTAGATACTATACCCCAGGTGTGCTCACATGTGCTGCACTCATACTGTTCTCCCTGTTGGAAAGTAGAGAACACACGCAGCTCACACTTGGATGAGCCCAATATAGCCTAACCCTCCCCATCTTTTCAAACCAACTGTGTAATCCAGCCTCCATGGTTAGATTCCTCATTTTTACCACCAGTGTAATCCTACATTACGACTGAACCCACTAAACCTCGGGTGACATATGTTCCACACTCTGAAAGGTAGTCTAATCATCCAGCTCTTTTTCTTCACCCTATAATTGATCATATCGCATGTGGCCTTGATTAAACACCCACTCGCACTTCAGAATTAATCATGCATTGCATGAACTTAGCATTAATCACGGTATAACCCCTGCTCCTTCTCCATTCCTCAGTCGGACTGTAATGGGATATTCATCTCTTCAACAATTAATAACATCGGCATGGGGGCTCCTGCACACTAGCCCCATTCTCTCTGTTCCCACAGTGTTATTTTAAGCTGGTCGCGGGCGATGATTGAGGGGTCGCAACGAGAGCTTAAATGGGATTTATTAGCGTAGATGCCAGAGGTGAAGAGAGGAAAGAAGACGTGAAGAAGCAGTGGGGTGACTGTGTGAGATTCGAAGAAGCAGAGAGAAATAGAGAGCAGATAGAGCAAAAAAACAAAAACAAAAACAAAGAGAGGACCTAAAGGTGATAGAGTCATTGGCATGTTTTCACACGTGTGCCCGCTGGAGAGGCATCAATCTTCTTTATCTCTTTTAGACTTTTTATATCTCGCTGTTTTTCGCTCTGTAATAACCCCCTGCCACCTACCAGGTGATTCATCTGAAACACTCCGCGGCAGAGCTCCTCTGGGGTTCATAGAATACCTGCCACTACGATCCATAACCGTACATAACGACACACACGCACAAAGGAATAAGAGAGCTGGAAAATAGATTATTATGCTCTTCTCAAAGATTCACTTGACCGTAACAAAATGAGAGTAGCCTATGATAACACTGGCGCTGCTGTAGAGCATAAAAAGCACCAAGGAGATGATTCACGAATACAGCGGCTGCCATATAGAATCTTCTGTATTGAGGTCACATGCATCTGATGAGGTAATGATAGATCACTCTATAACTTTCAGATTTCTTGTTTTCACAGACTCTGACCTACACGTTACGATGAAAAAAACAAACATTTATTTTCTCAGCCACACAGTTACCATATCTGGCCAGAAATGACCACTCCTGAAATTTGACCTCTTCAGAGCAAAAATCAAGTGACTTTTCAAAGCAAATCAAAATACGCCTCTTAGCTTAGAGTTAAATGAGAAGACTGATACCACTCATGCCTGTGCGGTAAATATGAAGCTACTGTATAGCCAGCAGCCGATTAGCTTAGCTTAGCATAAAGACTGGAAACGGCTGTGGTTGTGGTTTTCTGTGGAGTTATGTTCTGGACTAGTTCTTGGCGAGGCGCAAGTGGCAACGAGACTCCAGAATGTGACAGCTCCCGGACAAGAAATAGTCCAGCATATAACCCCCCGTAAAACCACAACACTTTGGTTGTTGTACTTATTAAAAAAACAAGAAATAACTGAGCCAGGCTAGCTGTTTCCCCCTGCTTCCAGTCTTTATGCTAAGCTAAGCCAGCCAGAATGAAAAGTGGAATTCAAAAGCAATACGATGGATCCATCCTCAGTTCAATAAAAGGTGTTATGCTGCTGCAGTTTTACATGCACAACATGTGGCTACTGTTAGCTAATGTTACCTACATAATGCTGTGTATGTGATGTAACTGAGACAGTTTACTGAGTAGGAGTCTACTTGTGGTACTGCTGCTCTACATTTTAGCACTTCACAAATAAACATTTCAATGGTATTGTCACAAGAGTGAAACAGGAAGTTAACACACTGTACCTTGGTGGAAGACATGTTAGTTGCTGTTTTAATTCCTGTTGCAATTGCAGGTGGCAGGTGTTCTTCCTCCTCTTTCTCCAGTGTTAAGGTGTCTTAACAGTACCTATGCCAGAGTGTGGACCACACACTCAGCCACAAAAATTAAGGTAATGATGTTTTCCGCCCCCGATTCTCTAAAGTAACCAGAAGAATAACTCCCTGACTCAATATTAAATGTTTTTCTTTTCTTTCAAACCAGGCTTTCTGAATTCTCAGTCAGTCCCCTAATGATGACATCTTTAAAAGGGACTGTGTGATGAGAATCTTGGGAAATGTAGGAAAAATCACCACCATTACCACTTGTGACCACAGTGGCCACTGTTCAACAGCAGTTATGTGATAGGGATAATGCACAATACATTTGTCGCACACGTCTCTGGGAGCTGGCTGCCAATGATGTGCAAGTTGATGTAATAAAAAATATTAACAGGCAGTTGTGGTGAATTCAAACATTGCTACTTGACAACAAACACAATAAAACATAAATATTACAATCAGAATAAAAAGGACACACTTATTCACAACTAGGGAGTATACCGTCAGTAATCTAAACATAATTTAAAGTTTAAATTTTGGTTTTGGTTAACATAATCAATCTAGCTGATTTTACTTACAGTGTATCTGGAGACAGCAGGGGCCACATTCCATTTTAAAACGTGCTGCACAAACAGAGTGACTCACATTCCTTCTGGCTTTCCATCCATTTACATCTTTGAGGTAAGTTTGCATTCATTTCACAAAAATGTCATTTATGTAGACACACACATCAGTAAAAGTATTTCCATGAAATAATTCTGATATGATGCGAGACCAAATTTAAAACAAGGGCAATCATCAGCAGAAACCACTCCAACTGTAACTAGGTCAGTCTTACATATTTCACTCACCCAGTTTTAAAATTGTAGTGTTTCAAAGGAATGATACAAATACTCCAAAAAGATTATTTTTTGTAAAGGACAGTTTAATTAAATTAAGAGTACTGAGAGCAGGACGATGTTGTCTCACCTTATTCTGACGCTAACATCTGTAGTCAGAAATGTGAATACATTTAATAATGTCAACTAACAAGCATCCACCCCTTGCTTCTGGGACTACCTCTCACATGCTCCCAGCTGTGAATGCATTCTCTTGGCGTGTCTGCTGTGGCACCTGATGCCAAAAAACAGGATGTTTCTTGGCAGGTACAGACAATGCGATCGGGCATCAAAGGATGCCAGGTTCTTTGAAGCTACTTGGCAATGGTCAACCACTCCAGATGTGCTGCACAGCGCTCCCAGTGGACATATTCTGAAACCACTGGGACAGATGTTTTGCCTCCTGCTGCGATGTAAGGGTACAAATCCAGGACAACTGGGCACACATGGTTTGATTTCTATCTTTATTATTATTTTACTGAAAAAGATAATGCAACCTACTGAATTGAATTAACACAAACCATACTGTCTTTTATTGATCCCTATAACACAGGGACAAGAGCACTCTTGGAATACTAACTGAATCTGTATTGAACTCAGGCTGTTTTACTTTTCTCTTTGTATCCTGTGCTTCACTCCCTTCACTACAGCGTAGATTGTGAACATGTGAGCCTTGAATTGTCCCAGTTGTTACAAAATGACATGTAGACTACAGAATAAAAAGGTACAATCATCAACCGAACAAGGCTGACCTCGAACAGAGGCAGAAATATACAGTTAAATAATTACAGATGGTACAAAACTGAATTAGTGTACATTTGAAAATGAGACTACAGTAAACTGAGCAGTTGTACGCAGTAAATTGAACAAATCTACACTGTCTGCCCACCAGGCAGGAACAATGAGAGAAACATCTTTCTGGTTTTGTTGTTGAAATTATTAAGCATTTCTTCAAAGTTTGTGCCAGTCAATACCACTTACACAATATTCCTGCACAGTCATTTTCTGCCATTCATCTTTTTACACAATGAAAACTTCCTTCTTTAAAGGTTGCATGAGCTTAATAATAGCTGACATTAAATATAAACCCACAACAAAGTTTGTGTTGTATTGTGGTTTTGTTTGGCTCACATTGTCTGCTTTCATGTCCACAAGGACTTTATACCTCCAAGCATGTTAAAATAAATTTAAAAAATATGAAAAAAATTTCAATCAGGAGACAAAATAATTAAATGCAAGCTTTCATTTCAGGACCTAAGATGACATACCAGGATGAAAAGACCGTCTCATTTCATATGCAGCCAGGAAAAATTGTTTTCTTTCGCCCAATTTTGAAGGACACACCATGTGCATCCTTTGCAGCCATCAGTGTCCCATAATCCATTGTGCGCTGGTCTGTTGTTTATGACCACCTGAATGCAAATACCTGCTTAATATGTATACTACAATAACTAAATAAGGAAGGCCAGACATTAACACATTAAGTAAGTTTTTGTTAGCAGCCTGGATATGTTGTTCATCACAGGGCGTTACAGATAAACAGAGTCAACACAGATGTACAGTATCTACAATTAACCTGGTACACTACAGTATAGGCAAGTTGTCCACCAAGTGTTGACCTCTAACATCAGAACTCGCACTGTAAACTTCAACTTTATTGTCCACAAGCATCCAGGCGAAACACATAATGAAATTCATAAAACAAATGATTAAATTATGCAAAACGTGCTAAAACACCATGCAAGCTCATATAAAATACAATGTTCATTGAGTGGCAGGATAAAGTCCAGTTCAGACCAAAGGTTCACGACGAGACGAAATGAAACGAAACCATTTTAGAACAAATCGCCAGCGGCTGGTTTTAGAACATAAGGCACGTCACCTGTTTCAACAGCCAATGAGCTCTTAGCGAAGTCAGTTGATCATCTTGACACTCTCGTTTGTTTTATGTTTCCACCGTTTCATCAATACTAGAAATGCAACTGTAGCAAGTAACTCACTATCACTATCCTCATTCATATTTTAAGATGCTACAAATTACATTCAGCTACAAAAAAAAAGTTAGAACGGAAGTACAGATGGAAACGATACACCGTCCCGTCTAGTCGCTTTGGTGTAAACTGGCAGGTTTCAGAACGTTGGAAGTGGTTGCAAGTTTCAACTCATTTCGTTGTGAATCTTTGGTCTGAATTGAGCTTAATCTAAAACAGAGACATCCAGCCATCATCATCTAACTCACTCGACATTTGTTGTATGGAAAACTCACCATCAGCTTACTCGTCATGAGAATGTAACAGTCATGAGAGGTAAAATCATTTCTTAACCTGTTAGCCTTCTGTAAGCTCAGTCTCTGTCCCGTGGGGAGAAGCTCAAACTCGTCACCAAGATCAACAAGAGATTACCAAACCAAGTAACAATAATAGTTTTATATTTACACTTTGTTGAGGGTAAGGTCTTGGTGGAAAACCTGAAAATGTTGGGGTCTTTTGGACAGCGTGTGAACATACTTTTAAGGTCTGCGTTTGTAAGGGGAGCACCATCTCACCTGGAAAAGGAGGAGCAGGTACATCCTTCGGTGGGTCATCAGGGGTATCCAGCTCCTGAATGGAGATAAACCTTTTATGTGTTGCTGTGTCAAAAAAAAAAACGTGCTGGTCACCAACACCCTGAAGCGGTATAGAAAATGGATGGATGGTACGTGATCACACAACAGAGGTTTAATTGAATAATTGACTCTAAAAGGTCAATTACACAGCAACAATTACCTACATTCAGTGCAAGTTCTATGAATTATATATGATTAACCAAGCCTTTTGTTTGTCAGCGCTTCCTGTCTCTACATGGAGAGCAAAAAGCAGCAAAAGGTACGATAAACCCACAGGTGCCTTCAGTATTCTGTGCTGGCTGTTTGGTTGTGTGTAAGACGGAGCTCCCATTGCTCCTCACTGTGTCAATGGCACTCAGAACAGCAGCCTACAGTGATAGCACTCTGCACTCCTTTTCATGCTCGCTACTATGCCACAGGGGGAAAAGACATTTGGTTTCCACAGAATTGAATTCAGCGGTGAATTAAACGGCTTGAGGTATTCCAGTTTAACTACATTATGCCTGAAAAAAAAAAAAAAAAATCAGTGCAGCAGTCAGCCTTTTCTTGTGCCATAAATCCACACTGCTTTTGACTATGATAGCAGCCTTTTAGCATATCCACTGAGCTTTATCTGTGAAATAAAATTCATCCTACAAGCCTGGATTCTAAACTTCAATACAATATTATTCTGTCTTCCTACGTCAGTATTATCCCACTACAGTAGAGTATTATAGCAATTATAGAAGAGAAGATGTTCTTTGCTTTGATTATAGGCATGGCAGTGATATGGCAGTGAAGTGTGTATGCTCCCGTACTAATTATAAAACTAAGGAACAGGAGAAGGCTGTAGAGGTCTTAGCAACCAAGTTATAATGGCTTAAAAGGCTCTATTGTCATGAGAGGACCCTTTCTTCTATATCGCAAATTATGATCTAACAACGCTGATCAAACAACATTAGTCCATTACTGATTTAAGACTATAAACACGCTTCATCTGAGTGGGTTTCAAGGATCCATCTAGTATCTGTAACCTCCCTGCTAGGTTTTGTAGCAGCATTAGCTAACTTATATTTTTGCTTATTTTAACCTTTACATTTCCAGAACAAAAATCTGTTGCACAGCAAAAGACCTCTTTCACATACATGCATTTTAACTAGTGTCTGTATCTCTGCCTCTCAAGCAATTCAATATCTACACAGCCCGATGATCCGATACAATACGCTGCGACTCTAAGCCGGTTCAATACATTTCAATTGAGCTACAATTAGTATTGATATATTTATTTTTCAATAATAAAATTTAGACTTAAATTTCCTCCATTTTTATTTTTAAAAACTGAATCAGGAATCCCCCCGAAAATTGTGTCTTAAGCCACATCAACAATAGTAAACATAGGCAGTGATACACTGGATAACTTCATAGCCAGTCCCAGTTCCTGCAGTCAGTGTCATCCTTCTGAATCCTCTTTGGTATTTTCATTAACAATGAATGACCATATGCCTGTAAATAAAACAGCACGTGGCTACAATAACCAGGAGGAATTAGCTGCTAACAGTAGCATTACTGGCCTTGTGCTGTATCTTTGCTGTCAGCACACATGTCACCTTTCTTAAAAAGACACAATTAAATAAAAAACTAATTTGTAATCCAATATGTAATCCTGTGTCTCCCTAATTAATTAAGTTAATAGTTATTTTACAGTATATGCAATATATATATATTTAGAAACGCCTCTCATTTCTCTTCCTGTTAAACGTCTTTTTTTGTAATCTTTTTGATGACCCATGGGGTGTAAACATAAATCTCTCCAAACAAATGTGATTTGGGGCGACTAGCTAACCCTAGCTAACCACCATATAAAACCGCACTTGACCGTTAGCTTGTGGGTCGTAGAAGCTAGCATATGACAGGAGGAAAACCTTGCTCACATCTCCAAAGAATGTCGTTGAGGTCTATTTTATGTCTCCTTTGCGTCCTTCGCATGCTGACCTAAGAGAGCTGCCTGGAAAGATTGTTTTTTGACAGCCATACTGATTTTTTCCCCCAAATGTTCCCAGATCTGTGGTTCTGTATCAATGTCTGGGTTAACCCCTTAGTTTCACACATTCAATTCATATGGAAGCTGCCCAGTACAACCACGGACTTCTGTTGGTGACCCCCAAGCAGTTCTACTGAAGCAGAAGTTGGGTTAAGTGCCATGTTCAAGGGCAATCATTTGTGGTTATCACATCACAGGTACTGTTATGAGATTACAGTATTCCGTCTAACCCTCAAATTATTCGCCATGGTCTCCATCAGTTCTAGCTGTAGTGCCATTCCTGGTGTCAGCTCTGTTGTCAGCCAGCTCTCAGTAAGTAGGTCTGATAATGTCTGCTGCAGATAACAACGGAGGGATTCCCTGAGCTTGTGTCTCTCATGCCTTCCCAGTCCATTAGCCAGCCATACTGCCTGTGTGGCTGACAAATGACTGAATTAGATCTGAGTGTCATCCGAAGGGGGAAAATATCTTTCCTTTCTCCTTCTAGATCCTTGACACATGCTCTCTTCCTCTGTTGTGTCTGAGTTGCACTCTCTCCCTGTGATGTTTCTCTGTCTGTGAAGTCCATTTCTTCCTTATATCTTTTCCTCTCTTGCTGTTTCTCATCCAAGCACTTCCTCATTTCATGACACCAGACCATTTCACTTTTCTTCTCCACTTGTGATTCCTTCACCTATTATTCTTGTTTTACTTTAGTGCAAACTTGTTTTTTAGGGTGATGTTGGGCTCAGACTTCCAGGGCATACTTTGCTACAGCCTGTTTGGCTATCTTGAATTTTTAAGGATTAGTGAGTTTTCTGATCCTCATTCCATGCAAGTTTAAAATGTTAGAGCCGTTAGCTGCTGATGCCAAATTTAGCGGAATGTATGATTATTATATGAGACTTTACCATTTTAAAGCTTCACAAGGTTGCTGTGCATTTGTTTGATTTATAATTAAAGAAGCTGTGAATTCATGTTCAACTGCTAATTTTAGCTCGTTAAATATGCAGCAGTTAAATAATGAAAAGTGGTGTCTTTCTAAGTCGATGAAGAAGACGATTCACTCATGTGTAAGTAATTACCATTTGCATTATATGTTTCTTAACAACTTCATTTTCAGTCCAATTCCTTCAACATGACAGATGCTTTTCATATCATTTAGACCTGAAGACTGAAGATAAGCTGAAACCTACAAAGACTGGAGAAGCCACGTATAGTCACTGTTTCCACCAACACGCACAGATATTTATGTTCTGCCGCTGAAATCCCACGAGAATGCAAATTCTCATGTGTTCTTAACCAAAACACAGAGACATTCATCAAAAAGAGTTTGCCCTGCTAATGTATGCTGCAATCTATGCAACAAAGGGAAAATTAGCAGAGGATAGAAATATGAGGGCAACTACTAAGACTGTAAACTCTGCAGTGAACTTCCTCGGAGTGAGTCGAACAGATAAACTATGGCACTGCACTAGCCTGTTGTAACCTTAGCATGTCGTACAAAACATACATTTTTACCTTTTGTCTAGGTTGCATCTTCAAAGGAATTTACGTGATCCCACAGATATATACTGTCTGTCTGAAATTATAAAATGTTTGCCAGGGGCGAAACCAACGTTTAAATCCAGTATTTCCAAAGACTGCGCCCCGGTTAGTGCAACGAACGTAACACATCTGGCAAAGATGAAGAGCAGAGCATAGCTACAAAGCCTGTGGAAATATTAATTCGTTTTAATTGTATGTTTCAATCCAGACATGTCATCATTCCGGGCGACAGTAGACACCTGTGGGATCACGAAAAAAAAGCCTTTGAAGATGCAATCCACTGCTGGCCAACGGGTAAAAAGTAACAATTATGGCTTCTCCACTAAACTTTGCTTAGGGAACCCTAGGGGTTCAAATCACAGAGTAATAAGTGCAGACATCACAAATGGGGCAAGCTCTGCGACAACACATGATGAAGTACACATCGCAGTTTGTTCGCCATTTTAGGCATGTTTGGTTTTATTTTTTCTCCCGCTTGGACACATGTCAGGGTCCTGCTACCACTTGTAAATATCAAATGTGTTTAAAATATTTTGACAAAAAGTCGTAGCACAAGGATTCAATTTTCTGGAGGTTTCAACCGCACGTCGTAGCCTTCATCAGCTGATGTAGTTTGCTCAGTTAGCAGGGAGATGGTTCGGTTGTAATAACCTGATCGAAATATGGAATTTCAGTCATGTGATTCCAGGTGGTCGTACATGGAGGGAGATTAATACCAAGCAAACGCCATCTGCTGATGAAGGCCACCAGATGTGGTTGAAATCTTCAAAAAAATTCCCAATAAGTGTCCTTGTGCTAACAGTTAATAATAACGACTACGTCAACTGACCCAGACTGGAACAGACTCAATCCAACTTGGTCAGATTAGTCATCACAAACAAATCTTGGCGTCATCTTGCCTTAAGGTGATTCACGCTTCTCTCTTTTACTATAGACAATGGTATTCACAAAGCCACCTCTCCTGTCCTAACTCTTACTGCCGCCACTCTGTATATCCCAAACTTTTAATTATATTTGATGAGCTGCCATAAAAATCCAATTTCCCACAGTGTCTGCAGGCCCTTTATTATTGCTCTGTTACAGGAGACATTGCATTGCATATAGACTACAAACATCCACCTCACAGGAGCAGCACACACTCTCTCAACATCTCTCCATCTTTTTCTTTCTCACTGCTCTATTCTTTCTATCCCTCAAGTCCTTTTTCCTCTCCACACCTCTTTGATTCAGTTTTTTCTCCCGGTATGTGTACCCCCTCTCACATTTCTATCAAGTCTTCATATCTTCTGTATCTTCCACACATCTCTCTCTCTCTCTCTCTCTCTCTCTCTCTCTCTCTCTCTCGGCCCAGATGCAAATATGGTTCATTACATTTTTAATGTTGTTTGTAATTGCTTGGCACTCTCAACATGTCAGGAGCAAATCATGTTTCAGAGCGTTCGCTTACGTTCGGTGTGCAGGGATCTCAGTCAGCCCTCTGCGAGTGTTTAACTGAACATGTTCTTGTATTGAGCGTCTCGTATCACTTGAGTTGAAGGAGCTCTTAATGTGTGATGTTGGATTACAGCTGGAGATTACTCCGTTCTAAGAAAAAGAATATATTCTATTTGTGGATCCATTTAGTATATTCTTAAAAGCTATGTGCTGCAGTGTTGTACGTTATGCTTTATGTACAGCTGAGGCATGCAAAAAACATTTTATGCTCCCAGCCTTATTTATAAGCATTTCATGACAGTATAGCGGTTTTATTTTTTCCTGCAGTTTCATCGCCTCTGTATTGATTTCTTCTTCCTTTGCCAATGAGTCACCCTCGCGGCTCGTCAGGGTCAGTATTACATTGCATATTATCTCACTATTACTTTGCCTTGGAGACTTGCAAACAAACGCATGAAGGGGTAAAAAGGTTTTTGGTAGATTTGTGTGCATGTGTGTGTTTATGAGCTGATTTGAGATATTTTTTTTATTTTATAAACTGGTCCACACTGTGCGGTGAATTTGCGAAATTATAAATATTGGCGAGTCTTTGTGAGATCCAGTTACCCTTTTGTTTGCAAAACAGTTAATGCCTCAAAATGACGTGGCTCATTTAGACTCAAACATATTTCATTTGTCCAGGTTTATATCTTAGATCCCAACATCTGAAAAGCACATTAGCCAAATTAGTATCCAGGAGCATCCACCTCAATCAACTTAAACAAACAATTTGACATTTTAGGAAATACGCTTACTCGATTTCTTCTCGAGAGTTAGCTGAGAAGATCGATCCCACTCTCATGTCTGTACAGAAAATATTAAGCTACATCCAGGGGACGGTTAGCTTAGCTTAGCATAAATACTGGAAAAAGAGGGGAAACAGCTAGCCTGGCGCTGCCAAAAGCAACAAATGTGCCTACCCCAAGTGCCTCTAAAGCTCACCAGTTAAATCTAATTTGTATAATCTGTACAAAAACTGAAGTGTAAAAGAAGACATTGTGGTTTTATGGCTATTTCTTGATTGCGCACAGAGGAGAAACCAGGAAATGACTGCACCCAGCCAAGATAAAACTTTTTTTTTTTTTTTTTAAAACAGTTTTACTTTTGGACAGAGTCAGGCTAGCTGTTTCCCCCTGTTTTCAGTCTTTGTGCTAAGCTAAGCTAACTATCTCCTGGCGCTAGCTTAGATATAAGCATATAACCTGAAAGTCCGAACCAAGGTTTGCGTTTTTGTTACATTGTATAATTTTTATCTGGTTAGTTTTGGTTTCACATTGCAATTATGCAAGTGCACTAAAGAACTATACATGACTTACCTATGTCCTGTCATCATCACAGCTGCGTCTACTTGCAATTGATTGGTTTCTAGACGGGCGTCTGACGTCTGAATGTTGTCAATTAAAATGAATGAATTTTGTTCCTGCTATAATAATTATAATTAATAATTTGGCCTCCTCCTCTCCCCATGTGCTACCATGGATCATTTTGCTTTATTGCATTGTTTTTCCTTTTTCCAGTTTTGACAATAGACTGCCAGAACTTCCTGTAATTGGTCTGAAAGTCTGAACCATCCAAAATAAGTTGTTTACACTAGAAACGAACTGAACCATGATTCATTTTGATCCAGACTGAGATCACCTCTTTTCGTCGGACCAAGGGTCGGCTGTTTGGTCCGGACTGTGGTCCAGGGGAGGTTTCTCACCTGTAATTTTGATTTGGCTCAAACTGGAAAGGTCAGAAAGTCTGGACCAAACGAGGTCGATGTGAAAGGGCCCTAAAACTCTGAAATAGTAGACAAGACATTTTTAAACTTTTTTAAAAGGGGCAGTTCCACTCTAATGCCCTTGTGCAAAAAGTTTGCAATAAAATGGTTACATATTTAATATTAATGCTGAAAAAACTGTAAAAGATCCCTGCATGAAACTAGTGTCAAAACAAAACAAATTCCCCCCGCCTCTCCTATCTACCAACCTGCCCAGGCCGAGCGCCTCAGCAAAACACAGCTCCTCCTACCTGTCAAAACACAAAGCTGCTCAGTAAGCCCACAAGATTTAATACGGGAGCAGGGCTCTCGCTGCTTTGTAGTGGGCAAAATCTGCCTCTCTTCTCACTTCAACAAGCACTTTGAAAAACCCAGCCCCAAACAAACAGATGAGTTCCAGACAGAGGAGGAAGACAACTGAAGCAAAGCACAAGAGGAAAGAAAGGAGCAAAATATATAAGAAAAATACAAAAAATGTAAATAGAAACACTGAAATTAACTGGAAGTCAAAGCCGGTAAAGAGGGAGGTCAGATGGGGAAAAAAATTTAAAATCTAATCTACAGATAAAGTAAAATATCTGGTATTTGTGTGTGTGTGTGTGTGTGTGTGTGTGTGTGTGTGTGTGGCATGTCATCCCCCTCACGCATACAGTATGCATCTATACCTTTGTACTTAGTATGACCCTCATTGTCACATTGTTATTACAAATGTCCTCACTTCAGATCTACAACTCGAACTGGTCTTCCCAAAGATAGAAATACAAGAATACACACACCTTGCCTGTGCACTGACTGAATTATGTAAAAGCTTGCCAATTAAATATTGAAATGAACACGCAGGGATGAGGGGAATCATGAAGAGGAAAGACAAAAAGAAAGGGGGAAGATAAAGATTTAAAAAAAGACAGAACGGAAAAAGAAAGAACACACAAGCAAGGGGTGTGTTGAACTGCAAATGATTTGCAGTTTTTGTGTGTATTATAATTGCATAAGCAGTTTTTCCTCATAACCCCTCCATATATATTTAGAGTGCCGACACTCAGAGTCAATACTTCCACAAAAGGACCTTTTTTGCATTGATAATTGTCAGACCTACAGTTATCATCTTGTATACTACAGATACAGATAGCACTGCTTCTCTCAGTGACAGTTACATATTGACGTAAGTCTTCAAACCTCAAGGCAGCCAAGTCTTTGCTTTGGCTCACTTAGGTCTGGAAAGTCTCAACAGATATTTTCTTGGGACAGGCGTCATTTCAAGTAGCCTCTACAATACATGGTTGACAAGCGATGTGAGACATCTGTCTGAGACATGGACATTGGATAAATGTGGCACTCACAAGGCTTTCTTTGGATACAACATGAGCTCACACTTGGCTACATATTTGCAGAATCAAACTTATTTTTTTACCTACAACACTCGACATTTTGAGAAATAGGTCTATTAATTTTCTTGCCGAGAGTTGGATGAGTAGATTGATACCACTTTCGTGTCTGTACGGTAAATATGCTACGGCCAGCAGTTAGAAGGTTAAGCAGGTTAGCTTAGCTTAGCGCAAAGACTGGAAACAGGGCGAAGCAGCTAGCCTCAGCCTAAAGCTCACTAAATAACAGATTATATCTTGGTTGCTTAATCTGTACAAAAACCAGTGTGTTTTCCCAAGTTTCAGTCTTTTTATTGAGTTAAGCTAAACATCTCTTAGCTGTAGCCTTAGCTTGCAGACAGATATGGGAGTGGCAAGAAAATAAATAAGCATTTATTTTGAGAGGTGGGAGTTGAGAGGACGCAAGTTAGATTTCAGCATCTAAACCACATCATAGTCTTCCAGGCTTCATTCTGCACAGCACAAAACTTCAGCTGAAGAAAATCTCGTGCCAAAGTAGGAATTTGCAGGATTTAGGTTGGCTTTGTAAAGTGAGTGGTCACTCAGACCTGGGGGTCTTCTCTCCAAGACTAAACCTTTCCACATCCCAGTCCTAACTGCCCACATGCAGTGCCCACACACACACACACACACCACAGGCAAGGCATATGCAGAACAAAAAACTAAAAGAAATAATCTTACCTGGACTTTACTGGCAATATTAGTCACATGCAAATAAGGCCTTGTGCAGAATTTCACCAGGCAGTGGAGCACCTGATGTACCAAACAGTTCATCCGGATCTCATGCGCTTACTTGGATTAAATTAATGTCAAGTTTTTTGTCTGATATCTGAGGCGTTGTTTTTGCAATAAATCAAGCAAAACCATGACTAAAACCCAACCCTCACATTAGCCAAAGCAATTTAACGCAACACTAACTTCAAAAAACGAAGCTGAAATAAGATTTTCTGAACCACCATGATTACACAAAAATACAAATAAGTTAGAATATTATGAGAAAAAGCGCCATCACTGTTCACAGTCACTGGCATGAAAAACTATGATTCTCAGCAGTTACTCTATATACAAACTAGAGTTATGGCCATAAGGATATGTCGAGTACTTAGCTAGAAACTTGCTGCAGGACGCACCCATGCAATTAAAAGTGGTCACATTAGATAAAAAATAGATTCAAACGTCCCTTCCAAAGCCTCCTTATCTCAAGTGTGCGAGCACAGGTCATGTCCCTTCCACTGCATTACACATGCACACGTCCTCAACATAACACTGAAACACACGGCCCCGATGGGAGTGTGGACGCTAGTGCAGGGAATAATGTGGAAGAATAGTCTATTTAAAACAAGGCTCACAGATTGGCAGAAATGTTTTGTATTCTATGTACTTATAATTCTGCTAGCTGACTTGGAAAAATCTGACTGCCTTACCCTCCCTCTAAATATAGTACAACAGGCCTTTCTCAAGGAGATATACACATATTTTTTACATGTGATATGCTTTCTTGTTCACTCTCAATGCAGTAATATTCTACAGTGGTGTGTGTGTGTGAGCGTTACTGTCTGTCAATCACCTTGGAGAGCTTTTGACCCACTCTGGCGTTGCGGCTCATATAACCAGCTTACTAACAGGGAGATAATAACAGTGAAGCACAAAGCCTATCTTCTATGTGTTAGCGGGCCTCCGCATGTGAGCGACTGAGTGACTAAGAGGGAGAGGGAGATTGGAAGGTGGGGTCACGAGGCCCCGAATATCCACTTAAGTCTTGTGAAAATTGTTCAAAGCACTCATAGAACCCACCTCGTGCATCCTTCACCATTCTGTTTTTCAGTGCTGGCAATGACTCAGATCCCCCCCACCTTTAGCAGAATAGAATTCCAGACTTCAGAAGCGGCCGCTTGATGATCGCCGTCATTGAGAGAGCCCTGCTCAGTGACCCCTGCGACCCAGAGCCTTAAATCTCCGAACGAGAAACAGAAGGGGGAAAAAAAGAGAGAGGAGGAGCAGTTTATGATATCACACTTCAGTGAGCACTGGAGAAGAGAAAAATAAGTATCAATTTTACGAGGGGCTCTAAATCAGGATGGGTTTGCAGAGACGACTCTATCGTTCAATCTGGCCGCCTGCTCTGGAGGTGTTAGTGAGGTTAGACAAGCGAGCGACGAGCACGCCCGCCTCGCCATAACAATAATCATCGAGCTAAGCCCGCAGCTCGCGACCTATAAATTGATTAAGGAGAGGATGGTGACAGAAAGATTCTCCGCGAGGTTCTCCGAGGCGCTGCGCGATGAATTTGCAGGCCTTCATTAGATGGACGGTCTGTCCGAGCATGCCGAATCCGGAGTGGAGATGATGAGAGGGTGTGAGGGGGTAATGGGAAAACTCCAAACTCATTGGCGGTGTTTATACGAGCTGTCTACCATGAAGAGAAGGGGCACGGCCTGCTTTGTCCCGAGATGAATAAAAAAATCATCTTCTCTGTCTGTTTCATTACAGAGAATCATTTCTCCCAAATCAGAGCAGATAAATCATTTATAGAAAAAGGAGGGTGTGTGTGTGTGTGTGTGTGTGTGTGTGGAGCACCCTCAAGTGGATGTGTTACGAGGCCTGTGTGTATGTCTGCCTTTGTGTCTGTCCACCCGTGTTTTTGTGTGTAAGTGCGTTACAACACTCACGTTTGTGCACGTGTCTGTTTGTGTGACTGTCAACTTGAGAGTCAACAGAAGGCATGAAGAAGCGGATGGTTATTTCTGTATCGAAGGGGGGGTTGGGGGTGGTGGGTTGGGGGGCGTCTTGCCCGAGGAAGCATGATTAAGATGCTGAATCAGACTCCGTGTTCAAACATCACAGCAGAATCATGCAACTTTAACTTCTTCCGACCCGTTGACACAAACAAGTTAGACATGACTCCATCCAACATTAATCAGCCCCTCCAGGAAACTCTAGGATGCTGCAACGGAGGACTTGTTTATGCAAGATAGACAGTTTCCATGCAAATATTGCAAGGTCTTGCAATTCTGGCCCATCTTTTACAGCTTAAGTCATCATTTCAAGAATGACGCAGATGGTTAACATCTTTAGAAATCATTAATTAATTAGTCGCCCATTTTTAGAAAACATACGGTTACAAAGCAAGAAAGAAGATCACAGGCATATTTAGGCCTCACAATATTTAACGTTACTTAATTGTCACACTTTGGCTGCAAAGACAGAAAAAATTAAGTTGCCTTGTAATTTTCATACTTCTGTATGATGTTTGCAAAAAGGTTCCATCAAAAAAGCTTGCTGTACTGTTTGATCTTCTCGCACTTCCCTCCTGAATCCACACATGAACAGTAAAGTTAAGGTACAAAATATTAACCAATTATAAATCTCAGAGTCTATAAAACTTTCAGGCTAATGCTTAGCTGTATCTTTACTATATACACCAAGGGTCCAACTAGGCAATATATGGAACTGTAACACAAAACTACAAGGTGTAATTTTACTACTATTTTGTAAATATAGTAAATACTTCAAGCACTGGTGTTTCACTAAGTGCTTGTGAGGTGATGGAATTATCCCCAACAAAGCAATACTGACACAGAAGGAAATAGCAGGGAAAGGACACAAGGCTTTTAGAAAAAAGGAAAGAACTTAATAAAACAAAAAACAATCTACCAATCAAAGTATTACACTGATTTTTTATGGATGGCAATGTCGGTTGGGTGGTCTACCACTTTGGTCCAGGCTCAGTTATCTCAACAACAACTGGACAGATTGGCATGAAATTATGGTTCAGACATTCGTGTTCATCAGAGGATGAATCCTACTGACTTTTCCTCTAGCACCACCCTGAGGTTGTTTTTTGTTTTTTTTGTAAAATGCCTCAAGAACTACTGGATGGATTGATTGAAATTTTGTGTAGATGTCCATGGTGCCCAGGAGCATGATTCCTACTGACATCAGTAATCCTGTGACTTTTCCTCTAGAGCCACCAACAGATAAAGATTTGACTTTGTCCAGTACTTTGCTTCATGACCAAATACTTGCAAAACTAATGACATTCGCATCAACCTCAGCGGTTCTTCGCGTTTAGTGCTAAATAGCATGACAGGACAGGTGAGACAGATTGTGTTAGACTAGCTTGTATAGATATATAGTAGTTATATAGACTAAAGTGGAGACTAATGTGTTCAAAGACAGAGATGGGGTTGCATTGGTGGCTAAATAGAGATGAATGAATGTTCAATTAGTAATGCTTCTGTCGTTTTACTTGTTTTCGTCCTTTCAGTGTAAAGTCTAATACACCCCCTGTCAATCACTAGTTAGTATTCCCTCATTAACCTGATTAGCTGCACCTGTAACACACCACCTACAGGCACTGAAGCCGTCATACTGATTGTTGTATCCACACACATCATTTTATTCTTTCTAGAGACGTTAGTGAGCAAAAATGCTAAGATCATTAAGTGCTCATATTCCACTGTCTTAAGAATTGTCTTTTCCTCTTTCATTAACAGCTCTCATTCCATCCATGTTAACTACTCTTTTTCAACACACAGCCCTTCAAAGTTGTGTTAACTGAGGCCATGGATGAAATTCCAACACAGAAGTCGTGACACTTTTTTAAACCATCTCCAGAGGCTACCTTACCCTCAGGCAGTGAACTGAAAATCCCTAATTTAATCTTTTACCTACTGACATGTTTTCTTTGATTCCCCATCCTCCCTGCACACCAAAAGACACTGTTTTTTTGTTTGAAAAGAAAAAAAGGAACAACAGGCATGGCTCTGTTTCTACAGGTTTTTCATTTAAAAAAAAAAAAATCCCTGGGGATGTCGTGTTGCGCTGTTTCGGTTCATTCCTAGTGACACCGAGCCACAGGAGCAATCGAAGCGAGGAGGGTGGCTGAAGAGGAGCGTGATACCATTTTTCATAAGGAATAGTTTACTCCAAATACAAGCATATCTAGACCCATATCAGTGGAATGTTTAAGAAAATGTATGAGACCATCATCAAACATAGCAACTTCACCCTTGTAGTCCCACATCAGCCTCCTCCTGTAATGCTGAAATTGTGTTTTTATGAACATCTAGCTAATCCCACAGCCCATGCATTTTAATAGATTGGCAAAAAAAAAAAATACATTAAAATGTATGTCAGATTTCTCTAAACAGCTTGTGCAGCATAGTCTAACTGTTCCCTACCCACAGTGCAGTAGTTTGACTTATTACACTGTACAAGTTGGTTTGAAAAATTAGCATTTGACATTTAATGCTGGGACAAAACTGGTCCCTGATAACTTCATTAGCTTGGGGAAATGGCTGCGATGAGACTACAGGGAATAACTCACTTGTTGGTGATCTTACAACTTGGATTTCAGTGGAGATTCAAGTGACATCAGGCTGCATACAGTATAAATTAGTGGTGGAAGAAGTAATGGGTAATGTAAAGCTATTCCATTACAAGTACAAGTATCCAAAGTAAAAGTACTACGCAGCGCAATAGCTCCTGTCAGAGTGTTATATTAAATTATTGGATTATTGTTACAAATAATTACTTACTAATTACTTTTATGTTTTAGCTGCTCAAGGTGGAGCAAATTATAGATATAAGCAACAAAAGCACTTAGGGATAAGGTTAAATGTTATTAAACACGTTGTGTCTTGTGCTCAAAGTCACTGCAGACTTTTTGTAATAGCATGAAACCAACAGCAGAATGTGCACGTGCGCCCCTCGTGCACATGTACAGAGCAAACACAACGGGGACCCACTCATTAAAACACTGCTCCACAGCACTACTAGTGGTCAAAAACTCCACAGGGTACCTTTAATGCCAAACTTGTCCATTACTGTGGTCCCATTACTAGATGCAAATTCCCCATAAAAACATACAATAGAACCAAGGACGCACAGCATCATTTGAGCAAAACATCCAAAACCAGCCGGGACCTTCCTCACAGTGGACATTTTGACTTTTCATAGCAGGAAAAGCACAGGTGTAACTAATATTATCAATGATAGCTCTGTTTCATCTCAGTGTGTCATCAAGCCGCTCCTAAATAAACCTAAGTGGAAATGCTAGAAAGTCAACAAAAAGAGCCAAAAAATTATTTATTTTTTTCACGCATGGCTGAATTGGACTGCCATGGAGAAATGGGCAGGAATGTGGCACATGTCAATATGTGATTAAGGTGCACTGATAAAGGGCACTTTAATACTCCCAGGTCTGAATCTTTGATTAAGTCATTGACGAATAAGAGCCTGCGGGGTCAATCCAGTTCTATCCATTTTCTGTGCTTGTAAAAATGCATGCATTTAATCTTTCCCTCCACACCTTCTCTCTTTCTCTCATTACGCTCACTAATTCTCACTTTAGTATGCATCCATTTCTCTTGCACTTTATTCTTATTTAATATTCTTAACTTCCCACTCGTTGACACCCTATTCTTCCTTACTGAGCTTAGAATCTGTTATCCAGTTAAGCTGCCCTATTGCTTGTCATCTATTTTTCTTCTTTCTTCCTTTGAGGTGTGTTCCTTTTCTTCACTGCTTTATCCTTTCTATATGGAAAAGAAAAAACTCCCACCTGCACACACACACGCATAGAAGATGCTGTCACACATTAACGCACAGATATACAAACAAGAACAAACCGGCATAAACAAAACTGGCCCAGCACATGCCCCTCTTTCCGCCCTTCACACCACATGGACCAATGAAAGTGGAGAAAACCAAAGTGATCCAGAGCAGCTGGGCATCTCTTCCTCTTAAGGACTGTATTAACCTTTCCACAGATGTCAGTATATAATAGGTGGTAGCGTGTGCTGCACACTGGCATTTGTCTTGGATAAGGTGCAGGGGTCCTCCTGCTAAATGCCACCAGTAATGAAGCAGCTCTCTGTCTGCGTCTGTGCTTTCTCTAATCTGCAGTTAATGTCCCTCTAGAGTATATGTATGAAAAAGTGTGTGCGTGTGCGTTTTGTGTGCGTGAAGACCGTAAAAAGACGTGTGAATTTTGTGTCTGTGCTGAAGGGGATAGGATGCATATATTAATGTGGGTAATAAAAGTGAGTTTAGATACTGCGGGTGGCTTCTGAAAAGTTATGTTAATGTCTTTCTCATTCTCATTTTGTAATTTGGTAATATTATGAGGCATCAGACTGTTTCTTATACATCCACCCTAAAGTCATCAAACCAAAGAAATTAAATGTAGTTTTATCAATATTTCTGCATGTCCTCATACGTTTTACTGTGATTTTCATGTTAGCTTTTAGCCATGCTAGCTGTGTGGATGTAGGGATGCCAATGTTGGTCTGTTGATCGCCCGATTCACCTTTTTATTCTAGACTCAAATATCTCAACAACTATTGGATGGATTTCCACCTAATTTGGTTCGGTTAACCTTCCCAGAGGATGAACCCTACTGACTTTGGTGATCCCCTGACTTTTTATCTAGCGCCACCAGCACTGTATCCAGTGAAATATCTCAACATCTGCTGGATAGATTGGCACAGAATATTGTACAGACGTCCATGATCCCCAGAAGATGTTTCCTAATGACTTGCTGATCTGACTTTTTCTCTAGTGCCACCATGAGGTTGACTTTTGGGGTTTTTAGTGAAATGCCTCTAACTATCAGATGGATTGCCATGAAATTCATGGTCAGACATTCTTGGTCCCATCAGGATGAAATGCAATAACTTTGGTGATCTTCTGACTTTTCATTTGTCTAATACTTTGGTGACGTTAAACTCATCTGGTTAACATGGTAAATATACCTGCTAAACAGCATATTACCATTGTCATTGTACGTTACCATTTAGGTCAAAGCACGTAAATTGACAATAGTCTGAAATCTAACTTTCCACAGCAAATTTAAAAAACCATCACACTGACATTTCACTTCTTTCAGATTTTAACCCTACTCAGGTCATTACTATGATCTAGCATCTCTTCACAACTCTCAATCTGCATGCACCTCTGCTCTGAGCTCTGTTTCATCTTCAACGTTCCCCTTTGCCATACCATAAGGGGGTGAATCGATTTGGTTCTCAGCCCTCGCCTCCGCATTTCAACTCACTGGATATCACTGGATCATTATTGATTTTGCAAAGCTCTGAATCAAGAGTGCACAGTCTCTGGTCATGTGCTCAAACAATCCTGAAGCCCGATTGCGTCAGCTGGTTGGGTGAATGGTTGGTTGAGGAGGGGATAGACGAGTTATCCATAAAATCATCATCATTGGGATAAAGTATAGACTAAATATGGTGATGTTACCCAATAAAACAGTGATTTTCAAATAAAAAAAAGACATATTAGAAAAAAATTGAATTGAATTAAGATTGACTTCTTGTAGAACAAAAATTAATGTTGTGACTAATTGATTCTTTGCACAGACTTCAATACATTTTTTCTCACAGCCATCATTTAGTGGCCATTAGATGAACTGCATCTTGAGGCACTCCTGCATCGCCTTCACCACTCAGCTGTGGCAGTAGCTGTTTGGGATGAACATAAACTGAATGCATTTTTTATGATTCCAGCTGTGTCAAGTATGCAGAATAACTCGGGAGGTTGGAAGGTTTCAGCGCTAAATCAAAGGCATGTGATTCTGGGGAAATTCTGAAATGGTAATCACTCACACAGCTTGATATGAAACAGAAAAAAAATATATTAAATTTAACATAGATTAGAATTTTAATAGTCAGAAGAACCTCCTCTCTGGGAGGAGAAAAACATGTCTAGTTCCCCAAAATGTATAACCTATTGAGGACATTGCATTATATGGATAGGTGTTATATGGATAAATGTTGTCTCACATGTTTGTGACTAGCACCCCTGGGGGCCCACAAAAGAACAGAAAGAATATCTGGTGAAGGTCTTTTCATTATCAACCACTCTCTCCTCTCCCTTGTTGCTAAGTTCCATCGACCAGCCGGAGCAGAGGAGAGGAGAGGACCCTGCGGGCCTGACCATGTACCGCATAGACACTAAATAGGCCATTGCTGCTTCATGCAAGGAGGATCTGCCCCAGAAATACTCCATGATAGCAAAACATATTGCTGATAATTACAGTATGGTGTCATAAGATTTCTAAAAGTTCAAAAGGCATGACCCAAGCTAGAAATGTAGTGATGGTATAGTAAAGAACCTTGAAATAAAATGTGCCCTAAATGGCAAACAGCATACTGTACAATGAGTCATACACAGAAGATCATCAAAAAAACAAAAAAACAAAACAAAGAATCTGCAAGATTTTCGTGTAAATAAATGTAGGTTGCTCTCTATCACTGTTGAAGTGAAGAATAGAACTAGAAACAAATAAAAGGTGAACTGGATAGGGTGAGCAGTGAAAGGAACCATAGCTCAATAGACAAAGATTAGAGTGCTACCTACAGCAACTTAATAACTTAACACTGTTTAACAAGTTCATAAACTGCCTTTAACTTTTTCTGTTTTGCTGCTGCTTTTGCGTGATGTTTAGGGGCAGCAAATAATGTTTTTCTTGCATCAGTTAAATGATTCATGAATTATAAAGACAGTGAGTAAGCTCATCAGAATCTAACATACATCAGTAGCACTCCTTTGTTATGATCTCACTCTAAATAAGATACACGGCATCTTGAATGACCAAACTCACCCCCTTCAGAAGAAATTTGATTTGCGCCACAGGGGCAGAATATTGCAACGTAAGATCAAAACTACAAGACTTAAGGAATCCTTCATTTCTGCTGTGCTCATAGTGTTTAACAACCGAAGCCATCTAGTTGTTGAGACATTTCACTGAAAACCACAAATGTCAACCTGCCGGTAGCACTAGTGGAAAAGTCATCAAAAGTTCATCATCTGGGAACCATGAATGTCTGTACAAAAGTTTGTGCCATTCCATCTAGTAGATGTTGAGATATTTTACTGGATAAGTGACAGGTTTGACCTTCTGGTAGCAGTCGAATTCATCCTCTGGGCACCATGAATACCTGTGCACAATTTCATAGCAATCCATTCAATAGGTGTTGAGATATTTCATTCTAAACCAAAGTGGTGGACCGACCAACTGACATTGCCATCCATAGAGCCATGCCACTAGCATGGCTAATTAAAAAAGCTACATTTAATGGAACAGCAATAGCTTTTTCCTCTGTTGTACAGTAAGAGCAATCTTTGAGATGCAAAACTGAAGATGTAAAAGTTATACATTCAACGTGTAACAAGACACAATACAATTTGCTGAGTGACAAGAACTCCTGTATAATTTCTCAATTGAGCATGCAACAAGATAAGAGTAGAAGGGAACAGCATTGTGCAATTAGTGACTGCACTCCCGACATCATCTGCTACCTCCAATCTACAATAGCATGAGAAAGAGAGAGCGAGAAATAATGAGACACACCGAGCAAGAGAGAACATCCTCCTTCAGTCTCTAATCATACAATTAAAAACTGCAGGATCATGTTATATCACAGTACAGTCAGAGAGTATTGAGAAATGTGGCAGATGCAAGAGTTCACTGGCGGAGCAGCAGAAACTGTCAGTTCAGGAACACAGGAAGCATGAAGAGGCCACAGCCTGGCTCTACATGCCAACCCAGGCTGTGATGTCCACATGGACTCGACTCTTTGCCTCCAGTCTTCTCTGAAGTGAATGTTTCTCAGTTCAGTCGGTCAGAGCTGCACAGTCAATCCTCATCTGCAGAAAGCAGAAACATTTTTATTTTTCACAATGTAGCGTACTTCAAATAATATCCCAACAGCTCTTTCATATTTTATTGCTCTTATGATTTTCCTTATTTTCCAAACACTTCTCTCCAGTGATTGTTTCATGACTGTGCTTGTAATGATATGATTTATAATTAAAAAAAATACAAATGAATAAATCAGTCTATCAGTGAAAAATAGTGTAAATAATAAAAACAATTTCAAATTAATTAAATTTGAAATTTCATAGTTAGATGAATTAAGAATTAAAAGATTTTTTTTTTTTTTTAAATGGTGGGTTTACTCATTTACTTTTCCACTGGACAACTTTGTGTTGCGTGCTTCATTAATTTACCATTTTGGTCATAAATGCTACCTGGTAATCGTAATTCCTGGACAATCTCAATGAAATCATCCATGGATGTCTCAAATTTGTCTTAATGTCATGCGATTACTTCAATTTAATTGCCGTCTTGCCGAAAGTTAGATGAGAAAATCGGTACCACTCTCATATCTGTACGCTAAATCTCAAGCTCAAACCAGCAGGCAATTAGCTTAGCATAAAAACTTGAAGCAGAGGGAAACACCTAGCCTGGCTTTTTTTGTATGGATTAAACCAGCAAGATATAACATGTTAAGTAGTGAGTTTCAGAGATGCTGGTAGGCAGCTTTTTTAACTTTGGAGAGAGTAAGGCTAGCTGTTTCCTCCACTGACAACATCAATGATCATCAACATCAATGGGTGCCTCAATTTGGTCTCAATGCCGTGCGATTCTTTAAAGGAATAGTTGGACATTTTGAGGGAAAAGCTTAAAGTTGCTGAAAGTTAGAGGAGAACATAAACACCACTCATGTCTGTACACTAAATACGAAGCTAGAGCCAGCAGGCTATTAGCTTAGTTTAGCATAAAGACTGGAAGCACAGGGAACAGCTAACCTGTCTTTTTATTTTGGTATGGATCAAACAAATGAGATATAACAATCTTAATTAGTAATTAGAGTTATTAATTTATTAGTTTCTCCCTGCAGCCAGTCTTTATGCTAACTTAAGTTACGGTAAGCTTATCGCCTGCTGGCTCTAGCTTCATATTTAAGCATTTCGTTGTTTCATAGTCTCGCAAAGAAGAGGCCTACAGGCCATGACATGCAGATATTCCACATTTATTTTTGTGCACATGAACAATAATAGAAAATCAGCCTTGATAATCAGATGGAAATATTATATCTATTATATAGATATAAAAATGCCTGTCCAATTTTATTTCCTCAAGTACCCAGATGTGGACAAGATACCACTGACAGTCCGACTTTCCTGTTAGTGAATGATCTCTCTGACCACAAGGTAACCCTGCCTAGCAAACACCAAACCTGCCCTTTAGTACACGTTGTGGGGATAAGAACAACCTGGGAGGAAAAGACTCACCAGCTTGAATGCAGTGAAACCTTGACAGGGAAAGACATGAATCGCATCCTCCCTCCAGTCTCTCAGCAGCTTGTATCAAGGTGAGAAAGGCAACAATCTCCCTCGGCAGCATCAGTGGAGCAGCACTCTGGCCAGCAGCACAAGCCTGCTGTCGCACGGGGCACCTCACAGCTGTGAATGTGTGCAACAGCATTTAGCATGGTGCTGCTGAAAAAGAGAAATTGTGCTCAAACAAACCAATATTGTGGGGGGGTGGGGGGGGCACAAGAAGAAGTAGTTGATTTTCCCCCCCAACTGCCAGGCTGTCCATTATTCCTGTCCTGTGGCAATGAAGGGAAGCCAGCTGGCTAGAGACCTCAACAATAAACAAACACAACATTGTCTGGCTTGAACAAACAACCTGCAGTTTCCCCAGAGCCAGCCTTTCCTCCCCAGCGATGATGAATATTCTGTCTCCCGCACGCAGTCATATTTTTCTGTTGGCTGTGGCGGGTTTTTTGGCTGTAGGGCCGGATATTGATAAAGCTGGAACAGGATTTTCTGCACTGTATAATGTGGCTATCGCTCAGTGGTGTGTGAGGAATGCTCTGCACCGCTGTGGATATAGATATCCAACCTCTGGCTTTGACACACAGGGTGACTGAGGTTTATGTGTAAACAGTGAAGCAAGAAGACTGTATGTGTGTGTGTGTGTGTGTCAGTAATCACTAATCTCATGTTGTCTCTGACCTCTGAGCTGTCCTGCAAAGACGTGTGTACTGTATGCCGTTCACATTTACACACAACAAACACAACACAGACCAGCTCACACTGTTCTATTTGAGCTATTTACCCATTTAATCCCAGTGTGTGTGCTGCGCTCCATTTGAACCGGCAGTAATGAGCTGTGGCTGGAACCTGCTGTGTGTGCGCACGTGCGCGCGTGTGTGTGTGTGTCTAAATGCATCCTGCAGTGAGGTCTATACTGTAAACCATGTCGAGTCACCCAGCACAGCTCAGCATAGTGGCACCTAACTGTGGAGTGCGTTTGTATAGTAAGAGGCCCACTTTTTAGCACTCCTCCCATGCCTCACTGATTATGATTTTTATGGACTCAAACACACACATGCATCCATGCACAACTACACAAATGCACACACTCACTTACAGTACACGCACACAATGTTCCGCCTTTATTATTTCAGGAGGACGGGGCTAGCCTTACTGCTGAAAGAACATTGTTATCGCTGCTGGAGGTTAGTAGCAGTAAATAAATATAATTACTGTATAAAGTGACATTTTCACCGAAAGCACAAGCTAAAGTACTATAATGCTAATGTTCTGTATTAGTGCTGCTTTCATTATTAAGTCTCCGAATATAAATGCTGCTGCCAACAAGTTTAAAACTGAAACATGAAGGGAAACGGGCCCAAAGAGCTATAAAAAAGAGTAATACGCCAAAACGTACTATCTAAAAATCACAAGAAATGGTGCGGAGCTCTGGAAGAACGCTCTTTATAGATTTGAATGGGAATGTATAACAGGTACAGCTCAAATAGCCTGGAAAATCACACAAAGAAAAGTGCCGTGATAACACATCACTTTTAGTACTGTCACACTCCTATTGTCTAATTCTGAGAATAGTTATGTTCTACGTGGAAATGTGCTGCAAGTTAAATGCTGAGGGCAGGTGCAGTGCAGCAGTCTTTATCAATACAGTGCTCTGAAATACCAGCACTAAGCTAAGCTGCCAACTTCTACAAAGTCCTTTGGGGGTTATTGTTTTGGAGGGAAACTTGTGGACCTGTGTATAGGCAGAAAAAGACAGAGGCGATAATGGTTCCACAAAATACTTGAAGGCAGGAAAGTTCATCGTGAATCCCATGAGCTCTTTCAAGAGCGAGAGCAGGATGAAACTAGGTTCACCTGGGTTTTAGGTCTTGCTAGATAACCAATAAAGGAGCATGCACACTCCTAATGTTATCCAGTTCATACACCTCAACACTTTTACAATCCAGTGTTTGAACCAGGGTTGTCTGGGAGGGGGGTCATATGGATTACAATAAATTAATGATTCAACAAAGACTGATTTAACGCCACAGCTGAAACTTCATTTATATAGCAAGTAGCAAACCATAAAGCTATTAAAGTTGGAATTTCATTTTTAACTTATCAGATTATTCACACGGTCCAAATTATTGAAGGACAGGGCATCCACATGAGGCCTGCCTGCTTCTCTGTTCAGAGGGGGTTTGCAACAGGTGAACTGGCTTCCTATATGGATTCAGGGGCTCCACCTACACAGGAAGCAGTTCAGGCCAGGTAGAAGATGGTTAGTGTGGGAGAACATTTTCCACAGAGCCCGTCTATACTTTTCTAGGGGTCACTGCTCCAACTAAGGGGGACAATAAACAATAGTTCGAAAACTGTACACTAGTTAAGAGCTACAAACTAATATTAAAATGGTATGAGAAATGAAATTAGACATAACAAATTTGTCCGAAAGCACAAACAACTGTCATAAATTTATATGGATGAAAAATAGGGTTTCACAACAGCTTACATTTACATGGTAACAGCCAATTTCATTTTGTAGTTTGGCTACATCATGAAATAAACGTTGATACAGCTTATAAAATCAAACCAGCCATGATAACAGCTCTGTGAGGTTTTAATTAGGCACAGCAGTGCTTTGAGCTAAATGCTGACGTTAAGCAGGTATAGTGTTCACTATTTTCACCATCTTAGGTTAGAGTTTTAGCATGTTTTAAAGACATGTTTTTTTAATATTTGCTAATTAGCACAAAGTAATGTCATCAGTTGCAGGTATTTGGTCATAAACCGAAGAATTGGACAAAATGAAAATTTGACCTGAATATGACGCTAGATGTAAAGTCAGGAGATCACCAAAGTTGTACCAAAATTCATGGCAATTCATCCATTAGCTGGTGAGACACTTCCCTTAAAACCAAAATTGTGAACCTCTCAGTGGCACTGTTGGAAGATCCAGTGGACCAGCAAAGTCAGTAGGATTTATCCTCTGGGAAACATGAATTTCTCTATAAAATTTACCAGCAGTCCATCCACAAGTAGATATTTCAGTCTGAGCCAAAGCGGTCGACTGCCGCTAGCGTGGCTAAAAACTATAGCATCTAACATGCAATAACAAGAGAAAGCAGAGCAGAAACTGCAGCAGTTCAGGTCTCAGGTGAACACCTTGCACACAGGCACTTCAGCAGTGATTAGTACAAAAACTGTAATATGAGGAACACCGCCTGTCATCAGTCTAACCCTTCCAGGAACAAAACTACTGTCAGTGATTGTGAGTGAACAAGCATATGTTTGGGTTTTGTTTGCCCTTTCTAACCCCGACGACAACATGCCCTCTGTGCTTCACATTCATAATGCAGCTGATGTTCTCTAATGACGAACTTGTAGATCTAATGTAGCACAGCAGTGGCCTTGGACCAAATAAATATTTAATAACATATTACACTTAATGGCTGACTGGCTGCTCGCTGATGAGCTACTGGAACGCATTGCATAACGAGCTGTTATCCGAGATCTCACTTCTTCTCTGCTCTGATCACCCAGACTAAAACCATTGCATTATGCATGAAAGAGTGCAATGAGAAGCTGCAAATTGCTCCAAAACAGACATGTTGCTTTACTAATGGTTGGATTTATGACGCCTAATGGTGTCCATGCTATCTGCGGTCACTCTTTGAATGGTGTGATATGTAAAAATAGAATTGAAGAAATAATGAAAAATAGAGAATTACAAATTATCCTAATTTTAATTTTTCTGTATAAAATAGCTGTTCTCAAAAACACATCTGGAATTGAAGCCTTTGATTCCACCATTTGACAACTGTTTGATTAGATTACAACTTTAAACAAATGAATGTTTTTATGCAAACGGATTACATTTTAGAGGATGACTTCTTAAAAATACTCAGCCATGAACACTAATGACTATAAATGGTTCACATTTTGTTTCTTGGACTTCATACACATTATGAGTTATTTGCCACTTTCCCCTCCTCGTATTCATATCAATTGAGCACATCACACAGGGCACAAATACATTATAAGCTACAGATGAGTGAAATTAAGCTTTATTTCAGAAGTAAACTGTTGAACTATAGCTGGCTTAAGCATCTTGCTGTTGGCTTGATTGGAGTCACATGCCTCATTACTGTACAACCACACGGAATGATAGCTAATTAGACTCAAAGTGTTATTTTGGAGAGGAAACCGCAGAAATTAGAGGAAACAGAAGTAAGACACCACCTCCTGTCTCTTAACTTTACAGCATCAGCATTCTGGATCCAACTTAGCATTAGCAAAATGGTACTTCATAGTGGTGAATTAACTTTAACAGCTAAAGCAGAAGTTGTCATAGTTGTTTTCTGGTCCATTTGCAATTGAATTAAAGTAAATGAGGGCAAGAACTTAAAGAACACTGAATCAAAGGAATGGTTCAACATTTTGGGAAAGCTTATTCACTTTCTTGTCGAGAGTTAGATGAGAAGATTGATACCACTCATATATTTACAGCAATATGAAGCTACAGCCAGAAGCCGGATAGGTTAGATAATAAATACTGAAAACAGGGAGAAACAGCTAGCCTGACTCCTGGACTACGTCTTGGCTGGGCCAGTTGCTGGAGTCTCATTTCTGTGAGGTTGTCAAGCAAGATTCAGTGAATGAGATATTATAAATAAGCTTTAGAGGTGCTGGAAGACTTATTTTGTTAGCTCATAGCTTCATAGCTTCATATTTACCATAAAGATATGACAGTGGTATCACTTTTCTCATCTAACTCTCATCAAGAAAGAAATTAAGCAAATTGACCAAAATGTCAAACTATTCCTTTAAAAATATCCTCAATAACCATGTTTTGCAATGAAACATGAGTAGTTATATAATAACTTTTACTCTGACTTAACTAGAGACTCCTATCTGAAGTCGTTAGAGCTGATGAGCAAAATCTGTAACAGAAACAACAGATGACATTAATACAAGTTTCTTAAAAGTCAGTTCACTAAATAGCTTGTGTCTACAGAGAGTGCCAATTTAGACCAGGTTGGAGTGTCCACTGTAATATGTTCTAGGTGTTCACAAAGGTAGTGGTCCTCACAATCTTCAGTCACTCCCACCGGCTCTGCTGCATTGACTGGAGCAGGAATTGAGAGAAGATCAGGGCTAGGAGTATTACGCAGGTCTTTACACAACTAAGCAGCTGACATCTGGTCACACCCAGTGACCCCACTCGCCATCATGATCATGCACTGCAGCCGACCTTGGTCTTGGTTGCGCATCTTGCCAAACACACAAATCAGGCCAAAGGACTGGATGCTCTGTAGGACAGCCTTGTAAAACAGTTGCAAGACATAACTATCAACATTAAAACTGTACAATTTCTATAGGAAGAAGATTCACCGTTGCAGTTTTTTGACCTTCGCAGTAGCACAATCATTGAACTTCAGCTGGTCATCGATCTCTTTGGTCGAAGATGCATTCTAGCTCTCTTCTCTTCAAGATGCACACGTAGTCTTTACTCCTCCCAAGTCTAACTACGTCAGTAAGCTGTCTGTGGAAACAGGCTCTACAGTGACTGTTCCCCGTGATTATTTCCCACTGTAATTTAAGCGAAATTAGCAGCTTTCTTACGGTAAAGTGACAGGAAGAAAGGCAGCTAATCCAGTGATTGCAACACTTCCGGTCATATCATAGATGTCAGGGGCGGGATGGTAGGAGGTCGGAGATTTGTTTGTGGGCCTTCTTCCCCAGTCACTGAATAATATAATCAGTAATGTTGTTCATAAAGACGGTCTAGAAATTGCCAAAAGTATGCCTACAGAATCATAAAAAAACCTGAATTCTAGTTCTAGTCTGAACATATGTGGTACAGTTTAGTAACCTACAATAAGCTGATAATAATGTAATACTTCTAAAATACCACATTCTAGCATGTCATATCGAATATCGCTTTAAAATATTCATATATTAACATGATTTTGCTCTGTTGTATTCACACCTCCTATAACTTGTGGCTTACCCAACGTTAAGTTATTATATAATATGGACTGTCAGTCAGTCTGTGCGTCCTGTCCCCAGTCTCTTCAGATAACAGGAGATTTGTCTGCCAGTCACAGGTGCTGCTGCAGCAGCCAAAGCTTATTGCTCTGTGTATTATTAATTTTGCAACCATGGAGGTTTTATGTTTGTAAAGCTCTCACAGAGCCTAGAAAAGCTATTTTTTATGTCTGTGACGTCATCCTAATGTAAAGTCTATGGGCTGAGCACAAGGGAGAAGGGTGGCCCCTATGCTAGTCATCCGTTTATGTTTAGTTTATGGTTAGTTGTTAGATAGCTGACTAAACTGTTATTGTTGTAATTTAACTGCTGAACTCGACTTTTTCTTCTTCTGCCGTTTTTGGCAGTTACCAAACAGCTTCAGGTGTACTACCACCCCCCTCTAGATTTGTGATCTGGCTAACGGACCCATATACTGCATTTGGCTAAGGGTAAATGAAAATGTATTCCGTCTGGATTTTATCCTGATATGAGACACTTGAAACAACAAGTTGGGGCCCGTCATTCTCCTCCTGCTATTAAAAAGTATAATTTAGTAAAGAATTTCATATTGGGAGTGTGGACCTTTATATTCCTCTTCTTGCATTATCTTTCCCTAACCTTAGCCTAGTGAGCGCCATGCATTTACCATATTTTAGCTGCCAATTTTATTTTGAATTGAATGCAACTGCATCTGTACAAGAGTAAATCTGTCCAGTAGAAAGTAGATTTATCAAACACTACTGATCCAAGCTGAAGGAACGCCATAGAAATTGTAAAATAATCTCCCTGCTAGCAGTGAATAAAGATCAATGTGTGTAAATGGCTTAAATCAATCCTTGAATGATGCACGTAGAATTGGGTGGTTAAAATGGAAGCTGGTTGTGTGTGTGTGTGTGTGTGTGTATGTCCCTGAGAGTTTGAGTTTCTGCGCTGCGTCCACACTTGTGTACTAAAGAAGGGGCAAAGGCGCATATCACCAACAGGAAGGAGATTATAGCTCGCTCACCTGTAAAGAAACCGGAGCAACAAAGCAGCGAGCATCAAAGTTTTACCTGCTGACTGATACTATGCTCGATCATAGAGACAGAGAGAGAGAGAGAGTCTCCATGGTTATTGCGGCTGCTGTCATCTTCAATCCTGTGACCTTTTACACACTGCAGATCAATAGCGAGGTATTGTCTCCTAGGTAAACAAGGGAATAGGGAGACGGCTGACAGGAGTAATTGCTGACATTTCTCAGGCAGATTTCTTAGGCAGTCTGTAAAGCTCTTGGCTTCAGAATACAGTGGAGACTTGTGTAAGAAACTTGAAGCACATCTTTTTTTGCTCTGTCTGCTCCAAAATCTCACACCAGACCAGTCAGCAAACTTTTCGGAACTCATTTACAAATTGGACGAAGGTGTAATAAAGTGACAGAACTTTAATCTGCTGTCAGTTCTGGCGCACCATCTCAGACTTAGCTCAGAATTAACTGTATTTTTCGAGGGACTAAGTGCACAGTGGAAACAAATCCATAGTCAAATGAAAGGGAGATTATAAATGTAGCTATACTATCCTTCTTTATTACACCAAAAGGACTTCAGATGGAGCTTCTGCTTATTAAAACTCTTCTCACGGGCTGTCTAAGAGCGAGCGAGGCAAACCCTTGGCAGAAGAGTAGGGGTTGCCTTGGTGAGGCTTCGTTTGAAGTTGTGAACTCCTAATTTGTTTTCCGTCCAAGGCTGCCAAGCCAAGCCTTTTCAAGATGCCTTTTCAAGCTCTTTGTGGATGAAGTTGCTTTGCTGCAGATGCTAGGCAGAAAAGAGGACAAAGCAGAGAGAGATGGAAGGTAAAAAGGGAAGGAAGAAGTTAGGGACAGAGACATCGAAGACAGAGATAAAAATGGTCTGAAGAGGAAATAGAAGAAAGATATGACAGAAGGAGAGGAGAAGTTATGTAATTCAAATACCTGAATGCTCCACAGCAAGAAACATGAAAGAAGTAGCTGGAGAAGAATTTTGTGATTACAAAGGGGACGTTTCTTCTCCTCTTTCTTTCTTCAGCTCTTTGTTGCTGGTAACTATTGGCAGCATGGAGAGCTGAGAGCATCTGGTTTTCTTAGCTGTAACAGACCTCAAAAAGACAATGCTAAGCCATGACATGAGGCTGATGTGCATGGGCAAATGAAGTGTAAATTCAAAGATATACCCTTTGGGATATGTAATTGCCAGTAACATGTTAAGAAGTAGTAGTAAACGTGTCTGTCAGCCACTATGATACACTACATGGGATAAAACGACAGATTGTCTGTGCTAAATTTCATGGCAATACATCAAATAATTACTGAGATATTTCTGTCTGGACCAAAGTGGTGGACTAACAAACTGACATCGTCATCCCTAGAGCCACGCCGCTAGCATGGCTAATAATTGTGTCTTTGTGAACATGATTTCTACAATTATTACACTTTAATTAATACACTTTTCCAAACTGTAATAAATAATTAGTCACAGAAAAAAAAAGAGTCCTGTAGGCCACTAAATTTCGAGGCCTTAATGAGAATATTGATTTTCTTAATGTATATATCACACTTCTTTGTAATTGCGCTGTCCATATATTTGTATTTCATCCTTCAGCAGTACCTTTGGTTTTATTAAAATGACTACATGCCGTTGTATACATTCATTTTGATGACAAATTACAGGAAAACAATTACAAAAAGATCCACAAGAATGAAATATCTAAACAAACAAGACAGAAATACACAAGCACGTGGTATAATCCTGTATAGTTCACACCCTCTTGCTACACACCAGCACTGGCAGAGCCTTAGTATTTTCTGACAGAACCTGTGTCCAGCCCACAGCAGCCCTCTGACAGCAGCAAGGCTTCAGCAAACACCAGGCTAATACTTGTACAAGACACATTCTTTTTCTCAGTCCTGACATTTCCACTTCTGTCTAACACTATATTACTGCCAATATCTATTAAAATGGACTCACAAATTAAGTGCTAGCAAGACTCTATTTCCATGGCAACTGGTATTACATCTTTGAGCTGCCTTCTTTTCTCCAAATATGTATTTTTTTTTTTCCATTGCTTTCTCCATACTTTTCTTTTCCTTTGCCCTATACGGTAAAGTGTGCAAATGGACACATTAAACCACAGGTATCTTGTGCACACACACTGACATGCATTCGCAGACACAAGCCACTAGCTCAGCGTGAGTCCTGCCAGCCAGGAGCACAAATACAACAGAAAGGAAAGGGAGCGAGAGCACGAAAGGTGGGTTTATTTTAGAAAGCGGGGGTTCGAGGGCGGAATAGAGTTAAATGCCTAATTTCAATTTCAGCGGCGAGACGGAGACTCGGCGGGGAGCCGGAAACCTGGCAGGAGAAAGAGGCCACAAGAGAAGCAGAGCGGTGCGCTGCAGACAGGGGGTCAAGCTGCTGTTATGTTCCACTCCTAAGCCCCTCTCAGTGAGGGGGAAGAAGGGCTGCGGTCGCTCTGAAGCCCGGCCAAAGAAACACTCACACAATTAGTGCTGGAGTTTAGAGAAAGGTCAAGTGACTGAAGGGCTGCTTTGATGAAAATAAGTCAAACTAAAGTAAATGTCATACTTCTTAACCAAGTATTCTGCAGTATCGGACAATAACTAAAAAAAACCCTTCTAGGTACTGTAATTAATTGTTAGAGCTTCTGTTATCTTTAAAGACCCCGAAAACTTATTTTCTCAGTCACCTCCTTACTATAAGCAAAGGGGTCCTACATAAACACGTTTTTCTGACAAAGAACAGTTTTTGTTATTTTTCCTGAGAGTTTTTTCCTTTGTGTTCTTCTCACTGCTTTAAAGTGGAAGTGGAAACTACTGGTAAATATACTTATTTACCTATATACTAAATGTTTAACATAGAGTAAAACCATACTTAAAGGTACAGAAATCTATAAAAAAAAATTCACATCAGATGACTGACTTATAAAATTATTATAAAGCACTGGCTTCCAACCTGGGGGCCGATAAATCTGAGGGGTCGCAAGATGTCCAAAAATATGGAACTCAAAATTATATTTCCACTGTTCCTGTAATATTTGCTTTTTTCCCTGAGAATTACTGCAAAATTTTATCTCTAAATCATGAGATAAAATATATATATTCAAATAAAACAGGGAAAATAATCACTCTTTGGGTGACCTGTTCATAACCCTCAGACATATGAAACAGATGACGATGGGTCACAAGCCAAAAAGGTTGAGAACCACTGTCCTAAAGCACTATTCTGATACAAAACTTACCTGAGGGGGATGTATAATTTAAATTTTAACACATTAATCTGATAATTTATTCAGATCTAATGTCTATCTGACAAGAAACTACAATACCTGGTCTGAATTATCTTATTTTCAGAGTTCCTCCAACACTACTTGTCACATGCAAATAAAAACACCAGTTGCATTTTTCAGGCAAATGCTTGATACTTCTATACTGCTTATTGGATCACTGGACTCAAAAATTATCCTAGAAGCACCCAAAGCAGGGTCATCTCTTCATTTAAAGAAATAAAATGCTTTATTTTTTGGAGGAGGAGTGAGTGAGTGAATGACTGAGGCGGTGGATGGAGCCACAGTTTTAAATATGTGGAAATGGATTGCCCGAACTGTTGCGCGACCCAGCAGGGCGCCTGAACAAATCGGCCTCTGAAGTGTGGAAATCTACAGTACAAATGAATAGTGTTACTCTGGTGGGTTGAGTGCTGCACACTTGCGGAGAGCACGCACTGTGAAATCTTGTTTGTTACCCTTTGCTCTCTCTTGCTCTTGAACCCCCTCTCTCCAACACCCTCCTCCCTCACACCTCCTCGCTCTAAGTTATCTTCTTTTCTAGTCTACATTCCTTCCTTCTCCGCCCTCCCGTCTCACTTCTCCCACTCTCTCGGTATCAGATCATCCGTCCCGTTTCTCTCTTTCTCTCCACCTGTTTCTCTCCAGCTCAAGTGTTTAGAGCCTGAAACGAAACAGGCAGCGTCTCGGCAGGAGGCTGCCGGTAGTGCTGAAATGTGCCCAGCTTCCTCCCACAATCTCCTCCCTGCTCCCACCTTCTCCTCCCTCCAGTTATCCACAATTTACACAGCGCGCTGAAATGTTAATCCACCGACGTGATTCCGCATGCAACATTCATGGGACCCCCTACCAAGAACAGAGCCTCACAGCTTCATGGTGTACTTTCAACTCTATTGTTGGATGTTCTTCCAGGAGCAGATTGACACCTTCTAATACCGAAGCATGTCCGTGTGTTTATCCACATGGCCTCATTTGTTGTGATCTATATTACATGAAGTCGGCCTGTTTGTTCCATTAATAACAATTCTAACAAATTTACAAATGTTTTTTTTCTGTTCAGAATCATTTTTCACTCTTCACAATTTTCTCTGCTATTTTATGAGAAATATTTCCGTGTCAGAAACTGGTGCAGATACACAGAGGGATGATAGACTACCCGGCGTCAAACAAGCTCCGGGTTCGATCAAAAGCTTTGTGCTGGTGGTGGAGTTCCTCTCCGAGTAACAGCAGGTTACATTCCTGCAAGAACTGTCATACTTCAGGCAAAATGCTGTCATGTTCTCAGTGGGGATGGCAAACAAGAGGAGAGCAAAGAGAACATGTTTATTATGCTGCAGTTGTGGTGGGGAATGTACTTTGGAAGAACTACAGTGTATGATGCTAAAATCAAATGCATCAGGATCAACATCGCATTGTTTCAAGCAGCAATCCCGACCCTCTCATTAAAAAATAAGCCGTGAGAAAGTTGATTTTCTTCACGCAGAGAAGATGCGAGTATGGGTTGTCTATCATTCAACATCTGAAGAACTTTGGGATTTTTTTTCATGGCAAAAAACATCACATACATTCTAACACTACAAAAAGTTTAAGAGCAACAAGAGATCTAAACCTACTCTAGACTAACAATACGCTTGCAATTACTTATGGACTTTAGTGTTTAAGTATAAAGTATAAATATACTGTATAATCCATTAGGGGTCAAGTTAAGTTGAGGGACTGTATGAAAATTGCGAATATTATAAAAATGCAAGGCCCTCCACAGCAATTTTTTTTTTTTTTTGGGGACCCTCCCCCTGACTTAAAAGAACTGCAATACCCTTCCCTCAATATCTCAAAATAATATATTTATGACAAACATAACAACATTGTGAAAATACAGCCACTTACGCCTCCAAAATGAATGAAAAAACTTAATAATGCTGGGATGAAAAAATGTTGAAAAATGTCTCAATAAAAAGCACCTTGGCTCCCTTTCCTCAACTCTACCTCTGGCTTTAGTGAGAATCTTTTATCCGAGCAAGATTAAAAGGCACTGTACCAACAAAGATTCTTTTTAGAAACAGGCCTTTAGTTAAAGTTAAATTACTACTGACGACTTGATTCTCTCTGATGTTACTCACAATAGGCCTTTTTCACAGCAGACCTTCTGACTTGTTATAGCAGGAAAAGCACAGGTGTCACTAATAACATTAACAAGGGCTCAGTTCTCAGCTAAATGGAATTCAGCCATTATTCATTTTATTGTTTATGTGCTTTTCCTACTGTGACATGTCAAAATATATTCAGTGAAAAAGGTCTTTATATGTGACCCAGTGATACTCAATACACAAGTCCCAGAATAAACTGGAGCCAGAGACTGCTATAGCAAAATAGAAAATAGAATAAAATATAAATTCTATTGACAACGCATGAAATAAAAGACGCGTCTCCATTCAACTAGGTGGCAGCAAGGGAGTTTCAGTAGAAGGCTAGACTGCACAATGAGGGAGGTTAGTGTAGAGTTATGCATAAAAAGAGGAAATTGTCATAAAATATGGAGAATAATGGTGAATAAATCATCACACTAACCAATTCGATCAAAATCAAAACTGTTCTACAACACTCAAAACTGACCTGCTCACAGCAAGCTTAAGGCAACTCAAACCACACAATAAAGCACACATGCAAGATGGCTACTCTACCACCCAGCCCCCCCCCTTTAACACAGCTGAAAGCACCACAAGAAAAAGAAAACAGAAAATGTCCTATTCAGTTGATTAGTTAAAGGCACACTAAAATCTAATTGGTCTGGGGAAAACAGTGGTTGGCTCCTCTAGTAGTGTCTTTGTTTTTTAAAACTAATACATTAATATACAAAAGGAAACTTTACAAGAAGCATTTTCTCAGACTGCTAGACTGGAACAATTATTTAACAAATCTTTAATTTAATACTATGAGCTAAAGGAAATATTTCATGGTTCTACAGTTTCACTATTAAAATACTTTAAAACATACATTAAAAAAAAAGAAGGAGCCTACCAAATCAAACCCCAAACAAAGGCTGGCCTCAGCTGCTCTCTCAGGTTTGTCTCAGTGCAGGACGAAAAGCCCAGGTGAGCTTCCCGCCCCTTTTCATAGACTCCGCCCCTTGCCTGGGCCCTAATGCTAGACTGCCTGTTACCTTCCCTTCCACATACTGTATGTACACTACAGTATTTTTACTGTTTGAAACATCTGAGGCGCCTCCTTTCCGGTTGTCTCCGTCCAATCCAAACCCAGGAGTTCCACAAACATTTAGAAAGTGTAAAAATAAAGTTGCTCCGAAGCCTGATCAGTGGTGATTTGTAAGATCGGCAACATTAACAGAAGCTATTTACATATTAGTGTGACTGAGTGCTGTGTTGATGTTAATCCAATCAAGTAAGCATGGAGGTGGTTTTAGCAAGCAGTTACCGTGGCAACATTGATATTGTATTTTAAGTGGACGGCAGCAGGGCACAACTCCCCCACCTCAGCTAACAGCTCCAATCCTGTACCATACGCTAAGGGGTGATGGTATCTAGCTAGTCTAATCTTATCACCTAGCCAAAGGAGTACAATTCGGGCAACTCATCCCAGTAAAAATTAGCTCCAGCATCGCTTCTCTTGCTGTAGTTTCTGTGGTTGCCATAGTCACACGGAGCAGCGACAACAAGCTGAAAACGTTCAACCATCCTCAACTCAGACGACAGCGACAAATAGCCATAGCAGCCACCCTGTTTACATTGGAAACAATGGCAACCACAGAACGGGTATACGTACAGGAGCCACAAGGAAGGCTGTGGTTGAGGAAAGAGTGAGCGCACCACACAATTACCTAGAGTGCAACACAGTAAAGAGGGGGAAAAAAAGCAATATCAAATGTCCTCAGTCTGATTGTAAATCAAACAGATGGCGAGGAGTTGTGCTTTGTGTTGCGAGAAACTTGAATTTGAACTTGACACTCAAATAATTGTGATATCACTACAGGCTGCAAGTGAACTCTTACGATTTCTTTATTTTTTTACTGCATTTATCTCAGTTCTGTAATGAGACACCAGATATATCAACACCGTATTTTTCTGTCCTTTTCTGTCTTTTTTCTGTCTGCCCCGACATTTTGACACTGCTGTGGCTTGTGAGATGACTCCTCAATAGGCAAATCTTAAGTCTAGTCTCACGCAAGTGTCAACAGAGTTGCGGTGTGTTCTCTTTTGCATTTGCCCACGCCAGTCCTGTTCTTACCACCCCCCCACCCCGACATGATGAAACACCAGCAGGTCTCATCAAAGCTAGACAGCCAGACTGCTGACTGTCAGACATCTCTAATGCTTAGAAAGAAAGTCATGTTTATTCAAGAGCACTATACTTGCTGACATTTCTGAAGAAGTGAAGAGGCAGGAAATTGCAATTAAAGCAGGGACCACGTAACCAAAGGAAGGAATGATGGGAATATAATTGACTTTTACATGGCTTGGGTCAGTGTTCAAAAGATCCTCTAATTTCCCTTACTGTTCAATTTTTTATATTTATTTTAGATAAGCATGTGCTCAGTATCAGTGGTAGATGCTCTAAATGAATACGCCTTGGTTCTTGGCTGAGGTAATTGCAGTGCTGTACTTAGTCTCGCTAAATCCCCTAAATCTTGAGCATTACTGTAGCTATCAGAGGCTTAGAAAGCAATAAATGGCCCTGAATATTGGTAATGTTAGCTATTCAGTGCAGATAGGGTTGTGTGGCATTAATGTCGGTAGCAAGAGCCACCGTCGAGCAAGAGTTTGATTCGCTGATAGCAGTTATGGACAATTATTTTTAACATAAAAGTATAACAGTAGCATTATGCTGTACCTAGGCTGGCAGTAATGGTCTATTAGTATTTCTAGATGTTTTAACTTTCATCAAGGTATGTTGTGTTTGGAGGACGTTAGTAGTCTAGAGTTAGTAGTCAGAGTTCAGAATCTGATGTCCTTTGCTTTTTAGGTATAGAGTGCCATTTAATTAGTGCAACTAAATATATTTAGTTTGAAGAGCACAGCACATTGCCTGGAGGCTAGAATTGTGTTTTTGTGTTATGTGAGAATGAGTGTAGCTGTTAGCCTTTAACACCTTTAATGTGTGTTAAGATTTGGGAAATTTTTCAATCTTATAATTTCGTTACAATTATACCCGTACTATTTTGTTTATTTCATCCCATTGTAATAGATGCCTAGAAGCTTGTATAAGCTGTTGGTTGTGGTTATCTAAGTACTGTTGTGCTAAGGAGGCAGTGTTACTGAGAACAAACTGACTACTGATAAGTATGTTAGCCCTGTAACTGTGAAAGGTTTGAAATAGCTCTATTGCCTGTTGATATATACATTTCTTATTGTTTTCATAGGCTTTTAAAAATACAGATCAAAATGTGGCCACAGCATAAAGATGATACAATTTTTTAATTTTTTTATTGTTCCAGCACAAAAAATGCCAAATCTCCTCTTGAAGACAAGTAATGCTAAACTGCTTATTGTAATGTACGTATAAAACAGTTTTCTAAGCTTACTTAGGTCGCATTTCAGTCACACCTGGAGCCCAATGAACTGTTGACATACGCTGTAAAAGCAGCAACACACAGTATCTAGACCAGCAGATAGATAGTTACCTCCCATCCCTCAACACATTTTTCCAGCTTCTATGTGGAAAAAGTCTAATTTATATGTAACAACAGATCAGTGGGAGTGAAGTATCCAACAATTGCTATTTTTACCATTGTTATTATGATTTTTAAAATTACTTTTATTTTTGAGTAGTTTTTATATTTTATATTTCAGTGTTAGCTTCCAGTGTGGGTTTGTTACTTATACTATAAATAAGTAACAAAATAACTTAACTTATCGACCTACATATTATATACAGTAATGTTTAGCTTTAATTCAGCTTTAATTTAGTTTCAGTTTACATTAAGATTTATGGTCTTTAACACTCAAATGACAGATGATGATGATTGAATATTCTCTTTTTTTAGTATTATCAAGGTGACAAGGAGGATCCTCTTGTCAAACACATCACAGCCGCCATGACCGTCAGCGAACAAAGGCGTCCACTAGATTGATCGATGTCAGGTCAGAGGATTGCAACAGGTAGGTGCTGCGTCACATTTTCCTGCACTGACAGTGTGTGCTTAGGATTTAAGAGATCAAATCAACACGTGATCTATGCAGACGCCGTGACAGCACAACTTTCTGGGAGCAGGATCGACCTGAATGTAGTAGTGACGAACGAAGAAAGGCGCTCCGACCTTCAGGAGAAGAGTGGAGGCTGAAAAGGGACACGCACGAAGGAAAAGAAAAGCCTGGGACATGGTGGAGACAAACACAGGGGGACCAAGCAGTCCAGTTTGCTAAATTGGCAAATGAGGAATGAGGACAGAAATCACAGCAGAAAAGGCCAAACTGACAATCAGTGAACAAAGCCGTCCATTAAGAGGGTCCAAACAAAAAAAGGGACATGGCAACCAAACTGTTCAGTAATTCTGGGCCATCAGTGGGGGAGTGCACTGATGCCACTGAACAGAAAGTGATGATGGAAGGAAGAAGGAAGTCCACGTTTAGGAAAAAAGTGGATACAGAAGGTCAGAGAAGGCAAGATGAGGTGGAGACAAATACAGGTAGGTTCTCCAACAGCAACACACGTCAATTTATTTTAAATCAATTCTCCATTAAATACCTTGAATCTGGTACATTTTCAAAGATTAGGTTTTATTTTCAAGTATGTCTGTTACTCGGGAACCTGCCTTTGAATGTTGCTGCGTTCCAAAATGTTAAGAATTTGTGGAATTTGAGTCCTCATGCAGGTTTCTATTTGATAACAGGAGATACGCTGTACTGCTAGACCATGCTGCCCCAGGTGGCCACTGCATCCGACCTCCTCACAGAGCCACTGCCCATTCGTTCTGTTCAGGGACATACAGATAAAAGCTCTTTACACAGCAGTCTTTATACTTTCTTCACATGGCCATGTTCATGCCATCATAGAGACAGAATGTCGAGTGTGTAGTACTGTAGTGTGTGTGAGTAATGTAAGGTTATGTAATCTGCTTGTGTGAAAGAGTACAGTATATACTACAAGGATGTGGACAGAACAGTGAGTCCATGTGCAGTCATCATGTGTTCCTGAATGTGCTTTGATTCCTCCCGTCTCTATTATCAAATGTTCTTTCGCAGGTTAATCTTACGTAACTCGAACAGCTGCTGCCCGGCATCTCCGCTGACAGCCAGGTGGGAGCAAGATATAACCTTTCAAACTCCATTTTGTTTTCATTTAGAAGTGGTGCGCCCAGCAGAGAAGCCTCGGGAGAAAGATGAAAAAGACATTAGCCCTCTCTAATTAGCCAGACACGACGGTATTCAAACAAAAGGCTTTTCACGCTTGAGAAACGAATCACTTCAGTCTATAAAACCCTCATTCTGTTTCATTTACAAAACAGCATACATCATTATTGAAACATAAAAGTACACATTTGAATTAGTGCTCCTTTGTCACAGCTAACTAAGCTCTTGACTTGTAAACACTATGTCCACAGTTGGCTGCTAACTTAAACAGCTGCTTGTTAATCGCCGTAATAGTGGGAGCTGTACCTGGAGAAACAGAGCGACTGTATGAGAACAAAGGTGTTTCAGGTTCACCATGCCTAATGCTGATGGATATCTGTTGTGTGTTACGGTGCATAAAAGGAGGAAGACTGAGAAAGGCAAGTGGGCGACGTAAAGTGTCAGAGAGCAAGAGAATATTTGAGAAACTAAGAGTCTACAGCCATGCTAGCAGCTCTGTGAGGCTGTACTTAGGCGCTTTGAGCTAAATGCCAAAGACAACGCTGACATGTCGTAAAGCAGCATGCAAACATTTGTTAATCAGCACAAAACACAAAGTGAAGCTGAGGCTGATGGAAATGGCATTTGGTCATAAAGTATTGGAAAAATTAAAATTTTCACCTGATGATGGTGCTAAATGAAAAGTCAGTGGATCAACAAAGTGATTACAATTTATCCTGAGGGGGCATGAATGTCTGTACCAAACTTTATGGCCATCCATCCAGTAGCTGTAGAGACATTTCAGTCTGGACAAAAGTGGTGGACCGACCAACAGCATGCTGCTAGCGCGGCTACATCAAGAAAAAAAAACATAATTCGCGCAAACCGAGTGCACAAAGACAAGGAAGGATTCAAACAGACTCACAATAATACTTTCAGATGTAAACTAATTCAGGGCCCCGGCGCGGCTGTCAGATAGGGAGATTAGCATTTGAAATGTATGCAATCTGTTGAGAAATCAAGTGTCAAGATAGATGCATCACTTCAATTAGCCAAACAGTCGCAAATGATTGCGCTACACAGCAGTCAAGTAGCTGCCTCACACTCACTACAAGTCTGGAGGCTTTGTCCTCTGAGTAGAGCTCAGAGCATTGTAATAAAGTGGAAGAGACGTACTGTACCAACAAGGTATCACAAAGGATTTATTTTGACATCACCGCCTCCTTCTCAATCCAAATTAGTGTGGCTGTATTTTGAAATGAAAGCGCTCCCTTCCAGTCTATTTTATATTTATAGTGACACATCTGTCAACACACTGGAGGACAGATTTCCTTTTGCTTCTGGGTTTAATCCAAAATTGACAGGTGAGGATTTAAAAACAAAACAAAAAAAACCCCACATATATCTTCACAGATATTCAGTAATGTTCCTTCCTGAAATGACTCTCACAATACATTTTTGAAATGAGAAATATAATTTTGTCAATTTGGATTCAAGTGAGCCGGCGCTTCAGAGCATTTCTACATTCTAAAGAAATGACTGCTGGAACAAATTCAACCAATCCAACCTAACCTGGGAAATAGAAAATATGGCTTCAGTGGTATGGATGCTGGAGGCTGACTTCACTGAGCTGGCTTTCAGACGTCTGAATTGTTACCCACATTTCCAATTTGTCAGTAATTGTCATTTATCCGACTTGTTAGCATTTTCTATATGGTTAACCCCCTTGCCAGCCTTTGTCAATGGCCTAAATTAGCTGTTACATATTTGTGGTGGTCTATTAACGAGCCAGATACAAAGACAAGCAGTATGTAGCTCCTTTTAATTATCTGACTTGATTGCATTAGATCCACAAGAGCAACAAAATACTTGGAGCAAATGCGCAGCAAAAACAGAATAATGCTTAAAAAGTAAATAAAAAATTTAAACCAGTAGATGCGTTTAAATCAGCTTCAAAAATTCATGTTTATTGCGGTTAAATAAATTAAAAACATGGTTTATATATTTATTTATTTTTTTGAAGAGCTGGTTGAAGGAAAATGGTCGGTGACCTTGGGCTCTAAACGGAGTTCAGTGTGTTGTCCAGTGGACAGAAGAGGAGGCAGGAACTTTAAATAGCTGACTCCAGCACAAGGACAAACACTCCGGGCCACTGGGCTAATACGTTCTGAGCCACACTGATCATTTGGCAGGACACGTCTATTCTATTCTATTCTGTTCTTGCCACATCTGGCCACTAAAGTCTTATGTAGTTGAGTCTGTCAGCTATAAAGGTAATCGATTAGTTCAGCTGTTCTGTTGCGAACTACCCTGAAATACTATTGTCTACAAATAACTTGCATGTTCCAATATATATTCTTTTAGTCATAAAACTCTCTTTCACCCTACTCTTTACAACAGTGTTCAAATCAGGAAGCTCTGCCACGTCGGCCTGAACAATCGAGAACATCCCCGCTGATCCCTAAAACCACCACCTCCATGAAATGCAGCAGTTTAGCCCTCGTCTGAAATTCAAATGAAGATTAATCAGAACTGCTAACAAGGCAGCTTGAGTAACAAGCCCTCCGAAGGCTGTGTGATTCACCGATCCACAAGAGAGGAGGAGGAGGAGGAGGAGGAGGAGAAAGAAGAAGAAAAGGAAAAGAGGAGAGGGAAGGGAGGAAGGTGAGAAAAGAGGTGGAGAGCAGATACTGGGACTCGGCAGTGTCACTTTAGGCCTAATAGACCAGGTCATTGTGTCTGTGCATTATGTATCTACATGTAATGAGACAATGGCTCATGTACACCCGCGATCGTACTGGACCTTGACTACTTCCGCTGGCTGTGTGATGTTTCTGCTGTGCGCTGCAGCCGTTAAACGACACGAAGCTCTGTGACAGGGCAGCAGTTTTGCTTAAAGTAAAAAAGATGGCTGCTGTACCACATTTTTAGAATGAAACCAGCTGAGCACACCTCAGACTGCCCGTAGAGATGTCTGGTACTTCGCAGTCAGTGTAAATCCAGCAGAGGTGGTCTATAAACCCAACAAGCCCTCCCAAAGTGCCCAAATAACACTTTAGCGCAGTCATTTGAAGGCTGCTCTAGATTGGTCCTCTTTAGTCCATCTTTTCTTCACAGTGGTCCAGTGGGAGTGGAAGAAGTGGGTGGGGGTGGGGGTGCCTCGTGAAGCTGCTCACTGCCCTCTAATGGCTCTACTAGCCTGGTAGAAAAGTAAACTGGCGGTTAAAACACCCAGAGTGAAATACAAATAGAGAGATACACAGTCAAACAGCAGTTTGTGTGTGTGTTTGTTTTCGATGGCTGTTGGATTTGTATTGCTGCTTGCATGTTTGTCTCTGCGCACACATTGCTGCTCTGCACGAGCCAGTCGAATCCCTGTGATGTATCCCCGTGGGAAAACCATCACACCCTGTGTGGCATGACCACACACACAGCAAGCATCTGATATCCTTGAGCATAAGCAACAGGAAACCGGTTGCCAATGGGAAGACGCTAACATAACAGTGTTATCAGGAAGCTTATTTTACCACTGATTGCACAGGACTGTATTTATTGTCTGTTTCATGTTCATTCTGCAGCACCACCAGCGTGAAATTCACTCATGAATATATATATATATAAATGCCTACATGTATTGACAGTCAGCGGTGGAAGAGGTATTCTGATATTTTACTTAAGTAACATCAGAATAAGTACAAAAAGTGAAAGTATTCATACTGCAGTATGACCCATTTCAGAATTATATTATATTATTAATGATGCATTGCATTTGGTATTGACTTTGTCATTACATACATATTAAAACTACTCCTTCTTGTTTGTGTGTCACTTCTCTGAAGTCTGTGAAGCAGGAGAGGGAACGCTACGGCTTTCCTGTCCTTGTTAGGACATACAGATGAAAACTAAAAGATAAGACGGTGTGCTGCATACGGTAATTAAAACGAAGATACAGGCATGAGCACATGCATTTCATCAATCATAAATAAGCTGTAAAAGTGTATTCAATATGCTTGTGAAACACAAACAAAAACTAGACAAAAAGATATTTGAAACGTAGCTGCTGAAGGCCGACAGCTGCTCAGAAGAAGCCCCACTTCTGAAACGCTTCCAGTGCACATTTAACCTTCGACAACCAACCAGAATGAACTGCAGTGGGGCAACACCTAGAACTCTGAAGACAAGATCAGCTATTCTGCAACTGTTCAAAACTGGGTATTACAAATGTAACAAGAAGTCCTATCCTAATATAAAGGTGCATTATCACACAATAAAGGTACTTACAGTACAATACATGCTGAGTGGACATTTGTAAAAGTGAAAAAGACAGTACAGAACCATGACACATAATTAACAAAAATATATCACAGTACAGCATGACTTTAGCTTAAACCCTCTGTCTCTATCTTTCCTTTTAACACACACAAACACAATGGCAACTTGCCAGGTGGCACATTGTCACAGCATGAGGTTTTGTGGTGCTAAAGGCGATGCAGCATGGCACTCTGTAAACTGTCATTTGGCAGCAGAAATGAAAGGACTGGATCAAACCGAGGAAGATCTTCCTCTCCCACACACACACACACACACACACACAGGCATGCATGCATGCATTTCGTCAAACACTCACATTTGAGCACGCACAGACACCAACATAAACAAATACACAGGCGCACATACAGTACATGGATGCATACAAATGTATCCACACATTGTGTTGAACCCTGGTTATCTGGAGTTGCAGGAGCACAGTGATGAGGTTAAAAGAAATCATTTAATTTATCAGTTTAACCTAAAACTAATTCAACAAAGACCAATAAGAGTATTTCCCATTAGTGTGCGTGAATGAATCTACTGCCCAGTTGGCAGGATTGAATTGGTAAAGTTTCCAAATGAAAAGCAGGAGTAACAGTAGCACACGCACACACATGTGCACACCAGTTAATTACATATCCTGAGTGTGTCATTGCTAACCACTCTGTCTTTATCGCTACTGAGTCACTTAGGCTTAGGCCAGCGGGGTCGGCTGCTATTTTAGCTAACACAGCAGCTTGGTGGCCTAACTCTGATAGAGGGAGGGGGTGCACACATCCACATAGTCACACGCATGCACACTACACACACACGCACCCCAATGTGTGCGAGGGTTAAGACATTCGTATTGCAGTTTTTAAATTGATGTGGGCCTCAAATGCTACATTTTCCTGCTCGAAGCCGCTCTTACCCAATCACCTCGAAAAACAGCCACCGCAGCATTGAAGGGATGAGAGCAACTTTTACTGTAGGTGCTGTAAGTCTAGGTAGCTTATCCAGTTGAAGGGCTTCGTTGCAAAAAAGCTGAATTTATTTTGGGAATATTGCAAACTTGTGTTCATTTCTCACTAAAACCAGGTATTTGCACTCTCAATACTCAATACTGGTTCCCAACCTTTTTTGTCTGATGCACCCCCCACAGCCCATCATGTTCCAAATGTGTTCATTTCAAATGATTTTCAGCTGGCTGTTACTCTCTAACTCTATAAATTATAAAATTGTATAGCTATTGTTACAACAATGTTTTTCATACAGTCATTGTCAGTGTTTAGGTCAGTTTGCATTTGTACTACTAGTTGGAGTGGCAGAAGCTGGACATTTCAACCATTACTTTACGCTATTCATTTATCCACCTTTAGCTAACTATTTCAACCATGTATCCATTATGTTATGCTAACAATTTCATCTGTTTGTCATTACTTTTAGATTACTATTTAAACAGTTAATTCATTATTTTTTAGGTAACTATTTCAACCATATATCTATTGCTTTAGCTAACTATTTAAACTGCTTATTCTATCTACAGTAACTGTATAGGCCTATATCTCGCTGCTTGCTTGCTAAATAGTTTTCAGCACTCTCAATGGCAATATGTGCTGCTCTGGTGTTAGAGCTGACTCAATGTGTTGATATATATTTTTTAACTCAAATCATTATTCCTATTTTTTTTTTCCCAAATCCACAATTTATCCATGTACAGGTACCTATGATTGGGAATCACTGCTTTAAAACATTGAGACTCCTTTTTGAAAGGCAAAGGTGATGCAGCAGAATGATATCAGTATTCAACAAATGAGACAGATTATGTTCAGTTTCATCACAGCTGATGTGTAAAACCTTTCAGTCTCCTTCACTGTCAGTCTGTGAAATACATTTGCAGCCTGTAAAAGGCACATTAGACAGAAACAGATTGCGAGACATGATGTGGCACAGTTCAGCGTGCATCATAGACCTACAGCCGCTGAGAATGCAGCTCTGGCTATATCATCACTGTACCAGACAAATAATCCATGGTGGTGCTTCCAGAGGTTGTTAGAGAGGATGAATTTATTTGTCAAGACAGAGGGTTTACGTCTGTGTTGGTGTGAAAAGGCAAAAGACTGTTAGACTGAGTCATCTCTCGAGTGGCACTCATGAGCGACGCTTGAGCAGCAGTTCTTCTTTCAGTGGCAATTTAGAATCTATTAAAAAATAAATTGGTAACCAGGTCTGTGCACTGGCCATAACCATGGCAACTGGAAATGCAGATATTTGTGCGTTTGTACTTGGGTATAAAAGATGACGCCTCACGCTATGAAACTTAAAGCTTGCTGTCAGAAAAAGAACAAACATGACAGGTGTTTTTAGAATATACAGTAAGTTCAACACTGAGGCCACATCCACATTAATGTGACTATACAGTATATGGAGACATCATTTATGTATGAAATCAGTGACATGTCTATTTCTGTTGTCAAACAACTGCATAAGAATAAATAGTTTATATATCAGGGTTTGTACACCTTTAAAGAGTAAAATTTAAGCACTTTTCAAGCACTTTTAAGGTGCCTAAAACAAACATTTCCAGATTCTCAAAGCTTTTATTATTAGATCTAACATACAATTGCGAACTGAAAAAAAAAAAAAAAACCTTTTCATTTTGGAGCCAATGTCAGTCAATTGAGCTCCAGTCCGCTCCGCGTCTGGCGTGAGATGGCAGGAGACAACAAATGAATATGACGACGGGATCATTTCATTTGAAATATTAAAAGAGTTTTGGCTTACATGAGTGATTGTGTCGATGAAACACCAGATTATGTTGAAAATCAAGCATTTTTCAAGGAGTATGTATTTGAATTCAAGCATATCCCTAACCTTGAAAACATAAGTTAAAATTAAGCATTTTCCAAACTTTCAAGACTTTGTATATGCTACCTCATTTTTAAAATTTCTAAATCAAATCATTATTTCATACTTGTGCAAATGTCCGACAACAAAACAGAAGAACATACTGTAATTGATAAGACGTGTGTGGCCTGCTTAATTTAAACATGCAGGGAGGAGTAGTAGAACCCTGCTGTACCAATACAGTGGTCTCATTGAAATGAATGAGGGGGCTGAGTTTTTTCATGCGGCGCTAATGTCTGTCTTAACACGGCATGACTGTGGAGATGGATTCAGAGCGACACATGTATAAAGTCTTGTCGGTCTTGGTCACCATGATGCTGTCAGTGGTGATGGGAAGACGTACAGTAGATCTGATGGGAGCTCCGTCCTGTTGGAGTTCAGCTTGATGTGATGAGTAAGCAGTCACAGTTAATTTAGGAAGTTTAGTTTTCTTATCTAGTAAATATATCCCTCACAAGTCTCCTGAGTTTTAAGTCATGCTCTAACTGTGTGAAGTCAAGTATAAATATTCACTTCCTGTGTAAATCCTGGTTACAGACAGAGAGAAGCTCTCACCTGCTAAGGGTAAAATAGATGCCATGTCGAAGTTCAGAACTGCTCAGCTCCATAATTGTCTGCACAAAGTTCTTATTTCAAGTCATCAGTGAAATTTAAAAAAAAAATATGACTGAAGAAGTTAAAGGATAGATCAGTTCTTTGTTGCAAGAGTTCAAATGAAGTGCATTCTTTAAATAGCCCTCGAATTTAATCTGTGAAGAACACACTGTTCCACATCTTAGGAGCAGGGAAGGGGACTTTTTCAGTCGCTAAGCGTCTGCGGCTGATAAATCCCAGTGTTGCTAAGCTACTTTTACTATTTCACCAACTGACTAAAATAAAACACGTCTCTTAAAGTATTAAAATGTTGTAAAATCCAGTGATTACAGGTCTTATTTTTCACACTGCAATGACCAGTTGTGGTGACGTCTGTTTAAGAATTCATCAACTGGTCTCCTACTCAATTTCTAAAGCTTTTTTTTCAAAATTGTTTTTAGTAAATGTGTTGGTTCCCGGCACGAATTCCACATGATGGCATTTTTGCCTGCCAGAGTAACTTCAAACATCAAACATGCCAGTCAGAGCCAGCATTTAACAGCATGTTAAGTAAACTGCAACACCTGCACAGTGACCATGATAATCTCTCAGCTAAGATCAGCTGTGCCTGCTGTGTTTCTTAGCTGGAAGATTAATCATGGTCAGTGTGCAGGTGTTCTGATTTATCTTCTCAGCTGGAGGAGATAATCAAAAGATTACAACGAAAATTTAACTGAAACTGTTAAAGGGGTAATTCTGGTATTTTTTAAACCTTGGGTCCTATTTTTTTTTTTTTTTACATATTGTGGGGTGCCTAATAGGTACAAAAAGTTTTAAAATTGGTCCAGTAGATTGCCTCAGCCGGCAGCCGCAAAACGGGCTGCAATGGCTGCAACGTAATCCTTGTGGGCAATTGCGCCCGTCAAAGTATGTCCACTAAAAGTGCTTGTTTTTGCCACTGACTCTGGTTCAGATTGTTATTCGTGTCTGACAACATTATGCAGAGGATCCCTGCAGACAGACCATTTTGTTAAAGAGTAAGATCCTTTTTGTTTAACCAGAAACACTGTTGTCTTCCTGCAACAACTCACCTCTCACGAGATTTCAGAGCGAGACTTCTCCTTGAGCAAGGCTTCTGCTCCCGTTAAACACTTCACGCTGAGTAGTGTAAAATGAATGAATCCATGTGTCATCTGAGGAGCTGTACAAGTGATCAAAGTTTGATTTATTGCCGCCAAAATTGTTGGTTGTGACGGACCCAAATCATTTCCTGTTGCGAAGCTGCGTTTTCCCTGTTGCTGTGAGTCGCTTGCAAGGACTTTTGTTGAGTATGTATAGTATTTTCCATTTCCCCACCCAACATATTTGGATCCCTCCGTTGCCTCAGCACAAACTTTAAATTGAAACTGATTTACATCACAGTTGCCAGTGCCTCCACAGTGCATCTCAAATCCTCTCCAGAGACATCCTGAATCTGCGTGTTATCCTTCATTGTGACAATAATGCCGTTGCAGTGCAGCTCCTCTCTTCAAAAAAAAAAAAATTGAATCAGGAAATTGATTTCAGACATGGGCTTTAAATCCCACGAAAGTGCCGTGAAGTCTGTCTCGACATTTCTGCCTTAGTGATCCCAGAATGTTGGAACGTGTGCCAGTGTGAGCCCTTGATGAAAAGGACTCACGCTGGCAAGTGGTGGTTTATAGGCCTGTAAATCGGCAGAGTTAGGAGGGCATGGGGAGGTAAACAGCGTAGGCTGATGCTATAATAGTGACATACTGTACAAATAAATAGCAAACAGCTACAATATGTAGAGGGGAAAATGGCTGTGAGGAAAACTCTAAAGGAAAAGTTGATTTTATCTTCTCTGCTTCAGTGTGCTCCAGCTGCGTCTTTGTTGGCACGTCTTCAGTCTTTCATCACACATTAGGTTAGATGTGTGTGTGTGTGCGCACACGTGCACAAGTGGGCACCTTCCCGCGACCATTGTTGGTTTTAATGTATTTTTAATTTCCCATGAAGTGACTGGAGTCCTCAGTGACCGGCACTCCATAATTGGCTGCCTGTGTGAACATCAGTCAGCCTAACGAGAGCGAGGGAGCTTCTACTGCGGGCTGCTGCATGTGCACACACACACACACACACACACACACACACACAGGTATGTACTCACATTTGCAAGTGAATGCAGCCTGGCTGTCTTTTCTGTCTTCTCCTTTCCTTCCTGTCCTCTGAAAAAAACCACACACACACACAGAACAAGTCTCGTCAACCAAGCTAGTGCTGCCATTTCCTCCAGAGGGATCAGACAAGAAGTGTTTACCTGTTAGACTGTGTGTATGGGAACTGTGTATGAATACAACCGACACAATTAGCTACACGCTGCACATTAGCACAGCTGTTAGCCGTGGCCGGCTCGCCGCGCTGGCTAATGCATGTGCAGACACACTAGCACACAAAATGTATTCATTACACACATACAACAAGCAGGAGAAGTGAATCTGGGTTTGATTGGAAGCATCTGCATTATTTCTGCATTTTCATTATAATGAAGAACTTCATTCTAGGCTCGCTGGGGGACAGATCACTACGCTGCAGAAATGTGCTGCTGCAAGGTTTCTAGTTTTAGATAGATAAGCACTGGGGACACTGAAATATATCATACCTTGAGTTTGACTGCAATTGGACATGGAATATTAAGAGATGCAGTGATTTCTCTCTGCTCATACACAAACACAACAGTACTCGCAAATGTGCACACACGCGAGGAAAACACCCACACAACATGACGCCTTATTCAAAGCAATTTTGTCATATATAGGATTTATTTACACTTTCTATTTACAGATTTTTGTTTCAAAATCTTCTCTGTACACATTTTTAAATTCAAGAACCACTATTCCTGTCACCCACACGCTCTAGTATTAATAGATTTTTCCGAGTACTCAAGAGGCAAAAGACATGGGGGAGGATTTTTTTGTTTTGTTTTTTCGGTTTGGTTTTCATAAATGTATTTTCATGGCTGGAGAAGTAGAGAAAAAGGAAAAAAAAAAACTCTACAAGAAATGAAAGCAGCTGAAAATGTTACTTAAGGATACCCTCCTGAAGATGCTCCAAACAATGTTTGAAGTTGGCCTGTGCGTGTGTGTGGGGGGTAATAGAAAAAGGGCTGCAGCCAGATAACACCTTGGCCTTCATCACCATGGAGACAGAAGGCATCAGGCAGGCTAACTTGACATTGGTAGCATGTGAATGTGTGTTTATTAAACCATGTCTTTTCACAGAAGTCTGAGTAGGCAGCTACTTCTTTTAAAGGGAAATTACTGTACATAACATTAGAGCAAAAAAATAGAGAAACTCTTCTAATAATTTGAAAAGAAGAAGGGGGCGGAGGGTCAAAGCTCTGTTTGCCCATGACTCACGCAGGCACACACACACACATTCGCAGAGAGTACAGTAGCTGTCAACCTCCAGCGTTATTTACTGCCCCGGGCTGTCCCTGGTCACCACTGGCATCAGTTTCTTTCCTCCCAGTGTTCAACATTAATGTGTGCAATAAGGCAACAAAACTTCTTGAAAAGTAGGGCTTTGGATAATAAATGGGATGATAATTGATTGTTTGTGAATCCCCTGTCCCACTTAGTTACTGATGCTACGCCTGTCAAGCTTTCCATAATCGGCACATGTGCAGTTTACACTGATAACGCTGGCAAATGTATCACTCAAAATTCTTAGTCATTTTTGAAACTCTGGATCTTGATTTCAGACAGAGGCAGACAAAAGCAGCTTCTCATTTCTAGCTGCCGACTGTTGAATTTGCTGTTGCTGGCAGATTTAAAAATGAGTTGATTTAAAAATGCTGTCTCTGGCTGACTTTTTAGCTGACTCTTAAAGGGCTTAAATATGCACTTGATGGCTACATACACGAGATTGTGGTAAAAGACTGAGGCTAAAGCTAACAGGTCCCAGGCAAAAAGTTAGCATCCTCACCAGTCGATGATCCATGCAGAAGACTAGCTAGTTTGTCCTACTATTATAAGTATGTAATGTAAGGTCAGACCCTGTTTGGCTGCTTTGCTTAAATACTTGTTTGTATTTTTAAATAGTATGTTTTCACTTTTAACATTACAAGAGAAATAGGAGTTTGGGATGAGGACTAACCAGTGATTTTGGCAAATGTAACGCTATCTCGGGTAACGTTGGTAGGTGTTGCGGGTGTGTAAACGTCCCCAAATCCAATAAAGAGCAGGACAGAGCTGCCAACGTTAGCTTAAACTCTGATAGCATCCAGGCTTCCACATAGTGGGGAAATTATGTAATCTGTAACCGCACAAACTAATGTTGTTAGCTAATGATGTGCTCCTTGGCCTTAAAAGTAACTCCAGGTTACTACTGTAGGTAGTAAAGACTAACGAGTGCAGCTAACGTCACTGTTTAATCCATTCCTTACATTTCACCTCTTGTATTTTTGGTTCTTACTACAGACCCATGCACACTGCTTCAACATGTGGAGAAATCCAAAGCTTGACAGGCCTCCTGTGTCTGGTTACAGTTGCTAAGCCTTGAATGGACAATCGCTGTTCAGGGGAGGGGTTTAGCGAACGATCAATTGCCAAGTTTGAACTATTAAATGCCCAGAGTATTATTAAACAGTTCATGTTGGTGGCTAACACACCCAAAAACTAGATGTGCACACAAAAAAAGACATTTTCTGTCCTTTCATAGCAAATTCATAATGTCATTCTATTGCTTGCAGAAATCGAAAACCTTTCAAGTTCATTTGAGGTCAAAAACATAACTAGGATGTTGTCTCATGTCTCCAGAGTCAGGCACACAACTTAATAGGCTTGTCATGTAAACAGCATAAAAAAAGAAAACCCAAAAAAGCAGAAAAAGACAAATCTTTAAAATGCTGATTGAAAGAATATATCTCATACAAAACGAGAGAGAGAGGAAAAAAAAGACTATAGACTTTTAAATTAAGTGCAGTTTCACCTTGTCAGAGAGCATGGGAGATGAGGGGCTTGTGAAACTGGTGCAAAAAAATAAAAAAAATAAAAAATAAAAAAAAACACCCCAACGTATGATCAAAGACTGACAGCTCTCATAGAAAAAGCGCTGAAACTTCCAAAGAAACACAACGCCGTCCCTCTCTCCTTCCATCTCCCCTTCACACACCTACGCACACCATCTTTGCTGGCTGGGGTGACAATAATGGATCCTGGCGGAGTCGCGACAGGAGGCTCCGAACGTTAACAGCTTTGTGTTATGTCATGAATGTCTGATTACCTCACCCCCTTCTCCCAACATTACACCAATATGGTGCTACTGACTTTGGGTAAGACTTCCTATGTGCTCTATATGAACAGAGCAATGTACGCAACTAAGGCGGGAAAAAGACAAAGACAAGACCAGTGTTAAACAGGGGGTCACGTGTACAAGAAAAATAAGGTTGTATCTAAATGCGCCTGCTGTTTTTGTTAATTTATGTGCAGCTCGCTACATGCAAAAGTATTTTTCATTAAAGGGTGAGTTTAATAATTGTCATCTGTTCAGCCTGTCAGGTTAGAGAGGAGTTCGGACCAGCTTCTCCCAGTCGGCGAACGACGTTAACAATGCATTTCCTGTCCAACCAAAATCAAATGTAACCACAACATTTAAAGCCATGATTCTACTTTATTCCATCATGTTTTGTATTTACAGTAAAGACCTGTTGGGGAAAAAAAAGGCGATGGCGCACACAGCTGCACCCTGATTATCTATTGTTTTTTTCCGATAATATGGAGGATAACGAGACTGACGGATCCTGAAGCTGAGTGAAGAGAGAGCTTTGTATTGTAAGTGTGTCTGGTACATCTCCAGGATGTCACAGTCTCCAGTATCTCTGCTGATCTGCACTGGATGAACTGGCAAGCTGTACAGACTACAAAGTTAGAACAGACTATTTTAAAGTGCACACTAGCATGGAAGTTATTTTATTATTTTTTTCTGCAGCCCCGTGCTGGTTACACATGATTCAATTAAGAGAACCAATATGGATCAAACATGTGTAATTGCTTTTTAAAGGCGCAAGACATCCTTAAAGATAGAGGCTGCAAAAAAAACCCTGCTGCTTTCAGATGTTTATAGGCATTAAAATGAACTTTGTGGCATATTGACAAGAATCGCTCACTAATGTTGAGCTCAGTACAGACTGCCTTACTGGTGTTCTCACCATAACGTGATTTAAAGTTGTATTTTTTTAAGGTGGAACTACAGTTTGAGGAGTGTGTAATCAAAAGTGTTTTTTGAAGTGTCTTTATTTGGGCTTAATCTGTAACTGTTGCAACTTTCCTTCACACTTTTCATTTGTCCTCGTTGTTGGAATCACCAAACTATCAAATGAGTGACTCGGCGCTGAGAACAGATCACAGACGTGGTCCTCTGAATCAAAGCCTAGTCTCAGCAAAATGCCAACTACACCTACACTGAATCAACAGACAACGCATTGGAACGCTGCATGTCACGTTTTTTTTTTTTTTTTTTTTAAATTCAGCCCAAAAGAAGGAGAGGAAGGGGTGAGAAAAAAACAAATAAAGAAACTATGTATAGATTAAGGCAAAATTGTTCATTTGGATCTTCAAAAACAACCCTGTGAAGAAGCACTTTTTTTTTTCCTATGAATACCAAATTTAGCTTGGATGATTCAATTCCTGAATTGAAATGCAAATTGTTTATTTTGATCCCACACCGATGTGCATGTTTGTAAGTACCCGCAAAAGTATGTTATTAATCCCTCTTGTCATTACTTGAGTGTTATTGTGTGTTCTGAGGTAGTCCTGGGTTCGGGGGTGGGGGTGGGGGTGCAGTTAATATATAAGCAGGTCTAAGGAAAACTTAGAGAGTGGGAATAAGCAGCTTTCTTACTCCTAATGGCTTACTACCTTCTGTGATGTCGATGTGACTCTGGTGAAACTGCAGCCTCTTACCACTGTTTGTCTTACACTCAAAAAACGCTGTGCTGTTGCAGTGGTGGGAGGATGAGATTTTTTTTGGGAGGGGGGGCTAAGTTGGTGTGTGTGGTTTGAGGAGCAGGGAAACATGCTTCCCCTCACAGACTGACAATCTCTCTCTCTCTCTCTCTGTAAGTTCTAACGGGTTTGAAGGGAAACAAACTGTGTCCCTCTCGGCACAAAGCAGGAGAGAAAGGGGGAAAAAAAGACGGAAAAAAAAGACAAAAAAAAAGCAATGTCATGTTCCTTCAGGTTGTGTTGTGACCAGGACAGGGGGCTCAGATATGTAAACCATCTAGCGCAGTGCCCTTTTGCCATCTTTCTTTGTCTTTGCAAACTGAAAAAACAAAAGGTCACATTTTTGCCTCCAGGAACGAAAAACAATGTATTGCCATGGCATTGGAAATAACAATTAGCAGAAAAGAACATTTTTTAAACCCCCGGCAGTGCTGAGCAACAGCTCATGGTCCTGCATCAGGCCTGAGGTTGTACTTTGAGGCGTCAGCTTGAGCGGGCCGAACCCCAACAAAAAGTTGTAGTCTTTGACGATGACGAGGGTTCTGCACTGGACTGAAGGAGTGTACGTTTCAGAGCTGATCAGAGAAAAATAATTTTAAAAAAGGCTCCACATCAACATGTTAGAATGCTACACAGCACGTCCTCTCAAGTCATTGGTTGATTCAAATCTCTTAGTAGCTGAAAGGCCCATTGGGCGATATGGGGAAAGGGGGGTTAAGAAAAGGGGAGGTCCCTCCATGTAGGAATAGAGGCCTCCAAGTTCAGTGGACGACTGCAGGGCAGGAAAGGAGGAATAAGAGGAGGAAGAGGAGGGGAGCAGCTGCAGAGAGCCACGCTTATCATCTCTTGTAGTGGTTGGGCGCGTCAGCGAAGGCAAACTTCAACCTGTAGGCTTCAGCCAGCAGTACGCTCACTTCCTCGTTGCCCCAGTGCATTGTGGGAAGGTTCTGCAGGAGGATCATCAGACCCTGTTGAAAAACAGAAAGAACAACAATGTACATTTGAATGTATAATTGGAATGTATTTCACGTAACACATTGCTCCTCTGTTTCAGTTTTACAGTTTGTTCAGTGACAGTGAGAAACTATCCCAGGCTCAGGTCTTTATTGGACTGTATTAGCTGTGTAGTCTGATCCTGGAACATTAAATGAGGACACGATAGAGAACACTGACTAATACCAGGTGGTATAACATATCCAGATACAGATCGCATGTTAATACCAGGTATAAAATGGGCCCAAAAATAAGGAGCTGCTTGTTGCATTTGGGATCCCACAAAGTATACCCTTCTGGTCTGGTATGTACAAGTGTAATGCTAGTGTAGCATACAGGCACAGTTACACTTGATTTCTGCCTCTTTCTGTGTGTTTGAGTGTGACTCAGGTGTTATTAACTCAGTCAAAGTGGTTTTATAACAGCTGTGAGACAGAAAGTAGTAGGGTGCGGGGTATGGGAGAAAAGGAAAAGAAAAAAATCAGGAAAGAAATAAATAAAATGTCAAGTACAATTCAGTGGAGCTCAAGCCTTTCCCCAGATTCCTGTTCTGTACATTATTATATAAATAAGGAGACAGACAACAGCAACACACACCCTCCCTCACACACACACACACACAGAAGCGAGTTCAATCTCGCCGACTAATGCCTCTCTCTCTCAAAAGGGGAATGAGGCTGGTTAGCAGTGAGACAGACTGATCCTCTGTGTGTGTGCGTGTGTGTGTGTGCGTGTGTGTGCGTGTGTGTGTGTGTGTGTGTGTGTGTGTGTGTGTGTGTGTGTGTGTGTGTGTGTGTACGTGCGTGCTATGGATCAGTGTCCCGGGAGCTTTCATCATCAGGGCTGAAATCATTGCCGTGACATCAGGGTTTACAACCAATCATGGTGTTGATAATCACATCGAAGGACAAATCACGTTGGGTCTTCTGATGTCTACACTCATCTGACTCCCGAGCAGTTTGCTGCCATGTGAAATGTTACAAAAAGTGTTTTTAACACCGGTTAAAGTATTTGAACGTAACCGTAATGAATTAAGTGTCACAGTGCTTCTAAATTTGTATGCACATTCCTTCTTTATCTTTCTACAACTGCCGAGAAAGTCAAACTACACAAAACTTTAAGTGGGTATATTCGCAACAGCGGGGCACTTTGTATTATTTTACCCTCCGACGTATTAAATTGAAGGTGTTTGGCTCCATTAATTTTTTCCTTCCTCGCACGTTTTTAATGAGCCGGTGAGACGACCCTGATGACTTTTCAACAGAAAGTATTTGTATTCCAAGTGAGGGTGGAAAAGTACAAGTTTTCTTCAACTAATTAAGCTCAAAGCTGCAATCCTAGCCAGGTTTTACAGATTTTGGCTGCAGCTGTGTTTCACCTATGTCTCCTGAATAACTTAAGGTTGAACCCAGCTGAATCTCTGTTTTGACATATGCAAAATTTTTTAAAGTTTCTCTTAGCTGGGTTAGCTGGTGATTATTTTGTTGACTGGCTTCCATGAGCCTTGGGCTCCTTGAAATGTGTTAAAACCCTGTTGGAGTATTTCAAAAATTCACAGGCAGTGAGCGAGCGCTGCTAAAAAACCAAAAATAAAATGCTAACAAAGTCGGCCCCCGGTGTCGTCAAACATAAAACAGGACTCTCAGTTCATGATCAGACTCCCTCTAAAATGCTGCTCCATATCACTATCATCAAAATCCAGCTGCTTGTTAATTCTACAGTTTAAAAAAACACTATAATAGACTCTCCTTTGAGAAGAAGACCTGGACCTTGACTTTGAAAGGTTGACCTAATGACATCCCCGTTGGTTCAGAAAGACGCACTCCTCTGAAGTATTTTCACTCTGAGGGATGGAGAGAGACGGAGAGCGGAAGAAAGGGAGAAGGCAGCCTGATCAGAATTCAGCTTGCCTCTCTCTCATCTGTATTCAACGGAGCATCACTATCAGCTCTCCCCTTTCATCACTCACCCTCTCTACCATTCACACACACACACACACACACACACACACGCGCACACGTGAAGACAATCAGAAAATAAATAAAAATGAAAAACAATGTTTGAACTGCAGATGTCTGTCAGGCTGATGAAGCTGAATTCAAATCACTAATAACAAATATTTCATTTCAACAGAACAAAGAGGGAGCAGGTAAAAGAGAAAATTAATTATTAAAAAATAAATAAAAAAACAACTAATTGAATTGCATGTAGTTCTTGGGTCTGTCATCACCCTAGCGTTCCTGGATGCCTGGGGCTAGACACTATGTACCTCCCATACTGTACTTCACTGCCCCAGGCTCTTCAGGAAAAAGGAAAGCTTTCCTATGGAATAACAACACTGTATCCTGGCTACACGTGACTTGTAGCGAAATTAACATATGGTGAGGAGCATCGCTACACTAAAAGAGTCTTCTTTACAGTTTTTTTAAATGAATGTTGAAGGCTTGACATCAGTGGACAGATTTATTAGCCTAACCAAATAATTGAGAAGCTGTTGATGTTGCTTAAGAGCAAACCTTTAATACAAGGGATGGGGAACGTTGCTAATAAATATACTGACAACAGTAATGTAATGTAAATTAATTTTATATATATGCCGTGCCGTGATTTGAATCACAGGGTAAAGTATGGAGTGCTGAGGTTACAGGGATACCTGTTGCGGTGAGTTTTAACAGTCTGGGGAATTTGCCATCATTACATCTGTACCTAGTGAGACAACTAACGCTAGCTAGCCCCCCTCCCCCCCTCCTTCGTATAATATGAGACGAACACAGCACTGAATCAGCAGGTGTTGAAATAACATGGGATTCCTTACATTTCTTAGCTTTGGGTGCTTTACACTGCACAAGGGATCCTTCCTGATTTTGAGATGGGGCTCATTTTGGAGGTTCAGAAAACTTAAACAATCTGAGAATCTCTCAGATGACCAGCTGATATTAGTAGGGACAGCTTACATCCCCACCTTATACATAAAATGTCCTCCTTGTAGCCTGTTATGGCCTCCACAGAGATGGAGATGGGTAAGTGGTAGGAGGGAAATTTACCATGTGCTACCATATCTTTATAAATCAATAATAGGCACTAATTGCTATGCTACAGGAGAAGGACCAACCACTGTCTAATCAAGTGCTGCTTCGAGTGTTACAGCCGTTGGGCAACACACCCAAATAAACATACACACGACACACACACACACACAAACACGAGTGCACTCATACACACCCATAGTGACTGAGGAGCTTCATTAAGAGCATATTTCTGCGTGGTAACCATCTGCTGGCTATCACTTCTGTTGGGCTAATGACTTTAATACGGTTTAATTGCATACATCTCGCTGTCAGGGGGGAATGCTGCACTCACTCCACTCCACACAGGTGGCAACACTCCACGCTGAGAGGCCACAAGTGTCTGTGTGGAAAAGCGTGTGTGTTTGCACGAGGGCGAGAAAAAAAATAAGGCATCTGTGCAACCCATGAAATTTAATGTATGTTTAGGATGTGTTTTTGGGTAGTGAAAGCCTGTGTATGCAATTAAAAACGAGGGAGGGGGACTAAAGAGTATGAGGAGTGGCGTAGGGAGATGTATGCATGTTTGTTACGGTGTGTGTCTCTGTGTATTAGGAAGAAATCCACAAAAGAGAGTGTGTGGGGGGGGGGTGCTTGTGGTTATTCAGGCATGAATATCCATTTATACCACAATACTAACAAACACATTGATCCAGCGTTACTGTATACAGTACGCTACAAAAAAAAAAAGGAGGCAATTAGCTCTCCATCTCCTACGCTTGGCAAGGCTTAAAGTGGTTAAAGGCTATTGATACTGAGGAGAAAGCAGATCGTCAATAGAGTCGGTGCTAAGGCTCTTTCTTCAAAAAGCGAATGGGATAACACAACGGTTACACAGAGAGCCAAGGCCACTGTCAAGTGAAATGTACTTGCTGTGCGTATAGTTATTGTTTTAACCTGCATTTGACCGGGGTGAGCTGATTTAACACGCTCTCTCCTCATCTCCGCTTCACATTTGCAAAGCCACACATGTTCGGTGTAAAATCTTCCACCTTGGCGAGCGAGTGAGCGAGCGAGCGAGCTGCTGATGACACTGCGTGGGAAATGGCAAATCTTAAAATGGGTGTGCAGTAAGTAAAACAAAAGCCGCGCAATAACATGAGGCAAAGCAGGGCTGATGAAGAAACCACATTTCGAAATATGCTTCACCAGGAAGGTTAAGAGTCATATTTGTGAGCATGGAGTTGGATGAAACTATGTTATGTATGCATGTGAGTTACAGATGATTATTAGTTGTAAGAGCCGAAGCCCCAAATGGAGTCAGAAAGAAATATTACTTCAAATACTATTAACGCAGTGACTGAAGCTATCTGCCCTCTCTCTCTCTCTCTCACACACACACACACACACACACACACACACAATTAAAGCCCACTCTTCCTGTGAACCAAATAGTCTATTTGCTGGCAGAATGAGATGGTGCTAAGTGAAGTGAGTACAATGAGTGCCCAAAGTCCTGCGAGGTGCCTCGCTGCATTTCCTGCGGTGACAACTACAGCTCCCTGCAGCAAGCAGCCAAAGCCCTGGAGAAATTAATGGCTGAGAGATGACAGGTGTTGACGTGCACAAACACACCAACAGACACACACTTGTGGCTAAAAATGGCAATCGTCTGTAGCGACTGTTGTGTTTCTTTGACATGTATCATTCCACCTCCGACCTCCTTCAACCAACACATCTGCATGAACACACGCATAGAGATGAGGGTGCATGCACACACACAGGCCGCCACCTACGTGAGCAAACACTCCAGGTTGCTGGTGGTGGTAATGGTGTTTTGCAGCACCCTGAGGTGTAATGGGCCCAGGCACTGCTCTGTCAGGGCCATTAGCTTGCTGTAATTCATATAATTACACAAAATGGGCACTCTGGCAAACAGTGGGGGCTAATGTAGGAGTTGGGCACTGTAGCATGTGGAGGTAAGAGCTGACACAGGATGGCACAGCCAAGTTGTCTTGGCTCTGGTAAAAAAAACTCAGTGGATTAATTAATAGCAGTAGCAATTAAAAGAGTCCCCACACTGCTGCAAGAATGGCACATCTTTGCTGTGGTTGCAGCGCGCTTGAGCTGCAGCATGGCATGTGTTACAGTATAATGTCAGTAGGGGGCGCTCAGCTTACCCACAGCTTTACACAGGTAAACCAGTGTGGTTGTAGCCTATAGGGCTTGGGATTTGATGTCATGTGATGCTGCATTCAGATTGTTCAGGGTTTAAGCCGCCATGCATACTGTGCTGTTCAGTGCAGCACACTTGAACGACCAAAACCTATATGTACTCAAACAGTTCCACAACGTGCTGCTTTACAACAGCCATACTGTACAGTAGTTACTGTCATTAAAACACTGTAATGTCCGTCTCCACAGCCTTTATGGGCAAAAGACAGCTGCACATCCATCAGTAGAAAGCACAGAAAATTCCCTGTGATCATAACTTGGCATGGTTACATGCTTTTGCATCACCAATCACTGCAGACTACAATAGATTTTAAAAAGCGGCGCACATGTACAGCAACCTTCCGTTTACCAGTTTAGGTACTGTAAAATATATAAAAAATATAAAAATGAAATGAAATAAAAGTCACGGAAATATTAAAAGGATTGTTGATTCATAAGAGAGAGAGAGACGTTAACACCTGCCTGTAGGGAAAGTCTGAGGGTTTGAGGAATGACTTCCCTTTTTATCCAGAGCTTATACCTTTCATATTTTCACAGCAGCGATCAAGCTTCCTTTTGTGATTCAATCGTTATTTAATCTTCCTGATGTCATGTGAATCAACATAAATACAGGTTAATGACAACAGCTGTGCTGTGCCATTAGCTATGTTCACCAAAAGCTACTGTGTTTTAATGCAGCTGAATTTACAATATAGTTGTTCTTATGTACTTTTTTTGGTTTGTTTCTGTTGTCAGAAAATAGAACAAGTATGAAAAAGTGATGCGACGCTGCTCATAAAGACTACCTGTTAACAAGAAGGTATTCCCGAGCTGCTGCGCTGCAGATCAAACTGTTACTTTCAGGATAAATCCTCAGTTAACTGTGGCATAGTACTGTAAAAAAAAAAAAAAAAAAAAAGACAAAGAAAAAAGGATAGGGTCACAGTCTCTGTCCAAGGTGCTGAAGCTGGCACACCCGCACAGCACAATTCCCTCTCCAACTTTATATACAACTCATTTGCAACAGCAAATACGTGTTGAAGGAAACGAAATGCCAACTGAATTATGTTACAGGACTAACATAATTGTTTTCTGTCAAAACTTCTGACCCCCGTGTAGTGACTACAGCATTATTAAACTTGTTTTATGGTTATGTTTAGACACTGGCATCACTTGTTTATGTCACGACGAGCACGGACTCAAGGATGCAGACCCCAGACACAGGAGTACAAAAAGATAAGATTTTATTGCCAAAAAAGGGCAAAAGGCAAAAATCAAAGTTGGAAACCAAAATCAGACTCAGAAAACAAAAAATCACTTCACTAGGAAGGAGCAAAAAGACTATGGAAAAAATGCCAACAAAGTAACAAAGGAAATCCCAAAAGCACAAGAACACGGGGAAAAACTACTTAGCTGTTGTAGAAAGAGCTAGCACGCTTGGACAATGGGACAAGACGAACTGGCAAACAGACATGGGAGCACAGAGACTAAATACACAGGTGGAGGACGCTAACAAGACACAGGTGAGAGACATCAGGGTAATTACACCAGGGGAAGGCACACAGGGGCGGGGAGAGAGGTGCTCAGGAGGGACAGCCAGAGCATGACAGTTTACGGTAAGGGAAGATCCTGGACTTGCTTTAATACAGAAAAAGTCTGCAGTGACTTCAGACACTTTAACATTTAACCAAAACCACAATCTTTCCCTAACCTTAAGCAAAGTTTTTGTTGTCGAAACGTAACCACAGAAGGGAGTCTGGATGCAAACCCCTGTGTCTGGAGTCAAAAAAATTAAGAGACACTTTGCGACTGGGAAGTCATAGCTGATTTGGTTCAGCACCTTGGAAAGAGATTGTGACCCTAATTTCAGGTTTTATGAGTTTCTTTTAATGTAATATATAGTGTTTACATTTAAGGGACTATATGGGACTATATCTAAATATTAAAGACCCACATTCATACCTATCAGTTTATTTGACTTTTACATTACATTACATTACTATACCACAGTTGAAACAGCAGGACCCAAATTATTCATGCAGTAAAAACGTATTCCATTGTACTAATGGACCATTCGAGGGAATTGAGCCAGGTTCAGTTTTAAGCTGATAGAGAGACAGAGACACACATTCACACCTCGCCTGTCTTTTGTCTTGGAAATGTCAACAGCTGCCTCTTGTGACAAGGGGGGTGGTTTAAGCTGTCTTCAGCCCATTAAGAAGAGACTGTGCTGTATCTCGTATTTTTACAGTACTATACAATTAAGCAGTAGTACCCACACTCACTCGTCCTACAGTAAAAATGTTTTGCTTGGTTCTACTAGTGGGCCATTGGTGCAATGGTCAGCCCCCACAAACTAAGCAGACATTTTTAAATTCCCAACTGTTTAAAATCGTGTGCTACGAATGACTGAATAATATTTTGAATGATATCCATGGAAAGGCAGTCGGATCTGTTTGGCAGGAAGGTTTGGAGGTTTGAAGGTTTTATACAGCCTTCATCATCATACATCTTCAACCTCAGCATGAACAAAAGACTAAAGTTCAAATACATTTTTCAAGCAATGGCACCTGTTGCTGAAATAGATGCAAAACGAGCGTTTTATATACCCCAAGCGGCTCCGTTCTCACTAGGAGCGCACTATGCTGGGAGAAAGTCCAATTAGTGATGAAATACGATGAGATATGCAATCACAGACACATTTTTTTTTTTTAAATTTACATTTGAAGCTTGTGGTTTTTATTTGCCTTAAGCATGTAATAATTCACACGCTGTAATATAAAACAGATGTGCAACCCTGTGCTTACAGTAACAGATTATGATTACGAACAATATACAGTGCTGGACTCCTCACTGCATACAGATGTAGTCTCGAGCCTTTGAGACTCCTGGTGGCAGAAAAGAGAAGAGCATCTTGGATTTTTTGAGGCTGGAGAATACTCCAGTTGCTAGCCGTAGCTACGTATTTAGCGTACATTTGACTTTCTCATCTAACTCTGCAAGAAAGCTGATTATAGCGTATTTATCATAATGTCGAACTGTTTCAAATAAGGGCCTGCGACTGTTTTAATCCTAGAGTCAAACAAAACTGAGCTAAGACAATAGGGCCAATTATGTATTTTTGCTGTCTGGAAATTTCATACAGCCCTGAAAAGTACTGAAAATAAATAAATAAATCCAGACAATTTTCTCATTTGACATTCATATATTTCGAACATGCTTAATGTGCAGTAGATGAACATCAGTCCAGGATTGTGTAAACCAAACTAATTCATGAAGTCCTGCAATGTCCTTTATAAGAGGAAAGGGATAAGCAGACATGTGGGATGTGGGAGCAACCTTTGGTAATTTATATACCGTGGGAGTGTGAATAAGATTAAAGCCCGAGAGAATGGATGACAGATTGGTTGAAAGCTTTCAGTACGCATGGAACCACAAGTGTGGGTGTTAGTGTTGAGGTTATCTTTTGGATACTCCAACCCCCACTGACACCTCATAGAAAGATGTATTTTAATGGTTTTAATTCAAACTAAAAAAGTAAATAGATATTCCTCAATGAGAAAAAGAACTTGGATTTCTTTGCTCAAAGACAGCTGGCTTTAGCCTTGCACCCATTCTGTACCAGTCACTGCCCGCCCGATGACAAGTTCATAACCTCTGGAAAAAATGCAGCCAGAAGCAATCTAAGTACTAAAACAGTTGTCTGAGATTCCTCTGTGTATTGAAGCATTTACAGTGATATTTCACTCTGCTTGAGTAGTTTCACTTTTTAGCACGTACATCTTCAAAGTTCAAGAGCAGTCGATATTTAACCATTTGCCCCTTCTGCTTCAGCCATTACCACCCAAGATCTGGCAAACAGCGTTGTTTTTACACAGTTTTAAACATGTAAAACTTCTTATGTATGAGCCAATCCACTGCAATGAATTTCTGTCGTATATCTATGCCTGTTGAATACCATGTTGACTGCTACTCTGCAAAATTGGCAATATGAACAGTTCAACGGGCACTTTACCATGCAGAGGCCCTATGACCTCTCACATACTAAATACTACAAAAGAAAAATAGTGCCTCAATAGTTTAACTCCAGCCGTCACCCACTGCAAAGTTCAGAAAGGTTAATGCCACCCTAATCAAGAGTTCACTGAAAAAACCCAGAAGCAGAAATGCTTCAGTTCTCGCTTTGACTACATATAAGAGCATTTAAATTTAAAATTCAATATTTATGTCTCAGTTCATGACCCAGCCCGTTCCACAAATCTCCTTTCTTCTCTTTTTCTTAAAAATCTATGTCTCCCTCTCCTCCTCCTGCTGCTGCAGTCTGTTTATTCCTTACAAGCGGGTCGATATTGCTGTTTATTTGGCATTTTTGTGTCTTAACTGAGTTAGCATGCAGTTGGCTTATGGGCTGACAGAGCAACTCCTGTTAAATTCTGTTATCTTAGGGCAAAAAAGCCATAAAACTCTGACTCTGACTTCCTATCTCTGTTCTCCTCTCTATTGTGGATGAACCTCAGCCAATGACAATGTCGGTAATGACACTCAGACGGCAGGCTAATCATCCCACTCACGATTGTTTTGAGCTGATAAATGCTTTTAGGAGACTCCTTACAATGGCAAACTTGCACATGTAGGCATTGATCAACAGAGCAACAACACCACTCAGTCGTACAGCTAATATACAACTGCCTTTGTGCACATATTTTAGCACAAAGACACACACACACTCGCTTACTTTGTCTACTCAATGCCATTCCATGACTGATCACTGCCAACTTTCCAAGCAGCTTTGGTAATCAAAATCGTGCACCACAATAATTTAGTGTACCAGCCCATGCAAGTTAGCTTTAAAGTGAACTTTAGCTGTCAGTGATGGAGCGCATGTAGGTGGAAGGAGAGCAATGAAAGACGGATGTCACAGAAAAAAAGGCAGGATGGGGTGGGGGGCTACATAATTACTTCCACCATATTAAGTCCTCTGCTTTCCTCTCATTTTTTCCCTCTTCTACTATTGTTTTGGCACAAATAGATGCATACGCCACATCGGGCGCAGCACTCAATCAACGGGGTGATTATTAAAAGTTGTTTACCGGGGGGTGGCCTTGTCTCGCTTTCTACATTATTGACTACAGAGCCATCCATCAGAGAAGCTGCAAACCCCTGAGAGGGTCTGCTCGATACTAAGCCAAGTTTGGGAAGAAAGTTACGGGGGAGAAAATGAGGAGGTCTTGTCGTGATAAATGGGTGGAAAATATGGAATTAATCAGAAGAGGGATCCAGCTCTTCACTGGAAATTGCAAGGTGGTGATCTTAATGGGGATTTGCTATTGCTCATGCACACACATACACGGTAAAAACTAAAAAGAGAGCTATGTATACTTCTTTGTGAAGCTTATAATGTTCAGTTCTTATTGGCGCAGACCTGAAGACTGAACCAAAGCACTGACCAAAGCATTGGTGGCTAGATTCTATGGGCTTATTAATGTCTTTTCACCATATCACATATTAAAACGACAGAAATGCAAATTTGCATGTAGAATGCATTGCAGTAAATACATAGAAAAGTGATTATTTTTCCCAGTAGAGCGCCCTATGGACTACTTTGATTACCATAATCTGCAGCATTTGTGTTGGCAGACTGAAACATCTAGAGTGACCAGATGTCCCGATTAGATAGTGAGAGTTCCAATTTTCAAGCATTTGTCCTGGCGCCCTGACAAGGACACACTTTGTTCTGGTAATTAGACTGAATGAATGTTGTTTTTCCCAAAATAAACTTTTAAAAGACATCTTTGTGGAATGTGTCACCAAGCAAAAATAATGGCTTTAGTAGGACAATGGTTGGGGTAAATTAACACTAACTGGCAGAGAAAAGGACAAATATCAGGCTATACCAGAGCCACAAACTGGTCAAATCAGTGTTCTAAATTGGGAAAAAATGTCATTGGTGTAGTAAAGAAAGGTGGCACTGATCTGCAGCTACAGCCTCCCAGAGAAAGATGTATCTATAGGCAGATTGGTAGAGTTCAGACTCTGACACACAATCAAAAGGACGATATTTGATGCGCTTAACATATTTTTCTACTGACATCATGTTGAAAATAAGTTAATTGCAAGCATTTTTTTCCTTCTGTATTTAAACAGGAAACAGAGTGGTACAATTCACTTGTACTTTGCCTCTCTGTATATATGTATTAGAAGTTTTGTTTTATTCTCTAATAGTGCTTTCAGTTTTACAAATCTGTGTCATTTGGGCTGTAGTACATTATATGTGCAGATGCTGAAGTTACAGATTTCATCTCCCATACACACACACAAACAAAGTATGCAGTTGGAGGCTGTTTGCGTATTTTCCTGAGGTTTCAAATAAAAGATACATAGTAACTATAGAACAAAATGAATATAAAAACAGAAACAAAAACAACAGAGTCCTTTAATCAAACTCAAGCTAACTGGAGAACTAACATCTGTCAAAAAGTGGAACTGAAAACTTTACAAGCCAGAATTTGGAGGTTTTCAACAATATAAAAAATAATCTTAAAACAAAGTTGTGTTCCCACTCACAGTGATTGAAATAGTGCTGACATTTCCAGAACACTCTGGTTCCTCTGGAGTGCCCTCCTTTCCTTTATTGCCAAGGCAGCCTAACCCAAGGCGTTCTCCACACATAACTGATCTGAGGACAGACGCTGACATTTACAAAGGTCCACAGTTTTTCACACACTATTAATTAAAGTGAAAACAAACCTTTGTCTCCCTCTTTCACCTCTCACTTTCATTCCTCACTACAGCTCTCTCAAACTGTGGTGACAGTTTTACACAGAACTAAAGGCTTTGCGTTCACATAAACGCTTGGCCTCACATTAACAATCACGATGGAGATCCTCACGACTGGGGACATTCAGCAACGCTTACTAATGAAATCTCAGGGAAACTCTATTAGATGGCCGAGATCAAGAGGTTCCACTGATGGCCATAAAATCCATGCTGACAAATAATGCTCTTCTTGTTTGTTTGTGAATGGAGACCAATGTGTCCTTGTGACTGCTGTGTGACCTTTGACATAAGAAATTAAATTTCAGATAGTCTAATATCCTTCAACATGCTAAAAAGAAATCTTATGTTAACTAGTTAATCTGTAATGGGTTTTTTTTTTTTTTTAGAATAAATGACAAGAAAATAAGAGAAAAATTAGAAAATAGAGCAGTGTATATGGTAGGCAGAATGTAAAATTGGGTATCATAGGAAAACGTACAGATTACAACATTAATAGGGTAGGTCTCACGCATAATTGAGCACCCAGCTGTTACTTTAATCACCTTTTATTAAGTGCAAGAAATAATGTTTGTACGCAATATGCATCTTAATAATTGTTATAAAGCAAGAGTAGGCAACATGGATGGTATGAACATAGACCAAAAGCATGAAACATGAGATGTGTGGTGGACATAAAATATATGTTTTACTGTTGGAAAATGGACTTATATTCACATTACCAAGTGTAGAGGGGGTGTTATACATTGTATGTAAAGGTGCTTTGATGCATAGACATAGTCAGGGTTCGTATAGCTTTTGAAGAGTAAAATTCAAGGTACCTAAACCAAAAAGTTCCAGACTCTTGAAGCCTTTATCATCACATCTAAATTCTTACTATAAATGCAATCCTGAAAAATTACAGAATTCCTTTACGCCCACAGCAATCAGTATATATTGTCAAAGTTTATTTTACCAGCTGTTCATATTAACTGATTGCATGTTTTGATCATGATTATTGAATGCTTCCTAATTTCCAGAGTAAGAGATCAACAGAGGACTTATCTTGTTATGAATGACGAGTGAACACAAGAAAAAAACGTTCCTTTTAGATTCTGTTGAAAATCAAGCATTTTTCAAGGAGTATATTCAAATTCAAAAATTCTCCTAACCTTGAAAACATAACGGTTAGAATTAAGCATTTTCCAAACTTTCAAGACTTTGTACGAACCCTGCACAGTACATGTAGAGAATATAGTGTGTGTACACAGTATGCATGTGCCCTTTCAAAACTGGATGTAGGTACTGAATGTCAAGCAAAATTGCAGTGGAGCATTTCTGCTGCATCACTGCAAATGAGCTGAAGTTGTATAATATATGCTGTATAATTTGTGAAAAACATACAGGCCCTATTTGAATAGATTTAAAAGCAAAGGGTAGTTTATGCAGGCAGAGAAAGATCCCTCCTAAAGCACCAGGTAATATTGCAATTGTGACACTATGAGTGAAATGAACGTCTATTTAAGCTAGAGCACCACCTGGAGTGTGTAGTCCTTTATGAGGTCATCAAATTGCAAAATGTCTAAATTGCAAAAGCAGCAATGATTCACTTCTTTCTGGCAAGTTGACATTTGTGCCAAAACAAGAACGCTCATCTACCTGAATTTCTGGCTGCTGGGTTGTGGTTATTCCTCGATTTCAAAATATTATTTGCTGCATCTGAACCTTGAGCAGTTTTGCAAATGCAGACTGGTCCATTCTCAAATTCCCAGGCCGAGGTACAGCTCCACAAATTCAGAGTTAGAGACCAGAGTGCAGAGGTTTTTCATAGTCATTTAGAGGCAGTTCTGCAGTTGGTGTCTGCAGGTAGCACAGACTAATGGGAAATGGCGCTGACTGTGCTGGCCCTCCTAAAAACAGCACATACCTGCATAATATCTCCCCGGTTGCCCATTACTGTGTGTACTGTATGTGTGTCCGAAGTAAACGTGTGTGACAGGTGAATATGAATGTGTGAATAAAACGGTCCGGTGTGAGAGAGAATTGTTTGTGTGCACGTTTACGTTGTCGTGTCTATGAGCGTATGGCTTTGAGTGACAGAGAAAATGCATGAAGTGTGTGTGTGTGTGTGTGTGTGTGTGTGTTGGTGCGCACATTGACTTATCCATGCAGTCCAGGCCTGCAGTTAGCAGTAGTGTGCTAGGTGAGGTGGAACGGTGGAAGGCAGATTGCTCAGGGAGTGCCATACTCCTCCTGCTTTTCATTTAGCAGCTTAACCAATCCAATCCCACAACCAGGAGAGGAGATTCACAGTTATTCTCCTTACTATGTTTGATAACAATGCATGAATTATCCTTTTAAAATTACTTTCTGCATGCATTTTTTAATTAAAACTATTAAAGTGAATCAATCATTCGTGTTCCCTCTCAGGACCCCAAGCATGTAACTCGCGAGCAGTTTGTCATACACTGCTGCTCCTCGCGTTCTACATTTTACAGTAAGACAATTAGCTCACACTTTTATACAGTGAGTGACTACACTGCAGTGATTTAGAGGGTTATGTCTATTAAACAAAATGACCTCAAAAGAACAACTTGTTTTCCAACTCGCACATTCGCATTTGTGAGTTTGAACCTGTAACTTTTCAATCTAACATCTCCACAGTTTTGAGAAGTGGTGAAATCTATGACAAAGTATTATGGTTTCAAACCAGAATGTAAGAAATGTATGTATTTTGGGAGCACACAGGTTCCCAACTTGGCAAAGCAAAAATTAATCAAAGCAGTCATTTAAAGCTATGACACCAAACAACAATATTTTAATTGTGTACTGTGCTAACTAGCTGCTGCAAGTCTGGTTAGCCTCCAGGCCTGGGGAAATTGGAGTAGCAATTCAGTGTAATAATGAGTAGATTGATGAGAACTGGTTGGAAACCTTTATTATATTGCTGGAAGCATGTGTTTGTGTGCATGCATGTTCTAGACTAGAAAAAAAAAAGGCTAGACTGATTTCTGTAAACCATTTTTTTTTCCACCTGTGTTCTAATGCACGTGTTGTATCGTCTTTTTGACTTGTCTGATAACATTTTCCTGCCTTTGGACAGTTTCAGGGCTCGATATAAGTGTAAGATCTCTCTAAGGAATGTAAAAACTTTCCTTTTCCTTTGCAAATTTTGAGGTCATGACTGCATTGTCACTGTAAGGCCTGCTAAAATTAGGCAAGCAGTAATAAATTACATTGAGCTGACAAGTAAGATATTATTTTTGCTCGAGAATATTATATGCTCCCTTTGTAACAACAAGACTAAGAGTCTTTAGTGGTGCTTCAAGCTAAATATAAACGTCAACACACTAACATGCTCACAAGGACAACATATTGATGTTAAGCAGGTATAATGTATACCATGTTTAACATCTTAGTTTAGCACGTTAGCATGCAATCATTTGCTAATAAGCACTAAACACAAAGTACAGCTGAGGCTGATGGGAATGTCCTTAATTATGCAGGTATTTGGTCCAAAACCAAAGCACTGGACAAGTTAAAATTTTGACCATGAATATTTGTAAAAAATATCAAGGATGACGTGCCAAGTGTGGGGAAGAAAGGGAGGAAGGGAAAGAGCGAGAATAAGTGACAGAGACACAATGAATGAACAGAATGAAAGAAACAGAAGGAAACATTAAAACAAAAGATGAAACTGAGCAGCAGAGAAATAAAGAGTGGCAAAAACAGAGCAGCTGGGAATTAGTAACAGAGAGAAACATAGCGACACAGACGCGGAGAAAGACAGAAAGAGAAAGAAAGGCAGACATGAGAGGAAAGGGATGCCGTGAGGGTTGCTGGGTAAAGCATGTGGAGATAAGAGCTGTTCAACAGGCCCTTAAGAACCTGGCAGACCCACGTTTGAACTTCGAGGCTCAGTGGATCAGAGGCAGAAATCTCTTGGAATTAAACACTAAAGCTGAGAAGAGAAGAAATCTTTACTTTTTCTCTCTCCTCACTGACACTAATCTGTGTCAAAAAAAAAGTACTTAGTAAATTGTATTATATTTGGTTGATCAATTTGTGAAAAAAAATGTGCAAGAACATTCACATTTATAGTTAAAAACTGCAGACAAGTTTGTTTTTTGTCAATTCAAATTCATACTAACATTTACAAAGTTTTACGGTAATTTTACATTTTTAATCTGAATATATATGAATACATATGAATCCAGTCTGTGACGCAGACAAACTGGGCCAGACAAGACACACACACACACACACACACACACACACACACACACACACAGGACATCTGTGTTCCATTAAGTACAGACAACAGACTTCCCGTGAAGACATAAACAAACAGGCGATGAGAGCTCATTTGCTGTATACAGGGTAGGGGAAAATGCCAGGATGACATTTGGCTGCGTCTGTTTATGAGTATGTATGTGCTTGTGTGTGTGTGTGTGTGTGTGTGTGTGTGTGTGTGTGTGTGTGTGTGTGTCTGTGAGTGAAAGGGTTTTAGTGGGGACATGGACGAGCTCACACTCTGGAGTGACAAGAGAAACAAAGTGTACTGCGTGACTGTTGTTGTACAGATGGAATTAATGCTATTAGGAATGCCCATTATCCTCAATTTATCACAACAGGTAAACATAGATGAAGTGTTGAGTTTGCATTACCAGCATCAATTGAAAATTAAAACAGGGGTAGATCAGAAAACAGGGAAACTAAAATGTGATAATAAAGGCATCTCTAATATCAGCGTGTTTTAAATAAAGGACTACTTCTCCAGTATCTACAGAGCCTTTGTATTACTATAGTGGGTGTTTTCTTAAGTTTCTTGCATTCTCTGAGGAGTATCTTTTCCTACTGTGTAATATGTCTCTTCATTTAGGAGTCTGGAGTCCTGAACTGCTACTGAAGAAAAGTTTGGACTGACTGTGGGATGTGTGTCTGAGTACATGCTGGACAGAGCCACTGCGGACTTGGTTTTCAATCGTTTGAACTTTGTCCAACTTTAAAACAAGACAAAAAATGTACAGCCATGCTAGCGGCTCTGTGAGGCTGTACTCTAAAAATAAAGTCAGGGCATCACCAAAGTCAGTAGGACTCATCCTCTGGGGACCATGAACGTCTGTACAAAATTCCACGGCAAAGTAGTTATTGCAATATTTTAGTCTGGAACAAAGTGGTGGACTTGCCGATGGACATTGCCATCCCTAGAGCCATGCTGCTGCTAGCTTAGCTAACAAGCAGAGAGGAGGAAATCATAACTGTGGAGGTTAAAGGTGTGTTTTCTTTCCCCACTGTAATGTAATGTTTAGTCAAAAGCCTCTCTCATACTTGTGGGTGCACACATTGTGATCATGCAAAAAATTAAGCTGACCTAGTTGTCCTTAAAGTTAACAGTGTTTAGGAGCTTCCTGAATTCATTATGATTTTCAAGTCTGCCATTATTGACTCCTCCACAGGCTCTATCTGCTGTCAGTATGCCAGCCTAGTCGTCAAATGATGAATATTTCCATAAATGCATGGATTTTTTTTTACCATTTTAATGCAGGAGTGGACACAGTGCAACTACACAAAGGTTAGCGAGGCTTTTCTGTGCACACAGCTCAAAACGCTGCTGAAATCCATTTAAAAAACCTATAACCATCTTAAGTTCAATCTGAAATGGAATCAAACAAAAAGTAGCAATCTTATTTGAGCTTGAACTTGAGTGAGAGAAAAGGGAAAAGGGGAGAGAGGGTAAGAAATGTATGGAAGTAAGAACAGATGAATCAGTTGATGTCTCATCTTCAAACTCCGACAGCCTCCAGTGTCTCACTCAGTAGGTGAAGCAGCTTTATTCAACTGGCCTCCATCTAAAGCACAGGTTCTTTAGAACCGTAACCCTCTGACTGCTATAGCTTTTGAAGACTTCTTCTGATTTATTTCATGATGGAAGTGACAGAAAACATGGAGTAGCCCGCCTGTATCAGTTGTAATTGTATTGGTTTTATCCCTCTTTGCTTCAATGTGACCACCTGAGGGGAGCTACAGTAAAACTCAGATGTGCAGGACCTCTGAGGTGCTAAAGCTGGGATCACACTACAGGGGTTTTGGTCCAATTTATCCTTGATTCACCCCTGCTGACAATCGGAGGAGAAATCTGGTTTGGGATGTTGGTCGGTACCGATGTTCTGCCCAGATTTTTTGGTAATGTGAGGGGTTTACAGATCCAGTCTCAAACCTCCCAAACTGCTTGCAGACTCATCGGGGCCTCCCCGATAATTTCAAACATGTTTGATATTTAGGAGTTAAAATCTGGATGATTACGTCAGTACTTTCCAAGCGGGACCACAATAGCCAATGAGAGAGACAAGTTTACAAGGAGATGGAAGTGAATGAGAGGACTTTTGAAATGGCTAGCTAAACGTTAGTGTTACAAGCTAACGTTAGTCCCGGAGCAGCTGACGGTGTTGCCAAGCAACGGTAAACATTCTAGACCTTGAGGCTAACATTAGCTAGAATACTACTGTTGATTAAACCTGATAGTTAAAATCTCACCTCCAGTTCTTGCTGAAGAATACACAACCCGCGCTGACTGCGTCTCCACAACCATTTTCCCACCAAACTCGTTTAGCCTTCTGTGTAACATTGAAGCATTACTACAGCGAGTTGTTGCACCATGTCAGTCTCCATTTTGTTTACATCTGCTTCCCCATGAGATCACGTGAGATCCTGTGAGGTGGTGCATTGCTCCCTCTAGCACAATAATCTTAATAATATCCTGTAGTGTGTGATGCGCCATTATTTTCAAATTGTAGTGTGTGCATGTTTGAGATTAGAGAGAAAAACATCTGCGAAGTTTCTCCTTATGTGTGTGATGCAACCCAATTTCAAAATCGGTTAGGATTTTAAAACCCCTGTAGTCTGAAACCGGCTTAGGAGTCATTTCTCATTCAAGTGAGGAAAAATGTAACTCTGCAGTGATTTTAATAAATAAAGAACAGCACAATGGCAATAGTCACAAGGACTGCTACCTTGATTTAAGGTGTCATCCATGGCAATTCCCATTCTTTACTCAAACTGTGGGGAACTGCTATTTTCAGTATTGAATTAAGAATTCATGCTCCATTTCAAAAGCTTTGTTAACAAGTGGCAGCGCAGGGGGAAGGAGATTTATCTAATTATGTTTTCACTCAAACTAAAATGGCTAGCCTTTTTGTTTTATGAGTTAAAATGTTTAACTCGCCTAAGTAAAAACATACCTTTAACGTACTGTATGTTCTCTGGAAAATCTTACTGTGAAAAGATATACCCCTGGAAGGTAGTTTTGCTTTCTTTTATTTGGAAACCAGTGATATAGAAGTCCTATTGTTTATTGTTGTCGATTTTGAAAGGTGGCTGTATCCTTAAAGCCTCAAGCGTGTGCAAACTGCAGCCCAATGCATAGTCAACTTTAATTAATCATGTGTAACATTGCTCAGAATAAAATTGTGTCTTTGGAATAATGGCACAGGGGTATAACATTACACAAGAGCGTGCCACAGCATAAATGTTCACTCAATATAAAAACAAACCTTTCTTTTTTTCCCTCCATTGCTCTAAAGTTTAATCTGTTTACTTCTCCAACACCTCTTCCTACCCTCTCATTGCCACCCTGATCCTCTCCTCCCTCTACGCCTCCTCTTTTCCTCTCATCTTCATGAGGATGGATACTTTGCCCTTGGTGCAGCACTTGGTAGTCTGTATGGCAAGCCAGCCAGTGAGTTAAACTATATGGAGTTGGGAGAATTGTGTGCTTGCATTTGTGTGTGTGTGTGTGTGTGTGTGTGTGTAAATGTTCGAGCTTGTGAGGTAATAAAGATAATACAGATGACTGCACGGTGCACAGACATAAGGAAAGAGCAAAACAAAGGGGCGCTTTGGAGTAACTGTTTGTTTGATAATCACCAGCTGGACACACATTTTACCCAAATGTGGTCTGTATTGAGTTGAGGTTAGCTTAAAGATCAGTTTTGATCAACCGGACTCAGCTGTGTACAGCAGGTCCGTTTGCATTAATGACTGATATCTGGTCATTTTTTCTTTCCTCCGTCTTCTTCAATTGTGTTCTATTAGTGAGTAATGAAAAGAAGTGAAAATTCTTGAAACAGCAGAGGAAAGAACATATGAGATGCAAAGTGAAACAATGATTGAGAAAGTTAAGAAATAATATGTAAAAAGAACAGAGGAAGATGAGGAAATGTGAAACATCAGAAAAGACAGAATAGAAAACAAAAAAGTTTAAAAAGTTTAAAAAAAAAAAAAAAAAGACAAAGAGAGAGCAGCCAAAGAGCAGTGATGATGTTTGTATGTGATGATATTAGACTGTGTTGCTACTGTTAAGAAGCCAGGTCCCCCAGTGAGCTGGCAACCAAAGTCACCTTCTGGCAGCTGTCTACTGTCATCTACTAATGCACTCACAACGACTTTTGGACCTCACAGTTAATGACCAGGGAGGTAATGGAGAGGGATGTAGGCCATGAACAGCTCTGCAACAACAGTCTGGTGGACTGTTTAGATGTTGTTTTTCACACATAACCGGGACATCTGAGCTTAATTTACATCGATATAAAGTACAGTATATCACCATCAGTGTCAGCAACTGGGTATAAAAACATGCAGTACATCTTTATGTATGTGTGCACATTACCTGAAAGTCCCTCTCCTCTAGAATTTCTTTCCTCCACCTCACCAGGAAAGCCGCGCACACGTAGAGGTGGAAGTGGGAGAAGCCCTCTGGTTCAGCCTAGTGAAAGAAGGGGAGAGAGATGAAAATGTTGAGCGCAGACGTTGATTTACAACTTTAACGTTTCACAGTCAAAAAACAAACGTCACCTCCATCACAGCGACGTTATACTGTTCAAATAGAAGCTTAAGGATGTAAGTGTTCTGAATGCTTCAAATAGCTCATGGCTTCATTTTGAGAGAGATTTAGAAGCATTTTTACATGATGTATTTAGTCTGCAGTATACACAAAAAGAGCGAGAAGAGATGGAAAAAAAGAATATAAAACATTTTTCTGTCACAATCCAGAAATTTACATTTGCATGGCGACAGAGACGAAGAAAGATACAAATCCCCTCTTCTTTGCATGGCTTTTTATTTCAGCCCCTCGTTACATTTGGTGGCTCTTGTTTTTTCTTTTTCTTTTTGTGACTCAGCAGTGAGCGTGGGGGAATTAAAGAGGGACAAAAGGATAAGACGCTCCTTGTTCTATTCATTTTGTTCTCCCGAGTCCTATCACAGGGAGGATAATTACCAGGGCCTTTAAATGCAAGTGAATTAGGAGTATGTGCCCCCGTAAAGGTGCAGGATACAATATCCAAAGTGCATCTTAATGTGTGAGCTTTTCTGAATGCACGCTGGCATACTTGTCTGGGGGTTTAGTTACCCACATACTGTAAGTTATTTTAGCTTAAAATTAAAGTGTGGAATAAACACACACACACACACACAATCACATATACACTCACACTCTTAGTAATAGCATGAGTTCATGAATTATTCTGCAAGTGTGCTCTCTGATGTGTCTACTTTGATAGTACGTGGTGGTAAAGAAGTAATGCTACATCAAAATACGTTTTACTACCCAGGCATCGTTAACAGTTTTAGGAAACTGACACACACAGCCGCTCTTTAATTCTATATCATGCTCTGCAGCCTATTCGGCACAGGTGGGTTAAATAAAGAGCCTCAGGCGACACACATGTTCCAATTATTCAGCCATGTTTAGCACATTTTACTACTATTTTACAGGATTTCAATAAGATAGAAGGTGTAGTATTACTCAGTTCCACTTTGAGTAACCAACTGCAAGTGCTGCTCTTTAACCACCGTACTCATTTGTGTAGAACAGTGAGCCATAACTCTGCAGGAATGAACAGACACTGCCTTTCTGCTGTGATAATTGAATTTCCCTCCAGAATAGAAGGAAGGAATAAACAGATTAATAGTGGATAACCAGATTTATTAAAAAAAAAAGTCTAAAACATATACAGCATGTTAGCTCTCCTTCTTTACTGCATTGTTGTCTCTTTTGTGTTTGGTCTTTCTAGACAGATTGATCCTCCCTATGCCTTTGTGTACGTCTCCTGTTGTTTGGATTTCCTTTAACTTTACCTCCCACTTAGTTAAACCAATTTTCAGAATGTCCCGACAGAGTGTGTGTGTGTGTGTGTGTGTGTGTGTGTGTGTGTGTGTGTGTGTGTGTGTGTGAGAGAGAGAGAGAATGAGAGAGTGGGTAATAGAGAAAGTGAGTAATAGAAAGAGAGGGTATAGAGTGTGGTGAAGGAGCCAAAGAAAAAAAAAGTGTTTTTGAACAGTGAAGCGTGGCGTGATGTGAGTTGTAAACTGGCAGGTGATTGGCTTGTTGGTCTAACCTTGCAGCTCCAATCCAAACAACTGAAGCAAGCAAACACACGCTCTCACATACACACACAAACACAGATGAGTGAGTATATGAGTGGCACATGGGAGGGCAATGTGTATCAGTCGCCAAAGATTCGCGCAGTTTTAATTTCCTTTCATCTATGAGTTTTTGTGTGTGTGCAAGAGTGTGTGTGTGTGTGTGTGAGTTCATGGTTGAGGGCACCAATGAACTCTTAGGGACTGTGAAACTCTGAAATCCAGTCTATTTCTCTTTCTGCCCCCTCTCCCTCTTTTTCAGTCACCCCTCCATATATCCTGTGCTCTCACAATCTGTCACCTCCTTCAGTCTCATTCAACAAATGTCTGTCACCTGCTCTTCTCTCTCTTTCTCATTAATATGACTGTGAGGAATATTTCACAAACAGTAAAGCGATTTATCCTGATCAAAAACAACTTCTGTTAACAACTTATCTTGATATTCTGATTTGTCACCAATCATTTCCACAGAGCTCCGACCATTAACCTGAAATCTATTGCCTCCATTGGCTGCAGCAGGAATGGCAGCCTAACTAATGACAGTATTTATGACTTGCTTTGGTGCTCACTTTGACGTGTTTCTGGCAGCTGAAAGTTGGCAGCAGAAAGAGGAAAAAATGCTTAAAAGAACAAAATGCTCCTTTGTTTTAGTGCATCTCAATCACTTGCATGACAAAGCATTTCAAGTTCAA